>OV815282.1:17636534-18261534 GCA_929108145.2 Limnephilus rhombicus
AACTCGACTTTACTCCACTGTAATCTGAATGTTCTTATGAATTGTTCATGAGAAATAGAGTGAGGTTAGAATAGAGCTATCAGCGGCAGTTATTTTACGGAGGTTGAAATATTTTTCAAATTGACCATTACATTTGTTAATTCACAGGAACGTTTTAAACTACTTACGTCATTATTATACCACTCACTAAACAAATATAAAAGCATGTATTTGACCCATTGTCGTGTATCATTGCCGTTCTGGACATGGTACTATGCATTCTCGCTCAGTTACTGACTTTACAATGGACGTAAGCGAAAGAGAAAGATGCGTAAAACATAAGTGCGACAGAAAAAGACGTGGGCGGGGGGACACGCCACTTTCTGTCCTGAAACTCGCATATTGCGACTCTTTCCGATCAAAGTCAGGCCGGTCTTAGCGTGTATAACAGGATATAACAGGACTGAACGACTTCTAGCAAGAGGTTCTACCAAAATAAGGTCATGCGATAATGCGGTATAATTCTCGAAATGATCACGCGTAACATCATATTTCTATTTAGACCCGCATGGACGCGTCCTTGGGATGCGACGTACCAGTCAGCCCTAAAAAGGTAAATATTATTTATCATTTTTGTAAAATAATTCCCGATCCTTTTTACCGGCAAGATGCCTCGCTCCTGTCGCAGATATTGATTATCCCGGTCTTTAAACATGACAATTTGTCATTCATACGTGTTCTTTTTTACCCTATCTAAAATTCACAACGTTGTGACGTTTTGTTGATCCCCTACAACGTCAAAAAATAAAACTTTTCAAAGTAAACCTAACTTTTCACGACACCATTCCACTTGCACAATGTTTCCCTGGCATAAATATTAAATGATTATACCAACCCCAAGCGTACAAAACTGTCATATCAAAAAACCTCGTCTGTCATAGAATTGTTTTATATGTTGTAAATGTTTTTTGTACGCGGTAAAATATTTTATATCTTTTATTATTTGGATTTTATGGTATCCCGGTACCCACTTTACCCTTGTCATATTTTTTTATCTACTTATATACGTTATTTTAGTAAATTCATCATCGGTCATGAATCACTCAAATCATATCTGTATATTTCACACGATTCTAAAATCATACATTTATTATAACAATGAATGTTATTTAATTGCTACCTTTTGAGTAATTATAAAACAACACATAAAGCATTGTATGCTACTAGTGTAAACCCGTTAAAAATCACGGGATAGTCTGAATTGTCGAAAAATCAATTATTTCCATTTTGAATGACAGTTAATTGAATTTTTTTTATCAAAGGGGCCATTCATTTATAACGTAAGACGATTTAGGGGGGAGGGGGGTCGACCATGTCATACTTTTTCTTACATAGGGGTGGGAGGGAGTCTCGATAGTTCTTACGTAAGATCACAAAAATGCGCCAAGTTAAAATTATACCTAAAGTTAAAATTATAATTTTAAGTATAATTTTAACATTGAAAAAGTATAATTTTAACTGTGAAAAAGTATAATTTTAACTTTGAAAAAGTATAATTTTAACTTTGAAAAAGTATAATTTTAACTTTGGAAAAGTATAATTTTAACTTTGTTAACAAAGTTATTATGATTGTAAGTACAAATAAACATTTCTAAAAATTGTTACTTTGAAAATTAAACATTAAAACAAATCAAACGTGTATTCATTTTTTCATTTAGATTCTTATGTAATAAACGTTAAATAGGGGGGAGGGGGTCGGCCTATTTTTATTTTTTCTTATAATAAGGTAGGAGGGGGTCGAAAACTAGCAAAATTCGTCTTACGTAATAAATAAATGGCCCCAAACACGGTAATTACGCTGGTCGGTGTGAATTATGGATCAATGAACATAAATTTGCATTGAATTTATGTGTCGTTTTCAAATTTAATTTTAAAAGTAAAGTATAATAATAAAGGAAGTATTATAAATGCCATTTTCAAAATTGGAATTATTACTTCCCATGATTTTTCACGGGTCTTCGCTAGTTACATAAAAAAATGGGTAGGTACCAGAGGCGGTCCGCGAGTTTTCAGTGCGCTAGAGTGCTAAGATTGAATTTTACGACGTTATTAATATTAATGTAGTTGAAAACGAATTTTATTTTTATTCAAAATTTCAACGTTTTGTATGAAAATATACTGAAATGTGGCATCCACAAACTGAAAGAATCCTGAAAATCTTCATATAAAATATTTCAATGTTGAAAAAAAAATTAAATCTTTTTCAGCTACAACAACATCAATAACGTCGTATTTTTTAATCTTATCACTCTAACTCACTGAAAACTCACGAACCACTAATGGTAGGTACTTTATCGGTTGTCTGAATTCTTCACATATTCTAATTTTGAAAATGACACATAAATTCAAAGCAAATTTTAGTTCATCGAACCACAATTACGCAGGACACACAGACAACCGAAATTAGTATTTTTTTTAATAATAATTGATAATTTTCATTTTAAAAGCCTTGTGTATTCTAAATCATTTCTTTATTAAATTACAGTAATGACGATTTAATAATAATAATTTATTTTCTGCGAAAGCATCTCGGTTTTTTAAATTTACGATGTTTTGAAAGTAACGCAATTTCTTCCGGCGTTTGTAAATTTCCGAGAATAAATTATTAAACGAGCAAGTCTTTTATTTTCAATGGAGAATTATTAATGTCCATCGTTTATTTTATAAAAAGCGATTAATTTGTAAGAAAGTTCATTATAAAGGTTCAAAAAATTGATGAAATTAATTGTTTTACTTTCAAGAAAACAAATAACTTGTAGTTAAAACTTAAATCGGAACAAAAGCGAAGCTTTTTATGTTATATGAGAATCCAGTTGATTTAACTTCAATCTAGTCAATAAATGTGTAGAACATAATGATAAAAAATGACTCATTAAACTACTTTTTATTATTTTCGTTATTTGTTTTTGGGGTTATCTACTTTTTAGTAGTTTGTCAGTGGGTGCTTTTCTTTTTTGTTCTTCGCAAATTTTACAGGAAAATAAATTACAAATAGAAACTACTTAGAAAATGATTGTTAAATTTCTACGAGGAAAAAAATGCACATAATGTTTATTGTACAAACCGCCTCACTGGAATGAGTCCGTTTCGAGGTGGCAAAATTTTTATTTTATTTTGAAAAATTTTACGATATTGACCGTATTTTTATTTTATTTTCTTACTAGCTGACCCGGCGAACTTCGTACCGCCATATATATTTTTTCGTGAATACTTTCGAAATTCCTGAAAGACTTGTTGTACTATTTATGCCCGCCTCGGCTTCACACGGATGGCGTACACTCGCGGACTAAGGAAATGTAATACTTCCGGTAAAATCAAATCAGTTGGATCATCAATAATTCCATATATCTTATGTTACACGTTACGTACTTAATGACAAAAAATTAGACAAAATTTTACGTTTACAATACGACCATAAAATTAAATAAAATTACAATTAAATAATTCGACCATAACTATGATAATGCCTTGTGATGTATAACATTGTTTTTTTTTTTCCTTCTGGAGAGAAAACAAATAGTGCCGATGGTTTACCGACTCTCGAGCACGCAACGTACAACTGCCAATGCGAAAAACATGGCAATTCAAGGTTTATTCCAAACACTTCTAACGATTGGCCTTGGGAATTGTCATTGCGAATGCATGGCGCGCTGGAAACTGGACACGTTAGGCATTAGTGGTATTCTTGGAATAAGCACATTTTCGCCTTTGAATTTTCCAATGATTGTAGTAGCTTCAAACAAATTTTTCATAATTTTTGTACAGCGAGTCTTGTTCCGTTACATAATTTTGGCTGATTCAGATTGTGTAATAATCACAGAGCCAACCTTTAGTTGTAAATTGTGTGGCGGTAATCCTGGCAAATCCTACTGAATTTAGGAATTCAGTAGGATAATTAACTACTTCATTTGGATCGATAATGGAATCGACTGACAATGAATGCGTTTGTCTTGACTCTGAATTTATATATTTAAATCTTCTACATCCTTATTTTTCGCTGCTAAAATGGTTCGTTCGCTCAACCAAGCATGTTTTTTATAATTCACGCCAATATTTGGGAACGCTTTCAATATTAATTCTTCCTTTGACGTTGTGAATTGACAAAAAAATCGGTGGAAGTGAAATGAAGCCAGTAGAAGTGTCAACAGGAATTTTCCCATTGCCAATGTCTACTAATGCATTTGAAAACACTTCAGCCGATATGTCATTTTGTAACGCCACTCGCATATTCATTGTTAACTTAAGATTTTTCACGTATCTCCATAAATTTGATGCCTTTAAACAAGCATTTATTTCATCAGCAGCTGTTGATCACTCATCCCAAATTAAATTTACAATTTTTTAGCACTTTTTACAGCACACAGGCTTCTCAACATGTTGCGCATAATTCACCATTGATCATTCGTAGAAATTCGAATGAAGTTGGTTCACGAACATTAACTAATAAAAAATGCAAGTAAAAACATTTGTCATTTTATGAAGACAATATTAGCGAAAGTCAGTCGAAAATCTGAGGACAGAAAAATTGGAAAAGGATATTGACACCTCTGGGACTCGAACCCAGGACCTTCTGCTTTTATGGCAATAACTCTACAAACTGAGCTAAGGTGCTTATATCCAATTTGGCCACTTTTAACTGTATCATAATTCGACTAAGAACTACCAACATAGTCTTCATTTTAAATTCTATCTAGATAGTGTCTGGATAAATTTTTAACCATTTTATTTTTAATATGCGATATATATTGACTTTTCTGCAAGTTTAGAAGGAATGTTTATTTTTAACTTTATGAGTAAAACCTCAAATTGTAATAATTAATTAAATGAATACAATATTAGCGAAACTCAATCGAAAATATGAAGACAGAAAAATCAGAAAAAGATATTGACACCTCTGGGATTGGAACCCAGGACCTTCTGCTTTCATGGCAACAACTCTACCAACTGAGCTAAGGCGCCTACATCCAATTCGATCACTTTTAATTGTATCATACTTCGACTAAAGCCCAGTTCTGATTGATCAAGTATTTTAGTCGAGTGGAGAGTACAGTAGTAACTAAACGCGTACGAACACCGTAATTTTAGTAGAGTGGGTGAGTAAGCTCTTTAGTAGATTCAATCCATTTCGTTCTATTTTTCGGGCGAGTAAGTATCCTCCCCATGCGTCCCTGCGCACTGACAAGCGCGAACCGACCGTTTTAGCAGTGTTCATTTGTGAACGCGCGGAAATGTCGTGGTGATAGAGTGAAGGACTCTACCCTAAATTTATTTATTTATGTTGCTTTTAATCTCTTTTCGTATCCATAGTTTATTTATTTTCATCTTAATAATTTATTCTTCCACCTCTTCTAAAATAAACATCAAAATAAGCATGGAAATAAGCTTAATAGCGTATTTACTTTGCTTTGTAGCATCCAGTCATCCGCCGTTATCTTGCAACGGGCGGCGTGCACAAATGTACTCTACTTGAAAGTAGTCCTGGGTCGGTCGTGAATGACCCGCTCATTGAAACCCGCTCACGGACCACCAAAGAGCGAGCGGGTCATTTTTTCGTCAGTACCCGGGTCTCGCGACCCACTTCTCGCAACCGCTCTACTACTGCAACCTGGGTTTCGAGTGCGGATGTGGCGGGGAAAGCGACGATAGATAGATGTATAAGAGAGCGAACGGGTTGTCAACACCCGGGTTTCACCACCCGCTCTCTCCACTCAGGTAGCAGAAAGTAGCTGGGTGAAGCGTAAGTGCGAACTGCGACACATTCGGTCAACACACACGTGCGTGACGTTAATAAATAACAATACATAATAGGTATACATTTTCAAACAATTTGAAAATTTTCTCCACAATTTATTTTTTACCGTTACCGGTCTATGCTAGCCTATTATGGTCATCTTTAGACAATTATTCAATATTCATTAGGTTTAATAATATAACATGAAACAAAAATCTAGGTTCATACACGCATAAGATTTTTTATACCTATTATTATTAAAATTTTAATTAAAATCGTGCAAACATTGCAAATATTATTAATTTTGTACTACCTCTCCTCTTGTAACTTGAACTCCTAACCTAACTATCCCACTATCAAAAAGTATCATAGTAATCATAATAATTCATGGGCACGTTTATTTTATTTTTTGTCCTATTACACAAAGAAAAATTATAAAATAATACTTTATAATAAAGCATTACAGCTAACAACTAATTTATTAATTTAAATTCTCAATAAAAGCTTCATAACAACACGTTTTATAGATGGTTTTTATATCCTTCAAAACATGATAAAACATTGTTTTTTTTCCCCTGAAGCATGTCTTTTTAAAAATTTATTTCTGTTACATGACATTACCAGTTATAGGTGTGAGCTGTGGGCGAACGATCACACAATTATAACCTGGGTTTCGTGTCACGTATGACTTCACCGGTCTGGGCGGCGACGGGCGGCGAGAAACTCGATTACCGAGTTTCGTATTTTGTGTCGTGAAAAGAGCGGGTCTTCGCGACCCGCTTGTGACGCCAGTGTGTCGTGAGCGACCCGGGTCGTGTAAAACGATCGATCAACCCAGGACTACTTGAAAGTAATGCGAACGGTTTTCGGCGAGTAGCGAGTGTATTCGCTACTTGATCAATGTAGACGTACCTTAAGAACTACCAACATTATCTTAATTTTCTTAACGCACGCACATGTTATCAACCGAATAGGGTATAAACACTGATAACACTTGTGCTTTCTGTAATTCCATAAACAGCTGTGACCACAACCTAAACATCTTTTTAAAAGTTTTGCATTGATACATACCAATGATCACAATTTGGGAGGCGGGTATGGGTACCGCCGCCCCGGAACGATTTATTAGATAACCAACATCTCTGCTTCAGGTCACCCCAAGTGGTTCGCTACGTTTAGTGACTTAGTGGGGGTGCCCGGGTTCATGGGGTTCGTCCAGGTCTTGGCGGAGGATGCGTCTGCCCACCTGCTTCGTGGCGGGCCGGATCGAGAGAGACTGGTTGAGAGAGGCCTTTTGACCTTTCCAGCCGGACTCTCTCAACCCATCGCCTTGCACCGCAGTTGGAGGGATGGATTCATAACTCCTGGGCACACTGACCCACAGATTCCTGCCCACCCCTCATACATTTTTCCTTCCCACTACTTCCTTTCCATTAAAAGACCCTTCACACAGCACAGGGCAATTATTTTCCTCGGGATCTCCTGTGTGAAGCTAATGCAAAAAAAATAAAAATAAGTACCTGTCGCCAATGACGTCATATACTGCCTGTCGCTGGATTAGTCATCTTGATCAAAAATGATATTTATCCTCTCCTCGGCAAAATATTAAGGGGTATTGTAATGCCTACCTTTTGTCAATATATTGAAGATCTCTCACACTCTTCTGTCTAATTCACTCACTCACTTTTCATATTTTATGAGATTAAAAAATAAACTTACAATAATTCTGTTTGATTTTCTTTTTAATTTTCTTTAATACAAACCTTTTGTCAATACATTGAAGATCTCTCACACTCTTCTGTCTCATTCACGCACTCACTTTTCATACAGGGTGTTAAGGGACGTACTTGACTTACTTTAACCAGTGATTCCTGACATTATTTGAAGTAAAAAATGTAAATGAAATTTTGGTCTAAAACATTAAAAAAAATTCTGTTAGATTTAAAAAAAGTTTCTTTCATACAAACCTTGTCCTGACAATAACGAATACAACAAAAAAAGAATTATCCAATTTGGTGCAGTCGTTCGGAAATTATGAGCGTACATACATTTCGGGGATTCATTTTTATTTATATAGATAGATAGATAGATTGACGAAGAAATTATCTGTAACGTTTTAAAATGTGTCATTTTCGTTATGCCGCCAAAACGATATGTTCGTTTTTATTAGTAATTTTGGCGACGTTGACGTCACATCGGGCATCGTTGGTGACAGCCGTCTTACCAGCCATTGGCGGCTTCTATGTCGTAATGACGTTGTGGCCATTTGTAATTTGCGGTTGTTCAAAAATTAAAATATTTAAATTGTACATTTTTACGGTTTTCATTATTTGTGAAAGTAAGCATTTCAAGAAATTATAGAAAAACTTATATTTTAAATTAGTTAAGATTAAAATATGATTGATAGCTAAAGGGGCTTACACAAGAATGTATTGAAAACACGTTAAGGATGGGGAGAATAAATTACTTTGTATGGTTGAAAACAAGTTGGTTGTAGATACGTTTCATTTAGAATTATCACGTAAATGATTTTCATATATAATTAAGGCATGTGAATCCAATCCCAGAAATTTCACACAATTTTTCGATTGATTCTAGAATAAAATTCGGATCTACGAATTACAAATAATTCCGAAACTTTTTTCATGACTTGCGGAAACGTTTTCATGACAAAGGTGATAACAGATTTTTTTACCGAAATTGTTTTCTAAAGATGGGAGATTCTGTTTGTTTTTTTCGTTTATTTTATTTAACGTTGCCCAGTTTCTCACTTAGTAAAGACTAGAGACAACATTGTAAATCTTCATTTCTTGTGTTTGAATGTTGCAAAAAGTTGAAGAGTTTAGATTATTGCAAATGTTGTAACTTGGAATTCAATCCAAATGAGTATACCCAATAAGTGAACTGTTACATTAATGAAGAAGAAACCTAATATCTTTGAAACATTATTATCGAATCCCCTGTTTAGCAGTGCTCCAGGACACGTATCGGTTAGATTTCCTATCGATTAGAGATGCATTCATTTTCTATGTACCTGGGTCAGTCTGGTACAACTATAACGGGGCCAGCTTCCATTTTGAACACAATGCACTTTACAATGCAGTCCATTAGGCTAATTCTGATAATGCCAACTGACCCACAAACCCAAAGCTTATTCTCCTGAGATTAAAAATAATTCAAAGTTTGGAAAGGGATAAAGAGCTCGATGGTTTAAAAAAATAATTATTTGAATTAATTATTCCTACATACATTCAATGTTATCCCCTTAAAATTTTCCAAGAGTTTTTTGTTTATTTTGATTACATGAAACATGGAACAATGTTAGTCTCTGTACTTATTTTTAGATGTTGAAAGCAAAAAACTGAGCTATTTTCAAAAAGAGCTCGAGGAAATCTTTCTGCTTTAGAAAACAGATTTACTGTTTTTTGTATCTAATGAAAAGGAAAGCTCACAAAATCATTTAACTTTTTTCATTTATTATTACCATCGACATTTTTTTTAGTTTAAAAGAAAATTTATAAGATTTTTTTTAAATTTATCAATCCATTAAACATTCTGGGTGATGAAAATAAAAACTCCAGCAATTGAAAAACTAACATTATTTTATGCATTTATAATGTACACCACAGAGAGGATTAAAATAATGTTTAAAAAATAAAAAGAAATAGAAAATACCAACCGTTCAACTACTACAAACAAGATTCAATAATATTGGGTCAAGTGAAAACAAGAGATTCGAGCCATTAAGTAAAGTTCTTAGAATATCGCTAAATATGTCCCAAATCTTGAAATCTTGGATATTTTATTATTATAGTCAATATAAGAGGTTGGGAGAAATTAAGTTAGCTCTTTGGAAAGGAATATAGAAGCTTTCAGGGTTTCTTAGTAGATGGTGATGGATATTTATTTTATTTTACGTAATTTTTTTAAATTATTTATTTAAGCCCTGGTGGGCTCTTACTTGAAATTTTTACAAATTATTTACATTAATTAAGTAGATATAACAAGATAAATGCAGTTGTAGTAATTATAAGAAAACAACACAAGTGTACATAATATAATTTAGTGCAAATTAGCAAAATACAAATACGAAAAATGTAAAAGAAAGTATAACATAAAAAAGTAAACTTATACTCACAATATTAATTATGTGGGTTACAAATCAATATTGACCAAGAGTGAAGATGCTACATGGTAATCTTTATGTTCAGTTGCCAAATCGGAAGAGCCAGGCACTTTCCAATCATTGTTGAGATCATTTACTAATGGAATTGCAATACGAAGAACATATGAAGCACTTGTCTGCAGGATCCTGGAATATAGCTCCATTATTTGGGCCCCTTCTGAACAAAACCATATCCTATAAATATAAAAAGTGCAAAAAAGGTTTAAGGTTACCTGTATATGAGTGAATATGCATATATACTACCCATTCCTGTATCCATCATTGTTCTTAACAGAAATGCTCGATTTTAACACCCTAGAAGCCCGCCGAAAAATATTTTTAGGCAAAAATTTTGAAAGAGATCAACTTATTTGTCCCTAACGCGTATACTCGTAGGAAATCCCATGCACTTTTTTATGCTCCGAAAGCGAGAACTTCTGCCTATCAGAATGCACCATTAAGCAGGGCGACTTAACTGCTTAACGACTGTGCATTGAGCATCGACATCTTCAATGTCACCTACAGAGAATTCAGTAACTATCTCTTGACATACGTCACAACATGGTTAAACCGCCCTCATGCACTTAAAAAAAATTCTTCTCTATAATTTTTTAGTGTATAACTGTTTTATGGAGAACCTGAATAAAATAAATAATTAAATCCACTTAATGTTCTCCTTCCCTCTCAAAATTCATTTCTTTGTGATTGTCACGATTTGTTTTTTGATATATTTTTAATCTGAATTTCATCATAATTTTGGGCCACCCAGCGATGGGAGGTTTCCGTCACAATTAGTAACAGTAGAGCAGACAGATTATTTTCAGTTGCTAAAATAAACCCAACGAACAATTCATACAATGCATATAATGCCAGGTCGCGGAACATGTCGGGAGGTGTTATTTTCGTCTGTCCGGCTCCGGGCACCGTCTGGCATGGAAATATAATTGGGCTAGTTTAATGTTGGGAAGTATTAAGTAAACTATGCCAAATGTCAGACACTTAATAAAGCTGTAAATTTTATTATAGAACATACATACATATATTTTCACATACGTGGTTTTGACAAATGGTTGGAAAACCGCAGTTAATTATTGTGAATCAATTCGTTTGCTATTTATTTATTTAGTCACTTTAAATCTGAAACGTTTATCGTTTCCAAGGCAATAATACTGAGATTTTTACTTGTTATTTGTTATTACAAAGATTGCAATAACAAGTAAAAATCACAGGACACGGGAGGCTCTGAGGAAAATAATTTATAGGGATAGGGCCTATGTCGTCTTAGGAGATGTTATGTAGAGGGATCTGTACTTTGTAAGGAAAGGAAGAGAGGATATTCTGGGAAGGAAAAATGTATGAGGGGTGGGGAGGAATTTGAGGATCATTGTGTGTAGGATGACGGACAAATGAATCCACCCCTCCAACTGGGGTGCAAACCGATGAGTCGGGAGAGACAAGCTGGAGGGGTCAAAGGGTCTCCCCAAAAATCTGGCCCGCTACGCAATAGGTGGGCAAACGTATCCGCCGCCAAGACCTCGACAAATCTCACCCCATAATCCCGGGCACCCCTGCTTAGTCACTAAATGTAGCGAACCACTTGGGTTGATCTATGGCAGAGGTGATGGTTATCCTATAAATACGAGTAGTTCTTATAATTCTAAATGATTATTCTTCTAATGAGTATAGTTTTTGAACTGTTAATTCATGGTGGAATTCCATTGTATTAGAATTTGAAATTAAAACACTTTTGTACTTTCTTCAACTTAATTATTTTCACCAGGACCGGTTTCATCCTATTACGGACATTTTCAGACTGGTAGTTGAAATTCTTATGCTACGGTGTTTATACACACTTAGGCAGGGGTACATAACATTGTCCCTATATAATGAATGTTTCTATTTTGTTAATTATAAGGTATTATAAGTTATTTTGTTAATTTAAGGTATATATAGGTAATTATAAAGTTTATTATTAAAATTATGAATTATGTTATAAATTAAATAGATATTTTTACTTCAAATGTATATATATGAATTTATATAATAATATTAATAACATAACCTTTTTAACCAATATAACCTTTTCAATTATATAAATTCATATATATTTATTTGAAGTTTAAATATCTATTTAATATGTAACATAATTTATAATTTTAATAATAAACTTTGTAATTACCTATATGTAGGTACCTTAAATTAACAAAATAACTTATAATACCTTAAAGTTAACAAAATAGAAACATTCATTATATAGAGACAATTTTGTGTACCCCTGCCTAAGTGTATAAATACCGTAGCAAAATAATTTCAACTACCAGTCTGAAAATGTCTTTAATAGGATGAAACCGGTCCTGGTAAAAATAAATAAGTGGAAGAAAGTACAAAAGTGTTTTAATTCATACTCTGATTATTCTTACTTTAGTAAATTGTGTATTATGTGTCATTTTATTGCTATAGTTGTGTTTTAGTTTTTCCAAAATAATTTTAAACTGCTTAATAATGGAATGTGAAAAAACGGAAAACCCAAAAAAAAAATCAGAAAAAATCTACCAAAAACCGAATTTTGTGATACATAAAAAATAAATTATTATCAAACTTCGATCAAGTATATCAAACCATGGTTTTTTTTAGCAAAGCAATCCATGCAAGCACCATCCACATATGCATTGCGAATTTTGAACTATTTTTTCAGAAGGATTTTTAATGAAAATGTACTGGTTGTAGGTTTATCCTTACCAATAAATTTATTATAGTTATAATATACTCTTACATATTGTTAGCAAGAAGGGGATATATATTATATTCATTGTGCATAATTTAACAGGGTTGTAAGATACCCTGATATGTTAATTGAAATGGCTTTAGCCTGGTTTGGTGACCTTCCTTTTCCCTATTTTCTTACCCTCCTATCTACCTTCAACCTCACAACATATCTCAAATGGGGACGGCACAGCTAGCGGTTTCGTATTAAAAACACAAGAACAGTGCTAAAATTCACTTGTACTTTTGGTAAGATTCGAAATAATCTAATTCATAGAAACATTCTGGACATATTTGAGTTGTGAATTAATTGCCGCAACTCGCTTGTATTCCTTACGACTTCCTTACCTGAAATTTAGCGTTGAGTTTGGATGTCAAATGCCTGCGGGCGGTTTACCCCTGCCAATAGTATTCACAGGTGGGGAGGTAGCTACTTCCGTGAATATGGCGATGTTTCGCATTTTGCCTCGTGCGATTTCCATTTCCTATTTCGATGTGACCACAAGCACAGCCTGAATTTAGTGACGCAGCCTCCACGACTTTGTGACGTGCAATTCGAATTCATTAAACAAGGTTATTTGTTTTCATTACCCTTACTCTCACGTTGTTGGAATATTGAGAAAACAATAGGTTAATATTATGAAGTGGTATGTTTTATTTTTATTTTGAAACATAGTTAGATTGACGGTATCCTCGGACGAGGAGTAAGACTGTCAACTAGCAATCCAGAGGTAGCGGATTAAAAAATGAATTTATGTTATTTCTTATGCTTCCTTAACCATTCAACCGATTGCGATGAACTTTGGTGATTTGTTGTACCCATGCCCGCGAAGGTTTCGATGTGTAATCGTGAGCTCTGGCGTTACGAAATTATTTCTTATACCATCCATCCAATTGCGCTGAAACTAAGGTTTGAATAGCGGCTGGGAGGGAAGGAGGAAGGGGGAGGGGAATCCGGGAGGGGGACGAAAGAGGGGATGTTCGCGGGAGAGATACCCAGGGAGTGGGAAAGCAGGGAAGGTGGTAGAAGAACGCAGGAGGGAAACGCGAGGAGGAGGGGAGGTTCGCGGGAGAGGTACCGAGGGAGGGGGAAAGCAGGGAAGGTGGTAGAAGAACGCAGGAGGGAAACGCGAGGAAGGTGGGAGGTTCGCGGGAGAGATACCGAGGGAGGTGCAGGGAATGTGGTAAAAGAACGCAGGAGGGAAACGCGAGGAAGGTGGGAGGTTCGCGGGAGAGATACCGAGGGAGGTGCAGGGAATGTGGTAAAAGAACGCAGAAGGGAAACGCGAGGAGGATGGGAGGCTCGCGGGAGAGATAACGAGAGAGGGGGAAAGCAGGGAAGGTGGTAGAAGAATGCAGGAGGGAAACGCGCGGAGGAGGGGGGGTTCGCGGGACGGGGGGACGCGGGAGGGTGGAAGAAGGAGAAATTTGATGGGAACGCAGAACGAAAAGAAGACGTGGGAGGGAAATGGAGGCGGGAACGGAGACATACGGGAAAGGACACTCAGGGAGAAACAATTTCATGCGGCGCGTCTAGAATGGAAGATTCTCTCAGTTTCGCCCTGGTAAAAAAAACCACTATTCAGATTTGAAATGTTGCTTGAAATGGCTTTAGCCATATTTGGTGATCAGATCTGAATAGCCAGGTACATCCCCACCTTTTTATTCCTTGTCTCATTTCCCTCCTCACTACCTCACAACATACTCCAATTAGGGATGTTTACAAGATTCAGACAGTAGGACAGTTGGGACTCTTGTGCGGTATTCACATTAAAAAAAGTTTTATTCATTTACCGAAGTGTATAATTGTTCATTTCTTAAAAATTCTACTGATAAATTAATCATTATCGAACATTCTTACTGAAAAGAAAAAATGGAAATAGATTATTTTAAGTAGGTATAAAATAATATTCATGCTAATAATCACCATTTTAGAAAATTTTCGTAAACCACTATTTAAAAATATAAAAACTTAAATGTTTGTTCGAAATTTAAATAAATTAGTACAATGGTTTTAATAGGCGTGCTGCAAACGAACTCACGCATCACGCACCTTTCAAAATAGATTCCTTGTGCCGCACTAATATATTGGGTGAGCCATACATTTTTGATCTTTTGAAATAACAACGAAAAAAAAAGATTTTCTTTAAATAAATTATTATTACTGATAAGAACTAAAATATGCCGGAAATGGAAATCATTTTGTAAAAATAATATCGTCCAAATGGCCATCATCCTACCGCTGGCATTCCTCAAATCTGGCCCTTAGATTTTCGAAAACTTTTCGGCACAAAGCTCGGAGTGTATTGAAGAATTTATTGACGGAGGTTCTCCTTTAATTGAGGTATCTTTGCTGGTTTTTATGTAGATTTGATTTGTAAGATAACCCAATAAAAAAATAAATCAGCTAGAGTTAGATGCGGACTACGGGGAGGTCAATAAATGTGTCAATGAATATCTCCTCTGCACGAGATCAGTTTGTTACGGAAAATAGCGGGTTGCGCCATCTTGCTGCACTCAACTCTTATTATCTTTGCCCCTCCTGCTTCATGGCCGCCCTGTTTATTTTCGATTGAGAGTCGTTCCGATTTCTTCGAAGTTTTTAACCACTGATTTAATTAAATTTACACTTGGGCACTGATTGGTGATGCAAACGAAATAGGAGGCCCTCAGCAACGTAAGAACCATTGTTTATATAAAAATGTTTTACCCAGAAAGCGCGTTGCTTTCCCATAAAGCGATTCATTGTAGCTAAATTTCCAAGAAGCGAGTAGCCGCGCATAAATGGCCCCGCTCTCTTCCCCCGTTCGGTATCCCTCTAGCCTAGCACGACTAAAAAAGTGCAAAAATTTATGGTCCACTCTATATTATACTCGTGTATTTGTGTGGCGTTTTTTTTGTTAATTTAGAAGTTAATTTTAATGTTGCAATTTAAATAATGTCGTGCATTAAAGCATGGAATTTGTCAGTAATTTTCTCGGAAATAAATTCATAAATAATTGATACACTTATGAACTGTTAATGAACCCACACGTGTTCACGTTTTTCCGTGAATCTTGAATGACGAAGTCCCTTGTACAAGTTGGTAGATATATTCTGTTCGCTTAGTTATTTTAAAACTTTGCGTTTATTTTCATTGAACCAACATGAAATATTTATAAGAATTATATTTTCGTTCAGATCCGGAGATTACGAAGGATTTGAAATATCTTTTCAACGAAGCACTTAACTAGACGTTTTTTGTTATGTTAGCAGTCGTGACCCTACCATAGATCCCCGACAGTTGGCCCCCCGAAATTATAATTATCACAAAATGATCATTTTTTGTGTAATTTTTACTAATGTCAAAAAATGATATGAAATTGCGCATCATTCCATCACCGATCGACACACTTATCAATACAGTTGGGCATATTTATTGCATATCCTATCCTATCCTATTAATATTATAAATGTGAAAGTTTTATTTATCATACGTTTTCTGTCCCAAAATAGAGCTATTGCAAACGTTATTGCAAACGTCACAAGAAAAGCAAAATAAACGGTTGCCGTGGAATAATATTACATCTATCTCTAAAAATGAATCGCCGAAATGGGTGTAGGCGCATAACTTACGAACGATTGCACCAAATTGGATAATTATTTTTTTTTTGTATAAATCTACTGATGACAGATTTTGTATAAAAAATTGCAATAGGTGGCACGCGAGCAGTTTGAAAACTGAATGTACCGGGAATTAATTACGGTGTCGGGGAGGGGGAAGGGGGGGAGGGGGAGGGAGGAGTGAGGGAAGGGGGAGGGGGGAGGGAAGGATGGGCGGTAGGGGGGGAGGGAAGGGAGGAGGGAAGGGGTGGGAGGCGGAGTGGGAACCCCTCTAATACCATGCGAGCGAAGCCGCGGGAAAAGCTAGAATGTACATATTTTAATCGTAAGGGTTTAAAAATAAATCTTTCCGTAATTTCTATTTTAGCAGCCTGCACAAAGAACCTTGTATAGCTGGTATATTTTTCAACCTATTACCCACACCCTTATATTTCAATATAATGGTCTTTGTACTCGTGCGTTTATACCTTTAAAAGGCTATTTTTAATAAAGACAGGTGTGGTTTTGTGAAATTAAAAATGGTTGTCAGATCGATTGTGAAAGGCTACGTTCATAATTCACAATGATGTATAAATATATCTCCCCCACACGCGAGACTCCATTTGTAAAACATCTGAAGGCAAATTCTTTTAACTTTAATCAGAATGACATTTTTGACGAACAATGAGGACTCACTCTTACAGAATTGACAAGTTCTCAAAGAAGTTTTTTTTTTTCAACGTTTTCTTGATGTGAATTCTGGAACATGATATATTATGGTTTTGTGTTTATTTTTACGATGAATAAAAGATTATTAATAGACATATTCTATGTTTACATATATCGCAGTGCAGTCCGTGTGTTTTCTGTGCGCTAGAGCGATAAGATTGAAAAATATGACTTACCAGCTGACCCGGCCACGCGTCACTGTGGCTAACTAAACACAACGGCATCTATTGGATGGTTATCCAACCTTTGGAACCACCGTCATCTTTGAGTTTATCGCGAAGAGACCGACAAACAGACAGACAGACGCCGCGGAGAACTTTAATTTATAATTAAATTGAGGTAGTGCAAAAGATTATAATAATGTGCATGAAATGCTTGAGGTAACTAACGTATTTAAGTTGATAAGGATTAAATTAATACTGTATCTATCTAACTTTTCAAATAATGCATTGTACGTGACCATTTTTTTAGAAAAAAGAAAGGGTATAGCAAGCTATCCGTAAAAGATAGATATATGCCATCGCGGACCTTTTTGTAGATCTATAGAGGAGGAATATCCCACCATGCATTGTTTTGTTATATCTTAAAGGGATTAGTCAGTGTTTTTGATGAAAGCTTCCACGCGGCTTTACTTTTTCCGACACTTCTAACAAATATCGTTCTGTTTCAACCAATTTACACAAATCCTTAATAAATTACGTACTTAAACCTTCCTCACGAATCACTCTATCTATTAGTGAAAACCTCATGAAAATCCGTTCAGTAGTTTTTGAGTTTATCGCGAACAGACAGACAGACAGACGATGCGAAGGACTTTAATTTATAATATGTAGAGATTGACGTTGTTGTAGCTGAAAATGATTTTTTTTTTCAAAACATCAACTTTTTGTATCCTTAATGTCCTATTATTCAATCTTAGCACTCTAGCTCACTGAAAACTCACGGACCGCCACTGATATATAGATACTCTCGATTTTGTCCTATATTCTTCTATTTAAATAAAAGCATTCCGAAGAACGCTCAAAAAATTATAAATCCGAATTTTAATACGGATACATATAAACTGCTTATAGTATTAAAGAGCCATTAAATGTTCTTACATTCGATAGTTTTGCCTTATTTTGTATTCATAAAAAAATCAAAAGAAACGGTAAATTTATGAACGCGTGATTTCTGTGTATTATTTACATTAAATTGCCGGTCGTGGTATCTATTTGAAGCAATATTGAATACTATGACTTCTGTCTGTTGCGAGTGGCGTCGTTAATAATCAAATATATACATTTAAATTCGAACACGCATTTTTTATCATGTACGATCAGTGATTTGTTAGAATAAATATTTCTATAATTTCGAGTGTTATAATTTTCCCCACAGGAAAAACTAAACCCTTTCACACACTTCCCAAATGATCATCTGGTCAATCCACGTTATGCAATTGCACTATATAAGTATTATAATTACAAAACAATACAAGAACAACATGTCAACCTACCAGAGACCAAATGGGAAAATAATTCACCGACTCCAGATATTTTCATAGCAGTAGGTTCGGCTCTGTGGAACTCCTAATTGGGCCTATAAATCCTACTGATGCCTCAATATAAATATTTTGTAATCCTACATGTATTTAAAATGACTGATTTTTGCATTTTTATGTATAAATTCTTTGACAAATCTAATATGCCAAAATTTTGGATGAGAGAGCTAGGTATAATGCCAGTAGCCGAAATAAAAAATGGTAATATTTAATAGTCTGAGAATGCCAAATTCTTTTAATCTAATTATTATATTGTTAGTACATATTATTATTAGTATACATGCTATACTTCAACTAGATCGACTCCCGATCCTACCCTCTCCCTATTTCGATTTAAACAATTATGTAATCTTTCATAATTATCATCTTTCAAATCAATTAATTGACTTACACATTATAACACCCACGTGGATCTGGTCATTGAATGGTGCAATTAATGAAACCTAGATTATTATTATGCTATAATTTAATGTAAACTGTTGGTCTCCCAGATGAAGTAAAGTAAGCTAACTCAGATAGGAAATAGTAATGGTCATAAAATGTGTTAATATTTTCTATGATTATATTTCGTAAAATAGTATCAAAATGACTGACAATGTGTTCATGCATTCATTAATTCAAATTACCTTAAATAATGTATTTATAAGAAGAAGCTGTAGCACATTCAATACTTTATGCCCAATTGTGTGTGATCGATGTGTTTAACACTAACCACAGCATTAATTAAAAAAATAACATTAAAAATTGTTGTGTTTAACACGAATCTTTATCAATTCACAGCACTAATAATAAAATAACACTCGATCGAATACCAAATATTTAACTAAAAAATTAATATTTCATTGATTTCTTTATTTTTGTTTTTTTTTTAGCTCACCACATTTCCTCTTTTAGTCTTAGCGGTTCGAATTTAAATAAAATAACTTCCTGAACGATATTATTGATATCCATTAAAATTTAAGTGTAAACCTTTAAAAAATAACACTAAACACTTTTTTTAGATTTAAGTGAGAAGATGCACTTTATCAGAATTGTTTATATCAAGTATAGGTATTGTTGTATTATGGTTCTAAATTTCAATTTGTCGTTATTTTTTTATTGGTCAATGAAATAAATATTTTTATCACTCTCATATATGAATTTATAAAGACTGTTTATAACGCCATTAAATAAAATAAAAATAAAATGAAAATTTAATCAAAGCTAATTCTTGGCAATCGAAATGAAGTTCGGCAAAGTCCGCCCAAAATAAAACGATCGAATACTCCTCTAGGTTAAACCATTGTTTTTACTTTTCACATTTCTTTTCTAAAAACCTGTCTTACGAGTATCTCTCCAAATATTGATTCTTTCGATTGACTTGGTCTTGTTTGATTCGGCACGAATGAAAACATAGCAAACGATACCCCACTTGACCTAGTTTATAAATATGTATTTTTCAAAAATCCCCTCCCCCCCCCCTTTATCTGAGGGGGTGTTCTACCACTTTTTTTGGTCGATTCTGCAGAACTTCATTTATATATATTTTTTTTTTTTTTTTATTTCATACAATTTTTGAAAATACACTTTTATGTTTTTTTTCTTGATTACCATACTAGGCTAATGCCCGTGTTAAGGTAAGAAGATTAAATAATATAAGACCAAAGTTTCATGAATGCACGAATTTTGTCATTTATTTTGTACATTTTAATACAATTGAGTTCGGAGTGCCTGCCCTTCTTGCATCGAAAAGCTTTCTAATTGGAAAGTTTTAAAATATATTGTATTATTGTATGATCATAATACTGGTAGTACCCAAATGAAACCGATTTCCACTCGAAAATAAAATAGGAATATGTTTATGAAAGTAAATGCGTTTCCATTATTACAAAAAATACGTCGATGATTGCATTCTCCGTATCGAAATATGAAAATTTCCAGTGGAGCTTGTATTTTATTGAAAGTAACCCGAACCCGCCTTACCGCCACAGCCTGTTACGCTCGCGGGAAAATACATTTTTGCATCCTTATCCATTATTCATGGGGTTTAATACGAAATGTAGAGGTGCGTGTCAGAATTCATTTACTGTATGCAATATTCAAATGAATTCAAGAACTTTGATAAAAGCTCATGTATTGTGAGAATTTAACAATTCAACGGGCTTTTAATATTACAGGAAGATCATAGCTCTACGGGGGGATAACATAAATTATTTAAAATGAAACACTAACTTAATTAATATAGCTCGTGTTTTTTATACACTTATTTCCGATCATGCTTCGCTACTCTCGCAGCTCTTTAGGGTAGCATAATAAATTAAAATCTATAAGCATTACAGATGCGTTGGGGTTTACAGTGGGGTACAAAAAAACTGGAGAGAAGTTTGACAGGAACAAGGAAACAGGACAGAGTGAAATGTAGCACAATAAGGGAGAAAACTAAAGTTGCCGATATAGTTACCCGAATAGACCAACAAAAGTGGAGATGGACAGGACACATGATACGCGATCCACAAGAGAAATGGTGCAAAAATGTCACTGACTGGTATCCCAGATATGGCAAGAGATGTAAAGGATGTCAACACATAAGATGGAAAGATGACCTAAAACTCACTGCTAGACATCAATGGAGAAGAGTAGCGCGTGACAGGTCCCAATGGAAAATGTTAGAGGAGGCCTATTCCAAGAGGCAAAATGAGCTTCGGGATACACTATAACAAAGAAGATCATGTCTAATACATACCTAACAGAAGTCCAGAATAAAAAGGCTTATTTTTATTATTATACAAAAAAACTGACTGAGTCCCAGGAGAAGAAGCAGGTAGAGGAGTAGGACGTGAGTGCTCTTTATCAATGGGGATCAACTTTATTTTCGAGCTTTTATTACGGTTGATTTTGGTCACTGGCGCGTTCCGCTATATGATCAATTTCAACCGTGAGCGCTCGGGAAATTTTAAGCGCTGGGTTTGGAAATTTCGCTCCATCCATCATGGAGTCATAAAAATGCTTATACATTAGAGCCATTGAATTTACCTATATTTGATCGTTTATGCCATATTTTTAGGGTTCATAAAAAAAATAAGAAAAAATCGGTAAATTTATGATTTGGAGCATAATTAAATACTATGACCACTGTGTATTATTTATGACCTTGATAATAATCAAATATAAAAGATTAAATTCGAACATGACTTTTTTAAATTTGTAAGCATATGATAAGTGATTTTTAAAAACAAATGTTTGAATAATTACGGTTCGCGGAATGTCAATCTATCTTCTTCTTCTATCTTCTTCTATCTATCTATATCTATCTATCTATCTTCTTCTTCTATCTTCTATCTATATTATTATTATTATATAAATAAAAATGAATCGCCGAAATGTATGTACCTACGCGCATGACTTCCGAACGACTGCATCAAATTGGGTAATTCTTTTTTTTTGTGTTCGTTATTGTCAGAACAAGGTTTGTATAAAATTACTGGTGAGCTCTGGCATTATGAAATGTGTATAAAAAAAATTAAAAAGTTGGCACGCGAGCTGTTTGAAAACTGAATGTACCGGGACTGAATGTATGGAATCCGGGGGGAGGAGTGGGGAGGAGGGAGGTGGGAGGAGGAATGGGTGGAGAGGGGGATGGGGCGGGAGGATGGGAATCTTGGAGGGGGGAGTGGAGTGGGGAGAGAGAAGGTGGAGGAGGCGGGGTGGAAACGCGAGAGGGGAAGGGGACGCGGGAGAGGAACGGAACGAATGGTAAAGGACAAGCAGGGAGAAACAATTTCTTTATTAAATAGCATAGCAACGCTTGCCGAAAACTAGCTAGTAACAAATAATTTAGAAAATATGCGAGACGTATCTCGTTAAAATGTTACACCACTAATTTAGCTTTTGATGAATCGAAGATTCCAACTCCCGGAATAAAATAAATCAACTTATTCCAATATTTGAATATCTTTTCAAATTGGTCACATTTTGGCCACATTAACCATTAGTATTTTTCGCTTTCCTTATCTCGAATGTCTCTAAATTGTCCAGTCCAATTAATAGTATTGTTATTGAAAGTGTGTTTTGTTTAGACATCTTCAAAGATAAGACACGTATATTAACATTATGCGACGTTTTGCTCACATAAAAGGGCAATCACTGCATTGAAGAGAGTAAACAAACGTAAAAAATGGATTATGTTAGATAATAGTTTAGAGCTAAAACGTTTAGAAAAAATTGGAAGATAGCTAGGGCCAATAAGTTAGTTCTTTACGGAGCTGATGTAGAAAGTATGAGAGGTCAGAAGATTTCGACGAGGTCAATGGAAAAAAAAACTAATGTCCCCAGTTTAATGCTCTTCTTTTAAGCTTTACAAAGAAGATTCTTGGCAGGAAACATTTATTAAAAGAGAAGAAAAATCGACGGTACTAATTTTCAACTTACGATAACTTATAAATAACGTTAGATGTTAATAGTTTAGTATTTTAAACTTTCATAAAAAAGTGAAAGGCAGCTAGGGCCAGAAAGTTCGTTATTTACGGTGCTGATGTTAAATGTATCAGGGGTGAGAAGAGGTCGACGAGGTCAGTAGAAAAGGTGTTTAATGTCCGCAATTAATGCTCTAAGGGTGGGTTTCTTCATTTACCGAGAATGCTAATTGTAAAAATAAACGATTGAAATTTAAAAATTTGTATGCGTTTGACCGTTTACTTTTACAATTAGCATTGCATTTAGCATTCTCGGTAAATGAAGAAACCCACCATTAGATGTTAATAGTTTAGTGATGTAAACTTTTAGAAAAACGTGAAGGTAGCTAGAAATTTACGGTGCCGATATATCACGGGAGATTGATTCCAACAACAGCGTTTAAGAATACGTAGAATTACTTGGCAACATTTTGTGATGTTGATGGTTATGTTTTTTCTTAAAACTGAGACGGTTTACGATTAGTTCCCGCGAGCACTCATGCCATGGTCATATTGTGCTATCTCCCATTTCACTTCATTCCAAAAATAACCTGGTCACTTCCAATAGCTTGCACGTGTCTTATGAGGTGGCAGTGCCCCGTTAGCAGTTCTACCAGTTATCTCAGCAAGTTTTAGACGTTCTGATGTTCAAAAGGATTTAAAGTCTAACAGCCTTACTAAAAAACCCAGTGAAAATTTTATTCAATTGACAAACGGCCGCGGATGTGAAAACATTACTAATTAAAAATTTGTTCTTTGAAAGAAATACAGATGGTTTCCACGGCCTGAGAGGGTAGTTTATCTCTGTTTTAACCATTGATGTCCGAACGATATTTGTAATTTTTCCATAGTATTTTGAATGTTCTATATATTTCTTATTTTTGAAGGTGTCGTAAAAACTTATGAAAACTAGATAAAATTACCTTTTAGATTTGAGTATTTGAAATACACTTTAGCTTTCAAAAACTGCCATATTTTAAGATTCAAACTCGGAAAAAAATGGAAAAAATTTCCTCCCACAACATTTTTGACCAAAATGTAGAGAAATTTAAATAAAATCAAAATTTAAAAAACACAGTCCTTTTATGTAATAAATTTGGAAGGAAACTATCGCCTCACTTTTTTATCGTGTATACAATAAAAAAATAATCAAAAATTTCAAAGTTTTTTTTATTGCCAAAAAAATAACTTAGAAATAATACCGAAATTTAAAACAGATTTCTTGCATCTCTAAAGACGTTAATTTTTTTGATACGTTTACGAACACATGTATTAGCTTTTAATATTATAAAAAATTATTACTTTTAAGAAATTCTCTTAAAATAAAGATCTTAAAATGAAAATTTTATCTTTTAAGTAACCTATAAAAAACAATATTCTGACAGTTCAACTTTGAAAGTACGGCCTTTGTACAATAACTTGATTACTCTGATGTAAACTACTCAAATAACATGGTAAATATATCAATTATGTGAACAGAAGAGTAAATTCGTCACTACAATGGAAATTATTAAGTAAAATCACAAAATTTTCGATATCCCGCCATAAAACACACCGAGCTGTTTTGTCATCGCGGGCTGTCGCGGGCCGAAGAACTAATGCATAGGCGCGCCAATAATGCCCCTTGCGGAGAAAAATTAAAACAACATTGTTTCCTAGTAAATTAAAACCACATACAACGTTGTCACATCTTCAATGCGTTTTAACAGCGTGACCACGTAAGAAACGTTATTGGTAATAAAACGTGTTTTAGTGTATACGAGCTTTATTTATGTTATTGCAATAACACAGTTAATCGGTCGCGCTGTGGTTTTTTTTTAGTAAGGCTGTAAGTGTTTCAATGTCTTTTTTTGAATTCTTTCTAATGTTTCAATATTAACTTTATATTAGGGATTTCAAATGACAGGTCTCAATTCAAAAAGAGACAGACAGTATTTTAATTACGTGTGGTGATCTTAATGGTATATTCAATGAACATATTGCAATTATTGTTTGTAAGCGGATTATCCAATTATAAGACCTGTTAATTAGTTGTTTTCTGAACATTTGAAGAGATAGATGAAAAACATCGGTGACGCGACAGTTGATCCACCGACAATTAATCCCCCGAAATTATATTTAGTATAAAATTATAATTTTTGAGCGTTATTTACCAATTTCAAACGTAAAAGATATTCAGTTCGACTCCAAAAATACCTTTAAAATAAGTAGGTACTCGTATGAATATCAAAGGAATTTATACACAGTAATCGATTTAAGTAAATAAGTCGATTTTTGGACTTATGCGCTGGTGCTTACAGTAAATAGAGAAGCAGATTTTCCTCGATGCATTTTAATGAAAATATGTTTTATTTTTTTGTTATTCGACTATACATCTCTAAGCACATCCTTAAGGGGTACATAGTTCTATTTTATGGAGATATTTATAATTTATTTTCCCTAAAACGACTGCCCATTGTATATAAGTACGCTGGGGGACCAGTGTTGTCGGCGGGTCAACTGTCGTGGAACAAAAACATCTACTATAATTCAATCCAAGATGTCTCCTACTCACAAAATTTTATCATAAAATTAAAAATAATTACAGGTTCTATTTTTCACTATTCAATAATCCATGAATTTGAAAGTTTTGAATGATCCAATTGCCTTAATTTGGGTTAGGTGCCATCAGCGGTATGCCAAAACTTTTAAAGAAAACTTCCAAAGTTGCCGACCGATATTTAACCACTCTAAATTCAATTTCTTATAGTCTTCCCGAGAAAGTGGGCACGTGCACGTAGACACAAACGACGTCATCGTAGGACTTGAACCGTTGTGTCAGCATCGTTCATGGTAGGAACTTACGGAACTTATTAAATACGTAGTAAAAGCCAGCCAACCGTGAAACAATGAAGCTATTGAAAGGACTCTTCGTTGAAGAAGGTTGTCGCGTTTCATTATTAAAATTATAATTAATTTATTGTATTACAATAAAGCCTGTACGTCACTTCTCCTTGGTGATACTTAGTTTCTTATCCGTGAACGTCAAACTGACATACACTGAGTAACAGGTATCATTCGATTCAAAGGCCTACAATTATTAGGTTCCATACCAACTCAGAAGCACCTCAGAAAGGTCGTTAAAAGCTATAAAAAAATAATTTTAAAAGAGCCGGTGACCCTAACCTAACTTAACCTATTTAACTATTTTTTTTATATTGGACCATCACTCTTAATGACCTTTGTGAGGTGTTTCTAAGTTAGTTTTATTCAGAGTTGGCCGGTTACCAATTATTTATACTGATTTTTTCAATTAAATTGTTTATTTATTTATATTGTTATGTCTTTTTTGTTTTGTTTTGTGGAACAGTAATCATGGAGTAAAATATGCTATTTTAATTTTTTTATAGAATCATATTTGCCATATCAACTAACATTGATTATTATTATTGAGGTATGCTATTATAGTATTGAATTGAACGCATGTCCTACTTCGGGAAAGCATTGCTAACTACATTCAATCTCGAAACAAGGGAGTGTCTAAATTACCAGTCCTGATATTTTTGTTGTTATTCAAAAGAATTTTAGATCGAGTGGTACTTGTTGGTATACGGAAGGTATTTACGAGTAGGCTTAATGAATCGGGGTTCTCTGTAATACCATTAGCAATTATCCATTTGTATCAATGGATTCAATTTATTTTCGCGTGCCGGGAAAAATGCATACGAAAATTCTGTATTCAGCTCATGATGGCATCTGAAATCTTCGTTCATTTTCGTGTATTTTTCTGTTTCATTTTTTGTAAATTATCATTTTTTATTTAATCCAATGGCTATTCGCGTCATTATAAAATATGTTAGACAAAGCTGTCATCATTATAGGGGGGGAAACAATTTAAAAAATCGTTAATCCCCTAACACGATTTATCCTAAGTAAATGGATTTTGCCTTCACTATTAATAAGTCATTTTAAACGTCATTCAAATATAAAAAAATAGGGTGGGGGTATTTGTATTACAATGAATAATTTAAATAAGTCGTCTCAAGTCTCAATCAGCTGTCACAATAATAATAACTAAAATAAAATACTTGCAGAACTTATAATATTATTAATTATTATTTTTTAATTTATAAACTAACGTTTAGACAAGATTTTTATGCATAGCACAATAATATAAATAATATCTAATTACTCAAAGATATGAGAAACGGTACTTTAAATAAAATAAAATAATTATACGTCTGCGAATTTATCACAATAACGAAAAAAAATTCTTATCAATTCATTTCCCTAATTTATTACATTTGCTGATTATTTATAGGGAAAAAAATTATATCGGAACATTTTTGGCAGGGTTCGTGAATATATTATAATATTGTGAAATTCTCTGTGATAAAAAATAAACACCGAAAACAGTAAATAAAAGCATACACTTTTATATCACATTCATTGAAAATGCATGCTTGGTAATGTGTATGTCATTAATGAACATTTTATTGGCTTCATTAACAAAAATTGAGTTCCAGGTAAAAAGCATAGATTTACTTGAAGACTTTCAAACGGCTCCTAATAGCTAGCATTCAAAGCAAGGTGGGAGAAGAAAATGTGCAATCCTGAAGGAACTAGATATTTCCTTATTTTTTTATTTATTTATTTATAATTTCTCACCATACATGTGTTATTATAGGATTTCCTTATTTCCCTAGATCAATGCTTTGTTTACTTATGATTCTTGAACGAAGACTTAAAAGTTAAACTTCTACAGTAATCTGCCAACAATACAATTTCATTTTTTTTTTTTTTAAAGTTTCTTTATTCTTTGAATTGTTCATTACATGAATTGGGGATTTTTCGACCACCATACTAGGCACATGCCTGTGCTGTGGAGGTCGATTTTCATATACAGTATATTAAAAGATGCAATATAAAGAAATGTGCGAGAATATAAAAAATTAAATAAAAATATATAAATATACATATTATATATAATAATATTAAAGAAAACAAATGAATATAAAATAATGTAAATAACTAAAGAGTATGGAAACAATAAATTACTATAGAGTATAAAAGAGTATGAAAGAATATAGTAGAATATAAAAATAATATGAAAAGTATAGAACATAGAAGGCAATACATGAAAGAATATAAAAATGATATAATTATAAAATATATAAAGTCGATGTAAGTACTTTGTAGAGCATGCAAATAAGAAATGATAACGATTTTAATGAAGATCTGTGTGTACGTGGTTATATTGGTAGGTACATTATTTCAAACCAATTTTTGTACAAATAAATTTTGGAATAAATTTATGTTTCGAGTCCGGCGAATTACACTGGTCACTAGAGTAAATTATTATTGTTACAGTGATTTTCTGGTGGCACTGGGCTCTGAGTACATAAACATGTAGATATAGGCACTAGTACACAGTGGTGCCAAACAGTTTTAAAGAATTAGTTTTTAAAAGTATTTAAACTTTTGGCTATTTATATTATAGTGATTACAACCAAAAAAAATTATTAGCGGTATATAAACCGATATCAATTTTATTTACAAAATATTACTAAAAACTTAAAAAAAAAAACGCAATTTCGCTTAACTAAAGCGCTGGTGCAATAAAAACAAAATAATACTTAGAGTGGAAAGGGTTAAGCAATGATTTTCTTCTCCCACATTTTATAAAAAAAGTTGGAAGCTTTATTATATTTTCACAATGGAAATAAAATAAAGTGATGCTATCCTCCAGATAAATGAAGTAATAATGACATATTATATTTTACAAATATCAATAATTTGCAGATGATGTTTCCACAATGGCAAAAACACATTTTCACAGAAAAAATAAGTAGATATGTATGCACGAGAAGAGGACAATAAGTGAAATAATAATTAAAAAATATTTTTCCCTAACAAGTGGAAAAAAAAAAATATTTTAGTGTGCTAGTACTTAGGAGTATTTTTTATGATTCGAATATATCATTTTATCGAGTCAAATGCAGTTTAGCTGCTAGCATATTGCAAAAGCGGTTAAGGCAAAAGTTGACCTTCATAAAAGGATTAAATATCTATCCCTGTTCTAGCAGAAAATATTAGAAAACGATAATGTAATGCTAAGGCAAAATTAAATTTGAAATTACGGATAATGACACGTGACCTTTGTTTCCCACCAAGCTTATATTTAAATAAATCAAAGTTTGGCAATGACATAATTCTCTTCAAATAAATTTTCTAAAGAAATTCTTTAAAAAACTGTCGACCCTTCACGGATATCCATATTTGGACACTAGTTGCAAAGTGAGTAAGTGTACTAGATTTTTTGATGTTGTTATTTAGTTCGTTGTATATTTTAGGTGCGATGTATGAGTATTGCCTTTGTGAAAAAGTTGTTTTTGTTGTAGGGATTGTACATTTTGCATGAGTTGAGTAACGAGTATGTATATCTTTTTGTGTGGATTTTATCAAACCATTTTTCCAGATATGGATGAGAACTATCTTAATGTACAATTGGCGAATGTCTAAGACAGCTAGTTTTTTGAAGAGTGGCTCTGATGGATGAGAAGGGGAACATTTGAAGATGATCCTTAACAAAAGTTTTTCAATGGTCACTAGAGGGTAGAGAATGGATGCTGCACAACCTCCCCATCATATAATGCCGTATGTTGCTATAGATTGAAACAGAGCAAAATAAACACTTCTGAGTGTTTTAATGTCAAGGATTGATCGAATAGAATAAAAAATATAGCATAACTTACGGAGTCTCTTTGTTATGGAGTTGATTTGGGCCTCCCAGCGTAAATGGTTATCTATAATGACCCCTAGGTATTTTATTTCATTAGAAGGTTTGAGAATTGGGCTTGAACAGCTGTTTGAAAGAAATAGTGAGGGATTATCTAGATTTTGTGGGCAAGTGTGAATGATTAGTTTAGGAAGGCTTACTTGGCTTTTATACAAATATGCATAATTCGTTAATATATATAACTATAATTATGTTTATTGAGTAAAAATATTACGAAATACAAAAATAGTTTTTAAATTGGTGTTCGAACTACTCGTAACGTAAATTTAAATGCTGGCAAAATTCATTCAGTTAACACACTGACGCATGTATGTTTGACTGCCTATAAATTCATTTTCTGTGAATTTTCCTTTGAATGCCTATCACATTATCTCGTGTGAGTCGTGTGACACTTGTATCTGCATCGTAGTTCCCACATACTAACCTCGTGCTTCCAAATATTTCTAATAACGTCGCTTTTGTAAATTTAAATGCTAAATAAATGTTAATGTATCGTGGTTTGAAAACCGGAATAAAATAATTAATTATTATTCATGGTTTTGTAATGATCGGCAACATTCAAACACCAAACAGTATTTTTACTTGTTTTATTTATTTATTTTATTTAAGATATTTTTACATCAGAGATTAAAAATTATTAATTAATTGCAATATATAAACTATATAATTTTCTCCTGCATAATTTTTTCTTACAATACAACTTAAACTTACAAATTGGTGCAGACTTAAGTTTCCGGCATTCTAATACTTCATCCCTTCGTATAGTAACTATTTTGCGTACGAACTTTGACCTTTTTTGTTAGACTGATTTCATGGCACCTCCTTAGATTGTGTCTATGAATGTCCTTGTTGTGCATAATTATTTTATTTGAGTTATTTTAAGTATTTTGGTAGAAAGTTGTTTATTATTTATGTATAAATATCATCGTGATCAAGGTCAGCATCCGTTTCACTGTTAGCCTATTTAGTTCCTTTAAAATTGTATTTACTTTTGCAAACCTATTTCGCCTAAGTATTATTCTCATTGCCATATTTTGGAGGATTTGCAACGTATTACAACTACGTAAACATCAACTACATAATTCCTTATAATTTTCTTTTGTGTATATAAAACATTAACTACATAATTCTTCCCAATTTTCTTTTGTGTATATAAAACATCAACTACTTTCTCAGATCACACTTATATTTTGTTGTAGGTATATGTATTTCAAATGAATAGTTGATTTTTTTTTCAATTCATAATGTGCCATTTTTAATTTGCAGCCAAAACGACTTATTCGTTTTTGTTTGTGAATCTTATTTTGTTACATCACCGGCCAACATCATTGACACTTACCAGCCAGTACGATTTTCTACGTCATAATGAGGTTGTAGCCAGTTGGAACCGTTTCGAGTTGTACTGTTTTAGATTGTATTTAAAATCAATAATAATGTATGATAATATTAAAATTATACTTTTAGTACGATGATCAGGAACAAAAAAATTATTTTAAATCTTCCACACAATTTTCAAAGTATCCACAGTTTAAGAAAATACACCATTAAAATAAGTGGAACGCACATTTCAACCAATAATTAAAACGTAAAGAGGTTTTCCTTCAGGAACATTCACACGAAATATTCTTTGAATTAAAAATTGATTATGTAAATGTTTCCGGTTTCTATATGTTGATAATTATACAGGATGTTTAGGGACGTATTTGACTTACTACCTATGACTCCTGATTATTTGTTTTAAAAAATGAAAAGTGTTAAAAACTCCTGAAAACCACCTGCTTTCTGAGAGAAATCCTGAATGCATAGCCGAGCAGTGACCCTTTTATCAATAGAATCAATAATAAATAAACAAAGTGTATAAAATTTCAAAAATCTATTTATGAATTAATGTAAAAAAAAAACGAAAATAAAATGATGGTCTCCGGTGACATTCTTGTTTTTATTTTACTAAAAAATCACTAAGTAATGAGCAGTTAGTTATACGCGGGGTGAGGGGTTGTGTGGTTACTCAGCAGAGTGACTAGTGCCGATATGTGGAAGAATTTTTTTGTTTGATTTCAAAGAAAAAAAATCACCGAATACCAATATTTCATTTACCTTTTTTACTCAAAATAATGTCAGGAATCCCTAGTTAAAATAAGTCAAATACGTTTCAGCACACAAATTAATGTATCCATAAACCGTTCAACGTAGGAAAGGTGGAGAGGGTTTCACGTGGCCGTAGATTGAAAATAGCTGCTCAAAAAAAAATTATTAAGTAATATGTCGTTAGTTTTCTTGAAACTTTTATGAGAACTAATTACCTCTTCATCAACCTTGTTCGTAATAATAGTGTAACCAACGCCATACTTATTCTGACAAAACGAGTTTTAATGGCCACATAATTGTAACTTTTCTGTTATTTATGTGTATCCTAACAGCCAACCATTACATTTTTCGGATGATGTTAGAAGTGGAGGATTGGCAAAAAAGGAGGCTACAAAATACTTTGCTATTTCGGTTTGACTTATTAAACATAAATAAAAACTTGGCTAAAGAAGGAGGTAGCGCAACACGGCATAACACCCCAAAAACAAATAACGAAAATAAATAAAAACCTTTTAAAACAACTTTTCGACTTATTCTTCTCAAATTGGTTCCTCATTGATGAGGATCGTGATTCCCACTCCAATTTTCATGGTGGACAAGGCTCCTCCACTCCTCACGGTCCTGCGCTGCGAGGAGAGCCGCGACGTACCAGACACCAGTGATACTTGGTCACTCCAGCGCATTGGTGACCTTCTTCTGCTTCTTTTGACTTTGCCAGTCACTGTGAGTTTCTCCAAGTTGAAGTCCTCAACTTGGCGTACAACGCGTCCAAAGTATCGTAAGATACTAAGGTAACGTAGAGAGAGAAAGAGGCGAAGAAATATATTTTTTTAAATTATTTAATTATTAGTGTAGGTGACAAAATACGAACAATTATTCTTTTTCAATTCTTATTGGAATAAGTTTTAGTAACTTTTGAAGGTAATAACCAATCATTCCAATATCTTTGGTTATATCCATCAATCCAATATTTTAATTAATTAATTGAAGAAGAAATTACTAATAAATCTAAACGAAACATGAGACAGAACAAGACAGAAAAAGAGGTAACACAGGGTCACGGGGTCTTAACCTACTCGCCCATTGGGACCTATATCTTTATATAGGTCTCAATATACCTTCCTTTAGATTTATGAATAATATCTTCTTCTTCAATGTTAAATTTTATTTATTTATTAAAGACCAGTTTTTCATCCACCAGAGAGGTTGTCATACATACTAAATTTAGTTAAACTAGTAGTTTTCTGTCTGTGGATGATAGACCTCGCATCCAAATATTTTATTGCCGAGGTGTGCCGTAGGTGACCGAAGGTAGTTTTAGGAAGTCATTAGGTTTAAAGAGCTTTCCAGATCAGAACTAGTCCAGCCTGGAAGGACGTTTGTCTTCAGTATTATTATTATAATTACAATACGTCGATAAATAGTTACTGTGTTATAAAGAACCTAAGTCTTTCAATTATTATCCACATATAAGTTCTGAAGAATAAAGTCCATACTACGATATTCTCTAGAGAAAAAAATAAGAGATATTACACTAAGGAACCAAAGTAACCGTCATAATTAGATAAATATTTTACAACCTCAATAGAAAAACAAAATTCACAACTCACTTCAAAACTAGGTTATAATCCTATTACTTTATCCTTTGAAATCCACTGAACGCGAATCATCTGGGTGCAAGCGATACCTACAATGATTCCTAATGCCTTCACCACTGCTAACATTCCTTTATCGTCTTTATACCGAGTGCATTAACCACTTACGCCCTTCCATCCTTCCATTAGCGTTAACGCTAAGGCTTTTGTCTGGTACTAAGCTATAATGGGTTAAGCTGCTTGCTGAAATCAGTCTAAAGACCCGGGCGAATTTATTTATTTCTTCATCTGATGTAATTAGGTGGAATGTTACGGTGTACAAAGGCTTATGGTTGTATTCATAAGCCAATAGAAAAAAAAATTGAGTTTTTCATCACCATCACAAGGAAAAATAATGGTTCGTTTCGTCAGCAACAACAGGATACCAAGAGAGAGAACAGTTTGGTAAAATGATATGAAATTTAAAAAAAAAAAGTAAATTATTTTTAACTCTCTGAAGTCCCCGATGAAGTCCGGCCGTGGAAATCAGTCGTAGCGTCGAGAGTAAAATTTTCCGCTTATTTTAAACGTCAAGTGTTCAAAATTTCTTTAATATGAATCAAAATTCTGCGTTGAGGGGTGGGGAAATGGAATTGATGTGGTTTTTTAAAAGTTCATGTAGGTAGTAACCAGAAGATTTAGCCTTTTTAAAGGTCAAATGTGCAAAATTTCAATTTCGTGAAATTCGGAATAAAACTGTTGATTTGTATAAAAAACAAACCCGCAAATACTTGTGTTAATTTTTACGTAAATTACAAACCTTATGATTTCACGGAGAAAACCACCAGGCATTTGGGAACACACTTTATTTTTAAACGACTTCAAAAAGGAGGAGGTTCTCAATTCGACTGTATTTTTTTATAGAAAAATGAAACAATATAACTTTGTATAAACCACTTATATAATTTGCAAATCCGACCGGTTTCGGGTTACCTCAGAACTTTTGACTGGGTGAACCGATATTGATGATTCTTTTTTTATTTGAAAGCTGGTGCTTTCCGTGTGGTCTCATTTTAATTTGGTCCAGATCCAACAATGGCATCCATGAGAAAACCATATAAGTCTTAAATTTGCATTAAGTATGTGCGCGACAAATGGACGAATAACTCAATATCACACCAACCGATTTCGATGATTCTTTTTTTATTGGAAAGGGGTTCACGGGTAATTTGATGAGAGTTTGGTTAGGTTCTGATTATCGGATCCATGACAAATTAACGAAACTCGGCCGAATCTCTTAATTTGACGTTATGGTCAAATTATGTCTGTCTCATATGAGCAGCACGTTTAGTAGGTTTATCCATATTCAGACAAATTATTTAGTGTACTTCAGATTCACTAAAAATCAAAAAATAAACAAAAAATTTAACAAAACAAAAAACGACAAAAAAAAATGCACTAAAAAGTAAAAAAATAATTTCGTATTCTGCTACAGCTTCATAATCAACTTACTTTTTCTAATCATCAATATGTAGGTACGATTGTTATTTTTGGAGTCGGTGTCAGCAAGTCGCTTGTGCGACACAAGCACATCTCACCTATAACTATGTATGTAGTTACAAACCTACCTTGACTGACACCGACTCCAAAAGTAACAATCGTACCTACATATTGATGATTAGAAAAAGTAAGTTGATTATGAAGTTGTAGCAGAATACGAAATTATTTTTTTACTTTTTATTGCATTTCTTTAAGTCGTTTTTTTGTTTTGTTAAAATTTTTGTTTTGTAAGTACCATAATGCGGAAATAATGAGTGCTGAAACATCAAAAACACTCAAACGGTGAGCTTTGGCTTCATGAAATCCTCATGTGGAATTTCTGAATCATCGTACTTTTCTCATGCTTGCAACATTATTTCCATCATAAGAAATACGAAGCGTTGATACCAAAATTTCCCTTTTAAAGAAGACAAAGTGGAAATTTTGATTTCACATTGTTTGGTTTTGAAATGAGAATATTTATGCTTATTTCCTCCCAGGATGGCTAACCATCACCTTGCTGGAAAAGTATTTAAAATTTGGAACATTGGCAAGAAAAATTGTGAAAATTCGAGTGCATTTGTTTTTAAAACTAAAGAAGATTTGGGACTACATTGGTAGCACGTTGTTGGTGTTTTCAGTGTTCACAATCTCGTTTTTTAATTAAAATGAAAGAGTTTGACTATCTCGGAAGCACATAATATCGTTTTTCGTTTTATTGTGGAGATAATTACCTCAAGGTATCGCGTTTTAGTTAGGTATATATATAACTGTATTGTGGTTGTGTCGTGTGCTCCTTCGCAGAGATATTGTGATAACTGATTGGTCATTCCTATTTCCTTCCATACCTTCTTTTTTCCTACATTCCTCTCGTTTCGTTTATAGTATTTACAGTCCATTACGAGTGCTTATGAAGCTGTAATTCGTAAGCAGTTTTGGATACAACACATAATGACGGCCGGCGTAGTGCAGCGGTAAGGCACTTGACTAGCATTCCGAAGGTCGCGGGATCGAATCCCGGCGTGGCAAATAAATTTTATTTGATTAATTTGTGTAATTCACAATTTAACATTTAAAAATAATCTATAGTACATTTGCAGCACGTTCCAGAGTGGAAGATACTCTCAGTATCGCCCTGGTGTAAGACCATCATTCAGAATTGAAACGTTGCCTGAAGTGGCTTTCGCCGTGTTTGGTGACCAGATCTGAATAGCCAGGTACTTTCCCACCTTCGTCTTCTCTATTTCCTTCCCTCCCCACTACCTTCAGCCTCACAACATACCCCAATTGGGGATGCCATAGTCTCACTGGCTCCAGATGGGAGCAGTTGGGACTGTTGTGCAGTATTCATGTAAAAAAAAAATATGTATGACTGATTTTTTTAAAATAATTTCATTTAAACTCACCTGAAGCAATACAGACACAAACACTTAACAGATAATCTCCAGAAGTGTGATCTATACTTCTATATTGATTTGAAAGAAAACGAATGTCGCTTTTGACTTTTGGACACCAAACAGTCCAATTATTTATTTGTGCAAAAAGAAAATTCCATATTTGAGCAGATTTGATCATTTTCTCCCGAAGTTGAATTGATTCGGCCACACGCATACGCCAACAATTTTTGATGAAAAATTTCACCCGACAGCAAAACGACATGCATTTTTGGCTAGAAATAAGCCCAGAAGTAGCTGATTAAAGTGCGTCGGGAACGTGTCTTAACACCCTGTACAGAAATGTCGGTTTTACAGCTCAACTCGGTTGCTCATTAATGAAATTATTACGTATTTACCCTCGCAGTCTCATTTCGCGTGACGACGTCAGACGATCGCGTGTTTTGAATGGTTTTGTTATTAAAATTCCTCATAATGCTCAGCTGGTTCTGCAGTGTGAAGTATTCGTGGAAATCATCAGACTTCTGGCTTGCTATTTTTTCGAAAGGTTAATATTATTAAATAATTAATTTGATTATCGTGATTAATTCACGTCTATATTCGCACTATTATACAGTGTGTGCGCAATTTTATGTACACTGAATGTACAATTAAAAAAAAAAAACAGATTAGAAAAATTGTTTTCTCTTTTCGAAATTTTGTATAAAACATGGAAAACGGACTGTTATTAAGAAGTTTATGTTTAAAAAAAATCATTACAATTGATAGTAGATACTTAATTAGCCGATTAAACTTGTGTTATTCAATTCAAGTTACCCATTCGTGGAGTAAATGGAGGAATGTTTGTGGGTTCTCTAGGAAGGTTAAGTGCCTCTCCTGACCTTAGCTATAGATTAGTCGTGACCTAGACCTACAGTCGCTGGGTAGGTTCTGATTAAATCCGGAATTCCGTCATTAAACAAAGCAGGGATTACTTGGGATAATAGTAGTACAAAGAGCTTACTGAGCTACTGGCATTGTTGTTATAGTCGTCAGTTGTTTCTAGAAGAGAGACGGATTATAATAATGATGTTTATTAATTATTTATTCTGTAGAGTAGGGTAAGCTTCTATGAATATGGAAATACAATCATGTATTACCTACACATTAAAAGATAGATACAACCCTATTATTACGTCCATAATCCCTACCTGACATTTCTGTCTTCCTCAAAGATAGACCCTCCAAGGAAGCCTGCTACGCCTCGATTCAAAGGAAAAACTTTAATTCACTTTTCCAACCAATCAAAATCGTGGAAACCACGGGTTGAACATTGGAGTCGAGTTCAGACTAAGAGATGAGATGTTGAACGGAGGGGAGGCATTTTTAAATAAGGCTTGATGTAGGAGAGAATATTTGTTTAGAGAGGGACAACCACAAATACGTGTTCCAAAGTTCCCACTTCCAGACCACAGAGAGAACAATCTGGGAAGTCAAGCACGTGAATTTTAAAAAGGTGATAGGAACGGAAAAATGTCCAAATCCCATTCGAATAAGTATTTTATTTTTTTATCAAAATTTCAACCACAACAGAGTTTCAACAATTTCCTCATTTTTTCAAAAAAGTAACTTATTACTCACTTATTTCAACAATAATTGGACATTGATCCTTCTCACCTTTTAAAAATTCACGTGCTTGACTCCCTAGATTGTTTTTTCCGTAGTCTAGAAGTCGAATCACAGATTTGTGGTTATTCCTCTCTAAACAAATATTCTCTCAGAAGAATGCATTTTTAGATGAAATAAAGCTTTATCTAAAAATGCATTCCCTCTGTTCAACATCTCAGCTCTTCTAAGTCTGAACTCGTCTCCAAATCTCCAATCTTCTATATAATTACGAGTTTTGCCCATGTAACTAAAATTAACACATTTGAATTCCCCTTCCCTGTCTCCCTAATTTGAAATAATGGCCTAGAAAACATTGAAGACTGAAAGCCAAAAAAATTAAAAAGAAAATATTGATTGATGTCTCAAAATTTAATTTAACCAGGAAGCAGGAAATCAATTTACTAAAGCATTGGAGTTTATCCATCACTTACCCGCCCTGGTATAAGTAACAGATGGTTACTCCTTCAAGGCTCTCGCAAGATTCTAATTTATTTATTTTTAAATGAAGCTACATTTATTTCTGTTGAAAGAATCTAGACCTCCAGTGTCCTTCCATACGTTGTTAGTAAGCAAAATGCAAGTGCTTAACAGGAAAAACATAATGCAAAAAAATAGGTTAGTAAGAAAAAGATAAATTAAACAGGGAAAAATAAAAACTCGTTCATGAGGCTCCATGAAGCGCTATTGCATCTGTAAAAACCCTGCAAGCACCTACATAAAATAGAGAACATAAGTATGTAATACAATAAATCTCAAATTAATTGGCAAGTACCAACAAAAAAATGTGAATGGCATTCGGTCTGACCATAAACTACACTTAGCTTCCGTGTCCTTTAGCCAACCACTCAGTGAAGCCTCAAAGAATATTAACTTATTTGGGGTAAAATACCCGAAGTCAGAGGCAGGACACAGGACAGTCAAGGCTACCTGATCAAGCCTCAAGCTTGCACATATCATTGTCTCAAGCAGCATTATAAAGTTTAGTGAATTTCGGCAAAATTAAAATTACATTTTATGTGAATATCGCCCAAATTCCCCAACCGTCTAGAGCCAGTGGGACTAAAGCATCCCCATTGGAGTTATGTTATGCTGAAGGTAATGGGGATGAAAGAAGACGAGGAAAAGGAAAGTGAGGAAGTACCTCTTGGAACTACTCTTAAAAAGTACTAAAGTCTCACTAGGGCGATATTGAAAGTATGTACGCTCTGGATGGTTAATTAATATTGAAGGTTAATTTTTCAATTTGCATGGGAGGCGGGTTTTGTACCATTTATTGGATAACCAACATCCCTGCCACAGGTCACCCCAAATGGTTCGCTACGTTTAGTGACTTAGCAGGGGTGCCCGGGTTCATGGGGTGAGGTTTGTCTGGGTCTTGGTGGCGGATGCGTCTTCCCACCAGCTGGATGGCAGGCGGGATCGGAAGAGAATTGTTGAGGAGGTCTCTTTGACTTCTCCAGCCGTACTCTCTCGGAACATCGCTTTGCACCGCATTAGGAGGGTTGGATTCGTCTGTCCTCAGAATCCTACCCACCCCTAATTCCCTTTTCCTTCCCAGAACTTAATCTCCTTCCTTATCCTATAAAGACCCTCCACACAGCATCCCCAAAGATGACATAGGCCATGAGTGGAATATTTTACCTCCTGTGTGGAGCTAATGTAAAAAAAAAAATTATATATTTGAGATTCGCTTTTTTTCAAATACTTTATTAAGTGATTTTCAAATTGTTTTCCATTATAAATCTTTATCAAATAGTGTCCAGATCAGAAATGCTAAATTCTACAAATATAAAATTATTTTAGAATGAAATTTAATACACCTACTCAATTATTTCATATCACCTTTTTTTCCACAGTTATAAAGCGACGAACGTATTTCGTACCTCGCATTAAAAATCAAATAAAATCCGGCCTCACATAGCCATAAAGCCAATTGTTTAATCAGAACTTCTAGTATCGCATCGCGCCAGCCAGTGAAAATATTTAAATTCTAGCTGTCAAGTTGAAATAACCCCTGCAATTGTTTCCAGACTAGTGAAGGCTCAAAATAAACGAGGCCTTCCGCCAGAACTTAATAATATAATCCGTCCATAAAAGCCCCAGATTCGGTATGAACTAGCTGGCGACTGGCCTTATTTTATAAATATATACTTAACGTTCTGACCACTGGCACTGGACTGTTTTTTTTCTGAATTTCAGCATCACCTACAAAATCTAAGTTTGCTTGGCTGCTGAATTTCAGCAAATTTGTTTTTTAGTAGGGGGAAAGATACTACTTATATTCGTAACAACAAATGGCAGTGTACTCAAGTTATATTCGAAAAATTGATAAACGAAGATTAATGTTTGGAAGATTTCTGTAAAATGTTGAACTGTCAGAATGTGTCCGTGTAAAATGCGGCATTTAGGAGAGGGATAGGGGGGAGGGAAAGAAGGGAAAAGGGGAAGGATTGGGGAGTGTGTGGGGAGTGGTAGGGGGTGAGGGGAGGGTTGGGTAGAGGGAGAGGGGGATGATGGGGGGGAGTGGAGTGGAGAGAGGGAAGGTGGAGGAGGCGGACTGGGGTGGGAGAGGGAGGAGGGAAGAAAGGGGAAGGGAGAGGAGTGGAGGAAGGTGGGGGGAGGTGGAGCGGGGTGTGTGGGGTGAGGGAGGGATCGGTGGAGAAGGATGGGGAGGGAGAGGGAGCTTGATGGATTAGTGGAGTGGGGAGAGGGAAGGTGGAGGGGGGAGGAGTGGATGGAGGGGTGGGTGGAGGGGGAGGAGGGTTGTTGGGGGGTGGGGGAGGGGGGAGGGGGGTTGATGGGGTTGGTTGAGGGGGAGGGGGAAGGGGGGTTGCTGAGGGAGTTGAGTGGGGAGAGGGAATGTGGAGGAGGCCGAGTGGGAACCCCCTAATACCGTGCGAGCGAAGCTGCGGGAAAAAGCTAGTTCAGAAATAATTCTGTAACATGAAAAAAAAAAAAGGTGACTGGACAACAAAGAATGAACTTCAACACCTCCATTGAAAAGTCATTAAAATTAATGAGAAAAATGATTAAATAAGTTGCGTTGGGTTAAATTATGAGCTATTTTTCTTTTTGTTTCTTAACTTTTAATGACTTTTTAAAGGGATGTTGAAATTGCATGATTCTGAGTTTTCATGGAACCGAAAAAAATGATGACGTTGAATATGTTATTTTTAAAAAAATCGAGAGCAGCGAAATCTTACCATAACAATCTTAACCAAAAGAACCAAGGGGGCTTGAAAAGTAAGGTTATAATCAAATCAGCCAATGAGCGCAGACCTAGCGTCATTTTCGTTTTATACCTCAACCAATAAGGAGCCTTTATAAGAGTTTGATGCTTCGCAGGTGCTGTTAAGCGTCATTTCCGTTTCATACGAATTCCAAATCACAACGGGGCTTTAGAAGTATCACTTCAAAAATTGTATTCGTTTCTATATTCGTGTACTATGCAGTAGCTTGTATCGCTCTCCATGGAGAGAAAAAAAATGGCATTATTTTTAAACGCCCGGGGTCTCAAAAATTTTGTATGATCTGTAGCTATTCGAAAACGTAAACATATAAATTAAATTATTGTTCACAAAAAAAATGATTTCGTGATTTGGAAAAAAAATAAAACAAAGGGTCCATATTTTATATTTTATATAAATTTAATTTTCATTCCATAACTGCAGTACAAAGAACGTAAAAAATATAGTTTTTTTTAAACATATATTATATTATATGGTTAAAAATATAAAAGGGGAAAATAACACTTTTTCTGGATAAAATCAGCATTCTTATTGACTTACTTGTATTCACAAACATCAATTTTATTTTTTCGCATTTTTTAATAACAAATAAACGTTAAAAGGTTAAATTATTGAAAAAAAAATTATTAAAATAATTTTGAAAAAATGTTTTATGTTTGATAAGTTTTAAGATTTTCACGGCCAAAAGCATTTTCGTTATTTGTTTTTGGGGTGTTATGCCGTGTTGCGCTACCTCCTTCTTTAGCCAACGTTTCGGACATCGTTGGAGTGTCCATCATCAGGGCAGATCCGGCAGATCCGGTAGATGTGTACCGGATCGCCCTGATGATGGACACTGCAACGATGTCCGAAACGTTGGCTAAAGAAGGAGGTAGCGCAACACGGCATAACACCCCAAAAACAAATAACGAAAAGGTTTTAGGTTTGTTTCCTGATTTTCAGTGCATTTTAGCGGGCAAATAACCATTAAAAAAAAATTAAATGCAGTTCTCATTTTCTTTGTAAGACGCAACTTTTGAGACCCCCGGCGTTTCTGAATTCAATTTGTTTCTGAAATAATTGACACACCCTACTATGCAGGCCAGGAATTACTGGGAAGTTTATCTGCCAAGTGTATCGAGTAGGTAGGAAAATTTTTGTGTGTAAAATTATTATATACTCTCAAAATTTAGGCATGAGTATCATATTTTCATGATTACTTTAAACCTTTTGGTTCTGAACTGAATTTGGTTCGTACACAAAAGAACAAGAAATGTAATGACACGTGTGGGGTTACCTATCATACCCCTATTTAAGAGAATCATTATTGTTTATGAAGCAGTAAATAGATTTTTTAAATTTTTAAGACATTGGGTCATCAAACGAAAATCTACATACTAGTACATTAGGTATTATATCCAATTTTCCCATGAGCAGCTTAAAAAATAACAAACTCGATCTATTTCATTGTATTGCATAAATACCGGTATTAATTTTTTTTAAACATTTAACAAATTAATTTGCGCTGTTTTTTTTAATATTATCACTTCAAGGGTGCTAACAGATTATATTTCTTATTCATTTCTGAGTCAATATCAAATAATAATAATATGGTTTGTTTGATTTTCCATTTTATTGTTGATTCATCTGAAATAAACCGTTCATTCTAACATTCGCAAAACTTTTAACTTTTACTACGTAATCGATCTTAATGCACACACATTCATTTTTAAGAAGTCGGGTTCTTCTGATGAGGTGTGTTTAGGCCTTGGCGGCGGATGCGCCCGCCCACTGGCTGCGTGACGACTGGATCGAGAGAGGCCGGTTTGGGGAGATACTTTGACCTCTTCAGCTGGTTTTTCTCGACCCATCGTCTTGCACCGCTGCGGAAGAGATGTATATGTTCGTCAATCCTGGACACAATGACCCCTAGATTCTTACCAACTTCATCATACTTTTTTCCTTCCCAGAACCTCGCCTCGTTCATTTCCTTAAAATATCTTCAATTTGGGTGGCGGTTATGGGTACAGCCGCCCCGAGAATCATTTATTGGATAACCAACACCTCTGCCACAGGTCACCCCAAATTCGCTACGTTTGGTGACTTAGCGGGGGTGCCCGAACTCGTAGGGTGAGGTTTGTCCGGGTTTGTCAGGGATGGATTCGTCCGTCACTCCTAGACACATTGATCCCCAGATTCCTACCCATCCCTAATACCCTTCTCCTTCCCAGAACTTATTCTCCTTCCCTATCCTAAAAACATCTTCCACACAGCATCCCCAAAGATGACATAGGCCCTGAGGGGAATACTTTACGCAGGGCCTCCTGTGTGGAGCTAATGTGAAAAAAACGGTCGCACAATCTGCTTATCAAAAAACATGCTATCAAATTTTAAAGCCTTCTGAAATGTGTTATATTCATAAGTGACGCAATTTCTCTATTTGGGTTCGCAGTTTGCACCCTAAATCGTACGCCAACGCCTGTTTTCGCGTGTTAAATGAACCAGAAGACGTATTTTTGGATTTTACGATTGGATTGTTTGTGTTGACCCCATCGGCTGGCATCACGAGATGTGATTGCGCTCGGTCATTTTACGCTGACGCACATTTATTGGCTTGAATATTTGATTATTTTCACCAGTAAATCGTACCAAACCGATCGAAAGCGTTCGCTCACGAATTTGAAAGCGCAAAAATTGGCAAGTGAAAATGAACTTAATTGAAAAATCATATTTGATTGAAGTCTACCATGTGTGTTATAACATATTATGCAACAAATCATTTAGGTTTTTAAAACTAAATGATCAGTTTAACAATGTTATATTTTTTACATTAACCCCACACAGGACGCCCTGAGGAAAATAATTTACCTCTAGGCCAATGTCAAACTTTTAAGAAAATGAAGAAGAGAAAGTTCTGGGAATGAGAAAGATGTGAGGTGTGGTAAGGAATCTAGGGGTCAGTGTGTCCAGGAGTGACGGACGAATGAGTCCATCCCTCCCGCTGCGGTGTAAGATGTTGGGTTGAACAAAACTTGCTGAGGAGGTCAAATCGTTTCACCAAACCGGCTGAGGTGGTGAGTAGGTGCATGCACCGCCGAGATCTGAATACAACTTACCCGATAAAACCGGGCATCCTTGCTAAGTCGCCAAACGCAGAGAACTACCTGGGGTGAATAAATGGTTTGTGTGACGGCAGTAAACATATTCATCTCAAATTGTTATTAGCCAACGGCTGACAATAAACCAATTTCCTAGTTGGTTCTCATTGATAAAATGATTTTGACCATTGTTTTTTGATGAAAATTCAATAAAAATTTGTTTAACCGAAAAAGGCGCACGATTTTTTAAAACCAGGTTAAACTTAACTAACTAACTAACATCACGCCGTTTCCCCGCAGGGGTAGGCAGAGAGGACGGACCGCCAAACAACTCGGTCTTGGCACACACTCTTTGCCTCACTCACATTCATAAATCGTCTCATACATTCTCTTCTATTATTCTGACTTTTGACATGACCCGACTCAAGTATCTGATTCACTTGATCGTGCCATGTCTTCCTCGGGCATCCCCGACTTCTTCTACCATTCACATTCGCGTCGTATATTCTTCTTACACTACTTCCTTCGTTCATTCGCTCTACATGCCCAAACCATCTGAGGGTCCCTTTCTTAATCTTACTCATTATTCTTACATCAGCCTTACATTCTTTGCGGATATCCACATTTCTCACACGATCATACATTGTTTTACCACACATACGTCTCAGGGATCTCATTTCAACAGCATTCAGTTTACTTTCATCCTTCCTCTGCCAGTTCCATGCCTCACTGACATACATCAGGGTAGGTACCAGGACTCCATTGTGGACTGCTAGCTTCGCTTTTTTTGACAGTTTTTTATTAGCGCCAACGGCATTCAGTCCACCATTAATGGAGTTACCGGCATTCACCCTTCTTTCAATATCTCTCTCAGCCTTCCCATCTCTCGTAAACATACTACCCAGATACACAAACTCATCCACCTGCTCCAAATATTCATCATTCACAACTATGTTGCATACTGTTTTCGTACTCTCCCTTTCAAACACCATGACTTTAGACTTACTTACATTCATCATTAGCTCATTCTTCATACATACTTCGTTCATCCTAGATACGAGAGATTGTAGATCTTCCATAGTGTTAGAAATCAGCACCGCATCATCAGCATACAACTTTAAACTTAATTTAAACGGTTAAACTTAATTTGAATTTTTTAAGCTAAATATAGTACGTTGGTGTTAAGGTCTAAGCAAATACCTAAAAGAGTTGGTGTAGATACCATAGTTAAATTACGGGAAATGAAAATAGCAATCAAGTAACGACCCAGAAAAGGTCCCTGTCTACGAGTTTATTAATTTGAATTTAACCAATGGTTTAACCAAGACTTAACGGAGATAATAACATCGTACTGTTAACGTTACAAAATCAGTTATTTACAGGTTAGATTTCTTCTACTGATTTCATTCTCATTTCTTTACGTTAATTCCGCTTTCTATCCAACATCCGATGCTGCTCTTCAAATTGACTTCAATTCTTCATCTCAAACCACCGGGTTTCTTGAGACCAGAAATCAACGAAGAAATAATGCAGAATGTTGGGAGTCAAATGTTTAAAATATAGCAGGTATTATTAAGTTCACGTTGAACTACTCGTAGGTTAAATTGTAATAATGAGCTTATTAATCTCAAAAATGATTTCAAAAAACATCCTCGAAGCGGATATTTTCAAATATTTGAAAGTTATTAATTTTATTATATTGTATTGAATTCATGCAACATGTTTTAAACATTTTTTTAAATATTTAATTAAATGAAGACAATATAAGCGAAACTCAATCGAAAATCTGAAAACAGAAAAATCAGAAAAAGATATTGACACATCTGGGACTCGAACCCAGGACCTCTCGCTTACCGGGCGAACGCGCTAACCACTGCGCCACCGTGTCGATATCCAATTCGGTCACTTTTAACTGTATATTACTTCGACTAAGAACCACCCACACTATCTTCATTTTTCTTAACGCATATACTATTGGCTGCTATCTTTATGTATGATTGCAAGATTCAAACCCGAACTAAATGCTCTCTAGATAGTGTCTGGATAAATCTTTATCCATTTTATTTAATATGCGACATCTATTGACTTTTCTGCAAGTCTAGGATGAATATTTTTATTTTTATTTTAACTTTATGAGTAAAACCTCAAATTGTAATATTTAATTAAATGAAGACAATATAAGCGAAACTCAATCGAAAATCTGAAAACAGAAAAATCAGAAAAAGATATTGACACATCTGGGACTCGAACCCAGGAAAAGTCAATAGATGTCGCATATTAAATAAAATGGATAAAGATTTATCCAGACACTATCTAGAGAGCATTTAGTTCGGGTTTGAATCTTGCAATCATACATAAAGATAGCAGCCAATAGTATATGCGTTAAGAAAAATGAAGATAGTGTGGGTGGTTCTTAGTCGAAGTATGATACAGTTAAAAGTGACCGAATTGGATATCGACACGGTGGCGCAGTGGTTAGCGCGTTCGCCCGGTAAGCGAGAGGTCCTGGGTTCGAGTCCCAGATGTGTCAATATCTTTTTCTGATTTTTCTGTTTTCAGATTTTCGATTGAGTTTCGCTTATATTGTCTTCATTTAATTAAATATTACAATTTGAGGTTTTACTCATAAAGTTAAAATAAAAATAAAAATATTTTTTTTAATATTAATTAATAGTGTGGGGCCTGTGTGAGCCTCACTGGGTGCTTTACCCGTGCTGAGGCCCTCATTTTACAATTTAAAAATTAAATAAAATATGAGGTAATAATGTTGAGTAGAATAGAAAATCAGTGAAAATACAATAATATATTAAACAATAATAAATAAATTTATCTACGAGTTATAGTCCGATTTTCGTTGATAGTCCACAGAGTAAATCGCACTTCCATTCGCTCACATATCTAAATACTGCAATAATTCACGTATCCCGCATCGTACGAAAAAAGTCAATTTTAATTGAATAATCCTATTAAAGAAAAACCTGTTGGGATATAGCCAGTCTCAAAGGGGAAGGAAATGCAATTTCGCTTTGAGGGTGTAACACGACGCCATCCGATAATTCACTTGACGTACTTCCGAACCGGATATTCCCCGGATACGGCGCTTTATTGCGTCGGTTCCCGGAAATAGGCACCGGAGTGAATTATCCGACATTGATTATATTATTATAACATATTTATGAGCTTGGCTTCTCTTCGATTTCCAATCAAAACCTCAATGGTTTATGCGTAAATTTATATGTGGGTATTTTTAGAATTTAACTTTGAAGAACAATAATTAGTAAATAGGTTCTAAGAGTTTTGCTGCTGTTACACACTATTAGATGATAATTTATAAATACTTAATTTAGAGGCGTTGGTTACATTATACGCTTCTAATATTGCTTATTCTTCATAACAATGGAACGGTTTCTTTTATCGTCCAACATCTGCAGGGTAGCATGGACGATCGATGTAACCGTTATTTATGGTGAGATATCAATATTTGCGAGCACGGTCTGTGATTGTTAACAGATGACGATTGATAAATATCCATTAACGCGTTTGGTTTCGTTGAAAGCATCAATTTTTTATTAATTTATTTTATTTTGTATACTTATAAAATAATTCTATAAGTATACAAAATTTAATGGTTATGTTAGGTAAAGATTTATTATTGTATTTCTTAGTCATCACTAGGGGTTCCTGTTCCGAGGCTGACTAAAATTGTTTAATTTTAGTTTATTTGTCTTCTATGTCGTTTTTAATGTCTTCATTCGTGTGTTTTCGTTGAACTCTTTCAGCCATTTTTTTTATTCTTGATTTATACCCATTACATTTTTTTATTAGTTTTATGTCTTGGGGAAGAATGTTATGGAGGTTTGTTGCAAAATAAGTGTAGTTTCTTTGTCCGAATGTGGTTTTATAACTTGAAATGTTTTTTTATGTCATTTTTATTCGATCAAGTGTGATGGATACGCTGTCTAGTAGAGGATTCAGTATTTTTGAATAGCTTCAATAATATATTTTTGATATATATTTGTTGAACACTTGGTACGTCAAAGCTATTGAAAATTTCAATCGAAGGCGTTCTAATAGGTAGGTACTTTCAGTATAGTCTTTATAATTCATTTTTGAATTGTATTCAGGTTATGTATGTATTATTGTGTAATAGATCCCCATCCTATAATTCCATATTCAATTCTAGAATGACCTAACGCGTAGTAAACCTTTTTCAAATCCTTTTTATTATAATTACAACAAGTAAAAATTGTGTTTGTAATCAAATATTTCTTGAAACGATCACTTCATCATACCTGCATTTTATTTCACCTTCAGTAAAGCTCTACAAAACGCCCTTGCCAATATATGACTTTTTTAATCGGTCGACGGTGACGGTCAGAAACATTAAATTTTATGTAATGTACTTTTCTGATTTATAATGCATGCTTTTCTGTAATAAATATCGGCATTCATAATCGCAATGTTGCGAGTTGTGTGTTAATAAAATATATAACCCGATTCGTATTTACCTACCTACTCCAGTTCCGCTTTGCAATTTGAAACGGAAATAACCGATTTATTTTCACATCAAATATATTTTATTAACATTCCCAATCACGCGATAATATTTTCCGCAAAACCGACGCCCATTAAAGTCTAATAGTTCCAATTAAAAAATATAAATTTGAACCGAATTTTGGTCTTTATTTTACACTTTTCGCTATCAAAGTTTACTGAATAATAATTTCAGATTATAACTCTGAGGTAGTTAATTTAAGTGAACCCAATGATAAAATGTTTCATTGGATTATTACTTTCTTGAGATTTCATTCAAAAATATCGTTTTTACATCATTTTTAAAAGGAGGTAAAAGATTCTCAAGGAGAACTTATGTATGTCTTAACCAAAGGTCACAGAGTGGCATGCTGAGACTTATGTTTTAATTATAGTAAATTCAAGAGCAAAGCGTTTAATGTTTGCACCATTTTCACTGCATTAAAGCAACTCAACGTTCTTGAGTTCCGCTCTAATGATTGAATTGTAACGACACGCCACTAAAAAGGGCGAAACGCAACACACCCAACTAACCTGCTGCCACCATTGATGTCGCCCAGGTAGTGCTTGGCATAATGTGCTGCCGCCACTAGTCGGAATAGACTATGGTATTACGCAGCGTCGGCAACTCAGAAGGATGCTAGAATTTTTGATACATTAGGCGCTCTTATATAAACGCCGCCGCTGCGCTCAGCGCCAGTCTAGTAACTCAAGTCGAACAACATCTCACTGAGGGCTCAGGAAGATCTGTGATTTGCACCACCAATCACATCGAGCACGCATCAACATTCTGCCGTGGTACCTACATCAAAATACTACGTCATCATACACAATGATGATGCATAAGTTGATAAATAAGTTGATCAATAAATTGATGTATGAGTTACACGGTATATTTATTTAAAAACCAAACATCAAAATAATGCTCTTGCGTTTTTTTACAAAATAATAATTCCCAACATTCTGAGTTTTTTTTAATCTCGTAGTCAAGCAAATTATGGAGAAACGTCGTTAATGTATTAATGTGGATTAATGGATACAGAGCAGAAAACATAAAGTACAAATGGAGCAAGGTATGTAGAATGGAGCAGATGTGTAAGAGTAAGCTTTTAAATGTCAGCCGAAGAATTGGTAGCTTGACACATCAAACTAAATATTGTAAGGTGGGTGAAATCCCAACACTGGAAGAAATGGGAGAAAGCACAGGGAATGGGATAATCCAAAGAACTCATAAACGGACCAGACCCTAGAAAACCTGGCAATTACTTAATGTAATATGGACAGGAACTCAGTGAGAGAAAGGAAAAACACTGAGGCTGTTGGGAGTAGAACACATCAGTAGATGCAGGAAATTTGAAGAGGATGAAGAGACTCCAATTTACCCCCGGTGCCATTGTCCCGCCTGATGGAAACGATGGATGGAACCAAGAGACGTATTGAAATATCAAATGACAACCCTGGTGGCTTTATCAAAGGGACTGAGATACTGTTAAAGAAATAAGGGGAATTAGGAGATGGCACAATGGGCCCACGGCCTGAGTGCCAAAGGGAACTATCCGTAAACCGATAAGTTTTAAGATTTTCACGGCCAAAAGCATTTTCGTTATTTGTTTTTGGGGTGTTATGCCGTGTTGCGCTACCTCCTTCTTTAGCCAACGTTTCGGACATCGTTGCAGTGTCCATCATCAGGGCAGATCCGGCAGATCCGGTAGATGTGTGATCCGGTAGATGTAGATCACATCTACCGGATCTGCCGGATCTGCCCTGATGATGGACACTGCAACGATGTCCGAAACGTTGGCTAAAGAAGGAGGTAGCGCAACACGGCATAACACCCCAAAAACAAATAACGAAAATATCCGTAAACCGTTTCACTTTTATACAAAATAAAATAAGCTTTTGGAAAGTCGCTTTTACAGTCTTAGTAATCCGACGTTCTTCCCGCAAATACATAAATGCTACCTTCGATACCAACTCCCCGATTAAACAAAATGGTTTGTCGTAAATATTACTTCACAAATATTTAAAATGTAAGCTTATAGAAATTTGTGCCCAAATTCCTATTGAAAAACCAATTTCACGCTCAATTTCTTCTTCCAGGTACACGAGCCTTGAGCCTTTGATTAATTCCGCCTGAACGGTGTTTCATTTATCTTTTCCCCTTAGTGATAAATAAATTATTATTTAATAATGCAATGAGCAAATTGTGTTCAAAGAAGAGACGAATAATTAATAATGTATAATAAGACTTTCCAGAATAATTACAAATTTTTCAGATGTCACTGAGAGCTCAGTTTAAAATTGTACTTTTTTAAATAATGTGTACAATTGTGATTTTAATTATAAAAATAATGAGTTTTTTTAATTAATAATTTTAGAATTCTATTACGCATCCGCTTGGGATATTCAAGTATTAGATCAAGTTTTTTTTACATTAACTCCACAGAATGGGACCTATGGAAAACAGTTTCCCTCAGGGCCTAAGTCATGTTCAAGATCAAGATGCTGTATGGAGGGTCATTTTTAAAAGGAGTGAAAACGGGTCTTGAACGGGACCCATGTTCACTCCAGTTGAGGAGAAGGAGAAAATAGAGAGGCCGACAAATAGGTCCACAGACGATCTGATGAACTCAAGAACGAGTCGTTGAAGCGACAAATGTCAATCATATATTTTGGCTTTGTATTTAAAAAAATAAGGTTTAAATAATTCTTGTATATAATTATTCCGTTTTATTTGATTTTATTTGGTTTATTTGGTTCCGAGCATAATAAAGAATATTTTTTATTTGGTTTTATGAATTCAGCTACTAGTATATCAGATTTTTATTGAATTCAATGGAAAAACATTTCAAATCATTGTGAAAAATCACGAATACATTGTGATGAATTGCATTGATCAACAGTGAAAAATAAGAAAATATCGTAGCTTCCCACTTTAATTTAAAAAGAAAATATCAATTACTTATAAAACGGACACGTCTACGACATCTATCGGATTAGAGTAAAGTGAATTCATATTTACGGTAGGGATCTATAATTAGACAAAGTGAGACGAGTATTGATAAAAAAATCACAGATGGTATCAACAAATAATCAGGGACAGGGACTCCCCAATATACTTTAGACGTGATATATTGACAGCCAATTGAATTGCAGCAAAAGCGATTAAAAACCAATTCAGCCTATCAACGGGAAGAGGGCCGAACCCATTTTTAGAACAAAGGAACGACCTTTGGACTTAGCAATTAGGGATGTAATTAATGAGTTTGACGTTCCCACCAAACCGAGAGGTGAATAAACTCCATGGGAAGAAATAATCTGTTCAGGGACAAAAGTACGGTGACCCCAAGAAATGTTATCATTAACCGGTACGTTCCAGGGATCAGAAACCCTAGTTCTCGAACGCATTAAAGCATATAAGGTGCGGAAAAGAGGATACACGTAAACACGATGCAAAAGTTTAAGTGAAAGATTGCAAAGCAAGTGACGAAAACGTATTGTAAGATGTTAGGGAGATTTCCATCTATAATACGATTGTTTGTGACGACCGGAGATGATCGATTCGAGGGAAAACGTGCTAAAGGAAATGGAAATGTTGAAAAAACAATGGAAAATTATTGTTATCAATTTTAGACGGAGCTAGGATATTACGATGAAAGATTTAGGGAGGAAACGTCAAAAAAAAAAATGAGAGTTTTAAAGAATAGGCGAGGGTACATTTCAGATGTCTAGAGCAGTAACAAGTGTTAGAGAAGAAAATAGAGTGCAGTACGGAGGGGAGTGGAAAATGCTGAAAACATTGCGATAGAAAAACTCAGGAAAAGGAGTCATTTTACGTAATTAAAATGGAGTTTATAGAGTAACATAGTACGCGATTGCAGAAAAAAAATGAGGCATTACAATGGTTGTCGATCCCAGATGTATTTTGTTGTGATAAACAAGGAATATTCGAACATGAAAATTGTTTATATAAGGACGATTAGCCGTTAAAAAGGTAATAAAAATTATCATGGGTCTTATGAAATATTTACATTAAAGAATTCTCGTAAAAGTTAACGACACTGAAATAAAAAAGGATTTATTGCCAGGTGGGTACAAGAACTAATGTATACAACTGTCAAGGCATATGGTTTATGGGATTTTGCGTAAGAACGGGACAAAATTTGGGAGGCGATCTCTATGAAGCAATAAAAATGACAGGAATTTAAGGGCCGAAGTGGGGGTATCTCCTATAAAGATGTTAAAAATGATATATTTATTAATAACAAATAGAAAATGAAATTTTCCAAGAGGCAGCAAACATCAAAAAACGATATGGTTATATCAGGGAAGTACGGGGAAGTGAGGGGAAAGGAGATACGACAGAGAAAAACAAAGGAAATCTTAGATTAACAGTGAATAAAATAAATACGGCTTGAAATATAAAAACCTATAGAGATATGAACAATAACGTAAGGATAAATAAGGAAATTCATGGAAAGAGTGTCGTGAATAAAAGAAAATTCGAGAAAAAAATGGAAAATTCAAATATACGACGTAAATAGAGAAAATTCGGTTTTAAATGGAAAGGTTCATATAGAATACAGAAAAACTCGAGGAAAAATAATAAAATAAAAATGAACAATTTGCGAGAAAGACTTCGACATGAAGATATCTCTGATAGGCGAATTTGGGGACAGATTTGGAACATATGGTAGATGCCGTACGCACGGACATGTTACGAAATATATGAAAATAGAACTTTAAAATTATTAAATTCAAGCTAGTTTTGTGTGAACAACAGGACAAAGGAAGTTGGGCCATTAAACATGGATCTTACTAAATCCGGATCTTGTAAGTATGGAAGTACGAGACAGAATTTAATGTATCAAACGCAAAACGTACAAAGAGACCGCATTCGACAATAATGGAGAGGTTTCAAGAAATTACGAGTTGATAGTAATTAGATTGGTTTATTATAGGAGATTCAGATACGATCTTTTGGACCTGAGAGGGGTATAAAAGTCTAGACAAATGCCAGTTGAGGACAGTCTACGGTCGTGGTCGAAAAGTTTGTAACTTCGCGGAACGTGACGAAACGGTGGGTGATTTAAATTTGAAAAATTCTAAGTGATAATTATTTTGATACTTAGAAAAATTTCACATTCTAGTCAAAAAAAAAAAAAATACTTTGCAGTTAGAGTCAGTGAAAAATAAAATTAAAGCCAACGCATTAATTACTTGTGAAAAATAAAAGTGCTCGTGATAAATACAATTTGTTTTAGTGGGAAATTCGGATTTTATAATCACTTAATATCGTATTTTTAAACTTAGAAATTTCGCGTTTAATATTAGTGCAATAAATAACTGAAGTGATGTGATAATTTAGCGTGACGAAGTTATAATTAAATACGTGTGTTCAATCTAAGTGAAAGTGTTCTAACAAATAATAAATATTTAAATTAATTATCTTAAATAATAATAATAAAACAAAATAATATTTTGTTTTAATACATAAGAGTTCGGAGGGATAAAAATTTAATTTAACAACAATTTACCATCTCTAAATTAATCGTGAAGTAACTATCATTTAAAGTGTTATCTAACCAACGAGTTTTGAGATGAAATACAGTTTAGAACGATAGAGTTCATACATCATTTTAATTAATTAGATTAAATGAAAAAAAAAAAAAATTGAAGTCAAAAAGATTTAATTCAATTTAGGAAAATAAAATTAATTTAGGAAAATTGCAGCAAGGTTACCGTGTATTTCCCGGTCGGAAAAAACCTTGGTAGGGGTAAGTCTTTTCCGTTATAAAATTTTACAGATTCCAAGGAGAAAGCGGAATGGAGCAAACATTGGTATTTGGATTAATTATTTGACCAAGATATTACTCGCTTAATATGTGATATGTAACTATATTAAAATATTATAAGTATAATAAGTATATTTTATATATTTATATATGTAAGTATATAAACATATATATATGTAATTTTGTTCCCAAGAAAAATTATAATCAAAAAAAAAAAAAAAAAAAGAAAAACACTTATATAAAAAGAGGAAGAGGGTATCGATTCCTACCTCTGAATTCATCAATAACTATTGAAAGTAGTTATGTGTGATAAATTTACAAATCAATATTTTATATTTAATGTTATGTATGTATTAATATAATTTCAGAAAATCCAGAGCATTTGAAATAAGTTATGATATTAGAAATTATTTCAATCATAAAATTTATGTATGTACATATCCATATTATAAATTATTTACTGAGACAAAGTATATATAAATGAATAAATATGTATACGTAATCGGGTATCAGACTAGACAATTGCGCTAAGTACATCATTATCAAACAAAGAAAATTTTAGAGTCATCTCACACGTCTCCGGAATGTCTAAAGTAAACATACCTCATACGCTTGAATCTAGGTCACGAGGCCGTAGAGAATGTTTACAAAGCTCAAATTGTTTACAAAATAATTCGATCACTGGGACACTAGTTCGAATACAGTAAAAAGAAAAAAAAAAAAAATGACCTTGATTAGTGGATATCGTACTTAGGTATTAACTTCTAGGAACGGGATAAAATTATTATATTGCGCAATTATTAGGAGCAAAAAGAAAAAAAAAAAAATTTAAACACTATTTTTAATTTGAACGTAACGAGGTATCTACAGACCTAAGCAATTGAAAATTAACAGATTTATTATAGCAGTTCAAAAGGGTGTATTGAAGACTTACATGAAACAGTTGAAAAATCACGGGATAGCTTAATAAGGGGTAATGAGGATTTACATGCTTCAATTGAGAATCACGGGATAGCAAGAATTTATCAAAAGTTGAACATTGGAGGGGAGGGAAAGAAAAAAAAAAAATACAGTTCAACCAACAGAAGGCAGTGTTCGCTTCTGTAACAAGGACCATTAATCAAACCATAGAGATGGCGGATCTCTCAAACAAAACCGTCAACAAAACCAAACAAAAGCTTGGAGTTATGGCGAATCTCCAGAACACATCGCCAGATAAGATCTTAATGTACTAATATATATTTATATTTCACACTATTCTTACGTATATATTCGGTATCAATCTGAAAATTTCGCAGAATTTGATGGGCGAGATCCGAGCTCGGGATGCGTTGCAAGTAGTTTCGCATTGCGAGTTATAAACCTTCCCAAAACGTATGTTTACATATATATCTTTTTATGTACTGTTCATTGAATGAAACGAACTCACTTACAATTAGTGCTTTAGGCCTGTCGGGTCACTCTCGTCTCATTTCTTGAACGTGGAGGGAGGATTCACGACCCGTAACTCCACACAAACCCGTGAGTATATGATTGCATATAGGACGAAACCGGTTCGCCCTAAGTAAATAGTAAACTTTGGAGGAGTAGGAATTTGGAGGTATCTGGGCTTGGGGGAAGACCTGAAGGCAGTGAATGATGGCGAAAGGAAGGTTCATTGGGACGCGATAACTTAGGTATCAATCAATTGAACCGTGCCAAAAGACTGTGCGAATTTTGGGTTGACTTCTGATCACCCTGCTTACTTGATGGAGGCAGGAGCCAAATTTTGCCAGGAAAAGGGTTATTCTGAGTTCGTCAAATATGCAATTAACTAATTACATTAACCTACTAAATCCATCTTTATATGTACCTTATAGCAGCTGAATCTAAACGGAGGGGCGCCCAGCAGATACGAGATACAATCATAATCAAATTTACTAACATTTAACCATTTGAGTTATATTTAATTATCTGTTCAATTAGTCATGTGTAGTTTCGATTAGTATTGCTTATTCATGAATTCATTAGGATGTAGGGAATCATAATAAACGTCAAAGGGAAGTTAGTTCATTTAGAGAAATTACTTAAGGTTAAATTTGCAAGAGAGAGACCAATACAGTTTGAAATTCAACACTCTGTTTAGAATCAAGAGGGTTACCACAAAATTAAAAGTAATTAAAGTCCTATATCATAAATCAAAAAATTACACAACGTTTGATGGAGTTTAATTACAACCTAAATACGAAAATATTTACGTTCAAAGTCGTAAATAACGTATTTATTAGTTAAGTACATATATCGCTAAAGGTATGTAGTACAAGGGAGCTTTAAGTAGCTTTCTGTAGTTATCAGAGGAAATAAGGGTCCAATTTTATAAAGGCTTGTGTGACGTAGGGGAGGAATTTTCCATCCCTACCACACATATGCAAAGCCTTAAGAATTTAAATATCGATCAGAGCCAAGAGAAAAGGCGAGAATATTACAACTGTCTTGCCGATGAAAGGAGAGTTAAATAAGTATGAAAAGACGAAACATTACGACTGGTGCCAAGTGCCCAGGAGTAAATAAAATACAGACAAATATAAGAGAGTAGAAAAGACATACATCACAACTGCACAGCCGTGACAGGAGATCAGAGTTTTACAAGTTGTTTTAGAAAAAAAAAAAAAAAACTTTTATTGGTCAATCTATTGCAAAAAAAAAAAAAAAGTGAAAAAAAAAAATAATAATAATAATAAGTAGGACGTTATGTTAAATGAAGTGATAATAAAAATAAAATAAAAATCAGAACAGTGCGCCGTTAAATAAACACGGAAAAAATATATAAATAAATAAATAAACAATACATTTAAATAAAAAAAAAAAAAAAAAAAAAAAAAGTGTTAACGAATAAACTCTACATGTTTTAAAATAATTTATAAAAGTGTCGATAAAGTTTAAATCAAGTGACCATGAATTTGTTGATTGCTTATGAGATTATAAATATCGTAACAAAGAATGTAGGTCAGATACAAGCGTAAACAGTTTATTCAAGGCAGGCCATAAATTGACAGAATAATGGTATTGACATTCCTGAATCCAGAATGTTAATGACCGTAATGTAAACAATCTGATACGAGATACCGCGGTGTTTGTAAGCATCGAAAGATTGATAACCTAAGCATCGAAAGTGATAACAAAACATCGAAAAATTTTGAAGTAGGCGACATCGGGGGTAACGCGTATCTCTATAAGAGATTGTAGAATAAACAAACTCGAAAATGATATCAACACTCGGTTACGGAAAAAAATAAACAGACTTTACAGATAAAAACGGGGGAACTTACCTACATAAAGTGACCCTTTGTTTATAGTTAATGTTGTGGGTTTGTATGTGAGGATTATCACATAAAAGTCATAACATAAAAGATAAGGAACATAAAATAAAAATAACATAAAATATTTGATTGGGGATAGTGTCGAGTTGAGATAGTGTTTAATATCACAGACGAATGTTTTATAGGTATATACCTATTTAAGGGAACATTTGATCATTCGGACCAAAAAAGGAGGGGATTTGACGAAATAACATCAAGATAGGTATTGCGAACTCTAAATAGATTTTGCGAAAATATCGTAGGTATTGCGGAACTTGAAGGAATGGTTGGCATTCTAAACAATGAGTAATTATTGGTTGAACGAAAATCACGGGATATTCATTAACATTGGAGTAACAATATTCATTCCGTTTTTTTTGCAATTACCTACATTCATTTGAAATGAAGAGTGATGGTAGAGTTGATCTAATTTGGGTTACAATCATCATGCAAACAAATATAAATAATTGAAAATATTCTGTTTTATAGGGGGACAGGTTCCAAAAAAAAAAAAAAAAATAAAAATAAAAATAAAAATAAAAATAAAAATAAAAATAAAAATAAAAATAAAAATAAAATAAATTATAAATATATATAGGTATATTTATAATAAATAGTTGGTATTGAGTTAAATTCATTAAAAATTTTAAACAAAAAATGGCGGAAAAAAGGAAAGTGGATGCGACGGAATTAGAAGCTAAAGAAATACCGTTGGGAGATGAATTACGGGAGATATTTAGACGTTCAAAGAGGTCTAAGTTACGAGTCGAGGATATGATAGAAGTCGTTCAGCCAGAGGGGGAGACCGACACAAAATCGGAGGAACAGGGCGAAAATAAGCGAGAGTGTGAAGAGAGACTCACACATGGTATGTTACAGGAAAAACCCGAGGAAAAGGAACAAGAAAAGTTAACGAAGTAAAAGGAAAAATAAAAAAATAAAATAAAAAAATATAGAAAAACGAGAAAATTGAAAAAAAAAAAAAAAAAATAAGTAAATAAATAGAATAAGGAAGGCAACATAATTTACATAAGGTAATTTAGGAAACTAAAATAGAGATCATAAGGTTGTCGCTTAATAAGATAAAATATAAACATTAACCGGGCGACACTCGGAAAATAAAGAAAATGGTTGGGAAACGTGGAACAAGTAGGCGAGCCCAGGCTTTAGTGACAGCAATCGGGGAAAATGTCACAACCGAGACTTCAACAATAAACATAGGAGATATAACTACAATAATTCAGGCAGCTTTGGCACCGCTCGTCAATAAGATGCAAGAACTCGAGAAACAATTGGAAAGCCCAGCAACAGTGGCGGTGATAGGAGAGGATAGTGCGCCGAAAAGCGTTCTCCAAGTAGTGGAAATGTTACCACAGCAGGAACGACCATCATTCTCCGGTGGAAATCAAAATCCCATTAGTTTCCTGGAAGATTTAAAAGAATACACTAGAAAAGTGAAACGAACGGATCCTTTAGTCGTCGTACGGGAAAATTTGAAAGGGGAAGCTAAATCGTGGGCAAAATTGTACAATAAACGATGGGAGACTATGTTAGATTTCGAACGAGATTTTTTAGCTACCTATTGGGGAGACATAAAGAAAAATGAAGTTCGCCGTCGTCTTGCAGAAGGGGTATATGATGCCAAGAAAAATATATCCATGCTCACTCATTTCGCAAACTATTGGGAGCTAGCGAAGGCTTTAAAGATTACTGACACACCGTTGGGCATAGTTGACGAAATTATGAGACATTATCCGAAGGAAATTCAATCGCTATGGTTTTCGGGGCAATCAGGAGATGAGATTGTCGCCGCTGAGTTTCTACGAAAACTAGATACAATGGTATGTACACCAGAAGAACGGAACATGAAGAAGAGGAGTGGGGAGGAATCCAGCAAGAAGGACAAATACTGTGACCGTTACCGCGCCATAAAAAGGAGGATACACGCAATTGAAAGTGTGGGCGAAAACGCTAGTTGCAGCAAGTGCACCGAAGTTAACAGTTCACCAAAAGAAAATTCTACAATAACTACAGCCGGGAAGGAGCTAGTGGTCGCAGCCAACTCGGGAGATAAAAGGAGATTATAGCGCTTTACATTTAGCTAGATATTACACAAGTAATAAGAAACAAAAATCAGGTTTACAGTTAGTGGAAATCAACGGATAGAGTGCGAAGTTTACAAATATTTGTAAATGTTAATAAATAAGTAAACGATTGAGAAATACAAATAAAATTATGTTAGGGTACATTATAATTGGGGAGGGGGAAGAAAGAAAATTACTAAAATATTAGATTATCAGATTGCTTGCGAGGGGCGGATCGTCGTCAAGTCTTTGAGGGTGAGTGGACAAGTTCTTAATAAGCGACAATCATATTCAATTATTGAAATAGAGTAAGGCAAATAAATTCGTTAATTTTGATTTTCTAGTTGAAAAAAAAAAAAAAATTGATTTTTTTTTTTATGTGTTAGTGAGAGAAAAAAAAAAAAAAATGTTAGATAAGTAAGAACACTCAAAAGGAGAGAATTAGAGATATTATATGGCACACAAAAGGGACATTTTGAAAAAAAAATAAACAATGCTTAGTGATTTTTTTTTTGAAATATTGAAATAAGAAAGTTTATCTATAGATATAGGGTAGACATTAAGTATAGAGATAAAAAGGTAACATTTGAATTAAGGTATAAATAGTTTAGATTTCAAAAAAAAAAAAAAAAGGAAAAAAAAGGGAACGCTGAACCAATTTGAGGATAATAAAGAACATTTATAAAAAATTTAAATATTAGAGTGGACAACACTTAGGCTAGAACAACTTTGGATGAATTAAGAAATTACAATTAGAAATTAAGAATTATAAAATAAAGTTTAAATAAATAAAAGAAAAAAAAAAAATGCTGGAAAATTTATATGAAACATGTATACCACTGATTGTCGGATTGGGTGAGGTCGTGCGAAAACACACATTTCACAAAAAAATATTCATACTTACAAAACAAAAAACAATTAACTGCACACCAAGAGACCACCCGCTTTTCAGTTGTTCGAAAGGCCGCGAGATTGTAAACAATCTTTACTTAAATCATTGTAAGGGAGGTCTTAGTCCAATTTGGTTGGGGACCACCAAAACACGCGAGTCGAGGGGCGTGTTCCAGCAAAAAGAAATTAATTTTGAATCTATCAAAATTAAAGAAAATTTCATAAAGTAAAATCTACGCGAAAAGAAAATAAAGAATACAATGAGATTCAAATTCAAGATTGTTAACAATCCGAACAGAATGAGGAGGGGGAGATAGGAAGTAATAGGATACGGAAAAGAGATAGGGGATAACAGAATGAGGAGGGGGAGATAGGAAGTAATAGGATACGGAAAAGAGATAGGGGATAACAGAATGAGGAGGGGGAGATAGGAAGTAATAGGATACGGAAAAGAGATAGGGGATAACAGAATGAGGAGGGGGGGAATAGGAAGTAATAGGATACGGAAAAAAGATAGGGGATAACAAAATGAGGAGGGGGAGATAGGAAGTAATATGACACGGAGTAGAGATAGGGGATAACCAAATGAGGAGGGGAAGATAGCTAGTCTAAATTTGAACACAATTTCGGTGTCTAACGAAAAAAAAAAAAAAAAAAAAAAAAAAAAAAAAAAAAAAAAAAAAAAAAAAAAAAGAAGAGGACATTAAAATAAGATACAACGTTAGCCACAGCAAATTGAGTTCAGAGGAGGGAACTGTGATGAATTGCCTTGATCAACAGTGAAAAATAAGAAAATATCGTAGCTTCCCACTTTAATTTAAAAAGAAAATATCAATTACTTATAAAACGGACACGTCTACGACATCTATCGGATTAGAGTAAAGTGAATTCATATTTACGGTAGGGATCTATAATTAGACAAAGTGAGACGAGTATTGATAAAAAAATCACAGATGGTATCAACAAATAATCAGGGACAGGGACTCCCCAATATACTTTAGACGTGATATATTGACAGCCAATTGAATTGCAGCAAAAGCGATTAAAAACCAATTCAGCCTATCAACGGGAAGAGGGCCGAACCCATTTTTAGAACAAAGGAACGACCTTTGGACTTAGCAATTAGGGATGTAATTAATGAGTTTGACGTTCCCACCAAACCGAGAGGTGAATAAACTCCATGGGAAGAAATAATCTGTTCAGGGACAAAAGTACGGTGACCCCAAGAAATGTTATCATTAACCGGTACGTTCCAGGGATCAGAAACCCTAGTTCTCGAACGCATTAAAGCATATAAGGTGCGGAAAAGAGGATACACGTAAACACGATGCAAAAGTTTAAGTGAAAGATTGCAAAGCAAGTGACGAAAACGTATTGTAAGATGTTAGGGAGATTTCCATCTATAATACGATTGTTTGTGACGACCGGAGATGATCGATTCGAGGGAAAACGTGCTAAAGGAAATGGAAATGTTGAAAAAACAATGGAAAATTATTGTTATCAATTTTAGACGGAGCTAGGATATTACGATGAAAGATTTAGGGAGGAAACGTCAAAAAAAAAAATGAGAGTTTTAAAGAATAGGCGAGGGTACATTTCAGATGTCTAGAGCAGTAACAAGTGTTAGAGAAGAAAATAGAGTGCAGTACGGAGGGGAGTGGAAAATGCTGAAAACATTGCGATAGAAAAACTCAGGAAAAGGAGTCATTTTACGTAATTAAAATGGAGTTTATAGAGTAACATAGTACGCGATTGCAGAAAAAAAATGAGGCATTACAATGGTTGTCGATCCCAGATGTATTTTGTTGTGATAAACAAGGAATATTCGAACATGAAAATTGTTTATATAAGGACGATTAGCCGTTAAAAAGGTAATAAAAATTATCATGGGTCTTATGAAATATTTACATTAAAGAATTCTCGTAAAAGTTAACGACACTGAAATAAAAAAGGATTTATTGCCAGGTGGGTACAAGAACTAATGTATACAACTGTCAAGGCATATGGTTTATGGGATTTTGCGTAAGAACGGGACAAAATTTGGGAGGCGATCTCTATGAAGCAATAAAAATGACAGGAATTTAAGGGCCGAAGTGGGGGTATCTCCTATAAAGATGTTAAAAATGATATATTTATTAATAACAAATAGAAAATGAAATTTTCCAAGAGGCAGCAAACATCAAAAAACGATATGGTTATATCAGGGAAGTACGGGGAAGTGAGGGGAAAGGAGATACGACAGAGAAAAACAAAGGAAATCTTAGATTAACAGTGAATAAAATAAATACGGCTTGAAATATAAAAACCTATAGAGATATGAACAATAACGTAAGGATAAATAAGGAAATTCATGGAAAGAGTGTCGTGAATAAAAGAAAATTCGAGAAAAAAATGGAAAATTCAAATATACGACGTAAATAGAGAAAATTCGGTTTTAAATGGAAAGGTTCATATAGAATACAGAAAAACTCGAGGAAAAATAATAAAATAAAAATGAACAATTTGCGAGAAAGACTTCGACATGAAGATATCTCTGATAGGCGAATTTGGGGACAGATTTGGAACATATGGTAGATGCCGTACGCACGGACATGTTACGAAATATATGAAAATAGAACTTTAAAATTATTAAATTCAAGCTAGTTTTGTGTGAACAACAGGACAAAGGAAGTTGGGCCATTAAACATGGATCTTACTAAATCCGGATCTTGTAAGTATGGAAGTACGAGACAGAATTTAATGTATCAAACGCAAAACGTACAAAGAGACCGCATTCGACAATAATGGAGAGGTTTCAAGAAATTACGAGTTGATAGTAATTAGATTGGTTTATTATAGGAGATTCAGATACGATCTTTTGGACCTGAGAGGGGTATAAAAGTCTAGACAAATGCCAGTTGAGGACAGTCTACGGTCGTGGTCGAAAAGTTTGTAACTTCGCGGAACGTGACGAAACGGTGGGTGATTTAAATTTGAAAAATTCTAAGTGATAATTATTTTGATACTTAGAAAAATTTCACATTCTAGTCAAAAAAAAAAAAAATACTTTGCAGTTAGAGTCAGTGAAAAATAAAATTAAAGCCAACGCATTAATTACTTGTGAAAAATAAAAGTGCTCGTGATAAATACAATTTGTTTTAGTAGGAAATTCGGATTTTATAATCACTTAATATCGTATTTTTAAACTTAGAAATTTCGCGTTTAATATTAGTGCAATAAATAACTGAAGTGATGTGATAATTTAGCGTGACGAAGTTATAATTAAATACGTGTGTTCAATCTAAGTGAAAGTGTTCTAACAAATAATAAATATTTAAATTAATTATCTTAAATAATAATAATAAAACAAAATAATATTTTGTTTTAATACATAAGAGTTCGGAGGGATAAAAATTTAATTTAACAACAATTTACCATCTCTAAATTAATCGTGAAGTAACTATCATTTAAAGTGTTATCTAACCAACGAGTTTTGAGATGAAATACAGTTTAGAACGATAGAGTTCATACATCATTTTAATTAATTAGATTAAATGAAAAAAAAAAAAAATTGAAGTCAAAAAGATTTAATTCAATTTAGGAAAATAAAATTAATTTAGGAAAATTGCAGCAAGGTTACCGTGTATTTCCCGGTCGGAAAAAACCTTGGTAGGGGTAAGTCTTTTCCGTTATAAAATTTTACAGATTCCAAGGAGAAAGCGGAATGGAGCAAACATTGGTATTTGGATTAATTATTTGACCAAGATATTACTCGCTTAATATGTGATATGTAACTATATTAAAATATTATAAGTATAATAAGTATATTTTATATATTTATATATGTAAGTATATAAACATATATATATGTAATTTTGTTCCCAAGAAAAATTATAATCAAAAAAAAAAAAAAAAAAAAGAAAAACACTTATATAAAAAGAGGAAGAGGGTATCGATTCCTACCTCTGAATTCATCAATAACTATTGAAAGTAGTTATGTGTGATAAATTTACAAATCAATATTTTATATTTAATGTTATGTATGTATTAATATAATTTCAGAAAATCCAGAGCATTTGAAATAAGTTATGATATTAGAAATTATTTCAATCATAAAATTTATGTATGTACATATCCATATTATAAATTATTTACTGAGACAAAGTATATATAAATGAATAAATATGTATACGTAATCGGGTATCAGACTAGACAATTGCGCTAAGTACATCATTATCAAACAAAGAAAATTTTAGAGTCATCTCACACGTCTCCGGAATGTCTAAAGTAAACATACCTCATACGCTTGAATCTAGGTCACGAGGCCGTAGAGAATGTTTACAAAGCTCAAATTGTTTACAAAATAATTCGATCACTGGGACACTAGTTCGAATACAGTAAAAAGAAAAAAAAAAAAAATGACCTTGATTAGTGGATATCGTACTTAGGTATTAACTTCTAGGAACGGGATAAAATTATTATATTGCGCAATTATTAGGAGCAAAAAGAAAAAAAAAAAAATTTAAACACTATTTTTAATTTGAACGTAACGAGGTATCTACAGACCTAAGCAATTGAAAATTAACAGATTTATTATAGCAGTTCAAAAGGGTGTATTGAAGACTTACATGAAACAGTTGAAAAATCACGGGATAGCTTAATAAGGGGTAATGAGGATTTACATGCTTCAATTGAGAATCACGGGATAGCAAGAATTTATCAAAAGTTGAACATTGGAGGGGAGGGAAAGAAAAAAAAAAAAATACAGTTCAACCAACAGAAGGCAGTGTTCGCTTCTGTAACAAGGACCATTAATCAAACCATAGAGATGGCGGATCTCTCAAACAAAACCGTCAACAAAACCAAACAAAAGCTTGGAGTTATGGCGAATCTCCAGAACACATCGCCAGATAAGATCTTAATGTACTAATATATATTTATATTTCACACTATTCTTACGTATATATTCGGTATCAATCTGAAAATTTCGCAGAATTTGATGGGCGAGATCCGAGCTCGGGATGCGTTGCAAGTAGTTTCGCATTGCGAGTTATAAACCTTCCCAAAACGTATGTTTACATATATATCTTTTTATGTACTGTTCATTGAATGAAACGAACTCACTTACAATTAGTGCTTTAGGCCTGTCGGGTCACTCTCGTCTCATTTCTTGAACGTGGAGGGAGGATTCACGACCCGTAACTCCACACAAACCCGTGAGTATATGATTGCATATAGGACGAAACCGGTTCGCCCTAAGTAAATAGTAAACTTTGGAGGAGTAGGAATTTGGAGGTATCTGGGCTTGGGGGAAGACCTGAAGGCAGTGAATGATGGCGAAAGGAAGGTTCATTGGGACGCGATAACTTAGGTATCAATCAATTGAACCGTGCCAAAAGACTGTGCGAATTTTGGGTTGACTTCTGATCACCCTGCTTACTTGATGGAGGCAGGAGCCAAATTTTGCCAGGAAAAGGGTTATTCTGAGTTCGTCAAATATGCAATTAACTAATTACATTAACCTACTAAATCCATCTTTATATGTACCTTATAGCAGCTGAATCTAAACGGAGGGGCGCCCAGCAGATACGAGATACAATCATAATCAAATTTACTAACATTTAACCATTTGAGTTATATTTAATTATCTGTTCAATTAGTCATGTGTAGTTTCGATTAGTATTGCTTATTCATGAATTCATTAGGATGTAGGGAATCATAATAAACGTCAAAGGGAAGTTAGTTCATTTAGAGAAATTACTTAAGGTTAAATTTGCAAGAGAGAGACCAATACAGTTTGAAATTCAACACTCTGTTTAGAATCAAGAGGGTTACCACAAAATTAAAAGTAATTAAAGTCCTATATCATAAATCAAAAAATTACACAACGTTTGATGGAGTTTAATTACAACCTAAATACGAAAATATTTACGTTCAAAGTCGTAAATAACGTATTTATTAGTTAAGTACATATATCGCTAAAGGTATGTAGTACAAGGGAGCTTTAAGTAGCTTTCTGTAGTTATCAGAGGAAATAAGGGTCCAATTTTATAAAGGCTTGTGTGACGTAGGGGAGGAATTTTCCATCCCTACCACACATATGCAAAGCCTTAAGAATTTAAATATCGATCAGAGCCAAGAGAAAAGGCGAGAATATTACAACTGTCTTGCCGATGAAAGGAGAGTTAAATAAGTATGAAAAGACGAAACATTACGACTGGTGCCAAGTGCCCAGGAGTAAATAAAATACAGACAAATATAAGAGAGTAGAAAAGACATACATCACAACATTTGAATGAATACAGCATAGTGTGATATCAAAGAACTTTCACATTCAAAACTTTTCTGTGCATATTGTGAATATTAGTGTCCACATTGTAAAGCATATTTAGTGTGAAGCATTCGTGTGGAACCTATTCTGTATTTTTTAAAGAATTTATGCTTTAAATACCAGCATTTTAAATAAAGTAGATTTTGAAATAAGCACAATGTTTTTTTCTAACAATCGTTTAGCGCGATCAGACTCTTGTATTCATGTTCGATTGATGTTCGACTGATGCTATTCATGTTTTTTGCTCATTACGTTACAAACACATTAAATCCTTCCTGAAAATGTTTAAAAGAACAGACGGATCCTTCTACCAGCTATTCTGTAGTATTAAATCCAAGCTTTTTAAGGAAATCTTTTGAGGATTACTAATGTAATCAGAAAAGAACGGAATGATATTAAATTTTACGAGGTTTCCTTTCAGTGTACAAAGTGACACATCATATTTAGTACCTACTTTATTTTACGGTACCTACATAAATCCGACGAGTTTTCTGTTGAACAATTTTGCTTTCCCCAGGGCAAAAAATACAAAATGATAGGTTCTTTCAACCTACAAGATGTTTTATAACTATTTATTATTATTATTTATTGATTATTTTGTGCTCCCTTAGTTGATCAAAATAACGTACTGCACCCCTAACGTAAATATACGGCGTAATAATTATTATTCATTGTCTACTGTCCATTTGATTCTTGACCGCAGTACTAATTGCATCCCGCCCCAGAACGCCGCTTTGGACAGCATGATTTATTTATGGGGGATCCGCTGCATCCATCTACAGTAATTTGAACGAGTTAAATCCTCAAATGATTCACCCACTTTCTGAAACGCATCTTTAACCTAGCTCTCTTATATGGTAAAAATCGTAACAATTTGTCGATAAAATTTAAAACAATTTTTATAATTTCATAAACACGCTCTGCGTTGGAGAAACATGACCGGTTTGTAGAGCAGGTCGACACATTATTTTATTTTTTACATTAGCGCCGTACGGGAGGCTCTGAGGAAAATAATTTCCCTCAGGGTCTATGACGTCTTATGGGATGTTGTTTGGTTTTTTTAAGGAAGGAAGAAGAGGGAAATAGGTATGAAGGTGGGTAGGAATCTGGAGGTCACTATATCCAGGAGTGACGAGCGTATGAATCCATCCCTTCAACTGCGTTGCAAAGCGGTAGGTCGAGTGATTTTGGCTGGAGAGGATAAAAGACTTCCTCAACCAGTCTCTCTCGATCCTGCCCACCGCGGCAAGACCTGGACAAACCTCACCCCATGAACCCGGGCATCTCTGCTAAGTCACCCAAACGTAGTGAACCACTTGGGGTGACCTATGGCGGAGGTTGTTGTTTGCAAAGAACGTCTCAGAACTTCTCGGGAGTACTTATTTTTAATCGAGATAACGGCCTGCCTATACAAATAACACATATATATTATTTTTTGGAAAAAATAACATAGTGAATGAACTATTTAGTGTTATTTTGCATAGGTAGGTATATTAAAGAATTTGAAAATCCGATTATAATAACAATCACCATTAATTATTTATAAGGCCACTATTCAAAAGAACCATTTATCAAAGGCGGTTATTATAATTCATTTAGACAGGATTTTGATTCCGCGGGACCTTTGGGGATTGAAACAAATATGGTAAGTTCTTATCTGTTACCATTTTTTAAATTTTAGTATCGGTTAAATGACTTAGATTAAGCAGTTTCAAGAAGTAATATTGGAAAAAACAGAATATCTAATGTGTAGTTACCAATTATGTAACTAAATCATTGAACCTAACTTAAAGAAGCTTTTCTAAAGTTTTACGAAAAGTACATCAAATGTCAACACACTGTAAAGAGTATTCACCTTTTCGCTGGCAGCAACCTCTTTTCCAAGAAAAATCTTAGTTCAAAATATTATTCATTTCTTAAAGAATCCCTATATTATATCTTGGCCTTAGTTGTATCCCGTATTGGAATTTGAATACCAAATAATAATGTGTTCCTTCAAACATTTTGGCGGAGGCATCATTCATGAAAACTTCTTGAAAAAGCTTGAGCGCACCATAAATAATTCAAAAAAATCTCCCATGCCAAGTTCATATTTACATTTCAGGTGCCTTTGAAACGGGACCTTTCAGTAGTGAGTTTCAAACGCTGGCTTTCAATGCGGTTTCCTCCGAACTGAGTGGATATTTTTTATATAGGATCACTTAACCGCAAAAGGTGGTACGGTGTAGTTTTTTTAACCAATTATATCTTACGCAGATAAAACGACTACAAAAACTGAAGTTTTTCAGCCTTACTAATGAAAATACTCTTCCCAACCATTAAACGGTGTTTTAGTTACACATTGAATAAGGACTGTCTTTACCTATGCTGCGAAAGAACTGGCAATATTGCATGTTGATAAACGGGCGCATGCGCCATGAGCGTGAGTTTCCCAGGAAATTTTATTAGTATATAAATCAAAATATTTACTATTACTTGTCTGATTTTTCGTCTATTTACACCATTAATAATGTCGTGTTGTGAAAATAGTGTGTTATCGAAAAAAGCAAGGTCAGTTTTGATACATTATGTTTTATTTGACTTTTACCGCGTGAATTAACACTTTCATGGCTTTTTTAAGCTTTTTTAACGTTTTCATATTTGAGATTAAAATATTAATTTTCAATAATAAAGTATATTTTAAATACCAAAATCTAAAAGTTAGTTTTATCTAGTTTCTTAAATGGTATTTGTTTTTATGGAATCTTCAAAAAGAAGAAATACGAGTATATAAGACCGAAAATTCCGAAACTATTATTATTAACGGTTTATATAACAGAAAAACAACCCTCTTTGATTGGATTAGCAATTAGTATATCTTTCCATGAACCATAGGTATATCAGTTTCTGTTTTATTAAGATTTTCACATACACGGTTGTTTATCAATTGTATAAAAGGTTCACCAGTTTATTAGTAAGGCTGTTATATTTACTATTAAAAAACTTATTATAGTTACGAATTCACCGGAAATTATTAAAATGTGAGTTTTGAGCAAACCTTCATTATTAGGGTATTGTACCGCCTTAACGCGCACGTCCCGATTAGACGAGAGGTCTTGGTTCGAGTCCCAGTTGCGACCATTATCTTTTTCTATTTTTCTGTTTCTTGTTCTTTTTCATTTTTTCACTTAATTATTAATGTTATCTTCTTTAATGGTGTATTACATTGATGGAAATAACCTTCAAAAGTTATAAAAAGAGAGTTTTTCTTATGAAAAATTGTTATATACCTTTATTAGACAGATCCGAGGACTATCTGGTTTTATTCGCATTTGAAATCGTTCAGGTTAGTTGTTTATAATATTTTTTATTTAGAATAATTTAGATGAAGCAGTGCTCTGATGAAGGCATGATTGTATTTGACACTAGTTGGCCTGTTAATAAAGAAATTATGTTTACAAAGACAATATGTTCCATTTTACACAATGTTTTGCAAATCGATAACTATTATGAACTTTGTGAATATCATTTTCTTATTTCTAACATCTTAACAGGTTTCAGAATGACATTGAGTGCCAAGATAGATATAGGTACACCAAAATAGTAGATATTAAGAGGTAGGTACAATATTTTACCACATGAGCAAACTATATCCGTAGTCTAGTAAACTTATTTCAATTCACACGTTTATTCCCACAAATAACACAGATTATTAATTATATTATCACACTGTACAAAAAAAGATGCAATACAATCGCTGACCGACTTTGCCTCAATTGCATGATATGAATTTGTGAAATAATGCTCACAAACAAAAAGTGTCTGTAGTTGCCCTAAATGTATTCAAAATTTTGTTTAATAAGTAGGTTTCGACGCAACTATGTACATCTTCCTTCCTTCATTCAACCTACTTTCTATACCTATCCTATCTGACAATATATGCCAGTATTACCTACGTGTGACATTTTGGAACAATAAGTGAAGGAACTGTCAGTCTATTGAAGTAACCAATGCAATAATCAACTGATCTCTCAGTTCTTTAATATCGACTATTCTAAAGTGTTTTAATTGTGCTTGTGTTCTTAGTAAGTGCTTCTCAGTGTATTTAATTGAAGTCTATTGAAGTAAGCCATGCAATTATCACCTCCTATGGTATCTAGGTGACTTTAATATCGATTCTTTCGGAAATTTGTGCAGTGATTACATCCCAGCTCCATAATATCGAATCTCACAAGACCGTGCTGCGAAAATTTAGATTCCTTCCCAGTGTCCACTGTTCATCAAGCTATTCTCGTAGTTGTGTCACATAAAAACCATATATTTTTCATTGTCCGTTGATTTGCATTCAATGCATCACTTACCTGTGAAATCGTAAATAAAAATAGGGTTTTTTAATATACAATGGAATTTCTAGGTTCAATTAGCCAGTAATCTTATGTAACGCTCTTAGTTGGGTAAATTTGTATTTATTTATTTATTGTTTGAAAAATTTACACAGTTTTAACAATTAAGTATAACACTAATGAAATTGCCATTGGAATGTGCATATATATTAATGCTCCAATTTAAATTGTTCACAGGATGCGTAAATCAAAGTTAAGTTGTTATTAGGTGGAGATGTTACTAATGAAATAACAGAAATAATAATTAGCAAAATAAAATATAAAACCTAGTAAGTAACATTTGATTCTTGAACAATTGTGTTATTGAACAATTGTGTTATCTAAACCTAATTCTAAAAAAATAATTAATTAATTCTAATTATGTGGATGTATTTCGCTTGTCAATTCGAAAAAAAAATGAATTGAGCTGGATATTTGTTTTTAAAGTTTTTTTTTTTTAATAATTTTTGGAATTTTTAAATTAAGTCGTTGAAATTAAGTGAAAAACAACTTTCGGTTGATGTTACCGTACGAGCAATAGTACTTATTTCTTATAATTTTAAAATTTTCATTTATATAATGCCGTTTCCTTACAATCGAAGTATCAACTTTTACGAATGTTGCTAAACCTTCGTGAGCAGAAGGTACTGTATCCTTGTCGCTATACTCAACCATTTATTGGATAACCAACACCAAATAGGTCCCAAGTGATTTGCAACGCTTGGTAACTTAGCAGAGGTGCCTTAGAGGTTTACCTTTGTCTCGGCGGCGGTTGCGCCTACCCACCTACGTGGCACGACAGATCGGGGAGACATTTTAACCTCTCCAGCCGAACTCTCTGTACCCATCGCCTTGCACCGCAGTTGAAGGGATAGATTCATGCGGGTCATTGACGTACACTTTGAACCCCAGATTCCTTCCCACCCCTCATTGTTCTCCTCAGGTCCTCCCGTGTGTGGATCTATTTTTAAAATAAATAAAAAAAAAATACTCACTGAGCATTTTCTGCTTTCTCATCGACGCTTTTTGAAACAATTTTGAGAAACACGTTTTCTTCTCTCAGATTTGTTTTTCGGAACTAAACACGTATTGTAATATACGACGTGCGCTTTTATTCAGAAAACATCTTTTCTGTGCTAACAAGGATTGTATTATAAGGGTTGAATGTTTTTTGTGCTCCTAAAGGTATTCAAATACATTTAAAATAGTGTTTGAGAATTTCCCACAAATATCATATTAAATTTCGTGGAGGTCTTCATATGGAAGTCATTTGGCAAAGCTATCTTTCTGCGTCAGAGGTCACAAGTTTAAAATCGGTATTTTTTTTTTTTACAGTGAATACCGCACAAGAATCTCAACTGCTCCCGTCTGGAGCTAGTGAGACAATGGCATCCCCAAATGGGGTATGTTGTGAGGCTGAGGGTAGTGGGGAGGGGAAGGAGGTGGGGAAGAGGAAGGTTGGGAAGTACCTGGCTATTCAGATCTGGTCACCAAACACGGCTAAAGCCATTTTCAAGCAACGTTTCAATTCTGAATGGTGGTCTTACACCAGGGCGATACTGATAGTATCTTCCACTCTAGAACATGCCGCAAATATACTATATATTATTTTAAATGAATTAATTGTGAAATAACACAAATTAATCAAATAAAATTTATTTGCGAATGCCGGGTTCGAACCCGCGACCTCCGGATTGTGAGTCAAGAGTCTTACTCACTTTTCATTATATACATAAAATATTAAGCTTAAATTATTTTTTTTGTTGCTTTCCTTTACACCACCTCCATAGTTTAAACGATAAGAAGGTTTTTTTTATACATACCTCAAAAGAGTCCCACCTACTCCTAACCAACTGCTTAACAATATTTCATAAACGTATACGAGTATATAATTCTTTATTTTTGAATGTAGCTATTACTTTGTGGTTATCCATTATAATAAAATGAAACAATGCAACTTTGTATAAACCACTTATAAAATGTGCAAATCCGACCGGTTTCGGAACAAACGTTCCTTCGTCAGGGAAAGCTTATACTAATTTGACAGTTTAGAACAATGTTTTATTAGATACTAAAGATAAAGACCATAAATTGACTAATTCCGGAATATATAAACTCAAATGCAATGATTGTCCCTCATTTTATATTGGAAAAACAACTCGTAATTTTGAAATCAGAATCAAAGAACATTTAAGGTGTCTTAATAATAATAATTTTTCTGAGTTCGCTAAACATATCATTGAAAATAACCATAGTTTTGAAAAAAACACAGGGATAAATATTCTTCATATTAATCATTAAGGAAAACGTTTAGATAACTTAGAAGCTTTGGAAATTAAAAAATCCCTTAGAAATAATGAATCTATTATCAACAAACAAAAAATATTGTCATATAGCCCAATCATGGATTTGTTTCCCTACCCACCCACTCTACACTAATACCTACTCACCCAATCTACATTATTAACTAACAACGGCTCCACCCCTACCCTAATAAAACATTGTTCTAAACTGTCAAATTAGTATAAGCTTTCCCTGACGAAGGAACGTTTGTTCCGAAACCGGTCGGATTTGCACATTTTATAAGTGGTTTATACAAAGTTGCATTGTTTCATTTTATATAATTCTTTGTTTATTTCATTAAATTATTGTTATAAAAATATTTCACCGCTACAGGGGTGCGATTAAGTACTTTTTCGGAAGTTATTCATATTTTTATTTTGCTCAATGTCTATGGAAGCAAATCGCCCGTCCCAAAGAACAATGTCGTATGTGCGACTTTGTAGTTTTGCATTAGGGCTTTTTAAAGTTACGTTTCTGCATTTTACCGTTTTTGAGATCAAGGAATTAAGAATATTGGAAATATATATGTATTTCATTACATTTAAACGAAAATTCCGAAAATATTAAATAATTAAATTTTAATTCAGCATAATTAAGTTAAAATAAGCCAACAAGACGATTTTCAATTTTTATCAGATCCGACATTGTTCTTCGGGACCGTCGAAATACTGACAACCGGGGGAATTGGCGACAGTGGTTGGTCACTATTTCTGAGCTAGTGGGACTATGGCATCCCCAGTTGGGTATGTTATGAGGCTGAAAGTAATAGGGAGGGAAAAGAGATTAGAAACAGAATGGTGGCAAAGTACCTAGCTATTCAGAAATGGTCACCAAACCGACTGAAGCCTTTTCAAGCAATTTGATTCTGGATGGTGATATTTCACCAGAGCGATACTGTAGATATATATGTCATAGTCCGATTGTAAAATCAGGCAGATCATGATGCACTTATCCACATCATAATCTGCCGCATCTTGAAAAGGCGGCAGATCGTGATGTGCCTGAGGCGCCTGATTTTACAATTGGCCTGCGACATGTATAAAACTCTGCAACGTACCGCATATAAATATAAATGAGTTAATGGTGAAATTAAAATAAGTTGATTGCAACGTCTGTTTTCGTAGACGAGTATCTTTCCGTGACCCACTTAATAAGGATTTAGCTACACTTTTAATCCAGAAACAAGTGATTCAAAATGAGTGAAAAGCCATGGCAATAATAATGCACTTTCTAAAGTAACAGGACGAAACTGCTTCGGCCCCAAATAAATAACTCTAGCAATTTTCAATGTTCTAAAATCCTAAAGTGGCTTTGTTATGGTTCAGTAAGTATATAAGAGAAGCCAGCTAGGTACTTTTGAACTATCATCTTCCCCTCCTTATTGTCTTCCCGTGTACTTCCATCTCGCAATATTCCCTTTCTAGATTTTTGCATTCAATTATACTGCAAATTTGGTAGCGGGCTATGAAAAGGAATAAATTTAACATGTGAATTTCTCGCCACCAGCTTTTCAACTGGAGAAGTTTTGATCTTGACTTGGTGACTTTCTGAGATGGAAAATTGTATAATTTAAAAGTTTATATTGAATAGAGGACATTTGTTCAGCTAAATAATGTCAGGAAAAGTGGATGTAATAAATTATACTTCAGTCTAAGAACTGGAAGTTATTCGCGCATGTAAAGTTATTTTCGAAATCTTCCGTTCTTTATTTATCCTTACCATTTTTTTCATCGTTTTATGCACTGAAGAGATTAGCCGATCGAAGTGTAGTATGGGCGTATTTGTGTCACCGAAGTAAGGTTCTTTTTTCTATACTTCCGATGAAATCGATGAAATATTCCAAATGAAGAAATTCTTGTTAAGCCGAAAATCAACTTCTTGTTCATCAATCAATTGTCGTGTCTAAATCGCTCAAAACGATCAATATAAACTATTGTCAATAGTTATGTCAATTGTTGCGATTGACGCTAATTGATCGTTTACAGAGTTAATTGACTCTATGTAGAAATGAGCGGACCGTTCGATAGATTCCCCTACCTAAAAAAAAATGCAATCTTTAGAACACAGGCATCAGGTAGGAACGCTGGACTTATTCTGTCGGCATTACAATGGAAGATGCTCCGGGGAACTAACTTCATTGATCCCTTCGGCACCGGTACATAGTCGGGAATAACGCCAAACGTTTTTGGTTGACATTTTCACATGAGAACGGGACGTTTCTACAAGTCGTTCTTGAGTTCCGATTTACCGGCCTCTGCGTTTCCTCCCTCTCACGACACGGGTCTCTTCAAGACCTGTATTCATTCCTTCCTCTCCTTAACCCTTACTGAAACTTTTGTTTTTTTTTTTTTTACCTCAAAATTTTGAACTGAATGACACAATTTCAGAAAATATGATGTTTTTCAAATTTTTTACGAAGTTTTTGACAGTAGCAAATATTTGGCAGTATTAATTACTACAATGTACGTATATGTATTTTTAAAAAGCTCACTGCTATACTAGGAAATAATTAGTTTGTATGTGTGCTCACAAGAATACCACAATTCCGCTTAGGGTTAAAAAGAATCTCCACACCATCCCCAAAGATGTGATAGACCCCGACGAAAATTATTTTCGTCGTGACTCTCGTGAATTGTTGACTTCTCATTGAAGAGAGAATGATGTCATTATGTTTGATCGCATAGACTAGTGATGATCAATTTTAGCCTAAGGGTTAATTTATCAATTTTTAATTTGTTGGCGGGCGGCAGCGGTGTGAGTTACCCACGGCTTGATATTGTTAAATTGGCAGTCGGTGGTGTCGCAACAGATTTGTATTTTCAAAAACGATGATTTTTTAATAAAGCAATCGTAGAAAGCAAAAAAGATTGCGCCGCAGGTGATAGTTTATATCTCCAAGGTCAAACCAATAAATGCTGTCGATATTTTATCAATTATAATAAAGAACATAAATTTACTAATACCTACTAGCAATTTTTATCGTTTGGAAAGAAAAAAAAGGTATTTTACGAAAGGGAAAACTTTAAAATGCGTTAAATATAGACCCTAACAAAAAAGGTTGCGCAGCGAAACTGAAATTTTTTCTACACTTATGAACCACGAATTTTTTGTCTTTTTAAGAACATTCTTATTTTGAGCGGCTGTTTAAAAACTTTGAAGAAAGACTGAAGTTTTTCGTTAAACACCTTTGTAAAACAGAACAGAAACCGTTGAATATTCTGTACCGCAAATATTTTCACAGTTCATCGAGTGGGCAGTACGAAAATGGCTCACATGGAAGGGGCTCGCGGGTTGCTCATAACTTGCATTAACATTATATTAGAGACAAACGCCATTCTCTCAGCGGAATGGTCGTTTCGGCGTGCCGTATATATATATATGATTCCGCGATGAAATCGGATTGTAAAGGGCTCAATATATATATATATTGAGCCCTTTACAATCCGATTTCATCGCGGAACGAGATTTTGTTTAAGTTGTAATTGTACTTTATAGCGATAATAGTATAGAACGGATAGTCAAAAGTGTATCACAGTGTTCGCACATTTTTCGTGAGAGTTTCTGCAGACATGCACAAAGGAACTGGTCGAAAATATTGACGTTTCGAACGAAATTCAATTGCACTCATTCAAGCGTTTAGTTTTTCAAATAAGTATTCAATTACCTAAACATAAAGCACTATAATTTAGGAAGTTATTAAATTAATAATGTGGCTTCAATAATGATTTCCTTGAAACCGTTCCAGAATAACAAATCACACTGAAAACCTATTGAATTTGTATCTGGCGCCGATTCATTCTACTTTATTATGTACTCTATAATGCTTTAATTTCGAAATTCCAAGAATTAATAATATTTTAATACCATTCGTGTAAAAACATGCACGACACAGTCGGTCTATAAAGGTTATTTAATTTCATCGCGAAGATTTAGAAAATAGTAATTTTGTGACAAAATAATTATAGTGAGGATAAACTCCATTTGAAACAGAAATATAATATTATATATTTGTTTTATTACCTATGTGCGTAGGATTACTATTTCCAAGAATTAATAATTTTATGTGTATAAAACACTTCAGAAAAGGTACCTATGCTTTATTTTTGTCATTTTTATTGCATTAATTTGGGGAAACACGGTTTGCAACTTTTTTTTAAAAGACTCATTTTTTAAAGTGTTTCCACTTAGGATAAATATGAATTGATTGAAACGTGTTTTTGGCATGTTTGTGTGCCCGTTAAGGATAATTTTAACTAACTTCTTGCGGAATTGCATAAACATTTCAAACTGGGAAAAATTATTTCTTGAATCGATTTTCAATTTCAATGGCCAGTCGAATGTAAATTAGCAACGTCATTATTATCACAAATTTCGTTCAAGGATTTTCAAATTTTTTCACTTCTAGGTTTTTTTACGTGAATACCTCACAAGAGTCTCAGCTGCTCCCGTCTGGAGTCAGTGAGACTATGGCATCCCCAGTTGGGGTATGTTGTGAGGCTCAGGGTAGGGTGGAGGGGAAGGAGATGGGGAAGAGGAAGGTTGGAAAGTACCTGGCTATTCAGAGCCGGTCACCTAACACGGCTAAAGCCATTTCAAGAAACGTTTTAATTCTAAATGTTGGTCTCATCAGGGCGATACTTAGAGTATCTTCCACTCTGGAACGTGCCGCAAAAATATGAATCAATTTGTGAAATTACAATAAAATTTATTTGCCCACACTGGGATTCAATCGCGCGACCTTCGGATTGCGAGTCAAGAACCTTACCCCTAGACCACTTCGGTCATCAAATTATTTTCTTTTCAGTGATAAACTGCATTGGTAAAGCTCTTTCTATATATTTTTTTTCAATGGTCAATTACGTTATCGGTGTAATTGGGTCATTACAACCACTTTTGGATCTTACTCTCGATATTTCAGAATAATTTTCCAAGTTTCCTGGTACTGAAGTGCGGTTTAGCAACTCACTCTAATTAATTTTTGTTTTATTCGTAGATTTTTTTTTATAGAATTCAATTGTTTTTAAAACGAAATAAGCCGCACAATTCACTTTAAAATCTTTGGCGTCCGACCTGGAAACTGGGGCAGTGGCGTATTGTGATTTTTATAGTGCATAATTTTTTAAAGTCTTTTAACATTTTTTTTATAACCAAGTGGGCTCTTTCAAACTTCCAACACTCACCGTGAAAACAAATAGACGAAAATAACTCTTTGCATTGAAAAAAATGTGAATATTTGTAAAAAATTGTATTAATATTCCAAAAGGAAACAAGTAGACTAAAATAAGGAGAAGAAAAAATAGTTAACCCTCTATAAGCCGATTGTATGAACAATTTTTTTTTGTTCCTATCTGCACACTTTGAATAATTTATTTATCTCTAGCTGAATCTGTTCTAAGGTATGGAATAACAGCTTGGGGATTTTTCTGTAAAACAAATATGGGCCACGTTCAATCAGTGCAAAATTCATTGGTTAAATTATAAGCTGAAAAAAATTTATACAAAGAAAGGCATAATATTCTACACTTTTATCATAGTCTCAAAATTCTTTAAGTGGGAGCAATTCTGTGGTACAAAATTATATTTCAGCACATAAATAACCCTTTATCCCTTCAAACATTTGGCTTTTTTTTCGGATCGTCAAAATATTTTCGCTTTACAATAAAATGCAAATATTTGGAATATTTTTGAACACATTCAAAAACCAAAAACTGTTTTAGAATGGTGATGAAATACGCTTTCAAATTATAGAATTCGAAAAATATATATTTTTTTTAAATTATAAAATTTTTGCATACAAACATAAAAAAGTTTTCAAAATGGGTCACCTTATTTTCGTTATTTGTTTTTGGGGTGTTATGCCGTGTTGCGCTACCTCCTTCTTTAGCCAACGTTTCGGACATCGTTGCAGTGTCCATCATCAGGGCAGATCCGGCAGATCCGGTAGATGTGACACATCAACAAATAACGAAAATGCTTTTGGCCGTGAAAATCTTAAAACTTATGGGTCACCTTATGTTTTTTTCTAACTAAAGTTACTGATAATAAAAAAAATGAAAAGAGATGCACATTTTATTAGACAAATGTATAACAAACACATTATTGTAACCTCAATTTTTTGTCGCTCTATGAAATTTTTTTTTTAAAAATTCCCGAAGTTTCAAATTCTTTTTTCAATTTGCGATTCAAAACTTTGTGTACATAAAAGTGTACATTTTATTTTTTTGGTGGCTATTTTTTAGATTGGAAGATAGCATGATGTTTTTCCTTTCTAACACCGATTAGAACATATTTCTAACTATGATAGTAAGGGAGTTACGGCGTCTTATGTGAGACCTATGTGCGTTGGGACAAATCTGGTCTCCTGTGATTAAACGGGTTATATATAACACAACCGTAATACTTATTTGAACTTCAATGAACGACTAATTGTACCTAAGCATACAAATAAATATAGACAAAGAACGTTAAATTACATAATTCCCAGTTGTTTAATTGTGTTACCTGATGAAATTAAAAACTGTGCCCAAAACAAACAATTAGTGAATTTACTGAAGACTTGGCTTACAGAAAGAATCACTTTGTATTAGCTTACAATGACATACTATTCTAAAGACTATAAAATTGTTATTTATGTTTTTAAAATTTTTTCTTAAATTTTTTCTGTTAAATTTTTTAATTTTATGTAATTGTAAAAATATAACTATTAAATCGGTATAAAGATTGTATAGAACCCGTTAGATAAACTGCTAAAAAGTAGTTTATCGGAACTTTTTGTCTTATATTTGTAAAGTGTATAAAATAAATAAAATAAAATACTTCTAAAAATCTACATACCTATCAGTTTTCAAATTTGCTTCTTTCTTCTGAATTTGTGAATTGTTAAAATATTTTAATATTTACGTTGATAATTTATTATGTTATAATAAGCATTTTATAAAAGTTAGAAGAAATGTTACGAGTCGCCACGTTGAGTGATATTTCATTGGGTAAACGATTATTAATAATTAATCTTTTTCAGAATATCTTTTTTTTAATAACCTTTGAAATTCATACCAATCAATATAATATTTAATCATTGAAGAAGAATATATATATATTTTTTTTTTTTATTTGTTAACATTTAAACCTGCTAAACTACTTATGTAGTTTGTCAGCAGGTACATAATGACAACTTTTTTGCAATAACATGGTACAATAGTAAACAGTATCTAGGTATGTATAATGTTGATGAAAACAATAAAGATAAGTTGGTTAAATTACAGAAAAGTATGAATATAAGTATGTAAAAAGTGGAATAAGCCTTATATAACACACGAGTACAAATGAATTTATTATGAACAAATTAATATACTCAACAAGTACTTCTATACTTTAATGTAGGTACATAAGGTAATACAAATTGTGAATGTGAGTTCCAATTGGGAAAACAAGGTCTTCGGTAGGGCATCAATATAAATCATCAGCATCTAATAGCCATTTCCTTAGATCGTATTTGACTTTAGCTGTAAAAACATTTATATTTTTTATTGTCATTGGTAGTTTATTAAATATTCCGGGTACAATATAGTTTAGGGTTCTTTCACCGTATTTATTGGTACATTTAGGAACCACCAATCCTTCATTTTGAGTGAATCTTGTATTATGTTTATGTAAAACTCTTTCCCTATACAAGGAATCAGACAATATAAGATACTGACTTACAATATTGTAAAACAATAATCCTCTGATAGGTAAAACATTCAGAGATTTGTATATTAATTTAGTATTGCTTCTGTGTGCATTGGTATATTTATGGATTAACAATTTTGTAAGGGAGTTTTGTAATGTTCGGATATAACTATTATTAACAGCAATCAGTGAACACAACAATAAACAATAATTTTTATTTCTTTGGTTCTCAGTTGCTATTATAGTCCGCTATTTTCACGGATCACTTCACGGTCTTCGTGGGTCAGTGGTATAAACAGCTGACCAAGTTTGCGCGGACATTTCTGGCGACCTCGGTTCGAATCCTACTGAAGCCGACAGAAAATTTTATTTTTAATAAAAAAATTCGTACATTTTATTTATTAAATTAAATATATCCGATCTTCGAACCATTTTACAAAATGAATAGGTAGAAGAAGCAAACCCAAAAAAAGGCGCCATCTAGCGACTCGGAAGAAGAAGACACAATGACTAATAAAATGATCAAATGCATTGAAAAAAAATTTAATGAATTAACCAATCAACTTATGAAATCTTTTAATGAGCAAATAAAAGAACTTAAGAAGTCCGTCGAATTTTGCTGTGAGAAATTAGACGAATATGAAGAAAAAAACAAAAATAAAGAAATACTGATTAAACAACTTCAAGCAGAAAATAAAGAAATAAAATTACACATTAATAAAATGGAGCAAAATGAAAAACAAAACAATATTGAAATACAGGGTGTTCCTTTTAAGGAAAATGAAAATATCACGAATTTATTTAATAATATAATAGACATACTCAAATGTGATAAAGAAACGATTAACGTGACAAATATTTTCAGAAGCAAAAATAAAAACCCTATGAACAAAAATACTGCCATTATAGTATCTCTACAAAACACAGAAAGTAAAGACGTAATTATAGCACATAAAAAAAAAATATGGTATTTTATACGGAAAAAACATAAATTTTGAAGAAAACAACACAATATATATTAACGAACAACTGACCCAATTTAATAAACACCTACTATACCTAGCTAAATCGTCAAGACTTGGGTACAAATTTATATGGGCAAAAAATGGAAAAATATGGATGAGAAAAAACGAAACATCTCCAATCTTACTCATAAGAACGCCAGAAGACATCCCCTCCGAATAAAGGATAATAAAACCACATAGCAAACTACTATCAACCTTTCAAAATGTCTGAAGAAAACTATATACACGAAAATTATAAATGTAAAAACCCATGTGAACTAAATCACCTATTTAAAAATGTTAATTTCTCGATCTTAAACATGAATATTAGGAGTATAAGGAAAAACTTCGATGAGCTCTGTGTACTTATTAATAACCTAGATTTTTCTCCAAGCGTAATTATTTTAAGTGAAACCCAAATGAAACAAGTAATTCCATATAACTTACCAGAATATACAACAATTTCATCTGCCTGTAAGCACACTGGTCATGATGGAGTTACTGTATTTTGTCATAATACCCTGAAAAATGTTGCCGCTGAATTTATTGAATTTAAAACAGCCAATGCAATAAAAGTAACTTTTTGTCAAAACAACTATAAATATCATATACTAGCCATATATAGATCCCCTTCATTAAATGATTGTTTATTTGTAAAAGAATTAAAATCTTTTGTTAGTAAACTTGATAGAAACAATTTCACTTTTTCCACTGTGACAGGAGACATCAATATAAATATTAATGATAATAATACAAATGTAAATTGTCAAAATGAGTATCTTGATTGTTTATCAAGCTCTGGACATATGTCATACATTAAATCACCAACAAGAGTAACCTTAAGTCACTCGGCATGTTTAGACCACATATTTGTCAAGTCGCACAAGGCGGTTAATATCATCTCTTCAATTCTTGAAACAAATATCACAGATCATTACCCGACCTTTTATGGACACCATTTCAAAAATACTCCTCAAAACTGAAATTCTGAAATTCTAGAAAAAGTAGACATTGATTATGAAACTCTAAACTCTTTACTTCGGTCAGAAAACTGGGAAAATGTGATATCAATAGAAAATCCAAATCTCGCACTAGAGAATTTCTATAAAACTCTGAGAGATCATACTCTAAAAAGTGAAAGTAAAATAATTGTCACTAATAATAAATATAAAAAAATTAAGCCTTGGATAACAGTTGGATTAATTATATCAATTAAACAAAGAGATAAATTATATAGAGAAATGTTTAAATATCAAATAGATTGCCAAAAGAACAATCTCAGAATAATGCCTTATCTGAAAACAAAATATCTAATGTATCGTAACTTACTCAATAGGCTGATACGAAACTGCAAAAAGAAATACTATAGTATACAAATTGAAAATGCTAAAAATAATACTAAAAAAACTTGGAATATTATAAATGAAATTGCCAACAAAAAAAGTATGTCTTCAAATATTGTAAATGAGGTTATAATAAATAATGAAATAATAACTAACAAATCGACCATTGCAGAAAGTTTTAATAACTATTTTACTAATGTAGTAGACGTAGTACTTGAATCATCCGGCATTAATGTTAATGATGCTTATATGGAGACATCTTCTCAATTAGATTGATTCAATTAACTCCATAGAATATTTTTCTCCTGTTACTTTTAATGAAATTGAAAAATATATTGTTAACCTAAAATCATCCAACTCTAAGGGAAATGATGGATTATCTTGTGATATGTTAAAAAAAATAAAACAACATGTCCTAACTCCATTGCAACATATTTTTAATTTATGCCTCAAAAATGGTCATTTTCCAGAGCAATTTAAAATCTCCACTATAATACCTATTCATAAATCTGGAGATACGAAAAAATTAGACAATTATCGACCAATATCTCTTGTTTCAAACCTCTCGAAAATATTCGAAAAATGCCTCAAATTTAGAGTCATTGAACACTTAGAAAAAAATAAAATTCTATCGAAAAACCAATACGGCTTTCGTAAAGACCTAAGCACCGAGGATGCGATATATGAACTGACAATAAAGATATACTCATCTATCGATAAAAAAAAGAAATGTCTTGCCATATTCCTAGATTTAAGAAAAGCTTTCGACACCGTAAATCATAATTTACTTATTACAAAAATAAATCAACTAGGTTTCAAAAAAGACACATTAAAACTACTCTCTAACTATCTTACAGACAGAACACAAAAAACAAAAATTGGGAATAATTACAGTTCAGAGTCAAAGATAAAAAATGGGGTTCCACAGGGAACTGTGCTTGGCCCGATTTTATTCTTAATGTATATTAATGATTTATGTAATTTTGTAATCCCTGGTAAAATTGTTTCTTACGCAGATGACACGGCAATAATAGTGGATGGTAATCATTGGAAAGAAACTTTTTCAAAAGCAACTGATTGTATTTCATTGGTTTCAACGTGGCTAAAATACAACAAACTCGTTTTAAACTATAGCAAAACATTTTACTTACCTTTTTATAAAACCATTAAAAATAAACCTAAAGACAACCTTAAAATTAGAATCCATAATACTAGTTGCAATCAAGAAATGTGCTTCATGTGCAACGAACTCACTGATGTGGAAAATATAAAATATTTAGGAGTATCAATAGATATAAATCTTAATTGGAAATCACATATTAATCAAATCACTTCTAAATTAAGATATCTGACCTACATATTTTATAAACTTAAGGAAGTACTAAGCTTTGAAAAATTGAAAATGATCTACTTTTCCCTGGTGCAATCATCAATCACTTATGGCATTATAGGATGGGGTGGTGCACTTGACACATTTATGAAGCCTCTACAAATAATTCAAAAACACATAATTAAAGTCATATATAACAAAAATAAAACATTCTCGACCAACTTATTATACAAAGAAACTAAAATGTTTAATATACGTAAATTATTTATGTTACAAACTTTGAAATATGTGTTTAAAAACAAAAATAATTTCGAAATAAATGAAAACAGAACGAGCAAAAGAATAAATAATATATTTTATACCCCACAAACCAAAACTAAATTATTGCAGACACATAGCAGTTTCATTGGTCCTCGTACATTTAACCTTCTACCACTACAAACTCAAATGATAAATAAAATGATAAAATATGTAAAAGAGGTAAAATTATGGTTGAATAATGTAGATATTGAAACGCTTTTTCTATAAATTTATCCATCCTTCTACAACTCATTTGCTGTAACTTCTAAACTGTAGTACAATATCTTTTCTGTTTATTTTATTATTTTTATTTTTTTATAATAACTTTAAAAAAAAAATTGTATGTTTTTCTCCATATTTTTATTTTATTTTTATAATAGCTGAAAAAATCTTTTTCACTTATTCTACCTATTTAAATACTTACTTTTTATACTATCTTTATATTTAATATGTTTCTTTATGTCTAATTTATACTTTGGGTACTTGGAAATATAGTATTTTGTTTTAATATTACCCACACTCAGGCAGTGCCTTAGTGGGTTTTCATTTCTTGTTCATAATTGTTATTATTTATTATGTTATTTTACAATATTTGCTATTATACATTATATTTACAAAGAAAAGGAAATAAATAAAGTTAAAAAAAAAAAAAAAAAAAAAAAAAAACTTATATTAGTTTTACAAGAATGTCCCCAAGAAGTGATTCTATAACGGATTGTGAAAGGTAGATTAATTTTAAAGTACTTATAGGCACGAAATATTTTATTTTATAAATTCTACCCACAAAAGACCGTAGTCGTTTACAAACATTAGTAATATGTACATCCCATTTCATGTAGCAGTCAATGGTAACACCCAAATATACATAATTTTTGACCAAATCAATGGTTTCACATGAACAAGGCTGTGCATCATTTTTGTGTATGCAGTCAAATGTATATGTATATAATGAAGAGATTACATTTTATCTCGCGTGTGGAGATCTTATGTGCATAATTTTAGTTTTTTTGGCATTTATTAGGAGACCTGCATCATGAGACCATTTTAGGAAGGCAATAAAATCATGCTGCATAAGGTTCATTGCAGTAATCAGGTCTTCGTGTGATATTACGAGTGCCGTATTTGCCGTTATTTGTCGATCCGATAATAATTTTTTTAACAAAACTAGTAGCTTTCCTCGAATTCCTATTGCCTCCAATGTTTCTAAAAGTTTATTTGTATCAATGGTATCAAACGCCTTCGAGTTATCAATGAATAAAACCAACACATGTTTTTTTTTAAATTTAATTCATGATTTACGTGATTTGAAAATTCATGAAGCAACATTTTCGTACTTTTTTCTTTTGAAGACCATACTGGTTGGAATCTAGCAAGGAAAAGGATTCTAAAATTGGTTAAGTTTTATTGAAATGTATTTTTCAAGTATTTTTTCTAGGGCTGGCAAAATGCTAATCGGCCTATAATTTTGTACATCTGTATGTTTGCCGCCTTTGTAAAATAGTAATAAATCTAAACCTAACATGAACGAGAACAAGACAGAAAAAATAGAAAGGTGACGGTCGCAACTGGGAATCGAACCCAGGATTTTTGTCTTTCCGAGACAATGCCTCTAACCACTCGTCCATTTATGTTGATCTCACATTTCAATCTCAATTGAGAATATTATCCTCGACTAATTTTCCCATATAACCATTTGTATTTATTTTTTAACATTAGGGGGCGTACATTAATTGCGTGAGTTCAAAGGGGGGGGGGGTCCAGCAAAATCTCACGTTACTTGAAAAGAATACACGAAGTGGCCCAAATTTATCTCATCAAGGGGGGGGGGGTCTAGATTGGAAGAAAAACTGCTCACGTAATTAATGTATGCCCAATTATATCCACACAGGAGGCCCTAGGGGAAAAAATCTTTCACGGCCTATGTCACTTTTGGGGATGTTTTATGGAGGGTATTTTTAGGGAAAAGAGAAGATGAAATTCTGACAATAAAAAAGATATGAGGGATGGGTAGAAATCTGGGGATCGATGTGTTCAGGAGTGACGAATGTATGAATTCATACCTCCCACTGCGGTGCAAAGCGATGGGTTGAGAGTCCGGCAGAAGAGGACAAAATGTCTCCCTCAAACAGTCTCTCCCGATCAGACCCGCATGCAGTAGGTTGTCAAAAGCGTCCATGGCCAAGACCTAGAAAAACCTTACACCATGAATCCGGACACCCCTGCTAAGTCACCAAACGTAGCGAATCACTTGGGGTGACCTATGGCAGAGGTGTTGGTTAACCAATAAATGGTTCATAAGCTAAATGCAGGTGCAAATCTCATTCGTTAATATTGTCTTCATATAATACATACTTTTCAAAAACCGCATATTAAGGAAACAAAACTAAGAATATTTCGTTGATTTGTAATCAGAAACAACAAAAATTCTACTCGAAATATTAACAGGAACTGCGGTGAAGTTGTGAACCCACTGGGAACAAAGAGAAGTGAGTTGCAGATCTCAAAAAATGTTGCACCTCAGACACGATTTTAGATTTTCACGGCCAAAAGTATTTTTGTTATTGGTTTTTGGGATATTATGCCGTGTTGCGCTACCTCCCTCTTTAGCCAAAGTTTCGGACAGCGTTACAGTGACCATCATCAGGGCAGATGTGTAATAGTCAGGGGTGATGTTTGTACTTATCGACTTAGGAGCGATACCGTGTCGCCAGCTCCACTCCTCTACGAGCTGGCGCTACAATATACTTCAACATGTTTTTTGCATTTAGCCTTGATGTAGCCATCAATTACCGGATACCAAGAACTATTGAGCTTAGCTCCGTCGTCTCTATTAATATTTAAAGGATTTTATAATTGATGTGAACTAATTACATGTACAACTTCCGGTTCCGAGGTGGGTTCAAGAAATTGCATTTTATTTGTATCAATTAAATTTCTCTCAAAAGCCTCAGTGGTTTTGCAAGCAGCTAAGAGTTAATTTGTTGTGCTAAATATTAATATAATTATAATTACATAAAAATTGTTTAATCTAACTACACTAAAAATTCATTTTATAAATAGTTTTAATCCCAAACTTAAAATTAATTTTTAGTCTAATTATGTTTTGTTCGCACAATTATTATGACATACTGGGACACGGGGGTGACCTTTATCGATATGCCGATGTTAAATGTCACGGGGTTGTTTGTTCGTCAAGCGTTGATGTTTCTATGTCACGTTACTAGTTTATCGTGTTTGGTAATTTAATAATATCGACTACATGTCAACACTTTATTATTATTGGGTTATAAATTAAAATATATTATAATCGTAACTAATAATGATTATTTCACATTACGAAAAAGAAACAAAGACAAAACGAGTGTGTTTTAGACCACGCAACTTAAGTAAAACTTCTGCTCCATTTATATGATAGGAAGAGAGAAAGAAAATGTGCGCGCGCACTGCTCTCTCTTGCTCCTACAGTGTGATACAGACAATAGGCCTGCACTGTGTAACGTAACTATGAGAGAAAGAGAGAAAGAAAATGTGTGCTCGCACCTCTCTCTTTTGCCCTCTACAGCAGAGGTTCTCAAACTTATTTTTCACGTAGACCCTTTCAAAATTTTACTGATTTCGGTGGACCCCCTGCTGCTACATTTCTACCATATATCCAAAACTGATCAAAAATGTGAAGATTAGATCTAACGATGGAAATTTGCATCGCGGTTGAGTTCCAACCCTAAATTCGGAGTGATATAAATAAAAAGAAAAAGAGAATATTTTCTTGTGTTCTATTTATTAAAATAATATATTGCAGACTTAGGGTGGAAATACATGTATATGACTCAAATTTTTAATTTTTTTTTATTTCATGAATTGTTAGTATAACTATGAATATGTTCCCAAAGTTTTAAATAAAAATTTCAATTCGTTCCGGTGTTACGAGGGTGTTTGTGCCGAACCGCGTGGTAAACTTGAAACTCATTTTTCTCGAAACGACTTTTGTGAAATTTGTGTGCACTCTAGCTCAGAAAGTTTTTAATCAAACATTTTTAAAATGTGCAGATACCTTATTTATATTATTAAGCTCTATATGAACTGAAATTCGTAGTAATATCATTGTCAAAAGTATTTTTTAATTGCAAAAAATGACAAAAATCAAGGTTTCCTGTTTATACACCTATAAAAAATTTAATTTCCATTTTTTTGGGAAAAGTTATGTTTACATAGAAGACGCACATGTCTTAAATTAAATTCAAACCCCTATTGATTTGAGATGAAAACTGTGACCTCCAAAATCCACACAAAAGCTACGTCTGATAATGATGTTCGATGTATAGTAGCTGATAATTTTAATATTTTCCGAGGAAATGCTTCGAAAAATTTACATATTTTCTGAAATAGATGTATAAAATGACCCCAAAGTTTCAATAAATTATACACATTTCTTCCATGCCAAAAAACTCATGAAAATCATTAAAAAAACCTAGTCCTGTATTTCCCACCTTAATAGAATTAAATATCGAATATGCAAGTTTTTACAAGCAACAGTCGCTGACTTTCTAAAAATACACTACTCAAAAAAATTAAGGCAGGTTTTAAAAAAAGAAGATTATTGCTAAATATTAAGACTTTCTGATTCATAAGCCGGCTTAACTGAAAAAAAAATTCAAGCCCGAGCACCAAAAAAATAGCAAACAAATTAGGATTGCATGAGAACCGTAGCTCCTAAAAAAAGCCAAACATATGAAAATTATAATCTTAAAGCTTCAAATTGCTTTTTTTAAAGTCTCAATACGACCATTTTTCACCGAAATACACGGCCTGTCAAAAATCACCGAAAAAATTGGATTTTTTTTTGCTCCCTTAATTTTTTTAAGTAGTGTATTATCTGCCTAAATTGATAGTTAAAGTCAAGCCAACATTGTTGTTCTTTACTATCGAAACCAGATAAATTTTCGTGGACCCCCACATACAACTTGTAGACCCCCATTTTTTTATCACGCTAAGTGGACCCCCGTTGAGTCTCCCATGGACCCCTGGGGGTCCACCTGGACCACTTTGAGAATCACTGCTCTACAGTAATATACGAAACGTACTCCCTCTCAACTACCGTTTGCCTCGCTTTTCGTAACGCTCTCGTCACGCATTCGCCAGCTTACTCCCCAAGTCAAGCGTGCGTAGAGAAGTTTTACTTCAAAAAATGAAAACCGGTGATAGTTTTCTCATTTATCGTGATTTATGTCTGGGGTATTACGCCGTGTTGCGCCTCCTTCTTCTTTAACGTGTTCATCATCATTATTTCATCCATCATCAGTTCTAAATCCTTTTGGAGAATGTTCGTTCTAACATTTTAACGCTGTCTGAAACGTTGGCTAAATAAGGAGGAAGTGCAATACGGTAAAATACCCCACACATAAATCACGAGAATACTTTTGGCCGTGAAATCTCTAATCAGATCAGTTTTATTATAGCTGGTGTATCGGTTTTCAAAGCAAACCCCTCATTAATATTATTCTTTGATTATTTTTAATTTCAAGATTTGACCATTTATCAAATATCCTCTCATTTCTCTTTAAGTGAATAGCTCATCTAAATACTTGTGAGCAAATGTTTAAGTCAATTTTTTTCCCTTTTCCTGAATACAGTAAAACCGAAATATTCAACTAGTTGTAACTCGTTTGGCAAGAATTGCAAGATCAAGTAACTTACCCGCAGATACCCTAAGTAGTTGGGTCTAATAATGATCCAAAATCCAAGAGAAAGAAAACAATGAACATGCTGTAAGAATAGCTATTTACGGGGATCGCGAGAATAATGAGAATTTCAAGAAAAACAACAAGAAGATTTGCAAGACTTACAATGATGTAATCGATATTATGAAAACTCAGTATTTTATGAATTTAAAGACTTATTGAAAAAGTACCTTCCCAAAAGACTTTATCCTTGTCACATGACATCTGGTTGAATACAAATGGTTCCTACGTAATCTTGTAGGTTTCGCTGGTCACATGTCCTCAAATAAGTTGGCACAATCCCCTTAATATTAAATGATTGCTTGTGTTTGTGTTGAGTGTAATATTGAGATTGTGTTTGTTCCACCCCCAAGGACGGTTGCGGGCTGCTCGACCGGTGCTTCCAATACCCGCGGAGAGACGCGCGCGACTGCGGCTGCCAGTTCGCCCTGCTGCACCGGGCTGACGCGGATAGCTGCAGCTAGCCCGGGGGTCGCGGCCCGCGCCCCGAGCCCTGCGCGGACTGCGAGCTGTACGGGCCCCTCACCGATAGCTACGACCTCAGCGAGCCGCTGCACGCTTCCCCGGGCTCTCACCCGCACCCGCACGACGTCATAGAGCACGAGCGCCCGCAGATACAGAACCCCGCTCAGTGGGATCACAGTCCCCGATGTAGCGTCGAGTACCGAAACAACTCGGAAAGCATCGACATCGAACAGAAACGACCCGAACAGCCACAGTCGTGGGCCAGCAAAAAGCTACAAGCCGAAAAGAAGAGACGAGATAGCATGATCGAAAGCGAACAAGAACAACGCAAAGCGCAACTAGCGATCCACAGATCTAAATTAGAATATAGAAAACGTTTAGAAATAGCGATGACTGAGAGACGCTTGTCAAGAGCGATGACTGAAAATCGCTCAGAATCTTACGGGATTAGGCCCGAGCTAAGGACGACGAGGCTGGGAAACGAAGTGCGCAGGAACCGGCTGGCGCGAGGCTACACCATGCAGCCGGCCAGCGAGTACAGTCGCCTGGAGATAGAGCGGGAGAGGGACAGCACGCTGGAGGTGACGCGTCTGGAGAGGGAGCTACAGTTGCCGCAACTGGGTCAGGAGTTCAGCCGGCTGCGTCAGATGCGCGAGATGCGCAAGAATCGCGCGCGGGCAGACTACGAGCACGTGCCGTGCGGGGAGTGCGACGTGCACTGCGAGCGCTGCCAGCGGCGCTGCTGCGGGGACTGCCAGCACCTGGAAGGCCGGCACCAAGTAAGTGCCAAGGCACCGTCACAATCACAGAGCACAGCACCACCGCACCACCGCAGCGGTGTTTCCAACCACCTTTTGCCTTTGCGTCACTGTCCTATGTCCGCTTCGGAAAGCCGTCACGCCTGGTTGATTCCCATTTTGTCCATGTCACATTATTTCTACATTTCAGTATCCAGGAGTTGAGTTTGAATATCAAATAGGGGCTCGCCTCTAGCGGCCCTTACGTCACCTCGCAACCCTCGCTCCCTTGTAGAGCGTGACAACAATGGCGTCCCGTAAGCCGTAAACCTTCACAGATTACCCTCTGCTCTCGTCAACTATTATTCGCTTCAAAGGCGGCACTGGAATAAGTATGTTTTTGACAAATTGATTGGCTTCTCTCTACCTTGTACCAGTTCAGTAAGAACTGCTGATCGGGTCCGCCACATGATGGACTCGTTGATTGATGCGTGTTTTTTTCGATTACTCACCGCTTTGATTGAAGCCTTGATTCTGGCACAAAACCACTTAATTATTATAAATTTGTCACAATGACGCTTTGAATGATTGCACTTATGTGAGTTTGATAGAAGCACTTTCACTTTTAATATTTATTTACACAAATTTGCTATATTTTATAATGCGATTTCAATGCCTATAATGCTGAGTGTGTATATAGTACGAAGCTGATTTATCATAATATTATTCTAAAACATATTCCATTTAAAATAAAATAAATACCGGGTTCTAGTCAAACATCAAAGCCTATCAATCTTCCTTGTTTTCACTTCGGTCAGAAAGAATTGATCAGCTGTGCTAAGAAAAACACGCCGATAAACATCGATCCATTCGAGCCTAAACAAACTGCCGAGTAAATATGTAGGGTTTAGCCAGAACTCGTAAATCTACGAAAAGTTGCCAAACACATGCGACATTATAATACAACATAATCAAAATCAAGATTCTAGACACTGCTTAATTGTCATTCTTATTACAAGATTAGAAATTAACCGAGAAACGCATTAAAATCATATCAAATTTCACCACATCGACGATTCGAAATCTAGTCTGGAAAAAAGTTTTTTTTCAAACGCCATAACGTTGATAGCCTATTCTGTATGGAAACAAGTAAAAAATGTCAATTTCAGTGTTTCAATTTTGTTGAAAAGAACTCTTGCATTAATTGAGAAAACTCAATTATTGTCTAGTTTGGTAGGAAAGACATGCAACGTGTACAAACTAAAATTTCCGGAGTTAAGTTCAAAGAGTGTTAATTTGGAATAATTTAAATATAAGAGAATCACAATAATCACAATACATGCATGCCTTGCATATGTGATTTCTTTAATCACGATTTTTAGAAAAATCTGGGTTAATGTCAATTTGTTCATTAATTTGAGCTATTTGCGTTCTGTTAAAATTGTAGTTCAAAGTCAAACTCCATTTTTAATGAATCTTTGATTTTTGAGATGTCTTTGAATAGAAATAGGCCATCGAAATTATTGTATGCACGTACTGTCGTGCACAACCTTTCCTTGACCCCTAGCATGGTCGATCGATAAGAATTGAATCGATAACTTTAGGTAACTTCTTATCATTCTCTAGCATGACTGCAGATCGCCAACGCATAAATAACAGTTTACAATGACTAAGTGTTCTTAATATATTTGACGTCAATTATGGTTTGTATGTACGTTAGTACAGTTGTCTTAGGTAACGATGAGAAGTTACCGAAAGTTATCGATGCAATCCTTATCGATCGAACGTGCCAGGGGGGCTAGACATCTACGTAAAATGGTTGAAATTTTATTATACTCATCAAATTAGTGAGAAATCAACAATTTTTTTTGGTCATTATGAAAAATTTCATAGATGTGTGTAATGAGCATATTTGTAGTTAATATGGGTTTAACATAATCTGTATTTGTGTATACATAATCATGTTGTAAACTATATTATTTAATCCTAAAAGTCGTCTGTGTATTTCAAAAACCCAACAACAGTAAAACATTAACACCGTTTATATTGACTACCTCTGTATGAAATCCCAAAAAGTTTCAAGCACAACATCATGACTATCAAAAATTAAAAATAAACAACGCGATGGAATTCCCGCATAAACAAACATTTCTCGTTTACATCACGGAGCTTTGCGAAAAGCCGAGGTAAAAGCTATGTCAAGTTTTGATGGATGCGTGTTCAATTCAGTGAATAGAAGATAGGTACCTACCTACCGAAACGACTCACATCTATAAACAACTTTAGCGAGAAAATAATATTTTCGACATTGTCTAATTGGGTTTTTTTATCTCATTTTTCTGACAGCCTAATAGGGTTGAAAAGCTCGTTAATGTTTTACGGTAGACTTGAAATGCAGGCTAATGAAAGGCCCTCTCCGAGCTTTCGTGAAAGCTAGTTTTAATGTACCAAAAGTGAATTTGTATGAATAGGAAGCAGTGTTATATTTCATGGGACGTGTAAATAAGAAAAGGAGCTGCGCCAGAGAGCTTTTGGATCTTAATAAATCACTCTGGTTCGTCGGATATCTGTTTTTGAAATGGACGAGAAATTTGATTAAATTTATTTCACAGAAAGCAAAGTATTACTGTCAAGACGAATTAGGTTTGAAATCGAGTTCCCGCTAAAGTGAATCATTTATTTTGAAATCAGTTTGACATTTCTCCTTTGCGTAGGTGCCTAGGTATTCAATCATCATTTTATTGGGTTAACGACAGAAGTAATTGATTCTAAAATATGTAATTTAACTAATTTTTAGTTTAAACATTTCTTTTGTCTAAAACTTGACATCCTAGATAATTAAATTTGTTTCATCATGAATGATTTAATTGCTTAAATTGGTATAGTTAAATTTACCATTTTTTGATCGCCATTGTTTAAACGTACGGTGTAAAGACGGGGAAACTTTTTTCTCTTCTTCTAACACAGCAAACGTATTTTGTGGCACCATTTTGATTAAAATTAATAAAATGCTTTGTTTTTACAACTTTTATTGTTAACAAAACCAACATGTTTCGTGAGCAACGCTCAGGGCTGTCTATGCGTTTCAGGGCTTTTTATTGATACTAATTATAAATAATAGACTTAGACAATGGTGTCAATTGAAAAAGAATGGACATAGACAATGGTATCAGTGGAAATATGAGAGTGGGTAGAGGAGAGAGGGGCAATGGGAGACAATTTACAAAGGGAACAGGTTTAATATTGGGTCATTTGAGAACAATTTTTTTTCAAAAATGAAACAAAAAAAAATAAAAAATCGGGAATCTATAAATTGAAGTGTAACGATTGTGGTTTCTTTTATTTAGGTAAAACTTCGAAATAAGGATTAAAGAACATATGAAATCTTTAACCAATAACAGTTTCTCGGAGTTTGCCAACCATTTGTTGGAAACTAGTCACACCTTTGACTTCAATAGTGGAATAGAATTAATGCATTGTAATGTCAATGGCATTCAGTTGGATAAACTAGAAATTTTAGAAATCCGAAAGAGTGTTAATGCGAATTTGAATATTATTAATAACCAAAAATTGTTCTTAAATGACCCAATATTAAACCTGTTCCCTTTATAAATTGTCTCCCATTGCCCCTCTCTCCCCTACCCATTGTCATATTTCCATTGATACTATTGTCTATGTCCATTCTTTTTCAATTGACACCATTGTCTATGTCTATTATTTATAATTAGTATCAATAAAAAGCCCTGAAGAAGTGAGCGTTGCTCACGAAACATGTTGGTTTTGTAAACAATAAAAGTGGTAAAAACAAAGTATTTTATTAATTTTAAACTTTTTTCTGTTCTGTGAAGTACATTTTGAAAACTCGGCTTAATAAAATTATGCCATTTATTTATTGGATAACCAACACCTCTGCCCATAACCTGGGTTGATGGGGTAGGATTTTCAAAGTCTTGGTGACGGATGCGTTTGAACACCTAATGTCTGGCGGGCCGGATTGGGTGAGATTGGTGAAGGGAGACCTTTTGACCTCTCCAGCCGGACTTTCTCGACCCATCGACTTGCACCGTATGGATTCATGTGTGTCCAGGAATGAATACATTGACCCGAACACGTACGGGGGCAATGTGTTCATTCCTGGACTCATTGACCCCCCAGATTCCTTTAACCCCGCATATATACGGGGACCTCGGACGACCTCCGTAGTCCAGTGGGTAAGACTCTTGACTCACAATCCGGAGGTCGCGGGATCGAACCCGGCATGCGCAAATAAATTTTATTTGATTAATTTGTGTTATTTCACAATTAATTCATTTAAAATAATATATAGTATATTTGCGGCATGTTCCAGAGTGGAAGATACTATCAGTATCGCCCTGGTGTAAGACCACCATTCAGAATTGAAACGTTGCTTGAAAATGGCTTTAGCCGTGTTTGGTGACCAGATCTGAATAGCCAGGTACTTCCCAACCTTCCTCCTCCCCACCTCCTTCTCCTCCCCACTACCTTCAGCCTCACAACATACCCCAATTGGGGATGCCATAGTCTCACTGGCTCCAGACGGGAGCAGTTGAGATTCTTGTACGGAATTCACTGTAAAAAAAATATATTTATATATTTTACCTTCCCAGAACTTCTCTTCTCCTTCCTCTCCATAAAAACCCCCCACACAGCATCCCCAAAGATGACATAAGCCCCGGGGATTTTTTTAGGGGCCTTTCCTTTTCGGTACTTATGAATATCGCGTCCTAGACGCGTAGCATGAAAAGGTTAATTTTTTGCACGCAGAGTGTTCGTTCTTTCAGCCTTCCAATCGAAGTTGATTTTGTCGATCTCGCTTTACGGCTATCTACCTACTCTTAGCCCCTATAAATTTGAAAAGACGTGCGAATCAATTGGGGTTGACCTTTGAAAATTTAAAAGCATTTGAATTTATATTCAATCATCTGGTGTCCGTTAGGAAGGGTTAGGTTGGGTAGGTTTTGACCTACGCGCCTTGTTTAGAGAGCCATCATTTAAAAAAATAATGCAATCTTATCTTGTGTTAAATAAATACAACTTACGGCCATTTGTACCTGAGAAATAAATAAACGTTTAAGACAAATAAACGTTTCAAATAAAACACGTAAGAGACCTAGATACTCTTAGTATCGCCTAAATGATAGACCAAAATTAAGAATCTAAACTTAGGCATTCTATTATGTTTAGTTACCAAAACTGAAGAGCTAGATACTTTGCAATCACTTTCTTACTCCTGTCTTTTCCCTGCTCACTCCCTTCTGCCACAAAACATACTTCATTTGGGAATACCGTGGTAGCACTAACTCCAGGCAGTTGGAACTCTTGTGCGGAATTCATGTTAAAGTTAGTTAAAATGATGTTTCCTACAGTTTCCTGCAGTTTCTCAACGGGCTCAGTCCCTATTAATGTGAACATACAATTTAATTTAATTTATTCAAATTTCGTTTATCGGTGCATCGGTGCACGCGTGAGTGTTTGTGAAATGTTTCAGTTTATTCCCGTGTAAAATCATCCACGTTCAATGAACTTTAATTTTGAAAACTGATTCTGGGAACCAAGCGATAAATTAGGTGTTGTATCGTTTTGTTTAAATGTTTGACAGATATCGTTATTTTCTTAAGTTTACTGACGGTGTTCATACGAAAGGTAAATTTCTGACGTCTCTAATTTGTCAACCAAAATATAAATATTTGTTTTTGAAAGGCAATCATATTTAATTTTTTTTGAAGAAGAAGAAATACAAACATTCCCGAGTTACGAATAACTTGACAGCGTTTGAAAATCTCCTACTCCCATAACAATCAGCGGAAAACGTTGCTTGTATCGTGATGGAGGACTTAGCCGGCCGAAGAATCGAACATGCTACTCCCGGATGGGATCCAAACGCGATTCCAACTCAGCCACTGACCGTTCATCATATAAATATATTAAGCTGCACAAAACGTTATTTTTTACAGGTGTGCACTAGTTTTAAACAATGTAGGTATATATGTATATTATTTTTAAACATAAATAAATTAACTACATTGTAACGAAATTTAGTATTAGAAAGACTTCAAGTCAGCTTGTCTTTAATCCATTTTTTTAGTTCATTTTAATTTCATTTTCCATCTAACATGTCTCGGGATCGCATTCACTATACACAAAGCCCGGGGGCTCTGCTCGTACCTCAATTTCACTGCATTTCTAATGAGAGTCTCTCGTCGCTTCACGAGAGGTGCTCTAACGGAAAATTGCAGCGTCGTCGTCGCCAACGAAAGTAGATACATCCGACGTCCCGACGCCGGCGGGGACGCTTAACGACCGTTATAATATGTAAAGAAACGGGATAACTAATTTATTCGTCAACAAATAAAATATAAATATTTGATAGTTTAGGGATGCAAGTTGCAGTTTCTGTTCTTGACGTCGAATCAAATTATAACCTGTTTCTCTTTTTCCAATGTACTAAAATGTTAGTATTTATTTAATATAAAAAGGGGGAAAATGAAAAATAATCACTTTTTTATGTGTAGCATTGTTTTAATTGTATAAAGTACCTTCTTTGTTTCCACCCCTATTTAATTAAAATTATCAACAAGTTTAAAAATCATCAATGGTTTCTTCATCTTCTTTGTATATATATAAAAATCAAAATATACTTATATCTATGTATGTGGGTTGTCTGTGCATTGCTAAATTAAGCATAGTAAATGTTTGAAACTTTCAAAATACCTTCTTTCCACCCTCGTGAAGGTTTCTGGATTATTACAACAACACGACAATACATCTGAAAAGTTTTATTTATCAATTCAAAAACTCTTATGAAACAATAAAAATGTCACAATTTGAGAATGAAAATTTGCAAACATCGGTTGCTCAATCAAAATTCAATTTTCGAACAAACCCCACTTAAATTAATGAATTGAATGTAATTACTCACCTATGATAGACACTAACCAAAATCGAATACTTTGAATGTAATAAATTATATTTATTTTAAATAGGTAGGTATCTATGTTAGGTACCAAATTTGAATGATTGTTCTTATAATATACAAAAATGAATGTTTGTAATATATGAAAAATAAAAATTTGTAAAAAAAAAATGCAATAGGTGGCACGCAAGCTGTTTGAAAATCTGAATGTACCGGAGCTGAATATATTGAACGGAGAGGGGAGGGGATCGCGGGAGAGAAGAGGGAAGGCGGGAAAGGTGGAGGGGGAACGCGTGAAGGGAAGGGGACCTGAGTGGGGAAGGGGAGGCGGAAGAAGAACGGGACGAATGGGAAAAGACACGCAGGGAGAAACAATTTATTTATTAGTAGCTTTGTAACGCACGCCGGGAATTCGCTAGTCAGTATATAAAGAATACTTCGTTAAAAAATTTAAAATTTTATCCAATTGTAAATCATTGTTTATTATTACTAAACCTTGTAAAAAAATTGTAAATATATGTACCAAATGCAACTACAATTTTTTTTTCAAAAGCAGTTTAATATTTTTTATTAAATGGTGGTGAAAACCAAATTATTTTATTTTTCTGAAACGTTTTCGTTGAAGTCTGTGATTTCAGGATTCGTTACTAGTGGAATTACAATGATCGGGTTATACGAGTATCAGTAGTGTGAGTGATTTGAATATGTTTATAAATTTCCACTTCACAAAATAATATAAGTTTTTTCAAAAGGCATGTACCTACCTACCATCACCAAACGTACCTATATCTAAAACTACCTACCATTTCTATAATGGAGGAATTCAACAGGGAGTTTAAAAAGTCATACAAATCTGTCTTATTAACCCTTCTCACTACTTATCTCATCTGTGTTCCAACATATTATCGTCTAACTCAGTGATGAACAAACTGCGGGCCAAGTGAGGCCCGCGAACCTATTTCGTGTGGTCCGCGAGCCTTTCGTACTGCTCACTTGGCTAAATAAAATATCGAAAATAGAATTCGGTTAGAATTTTCGTTCGTTTCCGTTCAGTTTTGCAAAAGGGTTTGGCGGAAAACTTCTGCCTTTTTCAATGTTTTGAATCGGCCTCTCAAAATAATATGATTTTTCTTACATATTCTTGAAAAGTCTGGAAAAAAATTCGCCTTCGTAGCAAAGTGCATTTTGTTTCCGTTTTATATCGAAATTTTATTTAACTTTCCGAATGAATTAAATCGACAGTTTCCAAAATTGCAGATTGGTATTTTTTTTAATAAGTTCTGTTATTAACTTCTTTTCATGATCGGGTATAATGGACTTTTTATATTGTAAACACTTTTGAATCTTGAGTCGTTTTTATTTACAATAAACTTTTATGACAATATTAGATCAACACTTTATAAAAAACTTTAGCTATGGCCCGGTCCCCACGTAATGTCTAAAGAACTTTCCACTAGGGCTTGGTTGATGCGAGAGAGAGTGTTTTAAGGGAACCAGACTTTTTATACCAATAAAAACATGGAAATTACCCTGCAAAGAAACAACAACAAAAGGTGTCGGTAAACAGGGTCGGTACTTTGGAGACCTCTAACGGCAGCGCTTAACACTAAGATGCCAATAGGTAATTAAAATCAATGACACAAATCAATTAACTACAGTGGCCATACCATAGATGTCTCTAATAGTATTTCCAATTTTTTTTCATGTTCTTTAATATTATGTCCGATTGATAAAAATTGACAGCATTTTCTTTGTTGGCATTGGAGACATAAAATGTTCGCCTGTGTAGTTATGTTTTTACGTTCAATAGTTTGGTGTCCGTTAGGAAGGGTTAGGTTAGGTAGGTTTTGACCTACGCGCCTTGTTTAGAGAGCCATCATTTAAAAAAATAATGCAATCTTATCTTGTGTTAAATAAATACAACTTACGGCCATTTGTACCTGAGAAATAAATAAACGTTTAAGACAAATAAACGTTTCAAATAAAACACGTAAGAGACCTAGATACTCTTAGTATCGCCTAAATGATAGACCAAAATTAAGAATCTAAACTTAGGCATTCTATTATGTTTAGTTACCAAAACTGAAGAGCTAGATACTTTGCAATCACTTTCTTACTCCTGTCTTTTCCCTGCTCACTCCCTTCTGCCACAAAACATACATCATTTGGGAATACCGTGGTAGCACTAACTCCGGGCAGTTGGAACTCTTGTGCGGAATTCATGTTAAAGTTAGTTAGTTAGTTAAAATGATGTTTCCTGCAGTTTTCCAACGGGCTCAGTCCCTATTAATGTGAACATACAATTTAATTCCATTTATTTAAATTTCGTTTATCGGTGCATCGGTGCACGCGTGAGTGTTTGTGAAATGTTTCAGTTTATTCCCGTGTAAAATCATCCACGTTCAATGAACTTTAATTTTGAAAACTGATTCTGGGAACCAAGCGATAAATTAGGTGTTGTATCGTTTTGTTTCAATGTTTGACAGATATCGTTATTTTCTTAAGTTTACTGACGGTGTTCATACGAAAGGTAAATTTCTGACGTCTCTGATTTGTCAACCAAAATATAAATATTTGTTTTTGAAAGGCAATCATATTTAATTTTTTTTGAAGAAGAAGAAATACAAACATTCCCGAGTTACGAATAACTTGACAGCGTTTGAAAATCTCCTACTCCCATAACAATCAGCGGAAAACGTTGCTTGTATCGTGATGGAGGACTTAGCCGGCCGAAGAATCGAACATGCTACTCCCGGATGGGATCCAAACGCGATGCCAACTCAGCCACTGACCGTTCATCATATAAATATATTAAGCTGCACCAAACGTTATTTTTTACAGGTGTGCACTAGTTTTAAACAATGTAGGTATATATGTATATTGTTTTTAAACATAAATAAATGAACTACATTGTAACGAAATTTAGTATTAGAAAGACTTCAAGTCAGCTTGTCTTTAATCCATTTTTTAGTTCATTTTAATTTCATTTTCTATCTAACATGTCTCGGGATCGCATTCACTATACACAAAGCCCGGGGGCTCTGCTCGTACCTCAATTTCACTGCATTTCTAATGAGAGTCTCTCGTCGCTTCACGAGAGGTGCTCTAACGGAAAATTGCAGCGTCGTCGTCGCCAACGAAAGTAGATACATCCGACGTCCCGACGCCGGCGGGGACGCTTAACGACCGTTATAATATGTGAAGAAACGGGATAACTAATTTATTCGTCAACAAATAAAATATAAATATTTGATAGTTTAGGGATGCAAGTTGCAGTTTCTGTTCTTGACGTCGAATCAAATTGTAACCTGTTTCTCTTTTTCCAATGTACTAAAATGTTAGTATTTATTTAATATAAAAAGGGGGAAAATGAAAAATAATCACTTTTTTATGTGTAGCATTGTTTTAATTGTATAAAATAATTTACTTTGTTTCCACCCCTATTTAATTAAAATTATCAACAAGTTTAAAAATCATCAATGGTTACTTCATCTTCTTTGTATATATATAAAAATCAAAATATACTTATATCTATGTATGTGGGTTGTCTGTGCATTGCTAAATTAAGCATAGTAAATGTTTGAAACTTTCAAAATACCTTCTTTCCACCCTCGTGGAGGTTTCTAGATTATTACAACAACACGACAATACATCTGAAAAGTTTTATTTATCAATACAAAAACTCTTATGAAACAATAAAAATGTCACAATTTGAGAATGACAATTTGCAAACATCGGTTGCTCAATCAAAATTCAATTTTCGAACAAACCCCACTTAAATTAATGAATTGAATGTAATTACTCACCTATGATAGACACTAACCAAAATCGAATACTTTGAATGTAATAAAAAATTATATTTATTTTAAATAGGTAGGTATCTATGTTAGGTACCAAATTTGAATGATTGTTCTTATAATATACAAAAATGAATGTTTGTAATATATGAAAAATAAAATTTTGTAAAAAAAATGCAATAGGTGGCACGCAAGCTGTTTGAAAATCTGAATGTACCGGGGCTGAATATATTGAACGGAGAGGGGAGGGGATCGCGGGAGAGAAGAGGGAAGGCGGGAAAGGTGGAGGGGGAACGCGTGAAGGGAAGGGGACCTGAGTGGGGAAGGGGAGGCGGAAGAAGAACGGGACGAATGGGAAAAGACACGCAGGGAGAAACAATTTATTTATTAGTAGCTTTGTAACGCACGCCGGGAATTCGCTAGTCAGTATATAAAGAATACTACGTTAAAAAATTTAAAATTTTATCCAATTGTAAATCATTGTTTATTATTACTAAACCTTCTAAAAAAATTGTAAATATATGTACCAAATGCAACTACAATTTTTTTTTCAAAAGCAGTTTAATATTTTTTATTAAATGGTGGTGAAAACCAAATTATTTTATTTTTCTGAAACGTTTTCGTTGAAGTCTGTGATTTCAGGATTCGTTACTAGTGGAATTACAATGATCGGGTTATACGAGTATCAGTAGTGTGAGTGACTTGAATATGTTTATAAATTTCCACTTCACAAAATAATATAAGTTTTTTCAAAAGGCATGTACCTACCTACCATCACCAAACGTACCTATATCTAAAACTACCTACCATTTCTATAATGGAGGAATTCAACAGGGAGTTTAAAAAGTCATACAAATCTGTCTTATTAACCCTTCTCACTACTTATCTCATCTGTGTTCCAACATATTATCGTCTAACTCAGTGATGAACAAACTGCGGGCCAAGTGAGGCCCGCGAACCTATTTCGTGTGGTCCGCGAGCCTTTCGTACTGCTCACTTGGCTAAATAAAATATCGAAAATAGAATTCGGTTAGAATTTTCGTTTGTTTCCGTTCAGTTTTGCAAAAGGGTTTGGCGGAAAACTTCTGCCTTTTTCAATGTTTTGAATCGGCCTCTCAAAATAATATGATTTTTCTTACATATTCTTGAAAAGTCTGGAAAAAAATTCGCCTTCGTAGCAAAGTGCATTTTGTTTCCGTTTATCAAAATTTTATTTAACTTTCCGAATGAATTAAATCGACAGTTTTCAAAATTGCAGATTGGTATTTTTTTTAATAAGTTCTGTTATTAACTTCTTTTCATGATCGGGTATAATGGACTTTTTATATTGTAAACACTTTTGAATCTTGAGTCGTTTTTATTTACAATAAACTTTTATGACAATATTAGATCAACACTTTATAAAAAACTTTAGCTATGGCCCGGTCCCCACGTAATGTCTAAAGAACTTTCCACTAGGGCTTGGTTGATGCGAGAGAGAGTGTTTTAAGGGAACCAGACTTTTTATACCAATAAAAACATGGAAATTACCCTGCAAAGAAACAACAACAAAAGGTGTCGGTAAACATGGTCGGTACTTTGGAGATCTCTAACGGCAGCGCTGAACACTAAGATGCCAATAGGTAATTAAAATCAATGACACAAATCAATTAACTACAGTGGCCATACCATAGATGTCTCTAATAGTATTTCCAATTTTTTTTTCATGTTCTTTAATATTATGTCCGATTGATAAAAATTGACAGCATTTTATTTGTTGGCATTGGAGACATAAAATGTTCGCCTGTATAGTTATGTTTTTACGTTCAATAGTTTTTTTTTTCAAAAATTACCGTTTTCAAAAATACAAATAAGTTTGCAACATTACCTGCTGCAAATTTAACAATTTTAACGCACTGCAGTAAGATATTGAAGATTGACCCTCTTGTGATTGACCCTCATCTTTCTTACGCATTTTTCTATGTATATTCACTCAATATGTCCATTCCGTAAAAATTCTCCATTCTAAATCTTAAATTCAATATGCTTACATTGGTCTTGCATTATTTTCGGGTAGTAATATTTAAAATGCGTGGTATGACACCAACTACAGTCCTAATTTTTAGTAGTCTGTCTTGATTATTATCACATCTCTACCAGTTTTGTACGGTGTGCTTTGCACAATTGTACGTGATCCAATCATTATCATTATAACTCGAGGATTAAAGAATCTCTTATTTTATCAAATGATTAAATAAAATGTTAGCAAGGTTTGATAAATTTAGATTTAGAAAATCCATTGAGGATTGCTAGCACGTTTGACAACTTTGTATAGGCGACTATTGCGTGATTTTCATCAACCATGCCATCACCCTTCTTCCTATGTCCTCATCATATCCAATCTTTGAGTTTGCCGTATGTTGGGAACCGTTTCAAAAATGTTTACTTTTTCTATATTCCCATTTTTTAAGTTGATCAAAGTGGAAGTTAACTTTTCCACGATAAAACTATCCATGATTTTCATACTTATCAGATATTGCCAAGTAGTCACAGCCCTTCAGATTTGTAAAATTTTCAAGAGCCTCCCTTCCTCTTCGGGTTCTCTTTCAAGGGGTTTTCCATCTACCCTCAGAGATAACTAATTTTATGATACTTTATCTTCTCAAAGCGTTTTGCGCAAGATAAATTGCTTGCATCATTGCGAAGTTCTGCGCAGTATGTCATATTTGATATGTTTTTTAAAATTATTTATGGATCTTTTTGTATTTAAATTCCACACAGGAGGCCCGGAGAAAAATAATTTCCCTCACGCCGTATGTCGTCTTTGCGGATGCTGTGTCTTGCGTCTCTTTAACAATCCTACTTCAACACAGGTCTCTATAAATAACGTTTTAAGTTCAACTGACAAAAAGAAGAAGTCCAGCTCCAATGATCATTATACTAGATTTAAAATTCTCTAGTACCTTATCCTGCCAAAACCTTGTAAAAATCACTGAATAAATAACACTTTCCAAGTACTTAGAATTTTTTTCTCATAAAATTACATGGAAGAAGATTCACATTAAAAGAAAATACTTCAATAAATCTTTGAGTATTATTTCTTTTCATATTACGCCTCATTTATTCCCTAATCGATAAGAAAAAAAACATCAAAGCTTTGTGTTGAAGTCTCCTGTTTAATGATTAGGTAAGTGTAAATCTCATATATTTTTATTATTCAACCGTACTTTAGATGGAGATATTTCGCATCTAAATGTCGCGAAACTCTTTTAAATAAATAACACTTTGATATTTTATATAGCTAGATTTATTAACACAAAGTACTTCAAAGGTTACAAGAGTTATCCGCGACAATTATTTTAAATTTACTTATTTTTACTGGCGAATGCTAGCGGGGAAGAAAGCCGATGACAGAATGAACTAGAACGTTACGTCAAATCCGAGCTCACTTCTGTCGCGCATTACGACTGCGCAGGCAGTGTTGTCAGTTTAAAAATGATATCAGGGCACAAAAATAATATACGCGGTGCCTACAGTACAGTAAATCAAAGGAAAAATAAAATAAGTTATGGACAACTGTATGATCTTTCGTAATCAAATTTGCGTAATTGCTGTATAAAATTTCATGATTAACATCGTAGTTTTTAGGTCACAAAATTATTTCCATTAAAATTTAAAGGATTACAAAAACGGACTATAAAATGTATAGCTTTAAAATATAATTATTATAAGCAATAATTATCAGCCTGAAACACTGATCCACATTGAAAAATCTTCCGAGAAAAAATACATGACGCCAACGGGACTTGAACCCGTGCCCTTCTGATTGCCGGTCAGCTGCTCTCCCAATTGAGCTATGGCGGCTTATCTTATACCCGCCAAATGATTGCCGGTCAGCTGCTCTCCCAATTGAGCTATGACGGCTTATCTTATACATTTTGTGCTATGCATAAAAATCTTGTCTTAAACGTTAGTTTAACAATTAAAAATAGCTTTAAAATATATTTTTCGGTCGGAAGTTTTTTTCATTATGCGAGCATTTTAAAATACTATTCACACAAATTTCGCTTAAACTTTCACTAAACACATTGTCCCCGAAAATTTTTTTTTTTACTTGCCTTATTTTCGAATATAAAGCAAATAAGTTATATGCGTTAAAAATTAAATGTGTACGATAAAAAAACCTCCAATAAAAAACAACTACCAAGAAGATATCTTCTTCGAAAGACCTACTTAGTAACTGTTTAGTTATATATACTGTCTATTATCTTGTTTGGTTTTTTTTATGAGCTTATTTTATTTTATGTAAATCAACAGTTTACAATATGGTTTGTTTACACACGTGCAATTTATTAATGGTGATACTTAAAATAATTCATAATCTTCTCTTTTAAAGATGGTGCATGTTTAATTATTTTTGGAAAAAACTATTTTTTCAAGATATGCTTTAGATTACTAAGATGAATTAATTAATTGCATAATTAATTACACAATATGAATATTAATAAATAGCATAAACAAACTCAAATCTTTCAAAAAGTATAGTTTTTTTTTTACATTAACTCCACACAGGAGGCCCAAAGGAAAATAATTTCCCTCAGGGCCTATGTCATCTGAGATGCTATGTGGAGGTTTTTTTGAGGAGAGGAAGGAACGAACATTGGTCTTGAAGAGACCCATGTTGTAGGAAGGAGGAAACACAGAGGCCGGCAAATCGTTCCACATCCGAGCTGTTGAACACAAGAACGAGACGAAGAAGCGATCCGTTCTTAGGTGACAATTATCAACCGTGTACATGTGTTGGGCACGCGTTTGGCGTGTTTCCCGACTATGCACCGGTGCAGAAGGGATCAATCGGCTAGTTCCTCGGAGCATCTTCCATTGAAATATCGGTAGAACAAGGAGAGCATTCCCACCCGACGCCTGAGCTCTAAATATTGCAATCCGTCTGTCTATCTATCTTTTGGTAACAACCACATGAAAATCCGTTCAGTAGTTTTTGAGTTTATTGCGAACAGACAGACAACGCGGAGGACAATAATTTATAATATGTAGAGATTCAATTTACACAAGACTTTCTAACTGCTAGTCTGCTGATAGGCCAATTTGGAAGGCGGGAATGGGTACCGCCGCCCCGGGAACCTTTATTGGATAACTAACACCTCTGCCATAGGTCACCCCAAGTGGCTCGCTACGTTTGGTGATTTAGCAGAGGTGCCCGGGTTCATGGGGTGAGGTTTGTCTAGGTCTTGGAGGCGGATGACCAGGACATACTGAACCCCAAATTCCTACCCACCCCTTAAACTCTTTTCCTTCCCAGAACTCTCCTCTCCTTCCTTTCCTTAAAAAACCCTCCGCACAGCATCCCCAAGATGACATAGGCCCTGAGGGAAATGATTTTCCTCAGGGCCTCCTGTGTGGAGCTTATGTAAAAAAAAGCCAAAAAAATTGATTAACTATTTACAAAAAAATATAAAATTTGATAAACTTTGATCAATAAATTTCGCCTTAAGTAAGATAAAATTTAATTTTAATAAGATAAAAATTACTTCGGGCACACGAACATACCCATAACACACTTCTTTTTGCTTTTCTCTTCGATGTGAATAGAATATAGTTCATTGCGCCTACCCCGTTGGGAAATGACGTAGTTCAAGGCAGTTTTTAATTAGATTTAACGGTTTAATTCAATTAGTAACCTCATGTTTATGTATAACCGCACTGGTACATTATTTTACTCATGTGTAAAATTCGCAAGGAAGCAAGGAAGGAAATATCGATATCATTTTTTTGTACCAAATAATGACATGCAATTTTAAAAAATTATCAACCGATGCTTACCATTGCACTCGTATTTTACGTTTGTTCGAAGGTATTAAGTATGCTTTCACTTCAATAAACTTACCCGTCAAGTTATATGAAAGTTCGTCAATTAATTAATCGAATAATTTTGACAAAATTTAAATTTCGAGAATCTTCATGCTTTGAAATATTTACAATTTGGGAGGTGATTATGGGTACCGCCGGCGCCGCCCCGGTAAGCATTTATTGGATAACCAACACCTCAGCCATAGGTCACCCCGGGTGGTTCGCTACGTTTGGTGACTTAGCAGGAGTGACCGGGTTCATGGGGTGAGGTTTGGCCGAGTCTTGTGGATGCGTCTGCCCACCACCTGCATGGCAGGCCGGATCGGGAGAGAATGGTTGAGGGAGTCCCTTTGACTTCTCCAGCCGTATTCTCTCGGAGCATTGCCTTGCACCGCAGTGGGAGGGACGGATTCATACGCCCGTTACTCCTGGATACACTAACCCCCAGATTCCTACCCACCCCTCTTACCCTTTTCCTTCCCAGAACTTCCTCTCCTTTCTTTCCTAAAAAGACCCTCCACACAGCATCCTCACAGATGACATTGGCCTGAGGGGAATTATTTTCCTCAGGGCCTCCTGTGTGGAACTAATAAAAAAAAAACGATGACAATTCCTGTACTCGCGGGTTGGTCTCTCAGACCGACAAAACAATAATTCGTTGTTTTTAGTAGTTTCTTAATTTGTTAGACATTGTTAAGTGCGTCGCGCGCATTGATGCTGAGTGGACGCGCGACACTTAGGTATTTACTGTTATCAGTCTTTTAGGTAAGTAACAATTACTACCCAAAAATCCTAATAATGATTAATTCGTATTTTTATAATATTTTATTATTCTTGGTACTTTTATTTATTAGATTTCAGATATTTTTTTAAATTAACACGTGAAAAAGTTTATTTTGGTTAATAAAGTTACAGTACAAAAAAATATGTTATTTTTAACCCTCGACCTGTCGCGTGGGGTCTTTAAAAGCCTGGGTTTTACAGAATTGCTAATTATGTTCATTTTAAATGTTCCCTCTGATTCCTTACTTTAGGTAGCTTCCTAAAAGGGACTTTACTTGACGCTAGCGCCGAGAAAATTCAGTTTGCGCATCTGCGATGTGATGTACAAACTTGTGTTTCTGTGTGAGGCTTAAAAAAATACCATAAAAAATGAAGTTTATATGCTTTTTCATTGTGTTTTGTTGATTTTTTGTTGTGATAATAATAAGCCTGTATCAACCTCAAATAGTTATGTTTGATAGAAATTAGTTAGGTTTTTTTTTTAGTTTTCTATTAAACAATATGATTCAAAATTACAATAAAATGTTCCTTGTTGATTTTTAAGCTCTTGCGTTGAAAATAAATAACTAATTTTTAATATTTCTTTTTATTTCAAAGCAGTCAATATCACCTGACTATAATCACTTAAAATAACACATAAAATATAACAACAATTTAATCATATTTATTTTTGGGGTCCTAAGCGATCCCGCGCGACCCTCGCGTTACAAAAAAGGCGCGACGGGCGGAGGGTTAAGAGGCTGAGTTAAAAATCTGCTTCTATCAAATAAAGTAAAAGTTATAATATTTTTCTTTTTTTAATTCAATTATACCCCTTCTATATAATAAATATCCATAATGCTTAAAAGTGTATAAATAAAATAATACAGACGAGATGAAATCTCGGTCTGAGATACCGTGCGCGAGCATACGTGTTATGCCATTGGGTATGATATTATACTTTAATATGTCCACCAAGGATAATATATAACGTATTTTGCTTAAGGTTCTAAAGGTAACCAAAGCCAATGAACGACCCCTTTTAATATATTTTTTTACGAAAAGGTTGAATGGTTGTACTACGTGACCTAATTTATTTGTCGATTTGGGCCTTTTGTTGGGTGTTTATTGAACTTCAAGCTTAGGCTTTGCTGAAAAGCTTATACCTAAATTTTACTATGCGGTCCTGCCGCTGAGAGTCTATTTTAAGCCTTAAATTTCTAAAAACATATATTTTTGATAAAGTACGCGAGTATCAAGAGAACACCTTCATGTGAGTTTCATCCTACAGAAAGAAAAAAGTTGTATACATCGACATTTTATTGCGTATCGTGAGATGTATTTATTTGTGTGTAATTTTTCACGCCATTAAACGTTTCAGTTGAACAATTTTCCTTTCGAAGATAAGGGAAGCCTTGGAAAAACGTTATTTTGTCGTAGAATCCGAGTATTTCACGCAGATTTAAATAATGTGAATTCAACCAGTTGAAAACTAAGATTATCTAAAGTAGATTTAAAAATACATTGTATATTATTATTTACGATGTCATGACGAAATTACACAGGTGTGAATTTCAGTTACCGATATTTCTTTTCTTAAATAGGTTCTTAGAATGTTCGGGTTTTCCAAATAAATTTATAAAATCCCATCCGCGCGTAATGTCAATAATAAAATGAATAAAATATATTATAACTATCGCGTATCAAGTTAAACAACCGTTTACTTTAATCTAGATCTAGATCAAGCCAAATATATTCCGGCAATTTTTGTACAAAAATGAAAAAAATGGCTTATTAATTTAATAACTCTTGGGAAATAAAACATTTCCCTTGTGAATAGAGAGACCGCGAATTTTCAGCATTGCCTTTTTAAATTATCACTTTGTCGCAGAAAAACGTTTTCAAATTGAATATAACACCTCCACTGCTTCACTCAAAGAGTTAATACAATTTGTTTCTATTTTAAAATGAAAATTTGAATAAAAAAATTGTAATAAGGTGGCACGCGAGTTCTTTGAAAACTAAATGTACTGGGACTGAATATATGGAACGTGGGAGCGGGAGAGGGGAGAGGGCAGGCGGGGAAGGTGGAAGGGGATCGCGGGAGGGAAAGGACATGCAGGGAGAAAAAAATTATTTCTTTGAATATGGCATTGGAACGCATGCCCCACCAGCTAGTGATAAAGTAAATAAGTCATTATTTTAGTTTAAATGAAGACACTGTGAGCGAAACTGTATCGAAAATCTGGAATCAGAAAAATCAGAAAAAGATATTGGCACCTCTGGGACTTGAACCCAGGACCTCCCGCTTTCCGGGCGAACGCGCTGTCCACTGCGCCAAGGTGTCGATAAAAAAATTCTGTCATTTTTAACTCTATCATACTTCGACTAAGAACCACCCACGCGTTCGCCCGGAAAGCGAGAGGTCCTGGGTTCAAGCCCCACAGGTGCCAATATCTTTTTTCTGATTTTTTTGTTTCGAGATTTCCGATTGAGTTTCGCTCAGTGTCTTCGTGTAATTTGAGGTTTTACTCATAAAGTTAAAATAAAACTAAAAACATTACAAACATTGAAAATAATATTGTCAATTCTAAATTTGAAATATGAAATCGAAAAAATGATGTAGAAAAATCCAGCACTTTATATGAGTGGTTAGAGGCGTTTCCCGCATAAACGGGGATCCTGGGTTCGATTTCCAGTTGCGACCGTTACCTTTTTTATGTTCTGTGCCTTGTTCTGTTTCATGTTTCGTTTGTTCAGATTTATTAAAAATATTATCTTCTTTAATGATTAAATTATATTATTTTCCTCAGGGCCTCCTGTGTGGAGCTCATGTAAAAAAAAAAAATATTTTTTTTTTTTTACTTTTCTTTCTGTCTCAATGTGTTAAAACACCCTCGGGTCGTACGAGACGACCGAAATATCTCAAGTCTCCATTTTACGCGCTTGAATTGAAACTCTCCATGAAAAACTCCCAACAACGGTCCCAACCGCATTCCAAATACACCCAACAATAGGCTGAAAAAAATATTAAGAATACGAAGGTAAAATTCAGTCGTGAAAACTTAAAAATACAACATTAAACAATTGAAAGACCGCGAATCGCCTTTCCAGTGGTTCTCTTTTCAATATTTAAAGGTCACTTTACACCTTCCTAAAATTCCACGCATTACATGTAAAAAAATATTTTCCTCCATTTTTATGACTGTACTAGCCCTGATCCAAGATAAATCTTGGGATAGTCTGATTCAAATTTGAAAATGACACTTAAATTCAAAGCAAATACTAGTTCTATGAACCACAGTTACACAATATATAGATAAACACACAACCAAAAATAGTATTTTTAATAGGTATACATCTTATAATCTGTATATATCTATAATCTGTTGAGGTTCTCACGAAGTTCAGAAATTTAATCAAATTGTTTGACGAGCTCCTTAAAAGTTCGTGTAACGGAAAATTAAATAATTTCACGTAGATAGTATTAAAATTAAATAATTTCACGTTGATAGCATTTAGAAAGTTTAGAAAATCTTTTAGCGCAACGATTATTCATTTAGGTGTAGGTAATAGAATTTTGTTGACAAAATAGTTTACTTTCAGCTAACTTACGCTAAAGGCAGGAATGCGTTTTTTTATTATAATTTTTGTCATTTTTTGTCTAGTTTAAAAGCATTCGTTTCGTTGACAACCAATGAAAATATGGCGTACCCTCTATTTTTAAATATAGTTGATTGGGTCTAGTTTTTCTAGATATATAAAGAGCTTTTGTAAATTTTATGATACTATATTATAATAAAACGAATATAGAACTTTATTCCACTTAATTTTATTTGAGCGTAACCGGTTTCAGCTCGTTAGAGCCATCTTCAGACTGGTAACGAGCTGAAACCGGTTACGGTCAAATAAAATTAAGTGGAATAAAGTTTTATATTCGTTTTATTATATAATATATTATAATGGAATTCCACCATGAATTATCACTCTCAAAAACAGAAATATTTATGCTACTGTTCAAGAATTTTATTTATGATACTGCTTAGATTTCTAACAAACAAAAGATTTCTTGCTTTATTCTTAAGAATATTAGTATTTTCTCTTTGAAGTACATCGTGGAAGATAGCCTTATACGTCTCCCTTACAGCGCGTCTATTACGTAAGCAACTGTTTACAGTTTACAGCCATTTAAAACTGGTGAAATCTGACCTTTTCAGAAAGGAAGCACTAAACTGAATTTCACGTGTACGTGTGTAGATTGTGTATGAGCCTATTCAGTAACTTCTGTGGAGGTCAATTTATGCCCAGGTAGGTTTAGCGAACGGAATATATTTCTGTAAATTGAATCTGGTATGTTCACGGTAGGATATTCCATAATTCCCAGCGGCGCGCGTGACAAGTGCCTGAGTAATCTGGATGAATTTCGGTTATATTGCCACTGCTCATTGGAATTTATTTCACCATAAATATATTAAGTATATTATGACATAAAAAATGTTAGGTTTTTCCATATAAAATAAATGCATAAATGGTTATTTGTCTAGTTGAACTGACATGGGAGACAGGATTTTTAATTATGTGTAAATATACAGGCGCGTCCTGGAAAAAAATTGGACAGAGAACAACAATTGCTCTAGATTAGGTTTTTGAGTAATCTGGATGAATTTCGGTTATATTGCCACTGCTCATTGGAATTTATTTCACCATAAATATATTAAGTATATTATGACATAAAAAATGTTAGGTTTTTCCATATAAAATAAATGCATAAATGGTTATTTGTCTAGTTGAACTGACATGGGAGACAGGATTTTTAATTATGTGTAAATATAGAGGCGCGTCCTGGAAAAAAATTGGACAGAGAACAACAATTGCTCTAGATTAGGTTATTGAGTAATCTGGATGAATTTCGGTTATATTGCCACTGCTCATTGGAATTTATTTCACCATAAATATATTAAGTATATTATGACATAAAAAATGTTAGGTTTTTCCATATAAAATAAATGCATAAATGGTTATTTGTCTAGTTGAACTGACATGGGAGACAGGATTTTTAATTATGTGTAAATATACAGGCGCGTCCTGGAAAAAAATTGGACAGAGAACAACAATTGCTCTAGATTAGGTTATTGAGTAATCTGGATGAATTTCGGTTATATTGCCACTGCTCATTGGAATTTATTTCACCATAAATATATTAAGTATATTATGACATAAAAAATGTTAGGTTTTTCCATATAAAATAAATGCATAAATGGTTATTTGTCTAGTTGAACTGACATGGGAGACAGGATTTTTAATTATGTGTAAATATAGAGGCGCGTCCTGGAAAAAAATTGGACAGAGAACAACAATTGCTCTAGATTAGGTTATTGAGTAATCTGGATGAATTTCGGTTATATTGCCACTGCTCATTGGAATTTATTTCACCATAAATATATTAAGTATATTATGACATAAAAAATGTTAGGTTTTTCCATATAAAATAAATGCATAAATGGTTATTTGTCTAGTTGAACTGACATGGGAGACAGGATTTTTAATTATGTGTAAATATAGAGGCGCGTCCTGGAAAAAAATTGGACAGAGAACAACAATTGCTCTAGATTAGGTTATTGAGTAATCTGGATGAATTTCGGTTATATTGCCACTGCTCATTGGAATTTATTTCACCATAAATATATTAAGTATATTATGACATAAAAAATGTTAGGTTTTTCCATATAAAATAAATGCATAAATGGTTATTTGTCTAGTTGAACTGACATGGGAGACAGGATTTTTAATTATGTGTAAATATAGAGGCGCGTCCTGGAAAAAAATTGGACAGAGAACAACAATTGCTCTAGATTAGGTTATTGAGTAATCTGGATGAATTTCGGTTATATTGCCACTGCTCATTGGAATTTATTTCACCATAAATATATTAAGTATATTATGACATAAAAAATGTTAGGTTTTTCCATATAAAATAAATGGTTATTTGTCTAGTTGAACTGACATGGGAGACAGGATTTTTAATTATGTGTAAATATAGAGGCGCGTCCTGGAAAAAAATTGGACAGAGAACAACAATTGCTCTAGATTAGGTTATTGAGTAATCTGGATGAATTTCGGTTATATTGCCACTGCTCATTGGAATTTATTTCACCATAAATATATTAAGTATATTATGACATAAAAAATGTTAGGTTTTTCCATATAAAATAAATGCATAAATGGTTATTTGTCTAGTTGAACTGACATGGGAGACAGGATTTTTAATTATGTGTAAATATACAGGCGCGTCCTGGAAAAAAATTGGACAGAGAACAACAATTGCTCTAGATTAGGTTATTGAGTAATCTGGATGAATTTCGGTTATATTGCCACTGCTCATTGGAATTTATTTCACCATAAATATATTAAGTATATTATGACATAAAAAATGTTAGGTTTTTCCATATAAAATAAATGCATAAATGGTTATTTGTCTAGTTGAACTGACATGGGAGACAGGATTTTTAATTATGTGTAAATATAGAGGCGCGTCCTGGAAAAAAATTGGACAGAGAACAACAATTGCTCTAGATTAGGTTATTGAGTAATCTGGATGAATTTCGGTTATATTGCCACTGCTCATTGGAATTTATTTCACCATAAATATATTAAGTATATTATGACATAAAAAATGTTAGGTTTTTCCATATAAAATAAATGCATAAATGGTTATTTGTCTAATTGAACTGACATGGGAGACAGGATTTTTAATTATGTGTAAATATAGAGGCGCGTCCTGGAAAAAAATTGGACAGAGAACAACAATTGCTCTAGATTAGGTTATTGAGTAATCTGGATGAATTTCGGTTATATTGCCACTGCTCATTGGAATTTATTTCACCATAAATATATTAAGTATATTATGACATAAAAAATGTTAGGTTTTTCCATATAAAATAAATGCATAAATGGTTATTTGTCTAGTTGAACTGACATGGGAGACAGGATTTTTAATTATGTGTAAATATACAGGCGCGTCCTGGAAAAAAATTGGACAGAGAACAACAATTGCTCTAGATTAGGTTATTGAGTAATCTGGATGAATTTCGGTTATATTGCCACTGCTCATTGGAATTTATTTCACCATAAATATATTAAGTATATTATGACATAAAAAATGTTAGGTTTTTCCATATAAAATAAATGCATAAATGGTTATTTGTCTAGTTGAACTGACATGGGAGACAGGATTTTTAATTATGTGTAAATATACAGGCGCGTCCTGGAAAAAAATTGGACAGAGAACAACAATTGCTCTAGATTAGGTTATTGAGTAATCTGGATGAATTTCGGTTATATTGCCACTGCTCATTGGAATTTATTTCACCATAAATATATTAAGTATATTATGACATAAAAAATGTTAGGTTTTTCCATATAAAATAAATGCATAAATGGTTATTTGTCTAGTTGAACTGACATGGGAGACAGGATTTTTAATTATACAGGCGCGTCCTGGAAAAAAATTGGACAGAGAACAACAATTGCTATAGATTAGGAATAGGAATTGCTCTAGCAGAAGGAGAAAATTGGTGAAAAACGTAGTAGAGGAATTCTTGTAGGTATATATTTGTCACTCCCAGTGAACTATATTGAGGAGTTTTCTTTTTTAAGTACTTATAACAATCAGAAATTAAATTCCAGGGCACCCTAAGCATCTGTTTGTTATGCTCCTTTACATAATATCTATCTTCGTTGATAATTAACAAATACCTAAAATATAGCCAATTAAATCATAATTTATTTTAAATGCCTTTCAGTTGCATTAGAAGAAAATGTTATCATATTGTTTGAGAACGGGAAGAAAGGATTACAAAAGAGTGTAAACGGATGTTCAATGCCTCTTCCTCACCACCCACTCTAAATAAAACGTTGTTTTAATTACATTATTTTCACTTTTATTATTTTCATTAAGTCATTAAACAGACATTAATATTAAATGTAAATAGACGTAAATTATTGCCACAATAATAACGACAAGGTTTTTTTAGATGTTGTTTAGCAGTTCAATTCGGGAGGCGAGTATGGGTACCATTTATTGGACAGGTTGCCACAGGTCGCCCCAACATCTTTGCCACAGGTCGCCCCAAGTGGTTAGCGGTGGTGCCCGGGTTCGTAGGAGTGAATTTTGTCCGGGTCTTAGCAGCGGATTCGTCTGCCCACCAACTGCATGGCAAGCCGAATCGGAAGACTGTTTGGGGTAGACGTTTTAGAGCGGGACTCTCTCAAAACATCGGAGGGATGGATTCATTCGCCCGTCACTCCTGGATACACTAACCCCCAGATTCCTACCCACCCCTTATAACCTTTTCCTTCCCAGAACTACATCTCCTTCCTTTCCTAAAAAGACCCCCCACACGGCATCCTCAAAGATGACATTTGCCCTAAGGGGAATTATTTTCCTTCGGGCCTCCTGTTTTGAGCTAAAGTAAAAAAAAAAAACACTAAAAACTTAGGTGTAAAATGACTATGGACGTGATTCGATAATATATAAACCCTCAACTGTCAAAAACGTGTTGAAAAACTTGTACGAAAATTACCCTTATATACTAAAAATTCCTTAACCCACCACTCCTGATAAGTTTGACCTCCGTTGAATTTCAATATTGTGGCATGGAGTTTAGTCCAAACTCTAATGCCTTCTGTTGAACTCGCTCCATCGTCTGCGGTCTTTGGGAATTCCTCTATCCGTGTGATATCCGTGGGTTGATTAACCTGGTAAATTCGGTGACCAGCCAAGTCCGAATGAAACCAACTCGGAACCACCTCAGAAAGGTCATTCTCAGGTCAGAGTGATGATAAAAAAATATTAAAAAATTGGTTAAATAGTTTAAGTTAGGTTAGGGTTACCGGCTGTTTTAAAATTATTTCTTCATAGCTTTTAATTACCTTTCTGAGGTGGTTCTGAATTGGTTTCATTCTGAGTTGGTTTATGGAACCGTAAATTATATAGACCAACATATTAGTAGACATTGACTTTTGAGTTCGATGAATGATAGAAGTCTCAATAGTGCGTGTTGACCGCCGCAGTTGAATAAAGTAAGTAGAAAACCTTGCTTGCACCCGCTGCAAAAATAATCATTCAATTTAAAATAGCCTTGCGATTGTACGCCACTGTATCCTATCAATTTATTATGGTGGTGCATTGTTCTGTCAAGTAAATACCGCAGGGGTTTGGTTCCTTCAACGTGACGAGAAAATATACACTTTACTTAGCTGTAAGAATAGAATTCCTCATTCAGTGTTCACTCCGTGGCTTCACCTCAATATCCCTATAATAGATTTCTCTATATCTCTTTAAAAGGATCGCTGAAAACCCCTTCGCTGAAAGAATCGCGAGCTTATTTTTATGTATTCACCTCACAACTCAGGAGATTGGGCGTTTTCTCAGGATTAGTTTTCTGACTTCAAAGAATTGATATAAAAATAGTGAAGTTTGATATCTATTTTATTTATAAGAATAACTAGTTTTTCTACCCTGCTTCCCGACCTTTTGTACACTTCTATAAATATATAAATGTCACAATATTCCGTCATATTTCAAATAAAACGCTGAAAGATTTGGTGATTTTTTTTTCCAATCTCTTTTTTTTTAAACATACTCCATCTTTGTGCGTACATATTTGACGGCATACATTTTATTTGGCAGCCTCCGTGGTTAAGTGATTACGATAAGTGGCAACGAATCCGAAGGTCGCGGGTTCAGGTACCGGCGACTCAAGTCGTTTTTTTTTAATTAATTTGTGTTAACTCACAATTGATTCACTTAAAATAGTATATTTTAGGCACTTTCAGTATAGTTTTGGCGAAAGTTGCTTTGTGATGACTTTAGCCGTGTTTAGAGATTCTTCCCTACATTCCTCTTCCCCATCTCCTTACTCTCCCCCCCACCTTCAGCCTCACAATATATCCCGATATATTGATTGGGGATAATAAAAATATTATTGATAACAATTTTACAAGCTGAAAACAGTTGCGTTGATCGATACTAGTAAAAAACAAACAAACAAAAATATGTTTGCTTTATCTTTATGGGTTATTTGATTCTGTGTGAACATGAGCACATTTAATTGGAAATGAAATATAAAATGAATAGTAATCAATCTACGCAAATTAACGTTTTTTCTATCCCCCTTTGAATTTACCTGGATGGAAATAGTCTACGCGCATGATAATACAAGTTACATACATAAATACGATACCGCTAGTCTATTTATACCAATATGATGTTTCGACAAGCTACCTGTTGCTAATTTTGACATTTTAACGGTCGCGAAAAAGCTTTGAACGTTTCTGAAATTGCGTATTCTGTGACGTAGTTTGAACTTTTTAACCCTTTTTCATATTTATGATATGGTAATATCACGCTCAATTCGTCAATTGAATTTATACTTTCAAAATAGGGTTTTTTGGAAAGGATCAGTATTCTTTTACCTCTCTATAAGGAGCCTTCCTGCCTATAAGGTAGGTACTAGGTTTTATCAGAACTTTAACCTTCTTTAAACAATTTGGAAATATTTTTAATTAATTATTTTTCATAAATGACAAGGCTGTTTACCAAATATTTTAACAAAATAAACTTCTCTTTTGAAAAATTCCATTCTCGTATTTAAGGGCAGTGGTGCCATTATGGTTTTATTTTTAAGTATATAGAATACAATAATTATGTTCCATTTTTGTTAATTATTTTGTGAAAAAATAAAGCAATTATGCGTGACTAAATACTCGTGTATTTCAAAGTAACCACTTATGCTATGATCTTTTGAACAAGGTTTTAATTTTTTTAAGCACTCAAATAGTAATTCGATAACATCACTCAAAAAACTCTTTGTTTGAACAATCAAATAGTATTTCAATAATAACGAAAACAACCCTTGTACAAATACCAAACTTGTTGAGTTCCAAAATTCTGTTCAATTTAATTTTATATACTAATAACATGTTCTCGAATAAATACGAATTTACTCGTGTTTAGTACCTACCAATTCATATTAAACATGCGTCATAATATTTTCCGACCACGTCAGGAACATTTATTACCAGATGTTTATCCATGTCGATTTTGATATTTGTAGATTGAGTTTCAGAGTATTTTAATAGATAAAGCTCTAAAATCAACTGTAGTAGTTTTTATACCGCCGTTTCATTAAAATTCGGCGGTGCAAATTGTTTACAAATAAACCTCAATAATGGCACGTGCATCTTAGCAATGTACCATTCTCCGTCGTCTTACAATATTCCTCCTTTGACCTTTTTTGACTGATTTACGTAATATTAAAAATGTTATTATTGGTGGTGACCTCAACATAAATATTCTGTCCACAAACAACCACCCTCAATGCAAAGAATACCTAAAAATGCTCTCGTACAATGGATTCCAATCAAACTACCCGGTAGCATCTTTCGAAAACAAAACTACAATTATTGATCACTATACCACTATTCTTGTCATACAGACATACTCGTATATTCGGAAAGACAATCATAAAAACACAATAAGCATTAAAAAATCTTAAGTAATCGAAGGAGTAAACCTCGGTCAAAATTATTTGACATTACCTTCGATCAATAATCTACCTCAATGGATATTACAAATCCAGTAGACTGGGTTTGTAATAAGTTTTAAGATTTTCACGGCCAAAAGCATTTTCGTTATTTGTTTTTGGGGTGTTATGCCGTGTTGCGCTACCTCCTTCTACCGGATCTGCCGGATCTGCCCTGATGATGGACACTGCAACGATGTCCGAAACGTTGGCTAAAGAAGGAGGTAGCGCAACACGGCATAACACCCCAAAAACAAATAACGAAAATGGGTTTGTAATGTCTGACTTACCGACATATTACTATTAAAAACAACCTAATAACATCTAACCAATAAAGAAATGGATTAATCACACTATTTTTAACCATATACGTAAACGTAACTGGCTCCACAAAAAGTTTGATAACAATCTTTTTTTATAAAAGGTATGGAAACATGTACCCGTACAATAAGAAAGGCTAAAGAGACGTACTACGAAGAGAAAATAGAAAACTGTAATAATAATCCTAAAGAAATTTGGAAAACCCTTAAAGAAGCCACCTGCTCTCAACCTAATCGTATAAATTACTTAAAACAATTCAATGTAAATGATAAAATAATTACTTTTTTTAGAAATCCCAATCTTATTGTAAATCGTACAAATACATAAATACTCGTACTTCTCAAAAATTGGTGAGGAACTCGCAAAAATATCGATGTAAGTTCTGCCAATTCCAACCCACTAGACTGTAGGTAATACAAAATGGCACAGTAACTTGCATTTTAGTATAAAACAAATTTCTACTGAAGATACTAGAACGATAATTTTTTATTTATTTCAAAACATCGGCACAATATGTGCCATTGACATAACTATATTTATATGTATTATAATACAATAACATAAGAAAGAGACATATAAATGTAGAGTCAAATATAAAAAACAAAAGGTAAAAAAAAGAAGTTAAGGTAATGAGTAGTAAATAGAATGAAGATGTATAAAATGAAAGTATAATGTAAAAGTAAAAGTTAAAATAAAAAGTTCAAAGGCAGGAAACAATTTAGACTAAAAGTTACCTTTATAAATGATATAAAGTACAAAAGTTATAAATATAAAAAAGTATGACAAGTAAACAGTAAGATATAGTCTTATGAGCAAAATATTGAAGATAATATAAAATTTCAACAACAACAAAAAAACAAATAAAAGGAAGGTATTACGGAGCATACAATGCGATATGAAAAGTAGGTACCTATGATATGTTTCTAATCCATAGGTATTAGAGTGCGTACTGGTAGGACATAGTATTATGGTTACATGATTATATTTATTATGATTACGTGGTAGTACTAGCAGATCATTTTTTTCTAATGCATCTTTTGTATGATGACCGACTTCCGGCATGATTGATATGAGCAAATTCATTACCTAAAGTGTGTAAACGATGTATTATTGAATTTTGTTCTGCATTACTGAGAGTATTGTTGCAATAATAAGGTGTTTTGAGTCAAGTTGTTCTACTAGGTACATGATAATTTATTAAAGAGACCAATTCAGGGGAGTCAAACCAGTTATTGTTTATTTAAAAAAGAAAAAATAAGATCATTGAGTATTCTTCTATCTTTTAACGATAAGAGTCGCATTTTTTGTAATAGAGAATCATAGTTTATATCATCCGCGGGAATTCCTAATTTGAAATTAATTGATCTGAGAAATTTGCGTTGGATTTTTTCAATGGAGTTTGCCTGGCTTTTGTAGAAAGGGTACCATATGGGGGAATTATATTCCAAATGACTCCTAACCAGAGTTGTATATGGTAATTTAAATGTATGAATGTTTTTGAAATCTTTACATAGTCTTAGAATGAAACGGCGCTTCGGCGAAATCGGCGAAATCTTCTAAGCGTTAACTCATTAAAGAACTAGTTTACAGCTGTCTTGGACGACACTCCTTTAAAGATATTAAAATGCTTAAATTGTCAGGCAAAAGGAATTATACTGACTAGGTATTTCAATATAAAATTAAGCATTCGATTTCAGATTCCACAACGTAATACCAGCAATCGGGATTTATATCAGTGCAGAAATTCTGGGACTATAATAATATATTCCTAACTGCCCAGAATACTATAATGGAGGGAAATAATTATACCGTGTCCGTGGAAATTTTCAATTTATCACTAAATAAACACAAAATGTTGTAATAGAGTCAGTTCAGTTAGGTATAATAACTATGTACATATGCACAAGTATTAACTTTGCATGAATGCTATTCATATGTAAAAGCACATAAAAGGGCATTAATAAAAAAACTGCTTGTTATAAACTGCGCCTGCTCTCAGCACAAGAGTTCCTAGTAAGATAGGAACAGATCATCACCATATATAATGTAATTAGAAAAGATGATAAAATATGTATTCGTATCAAGATAAAACCCAATATCTCCAAAAACTGAACGTTTTGGCATGCTGTAATTCGCACAGATTTTTTTGGCTGGATTTTACAAATGATCGCAAATATTTTTAGCTCCCAACGTATTTTTTATCATGAAATATTCATACGCTGTCAAGACATGTCGCCATACTTTGTGTCACAAATTTTTGAATTGTTGTTCAATTAAACAAAACATGTTTATTTATTTATTTATAATATTAACGCCATTCGGTTTTTACATAATGTAACATAGTGTGTATATGTTGCTATACATATGTATGTACAGAGTGTCCCAAAAGAAAGTTGATATTTAGTGGATCGATTTAAAAAAAGTAAGGGTTCTACCGAATAAATGTTTATTAAATACTAAAATACACAATTTGGGAATTTATTTCTGAAAAATAATATCGTTCAAAAAAATGTAAACCCTCACGTTCGCGGCATTCACTAAATCGAAGAGTAAAATTTCTTATGACGGCTCGCAAGGTAGGCTTCGTGTATTCGATATTTTCATTAATTGCATCAGGGAAGTCGGATTTTTGGCGTACACTTTAGATTTGAGATAACCCCACAGGAAAAAAGTCCATAGGGGTTAGATCAGGACCACAAGGAGGCCAATTTATGTCACCTCTCATGGAGATCAATTTGCCAAGTAAAATTTTACAAACTCATGGCAGAGACGTATTGGACGTATGTAATATTGCTCCGTCTTGCTGAAACCATGTTCTTTGGTTATAGCCAGTAAGTTTGTAGGGGTGCAGCATTAGGTATTTGTGCCAAATGCTTTGTAACGATGATCTATGCACATTTAAAGGACTTGCGTGCTTCCGAATCGAAAAGTTTGAGTCGTCACGAAAAGACTGATAAACACTCTCTACGTTTTCTACCGTTCTCGATGACCTTGGTCGCCCGGATTTTGGTTTTGCCAGCGTTGTACCGATCTCTTCAAACTTTTTGACCCATTTTCGAATGAGAGAAATGCTTGGCGCATCATTGAATTGACGAAAACTTCAAATATTGCCGAATCTTCTACGCGCTACAGTCGCCGAATCACCATTTTTGTAAAACTCACGCACGCACAACGCGCGGTCGCTTCCGAGAAATGCTTCATAGCGACTAAATTCCCAAGAGCCATACTACTGATTGACATACCCCCGCGCTCCTCGGAAAAGTTGCGTTCACACAGAAAGCAAAACAAATATAAACTTTCTTTTTGGACATTACTTTTCATGTTGTTGCTATACAGCAACAACGAAAGTAAAGGCGAAAGATGTATGATGTCTGGATGTATGTTTGTTACTCTTTCACGCAAAACTACTGAATGGATTTAAAAAATTCTTTCACTAGTAAAAAGCTACATTATTCGCGAATACTATAGGCTATATATATTGGTAAGCTCTGGCGTTATGAAATTATTTATCATACGTTTTTTGTCCCTAACAAAATCAATTTATTGCAAACGTCAGAAAAAAAGCAAACCAATTGTCTCCTTGGAAACGATGTTTTTTTTTTAATTACGCAATTCACCCTAAAAAGAGTGCTTTGTTGGCGTCGTACTTAATAACTATCTCTAAAAATGAATCACCGAAAGTTATGTATGCACATAAACCCGAACGACTGCACCAAATTGGATAATTCTTTTTTTTGTTCATTATTTTGTATAAAACTACCATTGAGTTCTGGCATTATGAAATTTGTATAATAAATTATAATAGGTGGCACGCGAGCAGTTTGAAAACTGAATATATCGGGAATGAATGTGTGGAATGTGAGTGCCGAGAGAGGTGAGTGGGGAGGAGGGGGGGGTGTTGGGAGGGTGTTGGGAGGGTGTTGGTGGAGTGGGAAAGAGGGAGGGGGAGGAGGGTGGGGGGAGGGGATTAGGGGAGGGAGAAGGGGGAGGAAAGAAAGGGGTAAGGGGAAGGGGGTTGATGGAGGGAGTGGGTGGATGGAGAGGGTGAGGGGGTTGATGGGGGGAGTGGATTGGAGAGAGGGAAGGTGGAGGAGGCGGAGTGTGGTGGGAGACGGGGGAGGGAAGGAGTGGGAAGGGAAAGGGGTAGAGGAAGGTGGGGTCAGGTGGAATGGGGAGGAGTATGGGGTGGGGGAGGGGTCAGTGGAGGCGGAGGGGGAGGGAGAGGGGGGTTGATGGATGAGTGAAGTGGGGTGAGGGAAGGTGGAGGGGGGAGGGGGAGGGGTGGGTGGAGGGGGAGGGGGGGGGTTGATGGGGGGAGTGGAGTGGGGAGAGGGAAGGTGGAGGAGGCGGAGTGGGAATCCCCTAACACCACGCGAGCGAAGCCGCGGGAAAAAGCTAGTAAGTAAATCATATATTTACTTACTAAGATGCATTAATACAAAAGGTATGTAAAGAGATATGTTTAGTAAATTCGTCCATGTAGTTTATTTAATTTACCAAAGAACTTCTTTGTTAATAATAGGAATGTTAATTACATACGTCGGACCGGATTTTGACAACTTTTTTTCTATCCTGCAACCCATTTTTTAACAACTTTCCAAGAAACATAAAGAAGAGATACGAAAATAATTAATCGACAAATTAAATTTCCGGGTTATTTATATTCTTGAAATATATAGAACTCCGGAAGTTTGAAACATCCAGCGATCTCTTAAAAACATCCCTTGAACACTGTGAAACGAAATATACGTGACACCATATTGTTTTTTCCGGCTTAAAGGAAAAATTAATTATTATTATTATTCCTTCAGTAATAAGAGTATGGACAAATATTGTTTTATGACAGAAAAATGTCACAGTAATTGTTTGTATCACTGTGCAGTGTTTATTTCAGAAAAGATCGCAAAAAAATACATTACTTGAATGTTGAAAAACCACCATACAAAATCTAAACTTTGGCAAAGACACACATGAAAAAATCAACATCAAAGAACTGCCTAATGTATAGAGGACTAAGGATGTACAATGAAACCCCTGAAAGTATGAGGAACGAAGAAAAAATTAATATATTTTTAAAAAAATGTTATGCTTACTGAAAAAATATTTAAATTTATCAAATCAAATGTTATATTGTTCATTCATTCATGTAGGATATAATTTTAAAAAATCAGAGTGTGTAATTAACACGCGGTAGAAGTGAAACTAGAAAGCCGCAAGATGTCGCTATATGCTATTTTGCTTATTTTTTTAAGTGGTTTGAAGAATGGATATTGATTTCACAAAATAAAAATGTTTTTTTTTTGGATTTCGTTTGATGTATGTCTCTCTGGCCGCTGAGACTTGTCAGGCACCTTGCCAACTATACTATGGAAGGCACGCGCTGAGGTGCAAATTTAGAGAATTATATTAGAACCGGGTATTTGTGTAGAACTGAGTTGTGACGCATTTCCGTTTCACACGAATATCAAGTCATTAACGACGCTAAAGAAGTTTCATTGAAAAAATAAAATAAAAAATTAGGCTAAAATCTGCTCCACAACTTAGCAGATCTGAATAGTAAGGTACTTTCAACTTTTCAAACCTTCATCTCTCTCATCTCCTTCTCCTGTCCACTACCTTCAGCCTCAAATAACCTAATAATAATAATAATATTTGGATGATTTATATAGCGCCGTTTTTGTGAAAAATCACCTCAAGGGCGCTGTAAGGACCTAATGCTGGAACATTTTAGACTGATTACATTTTACAGTTTCGATATTTGTATATATATATACGAGCACCTACTTCGTCGTTTTTCGTCAGAATTCAAAATAACTTGGGTAAAATTTAACATTCAAGAAAAATGATACTTGATATGCGTAACTTGAACTCTGGAACTGAATGTCTCAATTATATTCGTTGAATTTCGAAGCCATGATAAATTTACATCCTTGTAGAAATATTATGTTAATTTAGATAAACCTGACATATTATTATTACTAGGAAGAATCACGGAAAGCGTATTCGTATTATGTTTGAATAATAAATTAAATTGTTCTTGTGTAAGCAGTGACTAAAAATCGGTTTGAATTCGTCTTCAGTCGTTGAGCTCTAACACACGAATTTGCAATTTTTTTCAGTTCATCATAATACATTTACTTATAGTCATTTGACAATATCCATATTTGTTTCAAAATGGACACAATTGATCATTTTATTTAAATGGTGAATACTAATAATCAATGTTTTGGATAGGTCCCAGATAAACCAATTAATTTGACCTGCTGTTCAGAAAAATATTTAGTCCCACCCAGGTGTCGTGTGTTCAATTCCTCGGCTGGCTAAGTCCTCCATCATAACACAACGTGGTGCTTACAGATAATTCGTAACCAGGGATTGTTCGTCTTTCTTTTAAAAAAATATGTGTCAAATTCTCGGAAGTAAGGAAAAATTAGTTTTCTACGGATTTACAGATAGACCCACAACATACTTATATCAGTTTTATTTTTTATTTTTTAGAAAGTTTTTTTTTATTTAGATTCATTTTCAAACTCAAATAAATTGATTAATATAAATATTACATTTCGACCCTTTGGAATATCAAGGTACCATCTATCGTTGCATAAATGATTATAGATATTAGATAATGAACTCTCAAGTAGTTTACCATAAATCCCATGATGTTACCATGACAGATGGACCCTTATTATTCCAAAGGGTTGATTTATATTCATACAAAATGTAATTATTAATTGCATGTGAACTTGAAGCATTTTAGTAAATGTTAAGTAGATTAAGAAATAATAATCTTAACTTAGACAATTATTTAGAAGTCGATAGTTACGCGTTAGTCCAGTCATTAATTTAGTATAAAGTTGTTAGATGGAGAGTTGCAAAAAAATGTAAGCCGTGTAAATGTGGTACAAAGACTAATTTTTAATATTATTTTACTGTAATTCTGAATAAATCTACTTTTCCATTAGGAGCGTTGTTCAAAATTTTCCAAGTTTCAAAAATTTAAAACATCTCTTAAAAAGACTCAATATTAATAAAATAAAACAATTTAAAACTTTTTTCCACTTAATTTATTTCTGACAGCTACTGGTTTTGGCCTGTTAAGGCCATCTTCAGACTGGTACAATTATTCCTGAGAATATGATTTGTACACTTATGCACATCAGATCCCCTCATGCCAACATCACCATAACTCCTAAAATTGTTTCTCATGATTTTAATTGCATCCATAATTCTGTGATACAACCATGCTCATGTAAAAATATTGAACTAGTCTCTAAATACGTATATCTAGGCTTAACAATTGATTGTAATTTTAAATGGGATATACATATACAAAAAGTTTGCACACGGCTTAGAGCTATAGTGAGCAAACTTTATAGACTGAAGTTTTTTGTTCCACTAAATACTCTTAGATTAGTATATCTGTCATTGGCGGAATCCCTAATAAGATATGGAATAACCACATGGGGACATTCAACAAAAACAAATCTTCTTTCAGTGCAAAACGTACAATATTCTTTGGTAAAATTATTATTAAAAAAAACTGAATACGAACAAAGACATGATATACCAAAATCATTATTATACAACTCTGTAAATGTATTATCTGTTCGTGCTATATTGTGGCTTAAAATTGCGAGTCAGCATACATCTCAATCTGAATATAATAAACTAGTTGTTCATGTTCATAATACAAGACTAACTGCAAATGATGGACTTATAATTCCCAGATACCTAAATAAATACGGTCAAAGAACTCTAGAATACCTTGTTCCAATAATTTACAACATGTTACCCAACGCAATAAAAAGCTGTGAATTGAGTTTCAGAAGGAAATGTGCGCTAAAAAAATGGTTAAGTGAAAGAACTCTTTTGTACTAATTTCTGTTATTTTCCGCTTTTCGTTTTAATGTTTTTTCCCATTATTATTTTCTCTTGTCTTTTCTTTTATTTCTTTAATTTTCTCTGTTCTGTATTTCTTATAAATTTTATTAACAATTTTCTTTTTCATGTACCTGTATATTTTATGTACCTGTCTCTTCGACTTGGTCGAAGACCTGTCTCAATTTTAAAAAAAGTAATTGTCAAAAGAACCCGTTGACAAACTGATATCAATCAGTTTAACGGGACTTAATTTAAAAATGTAAAAAAAACTGTAAATAAATAATAAAGGAATTTTTTTATTAAAAAAAAAAAAAAAAAACATTTGGAGAAGGGGAGTTAACAGGGGTGGGTGATTGATATAATTTCAAAAATCATTTACCAGAATAAAAATCTTAATTCAGGCATATGACGTACTTTGACCAGTTCTGACTTGTAACTGACATTATTCGGATTAAAAAATAAAAATGAAATTTTCTACAAGAACATAAAAAAGGGGGTGTTGGACAGTTGGGGGCGGGGTAAGAGGTTGGGTGGATACTCGGCGGTTTCTCAGCATTGACGACATGCAAAAGAATTTTTTTTGTTTGATTTTGAAGACAAAATTTTTAAAAAAATCAAAAAACGTCATCAAAAAAGTCACCGGAGACCAAAATTTTATTAACATTTTTTACTCCAAATAATGTCAGGAATCGCTGGTTAAAGTGAGTCAAGTACATCCTTTAACACCCTGTATATTATCAAAATTCATTTATGTTTACAAAACAAAAACTAGAGTCATCCTTAAAGCATAAATATATAAAATCAAAACTAATTTACCACATCAAAACAAAAACTAAATTCATCGCTAAGGCATAAAACATCATAATGACAAATGAACTTTAATTATATTTATGAAGAGATAAAATATGTTCACAATCTTCCCGTAATAAAAAAGGAATGGTTTTATTCAATAAAAAATCTTTAAAAAAAAAAACAGAACATCCTCATTATCAATAAAAAGCAGTTTCTTCATTAATTCAAACGGTTCAAATATTTTCAATATTCTTTGATCTTTCGACATTCTATAATACTCCTACACCAAACTGAAGAGTTGGTTTTCTTCATTGGTGTAGAAAAACTTAAAAATATACAATTCACTATTTTGCAATGCCTTTTAATTATGTTGATTATTGTTAAAATATTTTAATTACAACTATATATACTCGTATATATTGCTGCTATGAGATATCGAGATAACGTTGTTTACACAAGTTGTTTAATAGTTGCAAAATAAATACTAATTCAGCGTTGATATAAACAAACAACATAAAGCAATTAGCAGCCTTAAGTCAAGAAAAGCTCCAGTTTCGTATAAAAGTTTAACTTGATTTATTCCTCCGGCTGGTAGAATTGATGAAACAAGTTTTGAATCCGAAACGTGAGTTTTAAATACTTTACTGTGGGAAAAGATGGAAGATATGTTTTGTGGACTGAAGTCTAACTGAAAGGCGTACATTTTTTTTTCTTTTGAGGAGGTTTGAGCAGTTATTTTGAATATTGTATGCCCAAGATTAATCCTAATAAATTTAAACCAAAGAAATACACAATGGCATTATTTTCTGGTAAATATAGGTAGGAACTTTATCGCTTGTCTGAATACTTGACACGTCTGTGTCAGTTGCAGTTGTGTATATGACAATCAAAAGAGTTTTATGTTAAAAAACGGTGGAATCCGTTTATATTGACAAACACATCATATAAAGCATTTTGTAGAAAATGAACAATCTCTTTTTTTTTAGGTATATATGTATTCATTTTAATAGAGAGAAAAAACACAGCATATTAAGACTCGTGACGTGCCACGCACGCGCTGAACGTCGTCGGGCGTCAGTGACCCTCCCGAACACTGCCGAAGATGTTAGGAATCATGTCGGTCACTCTAACCGACATAATTTTCCATGAAATTAGGACATAATTTATTAAAAATGGGTAATAATAAGCGACATGTCACTATAAGCGAAGTCATTATATGCGACTTTGTTATAAAGAATTTTATATGAAAACCAAACTTCTCTGTGTAATTACTTCATATTAACGGATTCTTCTGTATTGTATTATCAATCTCTACTATTTCGTTTACCTGGATTCTATACAGAATTAGTTCCAGTTTTGAAACGATGACGATTAAATTCAAAATAAATCCGAGTTCATTGACCACGGCTACTAAGATATATCGACCACTACCGAAATTACTATTGTTGATTAGAATTAAATCGAAGACAGATTATAAAAGCTGAACTATTTGAAGAAGCTGTCTTTTTTATGATGAAAAACTACGGCAATGAATTCTTTAAACACTTGAGTGGATGAAAGTAAATTCGGGGTCATCAAGTAACATCAAGTCGGGGATGTCTCGGTAAGAAATGACATAATCAACAGTATGAAATACTTGAATTATGTATGTCATGGCGGGCGTTGTAAAAACAGGAGAGCATTTTTGATTCAACGAATAATAGTGAATGCTACCAGGAGAATGATTACAATTACAGTTTCCAGTATTCCATCTAAAGTTAGTAAATTATGAATACCTTTGAGAGAAAGTTTGTGTAAAATAGAGACTTTAAAAGGATACTGCAAAGTATTGCACGCAAGAAGTGCAAAAAGTGGCTATTCAAAGAGATGAAAAAATGCAAAAAAAACTTCACGAAGAATAATTATTAGATTCTGAGAGAAGAAATCCCACACTGATTTTTTTATGTTTGATAAAGCAATACACAATATTTCTTATTTTATTATTTATGGAAATAGGTACGCAAAGTAAAAGATAAAAGTTTTCAGGTTATTTATGGCACAATTCCTCTTGCAACGCTATGCTGTGCTAAAACATCTGCTCTGCCGTGTGGTATCTTGAACAAGTCGTTGTGACGACAACTAGTTAGGTACGTATAAACCATCGCATTCTCAGAGGAATTTGCTATTGTGCACTAAGTTATAACTAAGTATGAGATTTCTGCTTTCTGGGTTCTGCTTTCTGGGCTAAAATAGAATATCAGCAATATGTCTGTCTGACATTCATGGCACAACTAAATCTGTTTTCACTTGAGTTATACGAGTACAACCTCTGACCCTCTTACCCTAGTACCCTAGGTCCTGGGAGAATGAGGTCGTGTTCACAAACTTCCTACGCTAAATCCACGTATAATATTAATAAACTTAGTTTAGATAGTCGGTTGGGTGAAGTGTGGAGTTAGCCCGCTGACTTTGTTTGTAAACCTTTTCAGGTAGTTCCACTTTCAGGATCTATTTTACCTTGGAGGTTGCTGAAAGTCAACTTTTTTTATCTTTATTCATAAAATAAATAACTTTTAGTTTATTACAGGTTTTTCGACTACCACAGTAGGCACATGCCCGTATTATGGTAGTCGAAACTTGTATATATATATATATATATATATATATATATACAAGTATATATATATATATATATATATATATATATATATATATATATATATATATATATATATATATATATATATATATATAATTATATATATGTGATGATAATATAAGGAAGTTGAGTCCATTTTTTTATTTTTTTTTTTTATCAGTGATCACATTCAAACTTAAGTACTAGCGATTTTTTTAAAAGTTCGTTTACATAATTAAATTAATTCTCCAAGTTTAAATTTTATTAAGCCCGCACTTCGATCAAGTAGGTACATCATACGTCAATGAGCCCGCCAAAACGAGCGGAATCCGAGCGGTAAGAGGTGGGGTGTGTGTGTGACATCATTTTTGGGCTCTGAAAAACACGTCGATTTAGCATTTTGTACGAAGTTTTTTTAAATTCTTCAATAAGGAATTCCCGTATTTTTTTATTAGTGTTAACCGTCTATCAGAATTAATGTTAATATAAAATGTTGAAGATTCGATAGTTAAATTAATTTTTAAAGTTAGAATTTTTGTTTCTCCTGCCTAAACAATTCCCGCACAAACCAATTCTGTCGATATTTTGTAGAAAACTTGATCTCGCTGCTACCGCCAAGCGCTAGCCAGTAGCGCGAATTACGACTCCTGCGCGAACTAATTCTGACAGTTACGAAATCAGCTGTTGGTGGGCCGCCATCTTGAGATAAGCGCTAGCGAGTAGCGAGCAAAGTTAACCACCTTTCAACTTTTTTCGTAGATTGTCCACAATCTGCTAGTTAGCTAGTAAAACGATTACACTGAGCGAGTTTACTAACAGATAGTGAATTTCCCAGTAAATCGCTCAATGTCATCAAGGCTTTCCTTAAACTAAAAAGACTCATACTCATAACAAGATAGCAAGCACTGTTTGGTCTATACCTCTCTCATCATAAACAAACCATCTCGCATGTAAAAGAAAAAGATGCACCATAGTCATTCCAATGATCATACAAACCGGCGTTCAGATGACGTCAGAATTCTTTCGACCAATCATTAAGCGTTTTTAATTTACAGCTTTTTAATCATTTTTTAAGAACGTTTAATTAATTCTAAGAATAATAATATAGAAATATATTTATATATTTAGAATCGATATTTTTTGATCTACATGAACATATTTTTTATGAGACTAAATATTTTTGAGTTGTATTGATAAACATATTGTTTTGTTAAGTACAATGTTTTAGTATAACAAGGAATTCTTTAATTGGTTCCTCAGTGAATTAGATAGCACAAACATAATTAATCTTAGTGGAGACTGTTGATATCGCTTAAATAAAATATTTATATATTATTTGGAGGAAAATAAATAAGTGTTTACTTGTATTGATAATGAACATAATAATTAATTAGCAAAAGATTTTTTTCGAATTTAAATTAAAGAAAAAATAATAACAGAACAAATTAACTTATTTTAATAATGTCGGACGTTCTTTAACATAGTTCCTTCCCTTTATAAATAACCAATTCTGAATACTTAGGATATTAAGAGCGTTTAACCAGCCAGCGGACGAAAATCCACATTTCGTCGAAAGTTGTTCTTACGATCGTGCAGGGCGTTTACAATGAGAAAGATTAATTATTCTCCGTACCAGCTTTTAAAAATTATAACTCAATATCGATTTTATTTCTTTCCAAATTTGCTTTAATTTATACCTACATCCAAAAATGCTGAAAGGCGTGATGATAAAACTATTAAAATAATGTACTTTTTGTAATTATTTTTTGATTATAAGTATTTATCATTTTTCAATAATGTCTAAATTAAATAAAAATGTAAAAAAATCCGAAATGTATTAGTTTGTAAGTGCGCAAATAAATTCACAAACGGACCAATTTTCGTCAAGAAACACATGTACGTACATATATATTTTTTAATGATTTTATTTACACTAAAATTAAAATTCTAAAATATGCGATACCCAGAAAATGTATTGGTTTACATATTTTACAGCATGATTATATGATTTGAAATGGGTGTGGAATAACACAAAATCTTTTTTGAAAATTGAACAAATCTGCCAACGACCTACGGTATAACCTTCATATTATACTAAAAATAAACATTTTTTCTCAAAATTTAAAACATGCGAATGCTAGATAAAAGAACAATCTTTCGAAATCCATTTATATTTTTTTGTGGAAAAGAGTCAATACGTCTAAAATCTGATTTAAAAATGACATATTTCTGGTTTTCTCTGGTAATACCCTCTTAATATTATCAGTTTTCGATTTCCTGATATCTGTACTCTGGCGAGGTGAGCATTTTGGAGGCAATATTTAAGAGAATTACCGCTACGTGAAAGCTGTTTTCTTAAGGTTAATCTCTTAAGCAAGTAATGGATCGCAATTTGCAATTGCTTTCGTGAACTTTTTTCTCTGCCAAAATTTCTATAATAATCGTATCCTTTTAAGAAGGCATCCATTGTCGTTCCACCATTGGTAAGTGGATACAGCGTATAATATCCAGTGCTTTGTTCCCGGTCAATTATTGTTCTCCCTGAATTTGGAATCCGTACGACGTTCATAGCTTCAGAGCGTTTCAGAGCTTTCACGAATGATTTTAATGTTTTACGGCTTTGATTATGTTCCTTAATTATGTTCATTTTTAATGGTTTTGATCACCGCTCTTGCACCTGAAATATTTGACTCGAAATTGGCTGCCAGTCGTAAAGTTCCATTGTTCGAAGCTGAAAATATCGCTTGAAGTCGTTGGAATATTTAAGCTTTTAAGTGCTTTGTTCGACTCGTGGAAAATTTCTGCAAATTTCATGAGTTTCTGGTAATAAAAATTTAAATTACGAATGTGAATCCGCATTGAGTATTTAATCTCATAAATGAAATATTCGCCTTTTTATTAGAAAGGTGGTTCAATATTCAACAATCATCATTGGCATTATTTGGTAAAAACCCTTGAAAGGCGAAGTAGATAGGTACGAGTATTTCAAATTTATTCCTTCTCGTACGAAATAATTTGCATTTCTGATTAGTTTATTGTTTCTTTCCTGTCCTATGTTTTAAATCGACATTGATGCATTTCGTCTAGGTAAATTTGTTTTTACTTTCCGTTTCAAGATGGCCCTTTTAATAATTCGGTAATTTCGTTGTTTTTTTCTGTTTTTTTTTTGTTTATTTGGACATTCCAATTCGCATTTTTTCAATATTATGTAACTACTGCGAAGAAAGTTTGAAAAAAGAATTTTCATTGAGATAGTGACGTTTCTTTTGACAACTTGTAAAATTACTTATTTGAAGTAAAAAAATTACATTAAATAGATGATTTATAATAATTAAGTAGCTGGGTATTAAAATATCTACTTTCAAAATCTCTTTACGGATTAAATTTTGGTTTTGATTTATTAAATAAGAGAAAATAAGAATCAATTTTTTTTAAGCGAAGTCTACTATTCATAATTTGAGCGATATGAAAACTCAAAAATACCTCTCTCTTTTGGCTTTTTATGGCTTGAAGCCAATCATAATTTCACCTACCAGAGTTTCTTCTACCATTTCAAGCTGCATCGATCACATTATGGTAAAATCTAAATTTAAACCAGAGGGAGCTGTCTTCACTACTGACATAACAGATCATGATGTGATATTGCTGAGATTTATGAGCTTTATACTAAATAAAATAGCAAAAGATAATGAAAACTTGAAAACCGTCATCGATAACAATCTTTTGAAAGTCAAATTAAAGAAAGAATCATGGCAGTCAGTTCTGTCATCGCAAGATGTTAATTTAGCTACTGAAAATTTCATAAAATGTTTAAAAATGCACGTGGAAAGTTGTTCGTCTGTACGAAGTGTAAAGCATAACATGAAATATTTAAAACCTTGGATAAATAATGGAATTATTAAATGACTCAGAACCCGAGACAAATTACACAACAAATGTCGAGCAGATTCAAATAATATTCAACTGCTGGATTATTACAAAAGATATAGAAACTGGTGTACAAAAATTATAAAATATACAAAGCAAGCATATTACAAAAGGAAACTGGATAACGCCAATGGAAATACCAAGCAACACTGGAAGATTATAAAGGAGGCTGTAAATATACAAAAGGAGCAAATGTCTATAAAAAAATTAAAAATCAATAACAATATCATTTTAATTTTAATTTTATTTTATTTGGAAAACCAACAGTTACATTATTTACTTAGGTGTATTTACATATGTATATGTTATTGAACCAATAATAGGTTTTCACTGGTGTGTATTAATTAGAGACATTAAAAAGTTATAAAAGTTATAATAGTTATAATAGCTTATTGGGATGGGATGGTGGGCAGGAGGGGAAGGGGACGGATCTAATCTGGGAGTGAATAAGTTATTTGTATAGGAGTATAATAGTTTGTATATGTTTAGAAGTTATTTATCATCTCTATGGAAGAGAATCCAAATATAATCACTAATCACGTAAATAGCTTCTTCAGTGATATTGGTCCTAGATTCGCAAAACAATTGTGCAGTGCAAATAAAACTACCGAAATGTGTCTTGTTAACAATTTTATACCTTGTACTCGATTTTCAGGAGAGAGCTTTGAATTTAAAACTACTAGCATTTATGAAGTTTCAAAAGTTTCAACTTCATTTATGAAGTTTTAAATGAATTAAAAATGTATTTTTCCTGTGGTATTGATGGCTTAAGTATCATGGTATACAAACAGCATGCTTCTGTATTGGCTGGTCCCATATCTCACATTATTAACCTTAGTTTTAAGAGTGGCATATTTCCTACTCATTGTAAGAATGCTAAGGTTGTACCTCTTTTCAAAGGTGGGGATCACCTAGAGGTTAACAATTACAGACCCAGCATCAATTAATGCGGATGTGGGCAGTTTTTTGCGTGGTTGACGAATATTTCAATCAAAATAAAAATGTCACCATCAATAAAAAGAAGTATCTGGACTTACTTTGTATTAGAAAAAAATGTTCCGGAGAAGTCCGGGTGTAAAATATGTAATAAAAGTTAATCGCGGAAGGGACGTATTACTACTCTGAAAAATCACCTTAAATCAATGCACCCAGAGGAGTTTTATGTGTTCGAAAGCGCGAATAATGAAAACCAGTGGAAGAAAAACAAAGATGATGCAGGTATGTATCGGATATACAATCTTGTTTTAAAAACTTAGTTACGGTTTGATACGATAATTTTTTTTTATTGACTGAGTTACATTTTTTTCTAAAAAATTATTTAATTTAAGGGGGAATCTAGTCTACAAGCCCGATTATCGGGCGTTTAAAAAAAACATTAATATTTTAACTAAACAATTTTTATAAATTATTAATTTGCATTTTAAAATTTCACAATTTATTATTTTTTTTTATATATATATTTCACGAAGTTACACGCTGTTGAAGTAGAGGGGGGGGGGGGGTTTCCATCTTGTCACTATTTGAACCCTTTTTATCATAATTAGAAGTGTCGTTATAGTAGGAAGCAGTGGTGTTTCGGATATTCGCATCGCATTCGATTATTCGCATTAATTAAGACACCTGCATCCGCATCCGCGGATGTGAACCTCTAATAATCCGCATCCGTATCCTCATCCGCGAATGTCAAAAAACCCTGGTGCCAATATCTTTTTCTGATTTTTTGTCTCCATATTTTCGGATGAGTTTCGCTTACATTGACTTCTTTTAATTAAAGAAAACAATTATATTATTTTCGCATAATTCCATAAAACCTCTCTAAAAAAACCGTTCGTTTAACTATATTTTTAAAACAGAATTAATCTCATGCTAATGCGGAGCAAAGATAAATAAAATCAGAATCGTTTACAGATTTCATTAATAAATTAACATAAAATAGAGCATTTCCTACATTTTCTAATTCCATGCTATATCTATGCAACTTGATGTAACAAATCCTTTTTCGTATATTTTAATATTAATAATTTCCAAGGTCTAAAAATAATATTTAAAAAATCACAAATAAGAATATATCACAAATAAGAATAAAATAAATAAATCACAAATAAGAATTTACAAAGAAGAATACAGAAATCTCTTTAGTCGATTATTATTAATCGTTTTCAAGTAAGTTTGCTTTGGAAAAATTCTTTGCATAATTAAGACCAAAACTCGTAAATAATAACGTTGCCAAGTTTAGGGTACTACCGTTCTGGGCCTGTGAATTAGGTATGCGTAGGTACTAGGTACATTTAGCATGGTTACACCGTCTTTATAGGAGTCCCTTTAGTGTGGCCATTTGTTGGCAAGTTATTAAGAAGTTAAGGAAAGCCGGCGTTTGTCTGGAACTTTGTTGAGTTGTTGAACCGCGCTGAATCTTTGTTGAACCGCGCACACGACGAACAAAGTAAGTGCTCATCAATAAACGTACCTACTTTGAAAGAATTTTTTATTTATTTATTCTATATAAAAACCTGTGTTTTGTGAAAAGGTTAAAGTTAAAAATATGAACATTCAAAAAATTGGTAAAAAAAAACTCTCAATTAACCTTAATTACCATAAAATACAACTATTTCCATTCGGGCGATGGAAATACTGCTTTCAAAATTTCAACTACGTAAAATGAAAAATTGCTTTCGTAGTATAATGAGATTGACTGCCATTTACAATAATTTCTGTCATTTTGTTATGTTTACAATTTGGGAGACAGGAATGGGTACCGCCGCCCCGGGAACCTTTATTGGATAACCAACACCTCTTCCATAGGTCACCCCAAGTGGTTCGCTACGTTGGAAGATTTAGCAGGGGTGCCCGGGTTCATGGGGTGAGGTTTGTCTAGGTCTTTGATGCAGATGACCAGGACACACTGAACCCCAGATTCCTACCCACCTCTTAAACCCTTTTCCTTCCCAGAATTCTCCTCTCCTTCCTTTCCTTAAAAAAAACCTTCCATACAGCATCCCCAAAGATGACATAGGCCCTGAGGGATATTATTTTCCTCAGGGCCTCCTGTGTGGAGCTCATGTAAAAAAAAATGTTGGTATTCCTGATACTATAACATAGGGAATGCAATCCCGATCTCGCGGGATCTCGAACTCGCGAGATCTCGTGACATTTTTCGGGATCAATCCCGAAGCATAATATGACGAGATCCCGTTCGAGATCGACGGGATTGGTCGGGCGGGAGTGTCGATCGAAGAAATAAAACTATCCCGTCTATTTACGAATATTAGCGACGGATGACGAGCGGGACAGAAAATATAAAACTGTGTCGAGTGAGTGAGAAAGAGATACTTGCGTGCGTGCAGGCAGCCATTTGTTTGTTTTAGTTGTGCAGTTATGGTCATTACTTTTTCTTAAATTATGCATTTTTTATTATTTATGCGAGTTAAATAAAGATAATTTTTGGATTCTTACGTCGTTAATACCTTAAAATGTCGAAAAATAATCCAGATCAAGTGTATGTTGAGTTTAGCAGTCGTTTACCGGTATGGAGATACTTCAACAAAGCATTTAATAATTTGACTGCTCAATGCAAGTTATATAAAGCTGTTCTCAAAACTATATCATTGAAAATAATAATTAATATTCTTCATATTAATCATAAAGGAAAACGTTTAGATAACTTGGAAGCTTTGGAAATTAAAAAATCCCTTGAAAATAATTAATCTATTATCAACAAAAAAAATATATTGTCATATAGCCCAATCATGGGTTTGTTCCCCTACCCACCCACTCTACACTAATACCTACCCACACAATCTACATTATTAACTAACAACGGCTCCACCCCTACCATAATAAAGCATTGTTCAAAACTGTCAAATTAGTATAAGCTTTCCCTGACGAAGGAACGTTTGTTCCGAAACCGGTCGGATTTGCACATTATATAAGTGGTTTTTACAAAGTTGTATTGTTTCATTTTTCTACATCATTTAGTTCCCAGAAGTTACTTTCAAAATCACCCGTAATTACTTTCTAATCTCCTTAAGTTATATTTTTTCTTTTGATTAATTTAATTTAAAAAAAAAACTGTTAATTATTTAATAACTAATATTAAAAAATAAAGGTTTTTGTTTTCTTTCAAATAATATTTTCTTTTAATTAACGAGATCCCGAAAATTCTAATTGTAATTTTATTGTAATTTCTAATCTCGTTGTGATGTGTGAAATTGTGATTGTAATTTCTAATCTCAGGAGATCTCGAATCGAGATTGCATTCCCTACTAAAACATAACGAATCAGACTTTTTTAACTAAAAAAATAAATTTTAAATTTAAAAAAACTTGCATTAAAACCTTTACTTAATTAGGGAGGCGGGTATGGGTACCGCCGCCCCAGGAACCATTTATTGGATAACCAATACCTCTGCCATAAGTCACCCCAAGTAGTTCGCTACGTTTGGTGACTTAGCAGGGGTGCCCGGGTTCACGTGGTGAGGTTTGTCCGAATCTTGGCGGCGGATGCGTCTGCCCACCAACTGTGGATAGTATGGTTGATGGAGTCCCTTTGACTTCTCCAGCTGTACTCTCTCGCGACATTGCCTTGCACCATAATGGGAGGGATGGATTCATACTTCACTCTTGGACACACAGACCCGCCGATTTCTACCCACCTTTAATACCCTTTTCCTTCCCAGAACTTCCTTTCTTAAAAAGACCCCCCACACAGCATCCCCAAAGATGACATGGACCCTGAGGGGAATTATTTTCCTAAAGGCCTCCTGTGTGGAGCTAACGTAAAAAAAAATATATTTCCAGAATTCGTTTCAAACTAGTGCCTGCCTAATACGCATAGATTACGGGGTCACTTCTAGCCACGTGTTATGTTATAGAATCAGAAATACCTAACAGCCAACATGACAAAATTGTCAACATAGTAAAATAGTCGTCATTCCACAAAAGCAAATTTTCATTTTATGTAATTGAAATTTTGAATGCAGTATTTTCCTTCGCTCCTCTTTGAAAATAGTTAATAATGCATTGTCTTTTGCTTTCAATTAACAAAGGGCTTTTTCAAAAAAATATTCGTATTAAACGTGTCCTGCGATTTGGAAAGTTTGCTGAAAATTTTATTTGTTTGACATGATGATGTTTACGTCCAGAGCTATAATCATTAGAATAAGGAACTCCAGTGAAAAATATTATGGCTTTAAAAAAATATGTTCATATAGACCAATAAACGCTGATTCTGAATATATAAGTTTTATTTAATAATATTTAAGTTTTTAAGCAGAGTTTTTAAAAAATTATTAAGAAAAACCCTTTTTAATTGGGTCGTAAAAATACGCCGTCATGTTGGCATTATTGAAATTTTAGTGGTGACGTCACTGTTCGACGTGTCGTGACGTCATTGTATGGGAATGTATGATATGACACAAGCCATCGTATTAATTTATTCGTTTATTTACATACTGTTTATAGAGATTTAGTTGTTGTGTTTATTGAAACATTATTTAAGTTAAATAATGTTTCAAAAATAAAGGTATCTCTTATTAGTTTATCTCAATTATTGAAAATATTCAAAAACTACTGCACAAAAAAAATAGTAATGCTATTTCTAGGGAGAATACTTCGAACAACGGAATTCAAAATGGCGGCAGTTGATCAGCTGATTTCCCGAAGCTATAGAATTTTTCAGGAGTGATGACGTCACACGATATACTACGTATACGGTGGTTTTCGGGGGGTCTTGAAAAATTAAAACTTTGACAATTATTTTAACTATTAAAACTAACTTTAAAAATAAACATAAAAATGCAGTTATTTAAGTTAGAAGGTCATTAATCATTAAAAAAAATTGGACTGGAGTTCTCTATTGTCAACTGAAAACAACAACAAATAATTGTAATTTGATAAGAACCAAATATTATTGAAAACAATCATGTCCAATGTCAAAAAATGATTATTGAAAAGGTTTTACTCCGAAATGTATCTTCTACGTTTAGGTGGTTGGTACATATGTACTTAATTATATAAAAACCTACGGTAGGTATAATATCACGATGTCATGAGCCGAACAAGATTAAATTTTATATTGACAGATGAAATAGAAAGTAATCAAACCGGCTGAATTAAGCTACTAAAACTGAAATTGAAATAAATTCTAACATTTTAGCCTGCACATTGTTGTGCATCAACGGTATGTTGAAATAAAACATATAATTGTAAGACTATCACCCATAATCCTATTTTCAAAAAGTTTTTTTAAAAGTTTTCAACTCATGATATTTTTTTTTAAATTTGTTTAGGCTTTCAATAATATTATCATTCATTTAAAAAAAAAACAGTTTATTTATAAACATTTAGTTTATAACAGTTAATTTAAGTTCTACTATCTTATTATTACGCATGACAGCTGTTTCGTCTTCTAAAGGCATTATCAGAAGGCGAAACAGCTGTCACGCCTAGTAATAATTAAATAGCAGAATTTGTTTATAAATAAACTGTTTTTATCGATTGAACAATAATATTATTGGATACTAGCTGACCCGGTGAACGTTGTTCTGCCGTATAAATTATTTCTAGTGAATATTTTGGTTGTTAAATAAAAAATAACGAATGTACTGTAAGTGTGTGGGGATGGGATCTATGACAGAAAGAGGCGCGCTGTAGACGATGCCCGCCGATAAAAAAAAAACACCAACCATTCATTTTCTCAATTCAATGTAGGTATTTCATTAAAGTTACGGACATATTCATTGCTTGATTTCTTAGAAGTTAAATGTAAAGTAAAAAATGTGATATATTTTTTATCCTTAAGTAGGAAAATGATATAAAGAAAATCAGTATTAATTTCGAAGAGCAATTGAGTGTACGATATTTTTTGTCAGTCCGTCAAGAACACGATGCCGAATGAAATATCAAAATGACGCGACGCTTCTCGTGAATGTCTTGCGCATGTGTTGATGAAAGTTCGATGAGGAGGATCTGTCATTCAACAACATAAATAATTTCGTTCTATTTGAAATACGAACGACGGTTAAATTTGTTAATTCAAAAATACTAAAATCGTGATTAAAAAAAATGGAAGGGTGGGGGTAGGGGGGGTTATAGGTAGATATTTTTGGATGCAAAATAAAAATAACAAATTACCAAAAAAAAATTGTCAAAAAAAAAAAAAAATTCAGGATAGGACCCTTATCACTTAGCGATATGAAATATACCTACTTTAAAACCTATTCTCAAACCTTCCAAATTTCATAAACATCGGTCAAGCTGTTTCGGAGGAGTGCGACCACAAACACCGTGACACGAGATTTTTATATATAAGATATAAAATAAATAAAAATTAAAACTCAGTTCTACAAATTAAACTTGATATCAATAAAAAATAAATAAATTTAAAAAAAACTGATGTGATGTTCAATGCCTGTTTAAAACAAAAATATAAAAAGTAAATCATGTTTACGACGCAATCGCTGTTTACAACATAATAATATATCAAAAATAAAAGACAATCAACTTCGTATCATTGGTAATACCTACATAAACAGGCTTTAATAAAATCGTTGATTTTGATAATACTTGGTGTCCAATTTATATTTAGAATAATTTGTGTTCTGTCTAACGGCCAGTGGAAGTGCATTGTTTGCATCTCAAAATTATTTGGTTATAAGCTATTTTAGCGAAAGGAATAAATAAGTGATTATTCCATTTGGTTCTAGTAGTAAGTGATCTGTTCTAAGATAACCTTAACAAATTGTCATAACTAATTAATATAGCTTTATTACTTAACTTGAAGTTACATTTTACTGTTTTCACGAAGATCCAATGCTTTGGATAATTTAGCCACAAACTATGTTGCACCGAGTTATTGAAGATTGCCGCAGACCACGAGCAACCCTTGCTCGGAGTTAGTGGATATGTTATCTATAGTGACCATAAACTCGTCAAGTTGGTTGTTGTTATTAGAGCTTAACTTTACTTAGAACACGGCCTCGAATTTGATACATCATCATTGAATGTATTTAATTGAGTGGTTAAATAGTTGATGAATAAATTATAACGTTTCTATGTACTTACCTACATTTAGATGATATGATGAACATCTCTACTTGTCACAAACATCATGCGATGTAAATTGTTGAAAATCTAAGTGGAACATTCTGATCTATGAAAACAAAAATTATGCCAAACCTAATATTTTTTATTTTTTCTTATTATTTAGCCGGAAAACCGTGAGGTAAGTGTTAGCTTTACTTTACTAAGGTTACGATTATTAATTATATTAACTCGTGTTCGCAAAATACCGGAAAGTCGGAGTTAGTTTTGTACGAAGTTTTTTTGACTCTAGTGAAAAGTTTTTTTTAAATCTAAAAAATACTCCCTTAAAAATACATTTTATCCCATTTTATTCAATGAATAATAATTATCGTCCTGGAGTTTCACGGTATGGGCCTGAAACGAGGTGTTTAGTTTTTACGTGTTCGTATAAACTCAAACCCATTAAAAATAGTACCTTTTTATATTTATGAAATGCCTGTAGTAAATTTTTAGATCCCAAAAGCATTAAATTTGAAACCCTTATTTTATTTCACTTTTTCCGAATTTTAACGGTTTTAGACCGAATTTTAAAATCATTTCCAGTAAAATACTTTCACGTCTTTTTATGTATCAACGAATGGCGTGGTTTTTTGGTAACTTAAATAAAATTTGTGATGTATTAGTTTCATAAATGTCTGTACTTAATCCATGATCCAGTTAAAATATACTTTAACTTTATGAATGATACGTGATATAATGAAATCTCTAACACGATGCTGACCGCTGTATTACGCAGTAAAATTTTTAGAAAGGTGAGATTTAGGTATTTAATCCTGGTTAAGATTTGCAACTTACAGCCCTTTCAAGATTTGCGAACTGAGCTCCGTGTGTAGTGGAAATTTGCCAATAAAAACTCTTGGTTATGCAGGTGAAATATATTTACAAGAAACGTTATTTTACAATAAAGTTTAGACTGAATTAAAATCGAAAGAGCTAGAGGGAAGGTACAACAGTCGAATTGAGTTCACGCGGGAACCGGAATGAAATTGCAGTGTCACGTACTGGACCGGGGAGCGGTTCTCAGGGATACCAGTAGGTAAAAATTTAGCTTTGATAATGTTTTAAGGTTGTTCAGCCATAAATTAATCATTTGTGAATAATTTTTTTGTAAAGACCCGCTAGGAAAAGCACAAAAGACAATTTATAAAATTATTTTTCTATTATACCAACTCTTCTGAAATTTTCAGACTTTTAGAAGTTATGCAATTAGATAACTTTACGCTAAATCCGATATCCTTCATCTCTTCGAATCCGATCTCCTTATTCCCTTATAGTTCGAAAATAATAATAAACGGATCTTCAATAAACTACAACCTTAATGTATAAATAAAACGAGTTATAACTCAACTCAATATTTTGATACAAACATTAATTCCTTAAAAGAGGCTACATGCCTAGTTAGGAATTAATATCGAACAAGCAAGCATGGTGGCCACATAAATTCTCTTCCAACCGTTACGTTTAACTTAGTTAATTGTTGTAAATGAAAGTGACACCCTCTGTCATTGAAGTTTTCGAATTTAAATAATATTACAGACTAACGAATAAAAAATTTATATAAAAAGCGCTGCGGCTCCCGGCATCGAACCAAAACCAGCCGCTTGGGAGTCGAGGATTCTGATCACTGGACCTCAGACCTCCTACTGTCTGATGAGATTAATTAGCTTATCTATGATAATGCACAAAGTTCGTTTAAAAATGAATACTCAACAGGCGACTTTCTTTGAAAAGGCAAACGTTGTTTGTTTGAGGGGACCAAATACGTTAATGAAATTGTGTTCTCATCTTTGTTTGCCAATCGTTAGTATAACTTACTAGGTACAATCATATCAACATAAAAATATATGTTATTTACCTTTAAAAGCATTTAGCATGGATTTTGGCGAACCCATCACCTAGGGAGCGGTAAAACGACCCGCAAAAGCCATCCCAAGCTTTAATGGCACTGGGCAACAGCGTCATGAACGGTAACTCCGCTAGGGTGGACCTTCTATTTCCCTAGATACTGGTGGTTCCAAAAATGGACTATGCAAACAAAACCAGGAGCCTTTGAGAAACCTGGAGGAATAGAGAGGAGAGCTGACGCCACTTCGGTGTACCCTTCCCTCGTGGGGCTTCCAAGTGTCCAAACAATGGGGAACTTCCGATGAGAAAACCCTTACCGCTACAGTATCCTCCGGGGTCCTGTACGCAGGAAAACAGGCACCCTCACGGGACCTGGAAACAAACTCAAACGAATGGGGTGAAATGGGAGATAGCACAATGGGTGCCTGTCTCCACTTTAATAAATAAATAAAAAATAATAATTCGAAGAAAATGAATTACTTTATAATGCCAAAAAATTAACGCCGCTGCAAAGTGAATTTGCGATAATTAAACAAAAAATTATAATACATAAAAAATATATTCATCTCATTCACTCGAAGATAATTTAAATACTTTTATATACATAAATATATATGTAAAGAAATTGTCGCTCGAGGTCAGAATATATGCAACCCAAGCTCGTGTGAACATATTTCTGGGATATGTGAACGACGTTGTGTACAACATCGTTCGTGAAGAACTTATAATATTGAATAAATTTAAATAACAATGAAAAAAAATGTATTCATCAAGATTCACAGAAAGTCTGTCATCAATCTAGGGTTTTCGGTATAATGTGCCGTAGATCTTTACAAAAAAACTGCTTTATCGAATAATATTCTGTATAATATCTTTTTCTCTCCAAATAGTTCATGGAAACTACTCGTTTCATAGTTAAAACATACATTATGTATGTCTTGGTGTAGAACCAGCCGCTCAGCGCCGAATTCACAAAGGTGCAGATGACGAAATCTCGTTGAAGGCGCTAATAAACACTTATTTTTACAAAAGGTGCCGAAATGTGTGAAAACTGTTCCTTCTTTAATTAATCTTGACACCTATTAAAAATTAAAAATAAGACGATTGACTAACAGCAACCCTGGCCCACATGACTAAATTCGTTTGTAACACTTTCTGCGCTAAAATTTAAGATGTTGCAACGTTTTACTGGTTCACTGTGAATATAAATTGGGGCTTAATACTAGAAGTGCCCACATCAATTTTATAAATCACTTTGTAATGAGATTGACTTTACATTAGATAGGTCACAATTCTAGAGCACGTAACGATTCATAGTATTCAAATATTATGGGACGTATTAGAATACTTTCTGGTACGTAAATGAAATTATCAATAACTGACAGGCACTTCTGGCATTAACCCACAGAAATGAAATAATAATGTTGGGGAGATCCTTTCTCTATTGGGTTTTTGTTCTCCTTCACAACTAAACCTATTATAACTACATAACTCATGGGGACACATAATATCACATATGTGTTTACAAACATGGAAGTAACGATTGAATGACCTATTCGCAATTCGCCCCTTCAAAATTTCCCTAATAATTCAAGTTCGGACACCATTAAAATAAGGCTGTCAGGCATATCCGTATCAGAGCGCTGAATCCTTTGTTGGTGCGGATTGAATTATTGGTACTAGTCTAGGGCAGGGGTTGGCAACCTTTTGAGTCGGAAGAGTAAAAAATTACAATTTACAAAATTTCAAAGTTTTTAAAGAGGCTCAAAAATTTTTCTTGCCAAAAATAAATAGTACTTGCATAAATATTTTTTTAGTGGGCGGGGCTGGATAATTTACTGTGTTAAAGGGGGAGATTCCTTCATTACGGTTAAGAAACACTGGTATATTCGTAAATGATTTTTATATCGATCAATTGCATTTGTAGAGATCCAGTATCAACTCCAAATGGCTCAATATGGATTTCGTTACTATTTGTGTCGAGAGGATTTACTATTAATGCTAGAGTGCTTTTGTTGGTTTTGAATTGCTGAAATGTGTCAACAAATTCATCTTTCATTTTTTATAACTGTGCTGAAGTAATTCGTGTCAACAGTTGCACTGGTTTTATCGCGATATTGCTTTAGAAATTGAAAATTAAGTAATTTACCGCTGTGAATCTTGAGAATAATCTCTGAAGAATAATCTTCTGCAAAAATAATTATTTTTTCTTCAAAACAAACCAATTCTTCTACCTAAACATAAGCTGGGTTTCCCTTTCCCTGCAGTTTTAGATTCAGCTCATTTAATTTCGCTGTGATATCCACCATAAAGTAAAAATTTTGCAACCATTTGTCGTTCTCTAATTCAGGGTGATTAATGCCTTTTTCATTGAGGAATGTATTTATTTCATTCAAGCACAAATAAAAACGTTTCAACACCTTACCTTATTGTGTTACCTAACTTTACTTCGGTTTTTTTATTATTATTATATTTGTACATAATTACCTTTGAGAATATAATTCGCTTCGGACTCTTCTACTTGAAAAAACAAACTATACATCACAGCCAAAGCACTGGTAAAGACGCCAAACTGTCTTGCGTCGAAAGCTAATTAAAACATAGATAGAAACATCCGACGACGACGGCGTTATTCGAGGGCTTCCGACGGACTGACAATAGTGACAACGCGTGTCACGGGGAAGGGGTGTGGTGAAAAGCGAGAACAAGTGGCCGTGAGATAGAAATGGTGCCTAATCCTCGTTCATCGATTTAAAACGATTTTTAAATGTTTTTTTTGATAAAATAAATAATATTTGCATATGGAAGTGCCGCAGCTTCACATACAAAGAGCCGCATGTGGCTCGCGAGCCGCAGGTTGCCGACCCCTGGTCTAAGGGCTTACCCGAATCAAACTTTAGTACTAGGTATTATGTACCCGGCCTTACTCGGTGTTAAGGATGGTTTGGAGTTTGGAATAAACTTTTGAATTTGTGAACCCTTAAACTAAGAGTTGTGAAATGGGTAAACACACATACATAATATGTGCAAAAATTATGTTAGATTACCTTTAACCTTTGTCTGGTTGATTATAATTACAAATAGCTTTTAACTAGATTTGAATTAACATCCCTCATACTTATTATTGACAATATATTGCCATTAATACAACCCTCGGATACCTCAAACGAGCGTTTTGTACATTTAATAAAAGTGATTTGTTTTACATTTCGTAAGTAATCAATTGAAAGCAATGACCTTTACACGCTATAGGTTTTTTTCCGTATTACAAATCGAATTTTCTTGTTAGGCGTAAAATATTGTACATGTAGATAATATCTATCGATTTTGCTCATATTTATCTGTGCAATCCGAATCACTGACATTAGATATTGCGGCTACCAGTACACAAATGTTAGTTTGTTCGGTAATGCGTTAGCTGACCTTTTGATCGCGTTCATAGAAAAGTTTGTAAATCTGAATTATTTAATTTACAAAATGTATTTTGTTTCATATTAAATTCTATTACAAAATATACACTCTAATACCTTCATATTTCATTATAAAATTAATAAAAAACAAATTTAAAAACAAATCAGAAATTTTATTTTTTTCGCAGTTTCTATCATACTCAAATTAGTTGAGAAAAATAATATTAAAACTACTTTAAGTTGAAAAATCAAATTTAAAAACAAGTCAGAATTTTTCGATGGTTTGTTTTCGCAGATTTCTATCATAAATAAAAGTTGACTTGAATTCAAACTATTTTAAATTGCTTTTCACTAAAACATTGTAAGCTTTAAACTTTTACTCCCATATTATACACGGTGTCCGAAAACTCGTAGTACAAGCGGAAAACTGGTGAACCTGCATCACAAAGAGAACCCAAATAAACATAAAGATATTCAATTTAAGCATTTTTACATTTAAAATTAAAAAAAAAAAAAAAAAAAAAAAAAAAAAAAAAAAAAAAAAAAAAAAAAAAAAAAAAAATTCGGCTATATGAGGGTTAAAGTTTTTTTCCGATACACGGAAATCTCATGATTTTAGAGCGAAGGTGCTCTCTAAAACTCTCTCGCTAGGTACTTTACTTAGTACTGGATCAATTCGAACAACGAACAAGCCTTGTGAGAAAAATTACTAGCATAGGTGTGTTCTAACTTACATTATGTTGTAACGTTCCTTAATCCAAAAACACTAGGTAGGTAGTACATTACAAAAAACACAAACATGTCATTGGTACATCACAAAAAAACGCATTAACATGCGTTGGTAATAATAATATAATTATATTTCCATTATAAGCCACAATATTCTTAATTTGAAAATAACACAAAAGTTTGTTAAAAACCAGCGAAATTAATTACTGTTATTCACAAATATTGACTTTTAAAGTTTGAAAACACAAAGGGATGTTAACGATATGAAGACCCATACTAAACTGCGTAAAAACGTGAAAAAATATTTACCCAGATTCGGGAGTTCCCGTGTCCCATTGACTTGCTATGGTCAGTCGAATCGTGTTCCCCATGCAGTAGTGTTCAATTTGCGCTGAACACTGGGAATATTATTTTTAATTTATTTAACATTCCAAATTTGCAGTTTTGAATTCACTTACGACATTTATGATTGAGTATTGTTTTATTTTCTTAATTCACTTATTTTTTTATTAGTTTATTTACTTATTTTTTCACTTTTAATCAAAACAATAACTTTCAACAATAATATGAAATTAGAAACCAACTTTCTAGTTTAAATACGGTACGACTTAATTTTGTCCTATAACTTATCACTTAGAATTAATCGGCCTTTGTATTCCTAGGTAAAATTTACGGCTTATTTGCATTTTTGTTAAGTTACTCACGAGTGCATTTACATACAAAAATAATGCTCATGTTGTTCGGGAGTTTAACTTAGGGGGCATTAATTACGTGACCTCAAAATGGGGGGGGGGGGGGGAGTCCAGCAAAATCTCACCACATCTTGAACAGTTTTTAAGCGTATTGTCGCGATCATATTTACCTCAACGGGGGGGGGGGGGGCGTAATGGGATAGCATGGGGCGGGATGGGATAGTCTGGAACCCCAGATACACCACTGATCTCACATGATTGTTGCAGAGTTAATTAGTTAATTATTGCGGACATCAAACAAAAAGAGGTATACCTACCAAGGGTATGAGGGGTTGGTAGGAATCTGAGAGTCCGTATATCCAGGAGTGACGGACGCATGAATTCATTCCTCCCATGGAGGTGGAATATAATTAATAGTCCAGTCAGCCTATGTCGTAGAACACCAGTTGAATCACCATCGACTACTATTATTTAGACAAGTGTTTAGCCAGAAGTCCCCGCCTCTACCCCCCTTGCTTCCCCGCCTACGCCCCCCTCCCCAAAACATGAAAAGTGTAAGGGTTTCGTAAATCGCGTCTATCTCGATTACTAAACAACATATCGGGTTGCAATTTTTTATTTTCTTTATTGTAACATTGTCTACAATTAATGTCCAGTTAACTTTCGTCGTAACTTTTACCGTTTGCTTGTAATTCGTATGAAAAGGTAAAAATTTGTATATTTTTTGGTATGTAATTTTACATTTTGTCAAAGAACTTTTTAGGCTGACATTTTATGAAAAAATGTTTCCCACAAAGATTGTAGCCCTTTCTATGAGCTGTAAAATTATATATTTTATTGTGTACTTTATGGCTAGAAAACGCCAGATATCAACCGTGAATGCTTGGTTCACCATCTCTGCATCGCTCTGCGGCAGCCGATTCATTAACGCACTACTCATGTATGATGTTTAACTCATTAATTGTATTTTTTAAATTTTGGTTTTACTGAAGAAGTGAGATTATGCTTACTGGTATCAGTTCAAGTTGCCATAGTATTTCAGTTTAAAATCTATAACTTTATTTATTGAATGGAAGTATAAACTAGCTCCATTATAAATAACCCCCACTAACACGAGTATTTCACGTTCACGATTTCCACATAGCTTTAGTGCACTAAAACAAACGAAATAATGACAAGACTAGAAGAAGTGTGTGAATATTTGGTTAAAACTAGTAGAAATTCAAAACTGTGGCTACAAGAGTTTAAATTGGTAAATTTGGTTCTAGACTTTATTCTGGCGGAGAGAATCGGCGATTGGAATTTGCACATTAATACAGTCAAGCAAATGATACCTTTTTTGCATGCTGCTGGTCATTTTCTCTACGCCAAATCCGCACAAATACACTTAAAACAAATGTTGAGCGTACAAACAAAGATGTCAAATGTAGACTTCGAAAGGTTCGTCAATAATTTCCGATATTTAAAAAAGGAGACAAAAATGAGGTGAACAATTACAGACCGATCTGCCTTTTATCAACTATTGTAGAAGCTAAAACTTTTGTAGGAAATATTTTTTCATAAAATGTCGGCGTAAAAAGTTCTGTGACAAAAAGTAAAATTACGTGCCAAAAAATTTTATCTTTTCATACGAATTACAAACAAACGGTAAAAGTTACGACGGAAGTTAACTGGACATTAATTGTAGACAATGTTACAGCAAAGAGAATATAAAAAATTGCAATCCAATATGTTGTTTAGTAATCGAGATGGACGTGATTTACGAAACCCTTACACTCTTCATGTTTGTGGGGGCACAGGGGGGGAAGCAAGGAGGGGTAGGGGCGGGGATTTTTGGCTAAGCACTTGTATAAATGGTAGTAGTCGATGGAGAAAAAATTAGCTTTATACTATTTTTTCAATCTAATTATTACATTATTAAAAAAAATGATAATAACCTTGTTCACATTCGTTTCGAACACTACTGTACCATGCGACCATCTGTTGGCGACCATGTTTGTTTGTGTACCCGAGGATGATACGAATGCAAGTCCAAAATTTGAAGAAATGAGTTTTTGATGCAGACTTGAAGTAAATTATCATGTTTATCAGTGGCAGAAAGAGTCCTATCATGAAGAAAAATAGGATTTTCAAAATTGCATATGGATGCAATTACCATGATGCAACAACTATCTTAGAAGCAGAAGGATGTACCATGGACTTTATTCCTTTTATAATACACCACATGTCATAACAAAATAGTCCACTTCAATTAGAGGCAGTAGGACTCAAGTCCATGTTTTTGTTTGACTCAAGTCAGCGTTTTTTTTTTAAACAACTATTTTTAAAGGCTTTACTATAAAATATTTCCATTCATTTGCTCGTTTTTAAAACAAAACTAATTGACTAAATAATTACTTTTTTTGTTATCTATCAGCACGGATATCCGAAGAAGTTTTTTTTTTTTACATTAACTCCACACAGGAAGCCCTGAGGAAAATAATTTCCCTCAGGGCCAAATGTCAACTGTGTACAAATGTTGGGCACGCGTTTGGCGTGTTTCCCGACTATGCACCGGGGCCGAAGGGATCAATGATGCTAGTTCCTCGGAGCATCTTCCATTGTAATACCGGTAGAACAAGGATAGCATTCCCACCCGACGCCTGTGCTCTAAAGATTGCAATCCGTCTGTTAAGATGGGAGAATCTATCAAACGGACCGCCCGTTTCTGCACAGAGTCGAGGGTATTTTTCAGGTATTTTGGAGCTCCAGACCAGAGGTGGCTGCCAAATTCAACCGTGGGGCGCACTTGCGATTTGTACAGGGTTAGCAGTTATGAGACCATAGTTACAGAAAAAATACTTTTTTGGCTCTCCTGAACATTTACCTTTTTGGACTTGCATCCGTATGCTTCTCGGGTAAAGAATTTGGTTCGTGAGCTCACAGTTCAAGGTCAAGTCATTTTTTGAAAAATGTAGCTTACCTCTTCTAATTGTGTTCATCGAACCGAGCGCAGAAAGGGACAGCAAATTTCGCATTGCACTCTGACGAGCGCGAAAATAATATTAGGCCAGCTGTTTTTAACTGTGAAATGACCGAAAAACACGGAATAAAATTATGGATATTTTCAAAATAATGCTTTAAATCCGGATTTCTTTGTTTGTTTTCTTTTAAATAGTTTTTTTTTAGTTAGGTACTATGATCGTCAGTAATAATTTATAAGAATTTGACCAAAAAAAAAATTAACTTCTGACTCGATTTACTCGAAAACGAAAGCTCAAATCAAAAAAAATTATACTACAAAATCGACTCCAAATGTGATGAGGATTCACCAGTTTTCCGCTTGTACTACGAGTTTTCGGACACCTTGTATAATGTAGGTAAATGTTAAGCAATCATTTCAAGCAAACTTCAAGTCTTTCGATAGCGTATATTTTTTGTTCAGTGAAAAAGTTTTTCATAAAAATAATTAAATTGCTATGATTGGTGGCCATATGGTGGAAAGTTTCCACAAGAAGTCACGTCAACCAATTTCTTTTCTGGGGTTCTTCCGACAAACTTTAAGACAATGTTTCAAACAAAAATATTACTCAACTTTGACGGAGGAAAAGAAAAAGTATTTTTTGGTTTCCAGAGTTTTACGAGTATTTCGTATTAAGAAATTTAACCGCTTTCTACGAAATGTTTCCACCGTGCGCAATTTTTTGAAATATATTTTTATCCAATGTTTAAGTGAAAATCTTAAGCGTTAAAACATATTGATTTTATTGACTGAAAAAATTCCGCTTTAAATTAAGGTGTAGTCTGAAGTGGGGAAAAATTAGTGATTAAGGTTTACTGTATTTCTTAGTTTGACTGAGTATTTAAGCTAAACCGGCATAAAATTATAGGCTTAAAAAAAATGTTATCTTTTAAACAAAGGCAAATATTCCTGAGTTACCTTGAAATAGTTGAAATCTCCTTTTACCACCCCATTAAGTGCACACTGAAAAACACTGACTGGTCAAAATGTTAGAAACCAAAATATCTACGATTGCATACAAGAGTACAGTCGAGTAGGGGGCAACGGTGCATAGTCGGTAAATACGCCAAACGAGCGCCCAGGGTCGCTTCTTCGACTCGTTTTCGAGTTTAACAGTTCGGCTGTAGAACGATTTATCGGCTTCAGTGTTACAACATGGATCTCTTCAAGACCAATATTCATTCCTTCCTCTCCTCAAAAAGACCCTCCACACAGCATCTCAAACGACATAGGCCCTAAGGGAAATTATTTTCCTCAAGGCCTTGTGTGCGGAATTAATGTTAAAAAAAACCACCCTTTTACCGAATCGTTTAGTGGATCAGATTTAGATAAGACTCCGGGTATACGGAAAAGTTTGAATATTTCAAGTTAACATAACATGTAGGCAAATAAACCCAAAGTCAATTCGGAGCATAATATGAAAAATATAGGCAAATCAAAATAAAGACAACATTTTCCACATTTCCAAAACTATTGAAATGAATCCAGGATACTAAAATAAAATAAAATACGAAACTCCGTTTTGTCCCATTCGTATATTATCAATTTATATTATTTTCGGGATCTACTCCTTGGGACCAAACTATATTATAATTTATGTTTTTATTACAGAATCACCCTTGCTTACAGTTTTCATAAAAAATATTTTTATTTTCCTTAATTAGAATGTGAGACCCACTAGCACTATATTAAAATATAACTAGCCTTCGCTTAGCGCCAACAATTGAAATATAATACCTACATGCGAATATTATTCAACGCAGTCAACGATTCAACTGCCTAATAAATAAAAAGGGTTAAGAGTTTGCACTTCGTGAACAACATTACTCACATTTCAAATGGTCTTTTGGTAATGTGCGTACCTACTGCACGTTTTTTTTTATTTTCCCATCCAATACGGCCGATACGCAGCGCCATGGAAAAATCAAATTTATCAACGACAAGCAAAAAAATAACCTATTGATAATTGTCAATTTCGGTCGCCTAACAGCTATGTTTTGTACCTATTGTTTTCAACGGTGTTGGAATGATAAGTCAAAAGGGTCAAGAGATCACACTTCGTGAACGATATTATACCCAATTACACAAGGTCTTTTGTTAATGTACATACCTACTGCACGTTTTATTTTTATTTCCCATCCAATACGGCCGATACGCAGCGCCAGGGAACAATCAAATTTATCAACGACAAGCAAAAAATAACCTTTTGATAATTATCAACGCCGGTCGCCTAACAGCGACGTTTTGAACCTATTGTTTTCAACGGTGTTGGAATGATAAGTCAAAAGGGTCAAGAGATCACACTTCGTGAACGATATTATACCCAATTAGACATGGTCTTTTGGTAATGTACGTACCTACTACACGTTTTTTTTCCCGTCCAATACGGCCGATACGTAGCGCCAAGCAACAAGCAAATTTATCAGTGACAAGCAAAATATATCTTCAACGTCTTTTAACATTTCAACAGGGTAATATTTTCAACACCGAACCTACGTCTTCCACCAGTTTCAACTTTCAACGTTATTATAGGATTATTATTACGTGTGTGGGGCGTGGGGCATAGAGATTATAATAATTAATAATACATCAATGATTCGGGGAACCACCCGTTAAAAGGGATTCCTTAATACGATTTTGATTTATTTTTTGTTTGTTTTTTTGTTAGTATCGTGTCGATCTCCTATTATAGTTGCGTCAACGTCTTTCCTTTTCCTTTTTTTCCTTTTTTTATTAACGTAATTTTATATATCATTGAAAAAGAAGATAATACTAACAAATCTAAACGAAATATGAAAAAGAACAAGACACAGAAAAATAAAAAGCTAATGTTCGCAACTGGAACTCGAACCCAGATTTTTTGCCTTACCTGGACCTTTTTACCTGAACGCCTTTACCAATCAGCTACTGAGACCTCTTATTTTTTAGTCATTTTGGTCAATCTCTTTTTTTTTTTCTTTTTCTCGTTCTTTTTGTCATATTTCGTTTAGATTTTGTTAGTATTTGTCTTCTTCATTGATATACCTATTACATTGATGGGAATAACGGTCAAAATTTATTATATGAGAGTTATCCTATGAACAAAATAATTGTATATATTTCTCACTTTATTTTTGCTATGGTTTTGACAAGCTTAGAGAGCCATTAATCGGAACGCAGCTAACTTCACGACAATAAATAAAAATATATTAATTTTTGGAGATCGCTGGCAACGCTTAATATGCACTTTAAAAAAAAAACTTTTGATTCACCTTAATACATTAAAAGGCAACTATTTGCATTGGGGGAAGTGGAAAATATTTCATTCTAAATTTCGATTATGTAAAATTAAAATTAGCTTTCGTCTTGTGAGATTGTACGCCATTAGCTATTAGCTCATTCGCTGTCACGTTGGTATGTTGGTATTCCTGATACACTTGAAAGTATAACGAACGGCTAGAAGATTTTGAAGGTACGGGGCACTTTCTTTTGAATCACAAACCATGTTACACAAACCTAGCGTAGCCGCTAAACTACTTGAAAACTGGGATGTTTTTCTTGCCTTGACGCGAGTAGGCGTTATAAAGGGGCACTTTCTTTTGTATCACAAATCATGTTACACAAACCTAGAATTCCCATGAAGTCTGCTACGCTTTGTTCTAGCATCTTTTCGTACAGTAACAAGAATACCAACATAACAAAATGACATTTGAAAATAATGTTTGAAAATGAACGGTCTCGTTTCACAGAATGAAAGCTAATTTTAATTTTACGTAATCGAAATTTAGAATGAAATATTTTCCACTTCCCCCAATGCAAATAGTTGTCTTTTAATGTAATTAAGGTGAATCAAAAGATTTTTTTTTTTAAAAGTGCGTATTAACCATTGCCAGCGATCTCAAAAATTTACCAAAAATATTTGTAAAACTTTATTTTTATTATGCTATGTAATATTGCTACACCAAAATCATGAATAAATAATAACACTAGAAATGTCTTCAATATTGATTTAAATGGACACCAATGTCGCCACTGACTAAGTGCCTTTTGGGTCTAGCCTATTTAGCAAGCGCTTTTAGCTATCTTCGTACTTGCCCGACACATTCGGCATTATGAAATTTAAGCATAGAATCCTTAAAATTTACACGTCCACATGACATTTCTTGAGTTCTTCTATTCTATGACCAGAATCATATTTCTGATATAATGTATATGTGGCAAAGTTCTTTGAAGTCAATAAATCTACATAATTCTTGGAATTAAACCCTGCACCGGCGCGTCGTAGCACAAAGCCTTTAACGTGCTTCCATTTAAGGCTTACTCCGCAGTGACTGCAAGTTGTCTCCCACCGCTCAGCTCAACTCGTTAGGTTGTCATTTGCGATACAATTTCCATGAACTGGTAGTTCAAAGTTGGCTGTAATCTAGGGCTTGAAGTTTCGTGCATAATATTACCATATACATAATTAATTGACGACCACAACTGAAATCTAAATTGCAGGTTTCCCATAAGTAATTTCTTGATAGGGATAGTCTGCGTGGCTTTTATAAGCAATGAGGATATTGGCCCATTGTGTTATCTCCCACATACATACGTGATTTGTATGTACTATTTATTTATTTATGTATTTTTGGGGTATTACGCCGTAACTGGCTTCTTTCTCCTCTGGCCAACGATCCAGATTTCCAACCAGGCTTGCAGTCATTTTTTTTTTAAATTCTTATAAATTTTTTTGTACAAAATTTTCTCGTAATTTTCGACAACCAACCTACGCGTCTTTTTTTGTTATTTGTTTTTGGGGTGTTATGCCGTGTTGCGCTACCTCCTCCTTTAGCCAACGTTTCGGACAGCGTTACAGTGTCCATCATCAGGGCAGATGTGTGACGCGTCTATCATCAGGCAGATGATAAACACTGCAATACTCTTGGAAACGTTGACTAAACCCAAATCTCAAATCACGTATTATAATAAAATTAATTGCTTTATTAATTCGAATACCAGTTCCATTAACCATATAAAAAAGCAGAGTACCAAAAATATTATGTGGGGTGATAAGCTATCTAAGTCGGGCCATTATTTGCTTAAAATTCAAAAACTAGTTTCATCATCGATATGAAATTTTCATTTCAACCATATGGTAGGCTTTTTTACTTAACTCTAATGGGTATAAATCATAAAAACCCTTTAATCGATTTAATCGATCTCGCAAAAAACATTTGATACGGTCTCACATCCCTTACTGCTAAAAAAAACTGCAGCAGGTTGAAATAACTGGAGTAGCCTACACATGGTTTTAAAACTATTTAACAAACCGAACACAACAAACTCTCATCCAATCTGACAAAATACATATAAGCAATAAACTATCTGTGTCCTATGGTGTACCCCAAGGCAGCATACTAGGACCAATTTTATTTCTTATATACATTAACTCACTATGTGCCATAAATATTGGTGGAAAGATATTATTATTTGCCGATGACACGGTCTTAATATTCGAAGATGAAACATGGCAATCAGTTATCCTGGATCCGCCCTTGGAGAGCACGGAAACAAATCAGTTTTACAACAGCTGTTTACAAGTGTGGACGTGTGTTTCAGTTGCTTATGAACATGAAGGTAGTGTGGGACGACAACATCGTATTTTAATTAATAGAATTATTTGAAACGAATCCGATATTATGGGATTGCTCGACTACAGAGTACAACAACCAAAAAGTGGGAAGAAATTTCGAAAGCTTTGGAAACCAACAACACCACCTCCTCAGGTGACATAATTGAAACAATTGAGCGTGGACGGCCAAGTTCCCGGAACATTGTTTCTGTAAACATCTACGTGTTGTTTCAAAAACTTTGTTTCCAAAACATTTTTTACCGTGAATACATCGCTTTACTAGATTGAGGACTTCGTCCTTTTTGTATGGGGAAAGTTTCGACATTATAAATAGTAACCATCCTTATGCCAATATTTGACCATTTTTTTTTTAGTGTGTGACATTTGACGTCACATACCATCGACGAGGATAAAGGAAACTAAAAAATGCGCAACCATTATTAATACGGTAACGTCTGCGTGGTTGGATTTTCGTACCCAGCTTCGAGAGCATGTCTGACGCCACGCCATACGCGCCGCGCCACAAATAACATCTATGTAGTGAAATTTCACACAAAGCTACTATTATAATTCGGTTTCGAATTCAAGAATTCGTCACTTGATGTCGTTACTTCCGTCAGCAGGTCGGATGGGGACGTCTCCCCCCTAGGTATAACTGCTACGAATTTGTGAATATGTAGTGTCTCTCCGGATATGGAAAGATTGACGGTAATTATAAGGAATTTGTATCGAGCGACTATTTATTACTATGACGTCATTGCTCTGTCTCGGTTACTTTGTCCCGGTGACTAGCTACATTGGATGACAATGGATTCGAGGAACGGGCTATTTTTGGAACCAGTTTCTATTGGATATATAAAATGGTCACCAACACTAACTGAGCGAAGCCGAACCAAAACCCGACCGCAGGGACTAGCGGAGCGGGTTTTTAACAGCAAGTCGACAGTGTAATTCTCTTTCGGCGCCTACCCAATTCATTAGCCTAAAATATTATTTTTTAAATAAAATGTCAAATCCCTCAAGACAACCATGCTACATCTGACAAAGTGATGTATTGAGAAAATGAGTTTTAGTATCTTTCTTTATAGCTTTCTCAGGACAGCGCGTTTTCGATGGAAATCTGTAGCCCTGTGAAAAATCCAGCTGTCGTAAAAATAACCTAAAATTACTTGAAATTTCAATCCCTTTAAACAAACAAAAGAACATTTTCAAAAATATTGCGCTTTCCTACAACAGAATCGAATTTTCACATTTCTCTCCTTAAAGCAAAAAAATGAAAAACTCCGCTACATTATAAGTAATAATAATAATAATAATAATTTATCTTTATTCAATGAAATTGGCAACATTACACTAAAAAAAGTACATGTTCAATGTAGATTACAAGATTACAAAAAAAAAAATAACAAATAGAAAGTAATGTAAGAATGTTTACACAGAAGTAGCATAATTATACAATATTTTTAGTTGTGCATAGCCTGCCTCACTAGGTGAACCTGTATTGAGACAGAATTTTTTGTAAATTGTTTCTCACAATTTTATATATGGTTTTTTATAAATGTATAATGTAGGTTTCTATACAGCAAAAACTTTATTTTAGTTTAAATGATTGGTTGCATATACACAATACAAAAACTGCAAGGTTATTACTACAATAACAAGGTTATTACTACAATAACTGTCAATGACTGGGCGTTTGGGTGAGGGCACCAGTGTAGGCTCGGTCATTAGAATATATCCATATTTCAACATATTTTTTAAACTCTTTCTGTGTTTGACTCTGTTTTAAAGTATTTTTATTTCAGAAAGACAATAAAATATAGATAACAGGTCAAATCATTAACAAATTAGGTAGATCGATGGAATTATACCTTGCATTATGTTAAAATCACGAGCTAGTACTCCATTACAAGAAATAGTACGGGAGAATCCTAACGGAACACAGATTTACACAGATAGGTCTGAAAAGGACAATAGATTCAATTCCGAGGTGATGTTCATTTAGGGTGGTTGGTTGGTAACAAATTAGAAACAGACAAAGAGAGATTCGCACCTGCATTTTGCTTATAAACGCAGGTGCTATTTAGTGTTCGAGGTAAACTTTCCGATGTCAAGAATTAAGCTTTGACAACGCGTAATTTCTGAGCTTTTTGGTTTCGATTGAGAAATGAGAGCCACAAGCTGACAAATATTTCGCAAAAATCAGGTAAACAATGTATTCAAATCGATCAAATCTCCGGATCCGGATGACGACTTCTGGATTTAATGGCGGAAAAGCGAGGCTTTGGTGTCATAGATGTACCATTCAGCTGTAAACAGTTTTCCACATAAATTCTACTGCTGTCTTGTTCTATTATCTAAATGTTTTCTATTGGTGAACGCAATGGCTTTTGTTTGACATCACACAACCATGGATATTTTCGGTTACAAATTTGGATCGGAGTTATTCCCCCTGGTCTAAATATCTCCATGTGTTCGTTTTTCCGTGTGTATTCCAGCAGTGTAATTATTAGTACATGAAATTTAGGCCCGTGTAATTTTGTCCTGTAACCAAATAACGTGAAACCAGAATGTTGACTTCTCTGTCCCTTAACTTCGGAACATTCACACGAAAGGGATCAACCAGCCCATTTGCCTTTTAGTAATCTGTCAATTATGATGTTACATTCTTCACTATCCTACAAATTCTATTCGTAAGACTTCTCGTTGATATGTTCAACGTATAAGTACATACAGTAAAGTTAGTATCGCTCGAACACCTTCCGTTCAGGTTAAGTTCATGAGACTAAAGCCAGACAAGATCATCTAATATTTACGACACTTTGAAGTTTGGGTGTAGAATTCTTGCAAGGAACCATGAAAATAATATTACGAATTTGTAGCAGTACTTCATTTAACATGCGGCGAAAATGAAAATATTAAATTTTAGTTTTTGGTTCAGTTTTTTACTGTACCAGGATTTTCCATTAGTTTTTTATCGCTGAGGGACGTTTGGCATCGTAAATAAATCGAATATCAAAAGTAGAAAACGAAATTGGTATGTGAATCTGAAATTTGTTAAGTAGCGTCTAGTTTTTTTTTGTTTTATTTATTTGATTACCGAAGTTCCAGGCATTTTCCAGGCCTGACGTAGAGCTTTATAAGACGTTAATTTTCCTTTCTTTATATATGGAATAACTGAGTATAACCTTAATTTATAATATTTAATCACTGAAGACAATATTAGCGACTCTCAAACAAAAATTTGAAACAGAAAGATCAGAAAAAGATTCGGTCGCATTCAGAAATTTTACCCAGGACCGTCTTCAATGATTAAATATGGGAAGTTTGTTTGTAAGTTTGCAAAATTTCAGCAATAAATATAAACATTCGGCTTTTAGGGTGGGAAAAATGGATGTGATGGTTTTTCGAAATCATATGTAAACAGCAACTTCCTCTTATTTTAAAATAATGTGTGAGAAATCTCATCAATCTCTAGGAGGTAAATTATAGATTTGTCTAAAAAAACAAAGCCACGCCGCACCGCCAGAGATTCACTTTTTTATATTATTTTAGTTATTACTCGATAGATATATAAAAAAAGATTACTAGCCGGCTTCGCCAGAGCTTCTAGTTTATTTTAATATTGGATATTTTTCATTTTAAAAAATTGAACTTTTTATAGATTTTTTACGGTAGGTTGGAAATGATGTTGCTAGTTAAAAATATGTTGGGTTGAAGTTAAATTTCAGGACGAAAAAGCAGATTTAGTTTCAAGATGTCAGAGAAAGAAAGAACAAAAAACAGTAATGTGGAAGGCAAAATAAACAAGAGAGGCACGATTAACGATAATAATTATGCAAACAAAACAACAAAAAACAGCGTGTGCAATTCACACGTGGTAGAAGTGAAACCTTCAGAAAACTAAAGTAGTGAAGAGCTGGGAGGCTATGAAGCACTGCACAAAGAGGACACCGATTATACTATCTCATTATCTCGCAGGCTAAATCCTATATATGTATGTGTTTTCTCTTTTTAGTGTCGTTATTTTTCGTTTCATCGAGTTTAAATCACAACGGTGTTGAAGAAGTTTTCGCTTAAAAAAACTCTGATAATGCTTCAATTACGAGTATCAAAGAGCTACATCCACGGATGCACCACCAAAATCAGGAGCATTAAGCACAGTGCTGTTTCAGAACTGCGTTTCTATACACTATTGGTTCAACGGCGGACGAACATTTTTCCAGCTGCAGTGAGTGAAACAACAATGAGTTGCACTATGTAAAAGATGCCACCCTGCTCCGTATAAAACAGTTAATAAACATGGGTATACTCTTCACTAAAACAGACGTGTTGTCGTTTTTGCGCCCATCGAAACGCTGAGGCGGCAGCCAGCGACTGCATTAACTTGCACAGTATTGCATTACACGTCAATCTGTACCTCTCTTGTCATTATACATAAATCTATAATATGTTATTATTTGTGAACTATGAAAAAACCGATATGATTTGAGATATTCACTGCTAAAAGTGTTGCCGTGGTGGGCTGGTTCGGAAGTGCAAACTCGGAAAACCTTACAAATCGGCAATTGCTGAGCAATAAATTGGAACCGGCCATTGGGTTGAATTTGTCCTGGATTTGGATCCTGGGAAGACCAAAAACGCAACGAGCATGCCAGCACATTACGGAGGCAGTTGAAATCCATAAGAATCCCATTAATATTTTTTTATGATGACTAAGGTGTCTTGGTATCCGTTAATTGACGGCTACGCCAAAACTGAACTCCGAAAACCATTTTTCACTAGCTAATAATTCTGAAATAACAATTCATAGAATCATAGAGGATTGGGGTGTGCAACACGATATCGCATCTACACACAAGAACACTTCACCACAATCTTCGATTACACATCTGCTACAATACCGTAACTCTCTCCGAAAGGTTGGCTAAAGTAAAATTTTCAAAATTTTAAGCAACCCCCGACACAAAAAAGAGCTGATGACCTTGGAACGCCAGAACAGATTTTCATGAATTGTAGTTAAGAACTATCTCTTCGACAGTCAGTGGTTGAGAGGCATAGCGCTTGGGTCCCACGCTCGGCTGGCTAAGTCCTCCATCACAACACAAGCAACATTTTCGGCTTTCTGTGGTGGTAGTAGGAGATTTTCAAACATTCTTGGGTTATTCGTGACCCGGAATGTTTGTTTTTCTTTAAAAAAAAAATTTAAAAAATCTCGATCACGTCAAACAAAAAAACGCATCAAAATCGGTCCATTCGGTCCAGGAGCTACGATGCCACAGACAGACCCACAGAAATTCAAACTTATAACATCGCTCCTTGCGTCGGGGCTTTAAAATAGCACAACACGGCATAATACCTAAAGAATAAATCACAATAATTATATAAAAACACTTTTCTTCAAACTGCCTTTATTGGACGTGATTTTTTATGCTTACATGCATTATGACAGAACATTGAATTTGTAAAATGATTAGGTACCTACAGTACACGTCAACCTTTAAGACTGGCCTGAAGATGGTACGATCCATTCTCGCACAGTTACTGACATTACAATGAACGTGAGCGTAAGAGAAAGATGTGTAAAAAAATACGTGTGACAGAAAAGGGCGTGGGCGGGGAGGGCATGCCACGTTTCTGACCTTAAATTGCGACAATTTCTGATCAACGTCAAGCCGGTCTTAAAGTTTGGGGTGTACGATATCGTGCGTGATATTACGTATTATATTCATAGCGGTGTTATACATTCCACGTAAACGGATCAAATACTTCATATTTTTACTAAACTGACTATAAACGCGGTACGTTGGTAATGGTTTGAAAAGATCCCCTTTTTTCGCGTTTTGAAAGATGGTTGCATTACTTGTGGAAGGCTTTTATGGCTTTCGCGGATCATGTGAGAAAATATATTGTTTTGACGGGTTAGAAGTGAACGAAAATGCTAAATTCTACCAAAATTTTGCGTACATTTTGTTGGAAATGAACGAAAAGACTTTTACATTTATTAACAAAATTTCATCTTTATTATTTATTATTATAAGCAATAATTATCAGCCTGAAACACTCATCAACATTGAAAAATCTTCCGAGAAAAGATACTTGCCGCCAACGGGACTTGAACCCGTGTCCTTCTGATTGCCGGTCATTGACAAGTTTAAGTATTTTCCCAATAAATGTAGTCATAATTTGTCTCGACGCCACCTAGCGAGGGATTTAACACTTACAATGTCTCTCTCGCAAAAATAAAGTTGGTTGTTTTCAGGTGGAAAAAATATAATAAGCAGTAATTGTTGAATGAAACACTAGTATATATTGAATTATTTGGCGGATATTTAATAAGCCCCCATAGCTCAGTGGTCAAGAGCAGCTGACCGGCAATCAGAAGGACACGGGTTCAAGTCCCGTTGGCGGCAAGTATCTTTTCTCGGAAGATTTTTCAATGTTGATGAGTGTTTCAGGCTGATAATTATTGCTTATAATAATTGTTACCCTTTGTGCTATGCATAAAAATCTTGTCTAAACGTTAGTTTATAAATTAAAAATAATAATTTATTATTTATGGTAAAAACACTACTTGATTGGCATAATACTTTATACTGAGAAGGTACGTAAACATTTTGTGTATTGCAAATGATATTTAGTATTTTCATTGGTATTGATATTATGATCACCAAAAAACCTGTTAACGGTTATTTATTTTTAGTTTTACTTTCAAGCCGAAATTCTGTAATCATCATTTGATATGAAGCTAAAAAAAACTACAGTTCTCGTATTTACAGTTACAGTAAAGGTGTCCCGGTGCGGGATTGTTTTTAAACAAGTCTCCAGTTTTATTTTGTTATTGATGAAATTTGATTTTCAAAGCAAGAGAAAGATTACGAGATTTATGTTATACTAGCAGACCCGACCACACGTTGCTGTGGCTAACGAAATCTTTATAACCAATGCCATCTGTTAAATCAAATCAACACCGCCCGTTTGTCAGCCTGCTCCCCGTTGCCCGCTGCCCGTTGCCGCTTGACCAGATATATTACGTATTTCAACCAATTTACACAAAATCTTGACAAATTTTATACCTAAAAACCTTCCTCATGAATCTTCCATTTTATTTCACGAAGTTGTAGTAGAGTGGAAAAAAATAGTTTGTCCTCGTTGTCACGATTTCCATCCTTCTGGCCATCTGAAAAATACAGAAATAGTAAATGTAGATTCTTTATCAGTATAAATGTCATTATGGTAGGAACCAAAAAAAAATTCTCGCAAAACGGCGGCTACCCAAAAAAAATTATGTTTTTTAGTTATATTTTAACTTTTCCAAATTTTTAAAAATAGTCAAAAATTACATTTTTTAATTTTGTAATGGGATGTATTAAGAAAATTAATGCCAAATTTTAAAAAAAATCGGTTTATTATAACTTGAGATATCAAAAAGTACTTTCTATAAAAAGGCTTTTAAAGTTTTGTTCTATTTAGATTCTAGTTAGATTCCGTCTATCGCCACGACACTAAAATGGCTATAACTTTTAAAATAATTCGAATTTCGAAAAATCCTTTTAAGGAGATATTTTTGAATATATATAATATCCTAGACTAGAATACCCCCTTAAAGCAGATTTTTTTATGCTGATAAACTTTTGCATACTTGACGTTCAAAATAAGATTATCTGCATCTGATTTCGAAAAACTCCGTGAAAAGCCCGGGCAACGCCGTGGGCTTCAGGTAATAAAAGATAAATAAATTCATTTATTTCTAACGGTCGTGAGACGTGGAATCTAACCCATTGTGAAGAATCTTCAAGTTAAAATACAAAAAAAAATATTAGAGCCCAAACCAAAAACAACTAGAAAATTTAAAAATATATATTTCGGTTCAGTCCTTCTTCCGGGTAGTATAATCTAATTAAAATCAACTTTTAAACTCAAACTGTAAAACCAGGAAGCTCTAAAGAGATAAAATATTGAGGTTTAAAAAGGGTACTTGAGTATTAGGGTTGATCGGGTTCAATTGAAATAGAGCGCTAACATTACCGGGTAATACGGAGTGCTAACCCGTGCAGATAAATCAAAGATAAATAATTACAATCGTTACCACGACCATTACCAGAAACATATAAACTTTAGTCGTATGTTTGAAATCGTTTTGCATAGATAAGATACGAGCGGAATTAGTGCTGTTTTAATAGTGTTTGAATGGTGATTTACTATTGTGGCTTACGTAGAAAGCGTAGAAAAGCCATTAATATTAGAACATGTGTAGGTTTACAAACAGTGAAAGAGAAACTTAATATGTTTCTAAGCGTTTTCTTTAAGTCCATGAATGTTAATAAAAAGGATAATAGTAAATAAATTTGCGAGAATTTTTGTCCCATTTTTTTATCCCAGAGCGCGGTATCCCTGTCAGATATTTTGTTGAGAAATTAGAGAGATGATACGAAATTAATCTGTCGAATGAAACCTTAGTAAATCTAATCACTCCTGGACACATTGACTCCAGGTTCCTACTGACCCCTCACACCTTTATCCTTCCCAGATCTTCCTCTCCTTCCTTTCTCTAAAGAGATCCTCCACATAGCATCCTCAATGATGATGTAGGTCCGAGAGAAATTTGTTTTCCTAAGGGCTTTCAGATTGGAGCAAATGTAAAAAAAAGTTATTTGGAAATAAAGCCGCTTAAATAAATGTTAATTCACGTATTATTAGAAAACTAGCAGACCCGGCCACACGTTGCTGTGGCCAACGAAACACAACGCCATTACCCAACCTTTATAAAATCCACACCACCCGCTTGCCAACTGCCCGCTGCCTGAATTGAATATTTGAATTTCTCGGCCTTTCTCTACTATAATAAGCATTACTCTTGAATCACTCTATCTATTGGTGAAAATAGCATGAAAATCCATTGCGTAGTTGAAAAGATCTATGCGCACATACATCTTGGGCGACTTCATTTTATACTATGTAATGATAATGATGAAAATGATAATACGAGAATATGCAAACAATAATTCGAGACTAAAAGTGTTACATTATTCTTTCGTTGGGCGTAGCACCACAAATGTGGCAATTCTTGGCCGATTGTTCTGCCAAAGCACTGCACATTTTTAATCAATCACAATGAGGATTAGCCTAGACTCTCCTGATAGGTACATGTCGCCAACTTCAGAATGCCAGTTTTAGTGCGCCAAATGAAAAATTCCTTCCGCGGAAAGCCGTCCCAACACACCTCAAAAATCATAAAAAATATTGATGAACGAATATGGTCCTAATTTTCGCCAGTTCTAGTAAATATTCAGTTATATATTCTATATAAAAAAATAATAATCAATACCGGTGGTTATCCATTATAGATAAATGAAACATGTTACTTTGTTTGAACCATATGTATATTTGTTTGGTAATTTTTGGAGATCGCTGGCAACGGTTAATATGCACTTTAAAAAAAAAAACCTTTTGATAAACCTTAATTACATTAAAAGGCAACTATTTGCATTGGGGGAAGTGAAAAATATTTCATTCTTAATTTAGATGACGTAAAATTAAAATTAGCTTTCGTCTTGTGAGATTGTACGCCATTAGATATTAGCTCATTCGCTGTCACTTTGGTATGTTGGTATTCCTGATACACTTGAATGTATAACGAACGGCTAGAATATTTTGAAGGTACGGGGCACTTTCTTTTGAATCACAAACCATGTTACACAAACCTAGCGTAGCCGCTAAACTACTTGAAAACTGGGATGTTTTTCTTGCCTTGACGCGAGTAGGCGTTATAAGGGGGCACTTTCTTTTGTATCACAAATCATGTTACACTAACCTAGAATTCCCATGAAGTCTGCTACGCTTTGCTCTAGCATCTTTTCGTACAGTAACAAGAATACCAACATAACAAAATGACATTTGAAAATAATGTTTGAAAATGGACGGTCTCGTTTCACAGAATGAAAGCTAATTTTAATTTTACGTAATCGAAATTTAGAATGAAATATTTTCCACTTCCCCCGATGCAAATAGTTGTCTTTTAATGTAATTAAGGTGAATCAAAAGATTTTTTTTTAAAGTGCGTATTAACCATTGCCAGCGATCTCAAAAATTTACCATTTGTTTAAAGCCAACCAGTTTCGGAACGACCGTTCCTTTCCAGAGCAAGTATAAGTTTGCCCTGAGGAAGGAACGGTCGTTCCGAAACCGGTCGGCTTTCAACAAATATACATGTGGTTCAAACAAAGTAACATTGTTTCATTTAGCTGCAATAATTTTTGAAGGCCCAATGAAATTAAAATTACTTTGATAACTGAAAAAGGCGCTGTTTGCGTAAGTATGTAGTGTCTAAAATAATTGAAATTTATGATTGAACTTATTATAAAACTAAAGTAAGTAAGTAAACGAGTTACGCGTCCATAATTCACAAGTAATTTGCTGCGACCGTAGATGTCCACGATGAGATGTTTGCACGGCGACTAAAGGGTAACGGAGGCGAACGCTCGGTTACCCGGACGAGTACACTCATAAACTTCTAGCAGCCCTAGCGGGATATCGAAAAAGTTTTATTGGAACTTAGGTAAGCAGGTATTCTGCATTTTTTCGCAAAAAAATGGTCATTTATGAAACATGGAATTTTATAATTATATGCAGTTGGTTTTGCTTTTGGGGTGTCATTGCGACGCGGCGTTCAACAGTGACAATTTTTTCGTGGCTGATTCCGGCACTCAAATAGTTCAATGATAATAAAATACTTAATAGAAATACGTATGAATACACAATAACTAATACAGTACCTCACTTTTTTAAATTATGATTGGAATCTTTTCAAATATTTTTTTTTTACTTTTCTTTATTCATTGAAAAAATCTTTTTTTACAAAAGTTGGGGATTTTTCGACCACCATGCTAGGCACATGCCCGTGTTGTGGTGGTCGATTTTTTATACAGTAAATTATCATATGCAATATAAAGAATGTGTGAGAGTATTAAGAAAATATACATATGCATAAAATAATATAATAGAATACAAAATAGTATGAAATAATTTAATTTAAAAGAGTTACGAGTATAAAATCAAACTGAGTACTATATGGTAAGCACATGAGAAAGGGTTTTTATGTTGAAAATCTACATTATCTACATTATTTAACACCAATTTTAGTACAATTAAATGTTGGGCTTTATTCTTCAAGTCCGGTAAATTATATTGTACAGCTGTACAGTAGTATGTGTATGTAGTATATAGTACAGTTGTTCATGTTTCAATCCGATGAATACTAAATAATAATTATTGTTACCATGGTTTAGTGCTGGGAAGTACACATGGGACTTCGTCGGATTCGATACACAGTGGTGCCCAACAGTTTTAAGTAAATAGTTTAAGATTATTTAAAATTTCAGCTAATTACATATAGTTCTTTACAGACAAAACCAAACCAAATATTAAACCAACATTTCTCGTCAAAGATTTCAATTACAGAGTGCTAAAAATTCCCAATTTGACATCGATACCTTCGATAATCTAAAATCAGAGGCCTTGTTAAATTTTCCGTCGTTCCGGATTCTGCCATTATACTAATAAGTGACAGGTGACAGCTGACAGCTAGCGTTTGACATCCCCGTTAGTAAATATTTTCCTCTGTCTTCCGTCCCGCGGCGCTGGAAACAGATTTTTCCCCCGTCACTCTAATGAACTCTTATAAAAATTGTAGTTCGGATTTCATATGTCTTTTATTACTCTTCAAATATTTATGATTCTAAATAGGTTGATTCATTTTCAGTTACACATAATTATAATTTTGATAAAAATACTTTGTTTGAATATCGCTTCATTGATTGCATTAAACCAAATCGGTTGAGCTTGAACCTCCATAAAAAATAATGATATTCAAAATAATTTGTTTTTTACTTAACATTAGCTAGTACTAATTATGTACAGTGGTGGTGGTTACACATTTAAGTGCTAACATAAAAAAAGCAAAACGTATTGCAATAAAGGTACAAACTAAGTACAGTATTTAAGATTACAAATTACAAAAATTAAAAGTTACACTTCAAATATCTTATCACTTCTTTTTAAAAAATATATACTTTTTCCTCTTCTTTTATATTGGTCGATATTTCCTGTAAAATCTTCAATGCTCTATCTATAACAGTAAAGAATTCTGTAATATTGACTTCTTTCGAGAGGGAAATCTATTTTTTTTTTCTTCTTGTAGAGTGATTATGTTTGTATTTATGTTTATTAAGTTTTTGCACAAATTTTGAACTTTATTGGCTGTTAAACATTTTAAAGAGAAACACTATTACTTTTAAGTACACAATTTATTTAAAAAATGATGCATTTTGATCCCTCGAACTATTTTTAATATTGGTAAAAAAATTTTCGGCTTAGAATAATTAGCATTATAATAATTATAACGTTTATAATTATTAATTAAATTTATTCTCATGGCTTCATTTTTTCAAAATTGTTAAGCACCAGCCACAAGCAAAGATAAAAGCGCTAGCACTTATCTGTTGAACAGCGAACTCTTATGTGTTGTAACGACGCACGACGCTATCAAATATATCTTCCTATTGTAGGAGAGGGGGTCAGAAGAATTAGAGAGCTGTGACGAAATGTTGTTTCTTTGTACTGGATGACAGCTCTCCTCCACATGTTAATTAAAATGACCCCCTCTCCTGTTTAACGGCGGAGAGGGGTTCGCATATAACTATTCGCAAATCGCCTCGGTTACGGCAGATTACGCCGCAAAACTTTGCGTATTAAGTAGCTGAATCCACCATCCGTTATGGAATTACTTCTTGGGGATATTCTTGTAAAACTAATATAAGTTATATCCAAACATTACAAAACTTCCTTACAAAATTGTTAATCCATAAGTATACGTCCCTGAATGTTTTATCTGTCAGAGGATTATTGTTTTATAATATTATAAGTCAACACGTTATATTGTCTGATTTCTTGTAAGGAGAGAGTTTACCATGAGCATAATACAAGATTCACTCAAAATGAAGGATTGGTGGTTCCTAAATGTACCGATAAATACGGTGAAGGAACCCTAAACTATATTGTGCCAAAAATATTTAATAAACTTCCAATGTCAATTAAAAATAATAACGTCTTTACTGCTAAAGTCAAAAATCTAAAGAAATGGCTGTTAGATACTGATGATTGATATTGATGCCCTACCGAAGCCCTTGTGTTCCCAATTGGAATTCACTTTCGAAGTAAATGGAATATCATTTTAGTTTTGTAATAATTCATGTATATTATGAAACCATTTATTTAAATTGTTGATTATATTCATTTGCTCGCATTAAATTCATTGGTACTTATTTATATATGGCATATACTGCTATTTATGTATTTACATTTATACTATTCTGTAATTTAAACAATTTATCTAATTGTTATGTTATCATCAACATTATACATATATACCGTTAAATGTACCATGTTTTTGCATAAAATGTTGTCATTATGTACCTGCTGACAAACTACGTAAGTAGTTTAGCAGGTTTAAATGTCAATAAATAAATTTAAAAAAGTATTGTAAATATGAACTCCGGAACAATTATTAGGTAACCGACACTTTACTATATGGCCTATTAACATCACTATAAACGTTTAATCAAAACGTCATTAGTCATTAGTTTGCGTCTGGTAAGGGGAGTACTTACTTCACAGTACTCGGGAATCGCAACTCCGCAGTTAACTGGGTCAACATTTGCAATCTACAGTAAGTACACAGGACATTGTGACTACAAAGTTCCTACTCCGGGATATATTATATTTTTTCAAATTACCTATAATTTTTTTAAGCTTATACTTGCCTATATTTTTTTTTCTTATTAACTGAATGTTTAGTGTTTCTTAGAACAGTTATTTAGTGACCGCTATCCTAAATACTTTCCTCTGTAAAAAGGTCAGCAGAAAAGGTCAAAAGAAAATTAATTCTCGGATAAGTAGGTATTTTCGGATGTTATGAAATATTTTGTGGGAAATTCGATGGTTTTATCTTCGAGAAAGCTGTTAAAAACGTTATCTCATAATTATTATAAGCAATAATTGTCAGCCTGAAACACTCATTTACATTGAAAAATCTTCCGAGAAAAGATACTTGCCGCCAACGGGACTTGAACCCGTATCCTTCTGATTGCCGGTCGGATGCTCTGACCACTGAGCTATGGCGGCTTGTCAAATACCCGCCAAATAATTCAATATATACTAGTGTTTCATTCAACAATTACTGCTTATTATTTTTTTTTTCCACCTGAAAACAACCAACTTTATTTTTGCGAGAGAGACATTGTTAGTGTTAAATCCCTCGCTAGGTGGCGTCGAGACAAATTATGTCTGCATTTATTGGGGAAATACTTAAACTTGTCAAATATTAATTATTATTTTTTAATTTATAAACTAATGTTTAGACAAGATTTTTATGCATAGCACAAAGGGTAACAATTATTATAAGCAATAATTGTCAGCCTGAACCACTCATTTATATTGAAAAATCTTTAGAGAAAAGATACTTGCCGCCAACGGGACTTGAACCCGTGTCCTTCTGATTGCCGGTCGGATGCTCTGACCACTGAGCTATGGCGGCTTATCAAATACCAGCCAAATAGTTCAATATATACTAGTGTTTCATTCAACAATTACTGCTTATTATATTTTTTCCACCTGAAATCTTGAAAAAAAAAATCTTGTCTAAACATTAGTTTAAAAATTAAAAAATAATAATCGTTATCTCATAAATAATACATTGTGAAATTTAACCTATTGATGATATGCATGAGAGTTAATTTATGGAAGCTGTTGATGTGTGGGAATACGATAGTCTATTTTCGGAAAGGTCATGAAAATCAACGCAGGTAGGTACATATTTTTCAAAAAGTTGAGATTTTATCGCTCAAGAATCTCAACGCTCGTAGCCAGGGCCGGATTAACCATGTCGGGGCCCCTAGGCAATGCATGTCTCGGGGCCCCTTTACCAATGGCGGACTAACGGTGGGGGGGGGGTTGAAGGGGCCTCCAAGCACCTCCTTGTTCCCCTGATCAAATCCTTAACAAGGCTTTAAGAGGGGGTGGGGGGGTAAGATTTCAAAACTTTTTTTCTGAATGTACAACATGTCAGTATATTGAGTATTGTGTCAAAATTTCAAGTAAATCGGAGTAAAACTAACGAAGATGCAGCGTTTCAAGCGACCTATTTTTCAAAAAGTTGAGATTTTATCGCTCAAGAATCTCAACGCCCGTGGCCGTAGCCAGTTATCCTGTGAAAATCTTTATTTTAGGTATACTCTTATGCTAAAGGAAGTGGTGGGGGAAGAAAATTTGAATTATTATGGTTGAAAACTTCCTGACTATTCAGTTCTGGTCCTTAAACACGTCTAAAACCATTTCAAGCAACAGTTTGACTCTAATTATTTACAACTCAGTGCAAATAGAAATTAATAATAATAATCATTGATATTGCTATTCCAAATTCCTGTAATATTCAAAAATCAGTTTCGGAAAAAATAAGAATTAGGAAATGAGATTAAAAGAATTTGGCATTCTGGCTATAAAAGTATTACCATTTGTTATTTTGGCTACTGGCATTATACCTAGTTCTCTCATTCAAAATTTAGGCATATTAATTAGATTTGTCAAGAATTTATATACAAAAATGCAAAAATCGGTCATTTTAAATGCATGTAGGATTACAAAAGATATTTTTAAGTATTTATATTGAGGGATCAGTAGGATTTATAGGTCCAATTAGGAATTCTACCGAGCCGAACCCTCTGATATGAAAATATCTGGAGTCGGTGAATTATTTTCCCATTTGGTCTCAGGTAGTTTTTTTTTATTTTTATTCCAGTTAAAAGAAAATTACATTTTCACTCATTTAACTAGAAATAATTATACACATTAAGATAAATAAATATTTCAATACAGCGCTATTCTATTTCATTATTTTGTTTATCAAGAATAAATATAAATAATTCTTTTTTAAATTTACCCAGCTTCTTTTCGTTTTTAATGTCATTTGGGAGGCAATTATATAAGTTGCCCCCCTCGTAACCAATGGATTGTTTACCATAGTTAGTGTGGATGGTATTTAAATGTATGTTATCGCGTTGTCGTGTAAAGTGTTTGTGTATTTGGGACGTTTTAATGAATTCTGTGTTTGTGTGTACGAGATTATTTTATATTTTGTATATAAGGAGACATGTATTGTATTCATATAGTTTTCTTAATGTTAATAGTTTTGTTTCCATATATAATTTTTTTGTGGATGTTCTGGGCTTGTAATTAAATAGTTTTTTGATTACCTTGTTTTGTATTACCTGTAATTCATTTATGTGTGTTTCACATGCGTTTCTCCAGATTTCAATCAAATAATTTAAATGTGATTGTACGAGACTATAATATAAACCTATTTTTAATTTATTTGGCAACAGATATGATAGCCGGCTAAATACGCTGATTAAGGGGATGATTTTATCTTTAATACCTTGTATGTGTTGTTTAAATGTCAAATGCTGATCAATGCACAACCCAAGATATTTTTCCTGGATCAGGTTTTGCAAGTCGTTGTTTTCAATTTTTAAGGGTACATGAGGAGGAATTATTTTACGGGTTGAGCTTAAGATCATGTATCCTGTTTTTTTAACATTCATTGTTAAAACATTTGATTGGAGCCAACTATTGATTTTTTCTAGATCTGTTTGTGCATTTTCTAGTAAGATATCTAAATCTTTACCCCAGTAGAAAATTGCTGTATCATCTGCGTATAAAAAGATTTCACCATTTAAAATTAATTGCGATATATCATTGATATAAATTTGGAACAGTAGTGGACCTAGTATGGACCCCTGTGGAACTCCATAGTTTATTGGAGCGTAGTTGCTATTTTGATTGTTAATGCTAACGAATTGCTTTCTATTTCTAAGATATGATTTGAGTATATTGAGAGCAGGACCAACTACACCAATTTTCTCGAGTTTCTTGAGAAGTATATCATGACTAACTGTATCAAAGGCTTTTTGAAGGTCAACTAATATAGATAAAATATAATTTCCACCATCAATGCCACTTCTAAGTTTACTGATTAAGTCGTTTATTGCTCCTAGTGTGTTCGATTTTTTCCTAAAGCCGTATTGTTTTTTATATAAGAATTTTATTTTTAGCAGAAAATTGTTTAATCTATCGTAAATTACACGTTCAAAAATTTTAGATAAAATTGGTAAGATTGAGATGGGTCTGTAGTTTGAGGTATTTGTTTTGGACCCACCTTTGTGAATTGATATCACCTTAGCAATTTTACAGCTATCCGGAAAAGTTCCCTCTTTTAAACATTGATTGATTAATTTTGTTAAAGTAGGAATCAATTCTGTGGAGAGACTTAGCACTGTCTTACATTTGAGTGAATCGTAACCAGCACTTGCATTTTGTTTTAGAGATTTTAATATTTGACTTATTTCTAACTCCGTAGTAGGCTGAAGATATAAAGATTCAATGCTATCATGCATTAACGTTATTTCATTGGCTGGATTGTGTTTGATTTTGCCATGTATGCGGCTAAGGAGGAGCCAATGTTGCAAAAGAAATTATTAAATTGGTTGCATATCTCTACATTGTTAGTGATTATTTTATCATTAATGATTAATTTAGTACAAAAATTTCTTGAGGTGTAAGATTGGTTCTTAATAATATTATTTTTTTTTGATTATTGGTTTTAGATTGGTTGCATATCTCTACATTGGTAGTGATTATTTTATCATTAATGATTAATTTAGTACAAAAATTAAAGTAGGTAAGTTTGATTTCAGATCCTGTAATTTTGTTTGTAGTCCTCGTACATTTTGATGATGTATTAACATTTTAGTGTTTAGTTTTTTGGGCGCATTTTAACGATAGTGGGATTGTTATTTAGGTATTTAATTGTAATGTCCGTTTCACCAGAAGACTTCCTTTTTTCTAGTTCTTCTCTTAAATCTGTCAACTGTTTCCGTTGTAGAAAAGACTGGTCTTGGTAAATTCGGATATTATTTTTCAGAGTGTTTTTCTTTTTTAGAAGAATTTTCGGCCATTTGGCTTCCGGAAATTCAACTTTTATACTTCTGGGTTTGTCAGTTTTCGGAACACCCAATCTGTAGATTTTTAAGTCGAGGTTTGTTGTTGAGGCATCCATATCGGAGATAATTTTCTTAACTGATGCGATGTCACTATTTATTGATTCAGTCTGAGATAATGATATATTCTCAGGAATATTGTGAATAATAATATTTTTATCTCGGTAACTTTGTTCTTTCATTTCCGCTAGGATTTCGCACACAGTTTGGGTTTGGGCTTGTGGGGAGCATACATTTGGAGTTGCACTTTTTAGAGCCGTTAATTCGCCCTCAAGGTTTGCCATTTTTACTGCCATTTGGGCGATGGTTCCTAATATGTCGTTAGTTCGAGGTATTATTTTCGCAATCTGCTCTTTTGTAAATTTATTATTAGGCTCCATTATCATATTGGTCAGCAAGTTGACTGCGTCCTTTGCTAAAGAAATATACGCCTGAGCATCCATATTGATTAAAAAGTTGTAAAAATTTTACTTGCAGTTGTTGTGGCTGGTGAGACTGCCTTGTTTCCGCTGCGCTTGTAGTAACCGCTATGAACGGTAGCGAGTAGGAATTCGTACCTCTGGCCAATACACTGTGCACTGTTTTTGCGGAGAGCGAGTGGTACCCACACCGTAGCGTATAACAATGTCACAAAATTTGCTTACAGCACTTGGCGTTTTTGATTATTGGTTTTAGATTATTATTTGATTGTTAATCTTGAACTAAACAATGCGCTATGCAGACTTTAATATTTTAATTCTTCAAGGAACGGAATTTACACTATAACTTTCGGTAAAACTCTTTAAATTTTGTTTTTTTGCAAGACAGAATATTATGCGTGTGAACAGTACTGTAATTGACGTGTTGTTCTTGCATTGTTTTGTATTTATTATACTTATATAGTGCAATTGCATAGAGTGCAATTGCATAGAGTGAATTGACTGGATAATCATTTTGTGGAAAAGTGTGTAAAAGAGTTTAGTTTTTCCTGTGGTGAAGATTTCGTCAGTGTGGAGAGACTCTTTCAAGAATCGAAAGAATTTCCCTTTTGAATCTCTCCTCACCGACGCCAAATATATAAATTTCGGAGGAGTTTGGTTCAGGAGCAATATACTCCTTCCTACCGTGAGAACCATTAGCAGGTTAGTCCTACAGGCAGGAAGACAGAAATTATTAATATAGATAGGTACCTGCCAGTTCCATGACAGTTGAACAGTTGGCTCACAGGCATACTAATATGCAATATACAGTCAGTTTAGGGAAAATACGGTATACCTATTTACACAAAATATAACTAAGTGAACGACGGGGTGTGCATAGAGAATGTACCGCCAAATAACAAAAGAATGAAACATATTTTCGTTCAAATGCATCAAGGATAAAACTACCTGTCTGTATACTGCATATACCAGTGTACAAATTAAGCGGCCTACACACGACACTGCATGTAGTGACTGCGGCAGTGACTGCAAAGAGGGTGGAGTTGAGCGAACTAGCGCTGTCTCGTTCTAGCGGCCCTTTAACAAACGAGACAGCGCTAGTTTGCTCAACTCCACGCTCTCTGCAGTCACTGCCGCAGTCACTACATGCAGTGTCGTGTGGAGAGCCCTTAAAAAATATCATAAATTTGTAGTAAATAGGTACTATTTCGGGGGCCAACTGTCGGGTCACCATACCTACCAGTTGGCGGTCCGTGACGGTGAGCTAGAGAGTAAAAAAAATACGACATATTGACACTAGAACCTGACAAAAATCTGCAAATTCAAACGAAAGCCAAATAAATTCCCTGTACAAAAACACCACATTTAATAACAAGAATCGAAAAAATAGAAACATTCCGGGATGGAATCACATGGTTGCAGCCAAATACGCAGAATCAAGACGCGCCTTTCTCTCGTGGCTTCAAGCCGGAAAACCACTCTCAGGGCCGGTTGCCGAAGACAGGAAGAAATACCGAACAATCTTCAAAGTAGCTCTGAAAAAATGTCAACAGTCAGAAATTCAGCAACGAATTGATGGTATCGCCGCATCACTAATAAATAAAGATTTCCATAAATTTTGGCAAAAAACCTCCTCAGAATTGAAAACTAATATCAAAACTCCTCTCTGTGTCAATGGAGTAAGAGGCAAGGAAAATATCGCCAAATATTGTACGTTACAGGCACATCCCGAATGAAATGACGAAAACGGTAATTATTCCCATAATTAAATCAACAAATCTTGATCCATCCGTGATCAATAACTACCGACCAATTTCACTCTCAGCCACAGAGGCAAGATTATTTGAAAAGATTTTATCTGCTGTCGTAATAGATCAGCTAAAAACAGAGGATAACCAGTTCGGATTCAAACCTGCACTGTCAACATCTATGGCAATATATTCTCTAAAAGAAACCATCAGTTATTATAAACCAAGAAAAACGCCAATCTATACCTGCTTTCTAGATTTAAGCAAAGCATTTGACCGTGTATGTCATAATAAACTGTGGGAAAAACTAAGTAAAAGAGTAGTTTCAGAAGATGTAATAAGATGTGTCAATATCTTTTTCTGATTTTTCTGTTTTCAGATTTTCGATTGAGTTTCGCTTATATTGTCTTCATTTAATTAGCTATTCTTTCAATTTGGCACACGCAACAAGAAAATATTGTGAAATGGTCTGGGGAATTTTCCAACCCATTCTTTTTGAAAAGGCGTGTAAGGCAAGGAGGAAGCATGTCATGTTCAATCTATACACCGATGAGCTTATTCAAAGACTTAATGCCACGAAAATAGGCTGCCATTTAAATGGAGTGTGTGTAAATAACATTAATTACGCAGATGACATGGGTCTTCTTGCACCGTCACTAAGCGCATTAGAGAAATTACTAAAAATTTGTGAAGATTTTGCAAAAAACCATAATCTTTTGTATAATACCACCAAGTCAATAGTTATGGTTTTTAAACCGAAAAACGAAATCGTCCAAACACCCTCAGTATGGCTAGATGAAAGGAAAATTAATGTTAATCACAGCGTTAAATACCTGGGACATGTCATCATAGACGACCTTAAGGATATCGAGGACATGGAAAGGCAGAGAAGAGCAATATCAGTTAGAGCGGGTATGCTGTCAAGACGTTTTTACTCCTGCAGCCCCAAAGTAAAAAGAATACTGTTCAACGCTTTCTGTACCTCGCTGTACACATCAGAACTGTAGGTTGACTACACTGCAACCCAATGGCATAAGTTAAAGGTTGCTTACACTAACTCTTATCGCCAACTTTTCCGCTTACCGAGAGGTGCAGTGCTACGGAAATGTTCCTGCAGGGACGAGTACATACTTTCCGTGCACTTCTCCTCCACCGAATGGGAAGTTTATGGCGCAGACTGTGCCATTCGAAGAATGCGATCATCAACGCCATGACTGCCTGGATGGAATCTCCCCTGATGACCCTCTGAAGACGGGAGACGATAAAATACCCTCCGTAAACGGCTATTTACGTTTATTTTAGTGTTTGATATATACTTTTTTTTTTCAGTTTCATTTTTCATGCTTATTCGTTTATTTAATTTAATTTATGTGTTGTTATTTACTTTTTACCTTAACTTATTATTTATCATTTTTTGTTATTTTAAAATATGGAATGTATTATACTGCACTTCCCCTGCATACGTTCTGGAATAAACTTATATTATTATTTTGTTATTAGTTTTTGGGGTATTATGCCGTGTTGCGCTACCTCCTTCTTTAGCCAACGTTTCGGACAGCGTTGCAGTGTCCATCATCAGGGCAGATGTGTCCATCATCAGGACACATCTGCCCTGATGATGGATGTGTCCTGATGATGGACACATCTGCCCTGATGATGGACACTGCAACGCTGTCCGAAACGTTGGCTAAAGAAGGAGGTAGCGCAACACGGCATAATGCCCCAAAAACTAATAACAAAATAATTTTTGACGGTGAAAATCTAAAATCTTATATTATTTTTATTATTATTGATGTTGTTGTAGCTGAAAAAAAATTATACAATTTAATTTAAATTTTTGTACTAAGATTTTTAGGACTCTTTCAATTTGTGGATCATTCAATGCGCAGCATCCCCAAACTGAAAAATCTTTACACAAAAAATTGAACTTTCGAAAAACACTAAAACTTTTTTTCAGAAACAACAACTTCAATAATGTAATATTTTTCAATTTTATTACTCTAACTCACCGAATAGACACGGACCGCTCCTCGTACCTACCCTCTTTCACGATGCGGTGTGAAGGTGAGAAGTTGAGAAGCCTGAAGAAGGAAAAAATGATTAAATTGAAAATTTATTTTATCCGAAAACTGCTTCATGGATATTTTTGTGCCTTTGGTATTGTATTTATAACCGAATCCATATACATTCCAGGGACGTGCTACTCGTATCGTAATTTTTCAAGAATATTAAGTTAACGTTTTCATAGTCGAAATGATTTGTTTGCAGAAACTTACAAAAATATAAGACACTTACAAGAATTTGTGTTTGAGAAAAAAAAATCGGCTCTAAATATACAAACCTACCTACAGAAACAATAAATTACTCCACTTGGTAAAATAATTAAAACTAGTAGATAAAACCCACGATAAAAACCATTTTGGTGATAAACCCTGCGGGAAGCGATTGACACGAGGACATCATTGGAGGGGACCCACCACTTTCCCACGGCTGTGTGAGGAAACTGATTATTTAACCTCCTTAGCCGCACACGTCAGGACTCTAATTTTTTGTAAAAAGAAAACTACATTTATTTTTGAAACGAATCTAGACCCTCCAATGTCCCTGCATGCATGATTGTTAGTAAAAAAAGAAAAATGTGTGCATACTTACATTTGCAGTAATTAACAAGATAAAGACACATCATAGATGTGTTCGCCTGTTGGTTCAGCATCTAGTTGAGTAAAATAATAAATAAAAAGAAAAATATTTACAGGTGGAAGTATGATTAAAACCAAAGAAAGTATATAAAAAGAAAGATATCGGGGGCAGTTTGTCCCACTATCACGGGGCAGTCCCGGCGACAATGAGCGGGCGAGCGGCCTGGCCGCAACGTGCCCAAACGCCCGCGTCCCTTAGCCGGTTTCCCAAAAGTACCCTTAAAGAAGTGTTTGTGGAGGGGGGGGGGAGATACTCCCAAAGACCCTGGAAATGAAGTGAGCCTCGGATCACCGGAGGCAGGACGGAAGGGAACATTCCTCAAGCTCGCTCATGACGCCGGGGGAGGCACGGGCGTTAGTGGGACGGCCCTACCAGAATTCTGCCACCTGACTGCAGGACCGGGTCTATCCGCCCCCATGGTGGGGAGCCGGACAATAGTAACAGTAACAGTACAATACAGTAACAGTAACAGTAACAGTACAATGGAGTTCAGTACAGCAACCTAGTCACAATTCAAGATGTTAGTAACATAATAAAACCAAATGAGACAGGTAAAAAGGCGCGATCAACAACAAATTGACGCAACAAAATAGATAAAAAGAAAAAAAAAAATATTAAGATTACGCAGCATTAAAGAGCAAAAAATAATAATAATTTGAAACGAGGACAGTTTAGTCTCGAACTTCACGTACATATCATCCAGACTGGAGAGATTCATGAAACTGAAAAATCCAAGAGTACTTACGCCAACCAGCCGACGTTCCTCATGCTATCTGTTAACGTAAGTGGCGCTATCTTTTGGTATTATTAGGTACTTTAATTCGGTTCTATTACGATAGTACCTTAAGCGGCCTACACACGACACTGCATTTAGTGACTGCGGCAGTGACTGCAGAGAGGGTGGAGTTAAGCGAACTAGCGCTGTCTCGTTCTAGCGGCCCTTTAACAAACGAGACAGCGCTAGTTTGCTCAACTCCACGCTCTCTGCAGTCACTGCCGCAGTCACTACATGCAGTGTCGTGTGGAGAGCCCATTAGTTACAAAGTTCACGTTCACAGATGGTTTCCATATGGCGCGGCGTCAGAGTTGTACTTGGAGTCGAAATCTCAAATTTCAACCGTTCAGTCGCTAGGATATTATTACTGTCAGATTATTAAAACTCTCAGATAGAAGTCTTGTCTCAGATGATAACCATGTTTTTTTAAGCCTAATTACCTTCCATATACCTACAAGAACTATTCGATCTAAAATTATTTTGAATTGCAAAGACAATGTCAGGACTGAGTCATTTAGATATTCGCTTGTACCTAGATTGCTTGCAGGCAATACTTTCTCAGAAATAGTAGAAGTGTTCAACTGCACGGAATATTTACAAGAAGGCAATAATAAAAACCTCAATAATAATAATAAATGTTAATAATAAATAAATAATAATTAATAATAAACCTCAATAATAATAATAAAAGAACAATTAGTTATTGATTCTGTAATTTTAAAACAAATTCAAAATCAAAAGCGTAATTTACATACTTGTTATATAGATTATCAAAAAGCTTTTGATAGTGTCCCGCACTCGTGGCTAATCAAAATATTAAAAATATATAAAGTTAACCCAATTATAATTAGCTTTTTGAAAAATATTATGTCCTTTTGGAATACAGATTTACTAGTAAATTTAAAAGGTAAGAAAATAGTAGTACCGGGCATTTCAATAAAAAGAGGGATTTTTCAAGGAGACTCATTGAGTCCTCTTTGGTTTTGCTTAGCATTGAATCCTATGTCTAAAATGTTAATTAAAAGCAAGTTTAGAATAAAAATTAAGGGTAATACAAGAGAGAGTAGTATAGTTTCACATCTTTTATATATGGATGATATAAAATTATTTTCAAATTCTGAATCAAATTTAGAAAAAATGATTAAGGTAGTTAAAATTTTTTCAGATGATATTAAAATGACTTTTGGTTTAGATAAATGTAAAACGATCCATATAGAGAAAGGCAAAATTGTAGATGGAGACGAGGGTATATTTAGAAATTTCAATATTAAAAGTATGAAAGGGGATGAGGTTTATAAATATTTAGGATACCCGCAATCGAATAGATTAGATCACACTAGTATTAAAAATGATATTAGGATTAAATTTCAAACTAGGATCAGAAAAATTTTAAAATGCAATCTATCTGCTAAAAATTTAGTAAAAGCAATAAATACTTGGGCAATACCTTTATTAACGTATTCATTTGGCATAATTAAATGGTCCAATACAGATTTAGATAGTTTAGAACGATTAATTAGAACTACGTTAACAAAGTTTAATTGCCATCATCCAAATTCAGCTATAGAACGAATTAATTTACCTAGAAATTTAGGAGGTAGAGGTGTAGTCAAAATAACATCTTTGAAACACAATCAGGTAGAAATGCTTAGAAATTTTTTCCATAGGAAAGCTAATAGCTCAGAAATGCACAAAATAATTTGTAAGGCAGATAGAAACATTACACCTTTAAATTTATATGACGAGAATGCCAACATTCTTATAAATACTAACCAGGAATTATTAGATTCCTGGTCAAATAAAATTATTCATGCAAAACACTTCAATTATCTCAACCAAACGTATGTTGACAAACTTTCGTCAAACAAATGGTTGAGTATTGGAGAGTTGAGCGCAGAAATAGAAGGATTTATGCTTGCCATTCAAGATAGAGTCATTAATACTAAAAATTATAGGAAGCATATAATCAAAGATATAAATCAAATTGATGATTTATGTAGAAAATGTTTGGCTTTTCCGGAAACTATAGAACATATTATATCGGGATGTTCTATATTAGCGCCGTCCGAGTATACATTTAGGCACAATCAGGTTTTAAAAATAATCCACCAAAGTTTGGTAATTAAACATAACTTGATTGACTGCCGTTATATAGTACCATATTATGAATATGAACCAAATTCATTTTTAGAAAATGAATTTTATAAAATATATTATGATAAAACTATACTAACAGACAGAACAATTAGTCATAATAGACCTGATATAGTTTTACATGACAAAATTTAAAAAATAACTTATATCATTGATGTAGCTATTCCAAATTCCTGTAATATTCAAAAAACTGTTTCTGAAAAAATTAGAAAATACACAGATTTAGGAAATGAGATTAAAAGAATTTGGCATTCTCGGAATATAAAAATATTACCATTTGTTATTTCGGCTACTGGCATTATACCTAGGTCTCTGATTCAAAATTTAGGCGTATTAGATTTGTCAAAGAATTTATACATAAATATGCAAAAATCGGTAATTTTAAATACATGTAGGATTACAAAAGATTTTTTAAATATTTATATTGAGGGATCAGTAGGATTTATAGGTTCAATTAGGAATTCCACAGAGCCGAACCCTCTGATATGAAAATATCTGGAGTCGGTGAATTATTTTCCCATCTGGTCTCTGGTAGGTTGATATGTTGTTCTTGTATTGTTTTGTAATTTTAATACATATAGTGCAATTGCATAACGTGGATTGACCAGATGATCATTTGGGAAGTGTGTGAAAGGGTTTAGTTTTTCCTGTGGGGAAAATTAAACCCGGACATTTAAATCTGGTGCGAACATAATACTATTCTTCTTCATGGGTTCTATATAATTTAAATAGCATATTTTACCCATGATTACTGTTCCACAAAACTAATATGTTTATCACATGTCTGAATAATATAAATAAATATTGCTTAAATAGATCAACATACTTATAATCCATTCTGTAAGTTTATCCGCACAGTCAGAGATGAGCGGTTTTCTCCCAAAGCTTAAGTCCTTAGAAATCAAGTATCCCCTTTAGAATTGGCAAATAGCTCGGAGTTATTTGAGTCAATCAGTAGCGTGCGATTCCATCCATGCTTGGTTGAATTATGAGATACGAGATACGTTTCATGTTCAATATCTTCCCGTACTTCTCGAAAATAATTTCAACCCTTAAAACAAAATAGAATAAACGTACCGATTCACAAACAAATCAACCATTTAAAAAAATATAGCAATTTTTAATTATTGAAGGCAATAAAAGACAGCTCACAAACGAAAATTTGAAACATAAAAATCAGAAAAAGACACGGTTTCAACTATGAATTGAAGCCCAGCCGGGACTCCGCTTTAACCACTGAGCTCCCCTATTTAACTGTGTCATACTTCGGCCAAGAACTACCATCATTATCTTCATTTTTTTTATTGGCCGCCATCTGCAGTGTATTGGACAAATATCTAGATCGCATTTAGTTTGGGGATAACAACACCTCTGCCATTGGTCACCCCAAGTGGTGCGCTACGTTTGGCTAACTTACCAGGGGCGCCCGGGTTCATAAGGTGAGGTTTATCTAGGTATTGATGGCGGATACCTCTGCCCACTTATTTCGTGGCGTGCAAGATCGAGAGAGACTGGTTTAGGGAGATTATTTGACCACTCCAGCTGGACTCTCTCGACCTATCCGCAATGGATTTATACGTCCGTCCCTTTTGGAGTCACTAAACCCTCAGATTCATACGCACACTTCATACCTTTTTCTTTCCCAGAATTTCCTTTCTTTTAAAAGACCCTCCACTCAGCATCCCCAAAGACGGCATAGACCCCGGAGAAAGTATTTTAGTAGATGAAGATAAAGTTGGTAGTGATGTGATTTAGCATTTTTGGTTAGATTACCCACATACGTGCACCGCCTTGTTGGGATCCCATTACTTAGGTACTCTTGTCTTATATTAATTAATTTACATTTTAGAAAAATGAAACAATACAACTTTGTAAAAACCACTTATATAATGTGCAAATCCGACCGGTTTCGGAACAAACGTTCCTTCGTCACGGAAAGCTTATACTAATTTGACAGTTTCGAACAATGTTTTATTATGGTAGGGGGTGGAGCCGTTCATAATAACTAATAACCTACCCACCCACTCTACACTAATACCTACCCACCTAATCTACATTATTAACTAACAACGGCTCCACCCCCTACCATAATAAAACATTGTTCGAAACTGTCAAATTAGTATAAGCTTTCCCTGACGAAGGAACGTTTGTTCCGAAACCGGTCGGATTTGCACATTATATAAGTGGTTTTTACAAAGTTGTATTGTTTCATTTTTCTATAATGGATAACCACAAAGTAATAGCTTCATTAAAAAATATATAATTTACATTTTGCTTACTTGTGTCTTATGTTTGCACCGAACTGTATTTTGAAATTATTTAAGTTATTTTTAAATACCTTAACTTAATTTCATGCTATACCACATAAGAGTATGTAGAAATAAAGGAAAGAAATAAAGAAAAAAATATGTAGACTTCAGAAAAAAAGATATTGCTACTTTACTGCTCAAAGATCATTAAAGGGCTAGTACACCACTGAAGCGATAGCACCCTTTACCGACTCCACGCTACCTTAATTTGTAAAAATCGAGAAGTTTCGACGGAGAAGCCAATAAACGGAAATAAATTACCACCCTTATATATTATTTGAAGGGAGGAAACGATTTCTCGCGTGACTGGCGGTGTATTTTATGCCGCCATTTATTATCATTGATTGATAAAGGATCGAAACTTCTAGAATAAATTTTATTTCAGGCTGAAAATAATTTTACGACTTTTCTTTTATTTTAAAAACCTTAAATTCATTTCATGCTATACCACATAAGAGTTTCAACCTTCAAAGCTTTATGGAACTTTTTGGAGGACCCACCACATACCCGCCCTAGTATAGGTAACAGATGGTTACCCCTTCAAGGCTCTTGCAAGGACTCTAATTTTTTGGTAAAAACGACTCTACATTTGATAACGAAACTAGACCTCCAATGTCCTTGCATACGTTGTTAGCAAGCAGTATGCAAGTGCTTAGCGGGAAATACAGATACAATATGTGTTAGTATAACAAAAATAGACAAGACAATGGGACAGGTTGGTGAAAGTCCACGAGGTGGCAAGCGCTGGGTGATTGTATCCGGCGTATCCTACAAGCACCTGTTTGGGAGGAAGACACAGTAGATAAGTAATAAGGGCATGGCAAACGGTTGGGAGTCCTCTCCAATCGATTGGCAGTCCCAGCAAGAATGCGCATGACGTTCGGTCTAGTCGTGAACCACACTCAGCTTCCGCGCCCCTTAGCCGGTTCCTCGGTGATGCCTCAAAGAAAAGTAAATGGGAAATTGGGGGGAAATACCCGACGACCCTAAGGAATTCAGCGTCGAGTAGCCGGAGGCAAGGCGAAGGAGAAGCTTTATGGAACTATAATATCTAAATACAGTAGTTATTGATATGTGAGAAGGAGAAAAGGAAGGTTAGAATAATTACGAATCAAAATCAGCTTTTTCGGGCCACATTTAATTTCAGAATGGAGGCATAAATTCCAGATTTAGAAAATTACGTCTACCTGGATATTCAGAACCAGTTCCTAAATATAACTAATTCCATTATAACAATATGCAAGGCAAGTTAGTATGGAATCAATGCTCTTTTTCCTAATTTTAGTTATTTCCCAAATTATTTGCAGTTTATATTTTCAGTATCGCCCTGGTGAAAGACCACTGTTCGGAATCGAAATGTTGGTTGAAACAGCTTTAGCCGTGGTTGGTGACCAAATTTGAATATCCAGGTACTTCCCCGCCTTCCTCATCTCATTCTCCTCCCCACTACCTTCAGCAACACAACGAACCCTAAATATGGGGTGCCATAGTCTCACTGTATTCAAACGGTTGAAAGGGACTCATTGAGTGCTGTAGCCGCATAAAAAATCATCATCATCGTCTTCTTCCCCTTGTCCTATTCGGGTCGGGGACCCATTGCATCGACAAGGCTCCTTCATACGTCCCAGTATTGCACTGTTGTTCGGCCTCCGTACACGGCAGTCCCATCCTCTCCTCACACAGTTTCGGAAGTTGCCTCGTCCAACTGTGTCTGTGACAAAGATGGCAGTGTTAAAAACGGTATACCGCCCGACACTTAGCCCTACTTACGGCCACCAGATATGGATGCTAAACGAACAAACATGCTCTAGAGTCCAAGCTCCTGAAATGAGGTACTTGAGAGGAGTGGCAGGGGTTACGAAATGAGATCATATAAGAAACTCTACGATCCGAGATGATCTAAACATTGAACCACAGCTACTCTTCATAGAAAAATCGCATAAAAAATATTAATTAAAAATAAATACGTTAAAGAAATTTATTTTAGTTTTCTATTCTGAATTCTGGCTTTTCACAAAAAAAAAACAGAGTAAGCTATATAACCTAAGTATAACGGCGCAATACGCCGCTTAAGGTTGTTTCGTTCCTTTACCATAATTCGTGGTTCGGCTATTCCAAAGTATTCCATTCCATTCCATTGACAGGCTTCGTACTAAACATTTCAATGTTAAAAGGGGATATAACTTGGCTCGTGTATGATGTGATATCATTAAATTTGACCTCCAGAACGTGTATTCAGCTACTAAGAGCAAAGACAAAATTTACCTATACAGGTTGTTCCGTATGCTATGGATCAAACGAAGTGAAGTGATCGGAGAGATTATTTGCAATCAAAATAACTTTTTTTGTTGTGGTCCAATTCTTAACCATTTCAATGTTTTATCAATTTTTTGTATTTTTTAAATAATCTTTACGCAGGTTATGATTTTAAATTTTCACGGCCAAAAATATTTTCGTTATTTATTTTTGGGGTGTTATGCTGTGTTGCGCTACCTCCTTCTTTTGCCAACGTTTCGGGCAGCGTTACAGTATTCATCATCAGCCCTGATGATGGACGCTGCAACACTATCCAAAACGTTGGCTAAAGAAGGGGATAGCGTGACACGGCAACACACCCCAAAATAAATAACGAAAACCTTTACGCTATCTAAAAAAATGGTCTAAATAAACGAGGATCTTAAATTGATAATTAAAAATTAATTTAAAAATTAGGTTTGACTGTATTGAACCTTCCTACCCAGGAACCGCAGTCAACCACGCTACCAACTGAGCCAAATCCAGGTTGGATAAGACTGAAATTTGTTCCGTACATAAACTGCTGTACTGTCATCGAATTTCAGAAAAATTTCATGCATGTCCGCCTGGGCGTGAAAATCCATAGAATACATTGTCATCCACCACGAGTTTGAGCTCGAGTTTTTGGTGAGTTTGAGCTCGATGGGATGTCGAGAAATGCATTAATTTCCACTTCATACATTCATTCAATCAAGAAAACAAAAGTGAAAGTGAAATAGATGCATTTACAAAATGGATATAATATTGAAATGGTTAAAAATTGAATCACGTCACGTTAAGTCATTTTTATTGCAAATAACCTTCCTTATCCACCCACTTTGTATGATCCATAGTTGAAGGGGACACCTGTATGAAAATACGATAATTCGTTACATAAAAAAATTTGCAGCTTTTGAATGTTAGTTAACTTAATTAAAATTACATATATTTATATGTAGGTATACGCAGAAAACTTTGTTATACCCTACGGGACCGCAACGGGCGGTATCGAGACAGCCCGGCAGGCCAAAACAGTGGCATAAGCGAGACAGATTACACTAATAACGGCAAATCACATGTTGGAGCAGTGCAGATATATAATTCATCCCGTGCACTAGCGACGCATGCACAAAGCGCCTCGAGGGCAAGTGAATTTTGGACCACTTTGGTCATGCGTGACCCAATGCGTCTGGTTCGGAATTACTATGTAAAACGTTAGCGCTCCAACTTTCACAAATAAGCACTCATGCGCGTGAATTTAAACAATTCCGCGAGTTTTTCAGCGATGAATTGCATATCATTTACTCTCGAGATTTATCAAATTATTTTACAAATATTACTAGGTGAAGAGAACGAATTGCAGTACCCCCCATTGATTAATTTACTTCACCTATAATGCGTGCAACGTACATTTTAAAGGTGAAATTCACTGCTGGCAATTTCAGTAACAAGCCGCCTCTGGAGTCAAGTAAATTTGGGAAACCCAGAATAGGGATGGCGAACCAACGGCACGCGTGCCATTAACGGCACATGACACAATATTTTGGGCACGTCACTGTTCAGTGATCACAAAATTTATAATGCACTACGAAAAAAGTGTGATGTGTATAGTATGTGAATGAGCGAACCCGAGTGATCCCTAAGCTACAGAATATTTGGGTGCGGTGCGCTGGCTGCGATACACGGGGTACGGGGCTCACTCGTTTGTTTTCGTACCTACAATCTACATCGCGGGTTTCTATTGCTAATGAACGACGCATAATTTCTTTATGCATAACATAATAGTGAACTTCGATGACATAATTGTATTTTAAAGTTTATTTGAGTTTCATCTATGATTTAAATGTTATTTAATATGGCTAGTTCAGCAAAAAAACAAAAAGTGCAAGATAGTAAGAATATCAGAGAATTTCAAACTCGGTGGACAGAGGAATATGCCATGGTTTGTAAAGGTGCCAAAGCGGTGTTTAGATTAGTTCAATGTTGATTCAAAAATTTGTTGAAACAAGGAGAGAGTTAGAAGTAATTGAAACAGAAGGATTGAAAGGTAATTATAAAAATATAATAACAAAATTTTGGAAACATGGAATGCGTTATCTGACACATTTAATTGTTCGAGGAAGCTGGCTCATACTATTTTAACAATATTTTTATCAACCCATGCCCGCGAGTCATTATTCTCAGAGATGAAGAACATCTAATTTTACTTTAATTTAAATTACGCGTATAATGTCCCTATTTAGTAGTAGTAAATAAAGAGTTTTTAATTGATAGTAAGCATTTATTATTATTATTTTCCCAATAATTACAAAGTCAAAATTATTCGATGGCATGTCTATGACCTCATTAAACATTTCTTTAGAAAAATGGCACGTTGATACGTAAAGGTTCGCCATCCCTGCCCTGGAACGTATCAACTACTACCCTAAGGTTAGTATATGATTATTCAATGTCGAAACAGAAGACGTATCGCTACTCTACCAAAGCGGCTACGTTCAAATACCCAAAAAACTATCAATTCTCTCGTAAGCGAAATCTGTGTGAATCTGAAAAATGTATGTGGTCAGTAGAGTAACAAAAGGCAAGAGGAAAAGGCCGGTTTGGCAAAAGAAATTGATATTTCATAGGTCCTCTCACTTCTACTCAAAATCATTAAGGGCGGGCAGAGAAAAAACAAGCCGAGAAAAAGGGCTTTGGGCATCTCGTTATATATTATTATACCCTTCTGCGTGACAAATGATGAATGAGAAAAGAACCATCATGAAGGTATATCTTTTAATTTAGTTTTGAAGGTTATTTTTTAGAGTAGATTGTTCTTTTTTAAATAACTAGCTGACCTGACAAACGTTGTTCTGCCATATAAATTATTTCTAGTGAATATTTTGATTGTTAAATAAAAAATAACGAATGTGTTGTTAGTGTTTGGGGATGGGATCTATGACATAAAGAGGAATGAAGCGCTGTAGACGATGATCGCTGATAAAAACAAAAAAAAACACCAACTATAGTAGGAAAATGAAATAAAGAAAATCAATATGAATTTCGAAGAGCAATTGAGTGTAGGGTAATTTTTGTCAGTCCGTATTTAGCCAACACAAATAAGCTCAATGGTTTGCCCACGCAAGTGCATGATAGCGAATGAAAAATCAAAATGACGCGACGCTTCTCTTTAAAGTCTTGCGCATGTGTGAATGAAAGTTCGATGAGGCGGACGTAGCGCCATCTATCATCCAACAATATGAATAATTTCGTTCTGTTTGAAATACGAAAGACGGTTAAATTTGTTCATGCAAAAATACTAATCGCGATTAAAAAATGGGAGGGTGGGGGTAGGAGGGTTAAAATTTGGGGTTATAGGTATTTTTTGATGCCAAATACAAAAAAAAATACAAAAAAAAAATTGTCAAAAAAATAGATTTTTTTTCTTGATAGGGACACCCTAATCACCTAGCGGTATGATATATACTTTAAAACCTATTCTCATACCTACCGAATATACATAAAAAATTTCATAAAAATCAATCAAGCCGTTTCGGAGGAGTGCGACCACAAACACCGTGACACGAGATTTTTATTTATAAGATATTTTTGAAAATCCGTAAATAGGTAAAACACTAACTTAAGGCCATGTTTTTTTTGAAATGCTACTTTTCGGTGGTTTTCTGAGGTTTATGAATTTTTATTACTAAGAATTCAATTTATACTTACAATTTACTAGGGTTATTTCGAGAAAATCTTAGATGAAATTACTGAACCCTCGATTCTGTCGTAATGCGGACACAGGACAAGCGGCATGGATTTGATTATTATAAAAATCTATAGTTTTATTCCGAGATTGATGAAATTTCGCACACTTGACTTTTCAAAGCAAGAGGAAGCAGCTCAGGCTTGCCAACGATAATGCCTTTTTTCTTCTGAGTTAGACATTTTTCTGTTTAACTTCTGTGACATCAAGATTGCAAAAAAAAAAGTTTGAACACAAGGCTTCATCTCAACGGTCTCAATTGGTGTAATTAATGCAATGTTATTAATCGTAAATTTTGTGAAATATTATTTGATTCACTGTAATAAAAATAAACAATCATTATCTTATGTGTCACGTGTCTCGGTGTTTGTGGTAGCACTCCTGCCAAACAGCTTGACCGATTTTTATGAAATTTTTTATGTATATTTGGTTGGTATGAGAATAGGTTTTAAAGTATATTTCATACCGCCAGATTATGAGGGTGTCCCTATCCAGAAAAATAAATTCTATTTTTTTGACAATTTTTTTTATTTTTTATTTGGCATCAAAAAATACCTTTAACGCCAAATTTTAACCCTCCTACCCCTACATCACGTTTAGTATTTTTGCATGAACAAATTTAACCGTCTTTCGTATTTCAAACAGAACGAAATTATTTATATTGTTGAATGATATATGGCGCTACGTCCGCCTGATCCGAACTTTCATCCACACATGCGCAAGACATTTGATATTTTTTTTACGCATTGATATTTCATTCGCCATTATGTTCTCGTGTGGTCAAACCATCTAGCTTATTTGTGTTGGCTAACGACGGACTGACAAAAAATATCGTATACTCAATTGCTCTTCAAAATTCATACTGATTTTCTTTATTTCATTTTCCTACTTTAGTTGGTGTTTTTTTTTATCGGCGGTCATCGTTACAATTCCACCATTCCTCTTTCTATCCCATCCCATCCCTACTCACTTACAATACATTCGTTATTTTTTATTTAACAACCAAAATATTCACCAGAAATAATTTATATGGCAGAACAACGTTTGTCGGGTCAGCTAGTTATTAATAAAAATCTTCTTCGGTCTAGTCATGAAACAAACTGCTAAAGATAGTCAGATTGTAGAAAATAATAGAAAATTAACATTTCAGAAGATTCAGCCCGCAAAAACATATTTATCTTGAGTAAATGAGACAGCAATTTGTAAATTAGGGGTTGAGATGAAATAATAAGGGTAAGATTTTCGCTCCATAGACCTCCCTTTCCCTCGACTAGCGATGTTCAACCGAGCATAATAATTTGGCCAAAGATATATATTTAACTTACTGAGACGACACGGAGAATTTTGTACGTATTATGAAATTATGGTTAAGAATTTGTGCGAATACGTGCGGAAGGTAAAACGATGATGTCACCGAATAAATTAGGTTACGTTAGGATTTAATTTATTATTAACTAAATTAATGTGTGATAAATTTACATAACGTATGCCTTTCTTTGTCGTGTGCTTACAGAAGTTCAACGAATGTTCACATTTGGTGAAACTATGAATATTCATGATATAATTATTATAGTATCTATTGTAGAATATTTAAGCTGTTTTCTCCTGAAATATTAATTCATAAAAACATTTTTTCTTTAAATCTTGTGTAATGTGTTAAAAGAAAGTTTTTCTTGGAATTCAAACGCTTTTGTGGTATTTTGATTAAAATAAAATATCATAAAACACCATTTTCGCTTTGACTTGAGCTTCATTAGGGCTTGATAATAAGTCAAAGAGAAACCTTTTCGGCATTAAAAAAAACGTTAATGAAGTTTGGTGTATACTGTGACTGTTTTTATTAAATTTTTCTTGATATTCTTATTGCCATTAATTATTTCGCATTTAGGTACTTACTTACAGAGTGGTGTCTACATACAGCATCATCCTGAAATTTGAAACATATGTAGCTTAAAAATGCTCAAGGCGTTGGTATGTAGTGACAAGATCTTAATAGCCAGTTACCTTCCAAACTTCCAACCGTCCGCTACCCCATTCCAATTTCTTTCTCTTTGTCACTTTATTTAGCCCCTCACAACATTTCCATGAAACAGGGGGCGCCCATTGTTTCGGACAGTGGGAATTTAAAATAGTCTACGTTCGCAATTCATCCGATAATGGACTACGTGATAAAAAACGTTAAAAATCCTCACCCACCACCTTAGCAACACCCTTTTTTAACGCTATATTTATTTCTTCGTGTAATATGCTCCTAACTAGCCTCCCTGTTTCCGCAGCACTTACACTGATCCACGCACCACATTACCAGCATAGGCTGTGAGGAGCACAGCCCGCTGGCGCACCACTATCACTTTCACGGCTGCGCGTTATCTCGGCCATCTTTGTATAATGTCATTCTAACCGGCAAATCTCTGTTTCCACAGCACTTCCACTGGTCCACACACCACATGGTCAGCATAGACTCTGAGGAGCACAGCCCGCTGGGGCACCACTATCACTTTCAGGGCTGCGCGTTATCTCGACCATCTTTGTATAATGTCATTCTAACCGGCAAATCTCTGTTTCCACAGCACTTCCACTGGTCCACACACCACATGGTCAGCATAGACTCTGAGGAGCACAGCCCGCTGGGGCACCACTATCACTTTCAGGGCTGCGCGTTATATCGGCCATCTTTGTGTAATGTCCTTCTAACCGGTATATCTTGTTTCCACAGCACTTCTTTTGGACCACGTACCACCAGACTGCGAGGAGCACAACCCGCTGGCGGTCGCGGCTGCGCGTCAACTCGGCCATCTTTTGTGTAATGTCCTTCTATCCGGCATTTCTTTGTGCTGGCGCACTACTATCACTTTCACGGCTGCTCGTTATCTCGGCCATCTTTGTGTAATGTCCTTCTAACCGGCAAATCTCTGTTTCCACAGCACTTCCATTGGTCCACGCACCACATGACCAGCATAGACTGCGAGGAGCACAGCCCGCTAGCCCACCACCACCGACGGTCGCGGCCGCGCGTCAACTCGGCCATCTTTGTGTCTAACGACACGTCTGGCTTCGCGGGCTTTGACGCGGGAGACTTCCTGAGGCGTTACGGGAGCCAGTCGAAGCTGTGCAGGAAAGCGAGGTCAATTATTACATAGAACCTTAGGTCCCATTTTTTTACGGATTCCTATTATTTTGTTTTGGAATGCATTCTCTTACTTTTCATCGTATACCTATTTTTTGTGTTAACCTATTGTTTTCACCCCTTCATAAATCCTCAATTAGACAAAATAGCTTTGTAGAAACTTAGGCCCCTTTTTTATGAAATCCAGAGTCTTTCTTTTGATTTAGCCTGCATTTTCTCACTTTTAATATTATACCTACCTATTCAATATTATTCCTCATAAATTGACATCAATTTCTTAAAAATTCTTGAGAAAAATGAAGATTTAGCTTGTAGGTCGATACCCTGCAATATTTATATGTATATTTGAAAGTGACATTTTCCATAAAACAATTTTAAATCCAGCCCCATGACATCGCTTGTGCATGTATTTATTAAGTATCATGTCATGCATTTATTAAGATAAATTTTAACTTCAGAAACATAAACTTAATTTTTTTCTACACAGTGGAATCCAAATTCTTATCCCGAATCTTTTGTTCCCTTTAGGTGGCACTGGTAACCCTGTAGCAAAATCAATTCGTCAAACGTTCGTCAGATGTTCGAGTCCTTTTCTTCACTTCAATATCCTTCGCCCTTATCGCGTCCTTCACTCTGTCCTGTCACCTGCCTCTTGCCTTCCATTCTGCCCCTTGTCTCGGCCCTAAACTGAATAAGATCACTGTGCTATATTTTGCTTGGCTGGTTTTAAGGGTGACCTACATTCTATAACACTACGTAGTCAATTCGATTCTAGAACTTCAAAATCATTAGATTAATGATTATTTTTATTAGATGTAAAATGTTAATATTTTCCTCATTTGTTCATGAAAAAAAATGCAATACGATAATACAACACTTTGAACGAGTTTTGATTTTAATTTATCCATAATTTAAGTAATAACTAGTAATATCGGACAGCTGATTTACGCTTCGGGTATTTTTTAGAAAAAAGACAAAACATTCCCCGGTCACGAAGTTACGAGTAACCTGGCAATATTTTAATTACTATTACTACCATAATTATCAGCGGAAAAAGTTGCTTATGCGTATGCAATGATTAAGATTAAGCTATATAATTTTTAGTGGGGAAATTTCTATTCTATTTTTAATTTTTAACTTTATGAGTAAAACCTCAAATTGTAATATTTAAATAAATGAAGACAATATAAGCGAAACTCAATCGAAAATCTGGAAACAGAAAAATCAGAAAAACATATCGACACCTCTGGGACTCGAACCCAGGACCTCTTGCTTTCCGGGCAAAAGGTTTTACTCATAAAGTTAAAAATTAAAAATAAAATATTCATCCTAGACTTGCAGAAAAGTCGATAGATGTCGCATATTAAATAAAATGGATAAAGATTTATCCAGATACTATCTAGAGAGCATTTAGTTCGGGTTTGAATCTTGCAATCATACATAAATATAGTTGCCAATAATATATGCGTTAAAGAAAATGAAGATAGTGTAGGTGGTTCTTAGTCGAAGTATGGTACAGTTAAACATGACCGAATTTCATATCGACACCGTTTTGCCCGGAAAGCAAGAGGTCCTGGGTTCGAGTCCCAGAGGTGTCGATATGTTTTTCTGATTTTTCTGTTTCCAGATTTTCGATTGAGTTTCGCTTATATTGTCTTCATTTATTTAAATTTCTATTCTTCGTAATATGCATTCTGATCGGAAAGGATTTTTTAAAATTTTTGCGTGAAATTTGCAAAAATTAAACAAAAATTTGCTTTTTGGTGATAATTTCAGACAGTTTGTACAAAAAAAAAATCAACCATAAAGCGTGTAGCGCAAGAAGTGGGTACTTTGGTCACTCTTGAATTTCAAGATCTTTTCAAAATGCTTCGCCTGTTATAATTTTAAAAATCCTTTAATTGAATGTTATAATTTTAAAAATTACACTAGATAAAATTTTATAGAACGCAGCATAATGTATGTAGCTATAAAAGAATACTAAATATTACGGTTTTGACCTCCTCCACACATCTAATAAATACTAAAGCAATATTTAGAAAGGCAAGTCAAACCGCCTGCAAGATTTACAGTATTATATTATATTACCTTCTATGGCACACGTTCGTCAGAACGTGATTCCAGACTGAAAAAAGAGATTTTTCAAAAAAAAAAATTGTAATTTAACATTTTCCTCGTATATTGTTCTCATATCACGTATTCGTGTTATCTTTAACACTTTGTACGTTTATGAGCAGCTTGTTTTTTTACTAAAATTTCCTAACCACAACAAAGTTTAAAAAAAAAGTAAACGTTTTACTTCACCCCCTTTAAGAAAATAATAAATTTTATAAAATGATAAATTATTATTTATTTCAATTTAAGTAAATTTGTATTTAATTACATGAAAACAAATAACTTTGTGAAAACACTACTATATGTATAATCAATATTATCAACATGTTTGGAAAACAAAAATTTCTTTGTCAGGATAAGATTAATATTAAAAATAACAAAAGACAAACAAGTATAGTCAAATAAGAACTATAGACAAAATATTAGAGTGAGAAGTGAATAATATGGTAAAAACAATGACATGACATGAAATTTCAAAATTATTTTAGAATGTGTAAAAATAGCATTTATATGATAAAAACTCCCTTTATTATTTTGTCTATAGTTCTATAGTTTTCGAAACATGACGAGATTGATTATATAGTGGTGTTTTTGCAAAGTTATTTGCTTTCATTTAATTAAAAAAGGACGCCACAAAGTTTATTTGCAAAGTTTGAAGAAGAAATTTGTACTTATTTCAACTTAAATTAATGTTATTTATAACGTTGGTTCGTCGTACCAAGAATAAATAAAATAGTTACTCTTTTTTATGCGAATACCGCGCAAGAATTCCGACTGCTCAAAACAGTCAGTCAATGAGCTATGCCATCCTGAATTGGGGTAGTCGTGATATTGAAGGGAATTAGAGGGGAAGGAGGCAGGATAGAAAAAGGCTGTTAAGTCCCTGACTATTCAGATCTGCAAACAAGCCACTTCAAGTAACGTTTAGCTTCCGAATGGTGGTTTTTTACCAAGGCGATACTGAGAGTATCAGATGACTAAAGTGAAAACTGTAGATTTAAAGCATTTACAAATTCATAACTATCTCTAAAGACATTTACGATTTTACTAGAAAATTTTATCTTACAGTCGAAAACTTACATACTCGCAGAACAAATGACGAATGTAAAATTCCAACTTTCGACAACGTAACTTTAGATTTCCCACCGGATCGTACCTTTTTAGTCACCCAATTCCATAAATTACGTCGCTTTCTTTCCGTATAAGGATCATCTCGTTCTGAACTAAGTGCTTAAGTTTCAGTGGCTACCTTCAAATTATTCGGAGTGGCTGTCATTCAATTGGACATTATAACGGTGTGGGATTGTCATTTGGCAGGTATTTTTGTGGAAATTTCGATAAGTGTGTAGGTACCTACTTACTTTTATTTATAATAATTTTCCCCTTATTTATAATAATTTTTGATTCAGCAACTTCAGGTAAGTATTTTTCTGTACCAGCTTTTAAAGTATATATAAAAAGATAAAGTGTAGATTTAGGTCGTTTTCATTGTTTAGGCAAACATTTTTTTTAAGTTAATCTCCGTTACCATACTAAATCCGCCAATATTGAAAGAGATCAACTTATATGCCCATAACACGTATACTCGTGGGAGATCTTCTGCCTATCAGAATGCACCATTAAGCAGGGCGACTTTGAGCATCGACATCTTCAATGTCACCTACAGAGAATTCAGTAACTATCTCTTGACATACGTCACAACATAGTTAACTGCCCCCCATGCACTAAAAAAAATTGTTATCTTCTGCATAATTTTTTAGTGTATAATTGTTTTACTGTGTCACCAAACGTAGCGAACCACTTGGGGTGACCTATGGCACAGGTGTTGGTTATCCAATAAATGGTTCCCGGGGCGGCGGTACCCATACCCGCCTCCCAAATTGTAGATGATTGGGGTGATTTTTTACAAAACTGTGCTTTACTAATTATCCAATAATTATTAGTTAAATATTAACAATGGTGCAGATATCCGTTTTCTGAAATCTGGCGTCTTCAGGTTTCTATAGCTTAGTAGTTAGAGCGTTGTCACGGTAAGACAGAGATCCTCGGTTCGATCCCCAGGTGCGATCGTTAACTTGGCGTGTCTTGTTCCGTTTCTTTATTTATTAATATTGTCTTTTTTAAATGATTAAACATTTATGTAGTTAATGAAAGGCTTAAAGAGTTCGCTTAAACTATTCGCACAACGCCGGGAATATACAACACGTAGATTCTAGTTACCTATCTAATATATATTGTCACGATAATAATTATTACTTAGTAATAATTATTATCCTGACTTAATAAACCTTCACCTGGCCGCTTACTTTAATTGTTGAATCACCGTATTTTAGATTTTTTCGATTGGCAACTGTAATGATAAATTTCCGGCGTGACTTTTTGAATTTCCGCCATACGGGAGCCCGAAATTAATTCGAATGGTCGCCTAAAATATAAGTTTTGTGTTTTCATTATGTGTTAATGTCACTTTTAAATTTTTTTAAATTCCTTTCATATAATTATTATTTTTTTAAATACTACATGATATATGTTATGTCTAATTCATATTAATTTCTTATAATTAAATTATAATATGTAAATGAAATCCTCAGCACGGGATATCCCAGTGAGGAATTGTCCTGGGCGACAGAGAGATCGCCATTTTTTAAGGCTAACACACCGCCGCGTTCAAAATTGATTGTGAATAATGTACAGAATCGCGGCCGGCGCATTCGATAAATTGGCGTAAGCAAGGCTTTGTAACGAGCTACGGTCGTGGCGGTACTTATTTGGGGCGGATGTACGCCGGCGCTCATCTCCGGAAGAAGGTTGCGGTACTAGGGGTCTACCGAGAGGAAAGCGGTACGCTCAACCGGTACACTGGATCCTGCTCCCTGGTGAGAAGCCTCTGGGACCTTCCTCGGGGTCTCTCCCGGTTGCTGACCTGAAGATCCCGCATGCTGATGGACCTCATTTCCTCCACACGCTACGTGGTCGCCGATTAATATGCGTTCGCGTCAAATTAGAATTAATAGAAAGTAATAGATACGTGGTCCGCAGGTATGCTCTTTACTTTATATTTAACTTTCTTCCAGCTAAATTCTCAGTATGGTTCTTGTTTCTTTTGGGATTATGAATCCCGGTCCCTTGAGTGGCACCCTTGTATTTTAAAAGGCATAAATATAGTAGTATTTGTTACTGTGAGATAATCTCTTTTATTCAATTATTACAAGCAATAATTGTCAGCCTGAAACACTCATTTACATTGAAAAATCTCCCGAGAAAAGATACTTGCCGCCAACGGGACTTGAACCCGTGTCCTTCCGATTGCCGGTCGAATGCTCTGACCACTGAGCTATGGGGGCTTATCAAATACCCGCCAAATAATTCAATATATACTAGTGTTTCATTCAACAATTACTGCTTGTTATATTTTTTCCACCTGAAAACAACCAACTTTATTTTTGCGAGGAAGACATTGTTAGTGTTAAATCCCTCGCTAGGTGGCGTCGAGACAAATTATGTCTGCATTTATTGGGGAAAAACTTAAACTTGTTAAATATTAATTATTATTTTTTAATTTATAAACTAACGTTTAGACAAGATTTTTATGCATAGCACAAAGGGTAACAATTATTACAAGCAATAATTGTCAGCCTGTAATAATTGTTACCCCTTATTGCTTGTAATAATTGTTACCCTAAAGTTGGTTGTTTTCAGGTGGAAAAAATATAACAAGCAGTAATTGTTGAATGAAACACTAGTATATATTGAATTATTTGGCGGGTATTTGATAAGCCCCCATAGCTCAGTGGTCAGAGCATTCGACCGGCAATCGGAAGGACACGGGTTCAAGTCCCGTTGGCGGCAAGTATCTTTTCTCGGGAGATTTTTCAATGTAAATGAGTGTTTCAGGCTGACAATTATTGCTTGTAATAATTGTTACCCTTTGTGCTATGCATAAAAATCTTGTCTAAACGTTAGTTTATAAATTAAAAAATAATAATTAATATTTAACAAGTTTAAGTATTTCTCCAATAAATGCAGACATAATTTGTCTCGACGCCACCTAGCGAGGGATTTAACACTAACAATGTCTTCCTCGCAAAAATAAAGTTGGTTGTTTTCAGGTGGAAAAAATATAACAAGCAGTAATTGTTGAATGAAACACTAGTATATATTGAATTATTTGGCGGGTATTTGATAAGCCCCCATAGCTCAGTGGTCAGAGCATTCGACCGGCAATCGGAAGGACACGGGTTCAAGTCCCGTTGGCGGCAAGAATCTTTTCTCGGGAGATTTTTCAATGTAAATGAGTGTTTCAGGCTGACAATTATTGCTTGTAATAATTGTTACCCTTTGTGCTATGCATAAAAATCTTGTCTAAACGTTAGTTTATAAATTAAAAAATAATAATCTATTTTATTCACCTAGCCTAACTAACCTTACTGGAGGGAAAATTGTATTTTCCCTTCCCACCATCCTGAGGGAGTTTCTTATGCTGTATATAAAAACGGTACCAAAGAACCTTTATGTTACAATATAGCATAGATAAAATCTAGCTCTATATTGTTCAAATGGAAGAGAAACCTTTTTTTCTTTCCAGTTATTTTAAAAAGCCGAACCACTAAAAACATGTCTAGGTTCTCTTATAAAGGTACCTGTAAGTAACAATTTTATCACAAACCGCAAAAAACATATGTATTTCACTTTGCCAAAACTTGTCGTTTGTCTACTTGATAGAATATGTGAAAAAATCTTCAAAAATCATCCCAAAGAGGAGCATTTGATACACGATCGCAAACATACCCCACACCTTTCGACCTCAAAACATACCCCGATTACGAATTCCATGTATGTGAGCAATTGGGACTTTCGTCTCGTACAACATACTTGTCTGGTTTTCCAAATCTTTACATGACTGTATTCAATTGATCCATCCGGTCCTGTCTGGGGCAATCCCGACTTATTTCATCCGCTTATCCGTCAAATATTCTTCTGACGCTCCTTTACCCGCCCATTCGCTCAAAATATGAATGAGACGACGGTGAAACTGAAAAGATTCAAATCAATCATTTCATAAAACGTCGGTATCCTGTTAAAACAATAGCAATTCGTTATGCTTCGCAAACGAACCCTTTCATCGGGTTCACAATATTAAAGCCCTTTATTTAAAATATTTCCCTCAAAAGAAAAAAAGGATTTTAAATATTCCGTGAAAAACAAGCGTTTTGTCAACGTACTCGTAATTGTAAAAGAATTGTTTTTGAAGATTTCTGTTTAAATATAAAACGGGAAAGTAATAATTCTGAAATAAATAATATATTATTACTTTCCATTAATTATTAATAACTAGCGAGTTCCTGGCATGCGTTGCCATGCACTTTAATAAATAAATTGTTTCTCTTTGCCTGTCCTTTCCTTTTCGTCCCCGTTCTCCTTCGCGTGTTCCATCTCTACCTTCCCCCTCCCCTCTTCTGCTTCCACCCTTACAGCGAAACCCCTCCGCCCCCCGCCTTCGTACCCCCCCTGCCTTCCCTCCCTCCCACTAAACTCCCTGAAATACACTCATCTTTATAAGTGATTAGCGGGCGTGCGTACAATAACTCATGGAGGTTTCATAACCATCGGATAGATAGTATAAAAAATAATTTTATAACGCCAGAGCTCATTATTATATACAGAAGTCATCGCGGGTGTGCGCACAACAAATCACAAACATCAAGTTTTATCGCAATCGGATGAATGGCTTAGCGCTTAAGTGACAAACAAAAATCATGAAAAAACGAATTCTAATATTTTTTTTATAATTTTATCGTTAGTTTATTAAGTTTATTTATAATAATTGTTATGTTAGCACAAAGATTGCAAACAAAACGTATGGAGCTATACAGTTAATAAATAAATAAGTCGCGCATGCGCAGACAGAGCTGCAACAAAGCGGGAATAGGTATAAAAACAACAGCGCGGGAGCACCCAGCCCTCTTGGTTTCCCCTCGTCCGGCAGTTGAGTCCCACACCTAGTCACGCACGGCTGTCATTCACGAGACGCCGTAGCTCATAACTTCGCGACGCGTGCCGCAAACAAAATGGCTAAGTTCCGCTACAGAAGTTGATATTGTGTAACGATCTATAACTATTGTCGTGAGTAGCCTCCCGCCGTGAATATCGCAAGATATCCAGATGAAACGTGTTATGGCGCATTAAATAGCACCCACGCCGCCGCTAAGTTCCGTCGTGATAATTCATATACCCGACCCGAGTGAAGATAGGCCTTCGGAAGAAGCGTAGCTGTGAGCACGGACCCCCCGGTCGAGCCAGCCTGCCTTGTTAGGCCTCCGCTGCCTCCTGACCCTCCTGAAGAGCACGGACCCCCCGGTCGAGCCAGCCTGCCTTGTTAGGCCTCCGCTGCCTCCTGATCCCGCCCGCCCTACGATACAGGTTTACTTATTCTTTCTCCCTGAGCCATTCGAGTCAAGCTTCAAGATCCGGTTCCTTAAGCCGATCCTTAGGTCTTAAACCGTATTCCTTGTTGTGTATTAACCCCATAAGAAATGTACAATAAACACTTGTTATCTATTCCCCGAGTTTCATTGTATGTCGCAACCTGTTTACCCGAGAAAAGAGAATAGCAATGGCTATATAGCACTGGCGCAAAACACTCGGTTAAACAATTGTGATACGCAATGAAATTATTAATAAAAATGTCTTATGTTATACAGTGAACAGCTTGTGTTTTATAGAAAGATTTTAAATCATAGAAGTTAGAATCACTTCTTGTCGTATTATAAAATTGTTTGAAAATAGAGTAATTGCAAGTGAAAAGAAAAGTAAAATCATTTAAACCTAATTGAAAGTGGATAAATGTTGAACTAAATACAAATTACTTCACGCGTAGTAAGGAACATTCGAGAAAGTCGTAATAAATTTAAGAGCGTTCCCGACGGAGCGGTTATTTTTTCAAGGAAATAAGCCAAACGAATAAGTAAATAATGCAAAATTTTTGAAATTACATCGTTATTTATGTGATTTAAATTAAATAATGCGAAGAGAGATAGCTTGTTACATTTAAAAGCGTAGTATCATCGTAATATTATCCCCGCATAAACAAAACCCGAAATTCTCAAGATTTTTAAACGAATTTAAGCGCGAGATAGACGAGGCGGTAAATTTTTTTAGTGGAAATTATCGAAATTAATAGGATTTTAAAGCTACAATTTGAAATTAATAAAATTATTAAGAAATACGATTAAAATAAATAGAAATATTTAGAGAAATTGATATTCTGAAAAAAAAAAATAAAATAAAATTCATTAATAAAAGGAATTCAAATTCAAGCTAAAATTGGAAATAAATTATAATACTGACTTGTATAAAATCGTGTATATGATAAAAGTTAATAACTTGACGGTATCACCTGACTAAAGTATCTTGGAATTAGATGTAGTCCAAAAAAAAAAAAGAATACAGTCTAACAAGCATACCTACGGCAAGTTATATAAAATCATGATCCTTTAACAGCGACTTTTTTACTTAAAGATCTATTAGACTATGGAAGGCAAATGCGACCCATAGTTTAACCTCTAAGTGATTAAGTATGCTCGCGCAGTCGTATATCTCTGGAATCCAAACTCTGTTGTGGAGACGATTTTAATCTCAGAAACCGCTTAGCCCGGACAAGGAAGATTGCGAACGTAAAAAAAAAACCCCTCCCTAATACAAGTTAAAGAGAAAAACATATATAAACATATGTATATTTCCAAAATATTGCTTGACGTTATTATTTAGAAACTAATTTTCCTATAAAAATAAAATAATAGTGGAAAAAAAAAAAAAAAAGTTAAGAACAGATTTCAACTAGTAAGATCATGTGGTAGAGAAAAAAAAAAAAAATCAAATCAAACTGGTTTTTTAATTGCAATGTTTTTTTTGGTGGAATAAATCAGAAACCACAAAGAGGATTGTAGTTGAAAATACACAAGTTGTAAAATCATTGTCATTTTGAAAGCTAATCTTATATATCATGAAAAAAGATAGTGATGGTAAGTAAGGCGGATGCGAAATTTACTGTCACAATTCAATATATAAGACAAGCCCGGGTGTAATTAATTGAAGAGTAATCTGAGATTGTACATCAATCAAGTGCCGTAATAGACCCTAAAACAAGTTGAACAATTGCAAAACACATATATGAAAATATATATGTATTCCCACGAATTTTTATTTTAAAAAGAGGAAAAAGTTAAAACAAAATGCTTAAAAGAATTAAAACGATGAAAAAGTAAATAAATGCAAGAGAATTTAAATATAACGGAAGTAATAAAAAGAAATAGGAAAAGGTTAAAGTTTTAATTAATTAAAAAAAAAAATTTTTAAAGATAAATTAGATCAAAAAAAAATAATAAGAGTTATTGAATTAATGGTGGGATAAATTAATTGATATCTTGACATTAAATCGGACGGTTTTTATTTAATTTAATTTAATTTTTTTTTCTTTCTCTCCTTTCTTCTCTCTTCCCTTCAAAAATTAAAGATGGCATCTAATCTAATAAATTTAGAGAGAATTGTGGGTTTTGAAAAAGATACAGTAGTGAGACTGAAGAAAATATTAATAGATAGAGGAATTACCCCAAAAAGAAATTTGAAATCTCTAAGAGAACAATGTAGATTATTTAATGAAAATTTGAATAATTCAGAAACCAGAGAATCAATAACTTCACCGGTAAATTCAGAAATAATGATTCAAAGTGAAGACGCAGATTTAACAATCAATCAGAATATGGAAAAAGAAATAACTCACGTTAATAGGAACCAAGGTATACGTTATGTCGAAAGAAAATTAATCAACCTTAGTAATTGGAAAATTACCTTCGATGGCACGACAGACGTTCACGCTTTTTTTGATAGAATTGCAGAATTGCAATACGCGAGAGGTATTGACAATATAGATGTAGCTAAAGGATTCATAGATCTTATTACAGGCACGTCACTAATGTTCTACCGGAAAATCTTTAGAAAGGATATTACTTGGACAGAAATTAAATCTGCTTTTATTAAAAGATTTGAGAATCCTGCGTTCCAAATGACAGAAAAATCTAGACTTTTCAATTTATTTCAAGGGAAAAACGAAATGGCAGCGGATTTTATTCTAGAAGCACTATCAATTAATGCAAAGTTAAACATTCCATTAGCAGAACAGGAACTTCTCTCCTTGATTACAAAAGGATTACTACCAGATTACGCACAATTAAGAATTGGTAAAGAAATTACAAATGTAGCTCAGTTACAAAAATTGTGTGATGAATTAGACAGAATTAAATTTAATACGATAAATAATACACAGAGGAGTTCATCTCAAAATAGTAACGTTAGTACGGAAGATGATCAAATAAAAATTAGATCGAAAATTTACCAATATAGACAGTTACATAACGTCTCAGTAGGTCAGTACATAAACTTGATTTCGTCCTTGAATAACAAATTAAAAATACCAATACCTGAAACAGAGATAGTAATTATTGTCAAAAACGGGTTGCTTCACAGATACAATAAACTATTCTTGTATGATTTACCAAACACCTGCGCAGAGCTAGAGAAAAAATGTTCCGAATCAGACAATACACATAATGCTAACCAGTTTGCAAACTCAAAATATAAAACTTTTAATAAGAATAATATTAGATCCACACAAGTGTCTTCATTATCTCCTTGTCAGGATATAGGCAAAAGTACGAAATTACGATTATGTTTTAGATGTAAACAAGCCGGACACTTTGCAAGGAATTGCAATCAAAATAATAATGTAATAATACCGCGGAGAAGTCCCAGATGGAAAAAACAGGAGTTGAGAAATAATAATTCGATTCCAGACCTTTCAAAACCACCTCCGTTTTATTTTAATAAAAACCAAAAAAACATGTAGACGGTCATTCCAATTTTAAACCGTCAGAAGTAGTAGCGAAGAAAGAATGGAATGACTGGTTAAAATATGTCAAATACTTTTTTGAAACAAAACCTCTTGAAACAATAAATATAAATTATGGTCTAGACGGTCGACCACACGCTAACTTTAAAATTAAAAATAAATATTTCACTGGACTCTTAGATACAGGAGCAGCGATTTCTTGCTTGGGTGGAAATATGTATAAACATTTCCTACCATTAGGTTACGAATTGATTCCTTGTGACATGACAATTAGCACGGCAGACGATAAGTTACAAAAAGTTTTAGGTAAAATTTCGCTTCCCGTGAAATGCAATGAGACGACAGAAATAATAGACTTTGTAATAATCCCGGCAATAGGACCCAGATTTATCTTAGGTATTGATTTTTGGAGAAAATTTAAGGTTGCTCCTAATTTATTTTCAAAAGATGCGAATAGTAAAACAACATCAATCTCGGAAATTAAAGTGTTAAAATCAAAAAACGACCTTTCACCTGCTCAATTACAAGAGTTAAACGAAGTTGTAAACGATTATCAGTCGATATCTTTTGAAAAGCGCGGCTTAGGAAAAACAAATCTTGCTACACATAAAATCGAAACCGAGGGCCCTCCCATAAAACAAAGATATTATCCATTATCACCCGTCAGATTAAAACAATTGGAAAAGGAAGTAGACGAAATGTTATCCCTGGGCGTAATTGTGAAGAGCCGGTCGGCTTGGTCAAACCCCGTGTTGCTGGTACCAAAAAAGGACGGAACGGCAAGGTTCTGTTTGGACAGTAGAAAATTAAACTCAGTCACAAAAGCACAAATTTACCCCATTCCGAATGTACACCGAATTCTAGATAATTTGGGTAATGCAAACTATATAACCTCTCTCGATTTTGTGAAATCATTCTGGCAAATACCCCTAGAAGAAAGTTCGTGTGAAAAAACCAGTTTCGTAGTACCCGGGAGAGGAACCTTCATGTTTGTCAGGTTACCGTTCGGTTTACGTAACGCGCCTAGCGAGTTACAACGCTTGGTTGACACTCTTTTCGGTCCAGAATTCGAGCCGAACCTATTCGCATATTTAGACGACCTAATTATAATATCCAAAACTTTCGAAGAACACATAATATTACTCAGGAAGGTACTTGATATATTAAAAAATGCAGGATTAACGTTGAATATTAAAAAATCGGAATTTTGTAAATCACGCCTGAGGTATCTAGGATTTGTAATAGATAAAGATGGTCTCCGTACCGACCCTGGAAAAGTAGAAGCGATAAAAAAATTTCCCCGACCCCAGAACACAAAACAGGTAAAATCATTTCTAGGTTTATGTAGTTACTATAGACGCTTTATAAATAATTTTTCGGATATAGCAACTCCTCTAACACACATAACAGGAGGTACGAAAGGGAAATCTAATTATACGTGGAACGAAGAAACAGAAAAGGCATTTTCCGCATTAAAACAGGCATTAATAACGGCACCAGTCTTGAGTTGCCCAGATTTTAAATTACCGTTCATAATACAATGTGATAGCTCTAATTTCGCCATCGGGGCGTGTCTCTCTCAAAAATTTCCAGACGCAGAACACCCAGTAGCTTATTACTCGAGAGTACTGTCAAAGGCAGAAAGGAACTATAGTGTGACAGAGCGGGAACTATTAGCAATTCTAGACGCAGTATACAATTTTCGTTCATATGTAGAAGGATCCAGGTTCACAGTTATTACAGATCACTCCAGTTTAAAATGGCTTCTATCTTTAGAAAATCCAAATGGACGCCTTGCACGCTGGGCCACACGCTTATCGCAGTTCGATTTTGATATTGTTCATCGAAAAGGTTCACTACACGTAGTCCCAGATGCATTATCCCGCATAATAATTTCCCCAATAGACGTCAAAACATCGATTCCGAACTCAAAAGATAGTTGGTACGTGAATTTATTTAAAAACTGTATTGAAAATCCAGGTAAATTCCCGAACTATATTATAATAGAGAATAGATTATATAAACATTGTAAAGCCGATTTTTCATTGTTGGAAGATTACGATTGGAAACTGGTTTCTCCATTAGAGGATAGAGAAAAAATAATAGCTGAATGTCACGAAGCCATAACAACAGTTCACCCCGGAACCTTTAAAACATTTAAAAAACTTACTCTAAAAAATTTTTGGAACGGTATGTACCGTGATGTAAGGAAATTTGTTTCAAATTGCTCTGTTTGCAAGGCATATAAACACTCTACGAAACCCCCAGCAGGACTAATGTCACGTCCAAAAAATGCAGATCGCCCCCTTCAAAGTCTAAGTATTGATATAATCGGTCCGTTCCCTAAAGGTTACGATGGTAAATTTTTTATCTTGAGTGTGGTTGACGTATTTACAAAATATTGCTGGTTATTTCCCTTACGGCACGCGAATTCGAAATCAATAATACAAGCGCTTGAAGATAATATTTTTTTAACCGTTTCAGTCCCTAGAACGATAATATGTGATAATGGGAAACAGTTTATTTCCAAAGAATTCAAATCCTTCTTAAAGAAATATGGTGTACCCGATGTTTATTATAATAGTTTTTACACACCTATGAATAATGTAGTAGAACGTTACAACCAAACGATAGGTACCACTCTCGCGATCTTGGTGAAAGATGATCACAGACTATGGTCGGCAAACTTAAAAATAGTCCAAGCAGCAATGAATAATACAGTTAATTTAGCAACAGGCTATACGCCATTTTTCTTATTTCACGGTTTCGAACAGATAGTCCATGGGTCAGCACATTGTCGTATAATACCGGTAGTTAGTAATGTTGACACGCAAGAAACAAACACAGTCAGTGAGTACGCTACAAAATTACAAGAACTAATAGCCATATATGATAAAGTCACAGACTCACTGATGGAGGCTTATAAAACAAGCGCGAAACGTTATAACTCAGGACGAAGATTTATAAGTTATGAATCGGGAAATTTAGTGTGGAGACGGAACTTCGTCCAGTCAAAAGCAGGTGAATATTTTTCTGCTAAATTGGCACCTCGCTTCGTATGCAATAGAATAAGAGAAAAAATTTCTAGTACGGTTTATATATTAGAAGATTTAAACGGAAAACTGACGGGGAAATTCCATGTGAAGGACCTTTTGAAGTCAGAGAATTAATCCAAGAAAAAATAAAATAAAAGAAAGAAAAACTTATTCCGGTTATGTTTATCTCCATAATTGAAATTCCTTCCTACCGCCCACACTTTACATACACGCGAGAAACGAAAACACCAAGTTATGTTATTTACAAAAGTTTAATTATTAATTTAAATATTCTTGTTAACAATGTTTAAAAAAAAAAAAAAAAAAAAACGAAAAGTTATCTCATCAATCTTTTGAAAGATAAATAACGATTAATTGATTGAAGAATTAGGAAAGATTAACAGTGAGATTGTAATTGGAATGAAAAATTTTCTTCACCGCATTACCTTTTAACCTTCCAATTGCAATTCTCTTCCTCCTTCTCTCTCTCTTTCATTCTCCTCTTCGTTTTCATAAGGGAAGACTCATCTCTTATCTATATTTCTCTATCTTCTTTCTTCTCTCTCTCTTCCACTCTCTCCTTCCTTCTCTTCCCAAACGTGAAATATGTCTGGGTAAGTTAATAGAACATACCGCATTTACTGTTTTCAGAATAAATAGATTATGGTATAAAAAAAAAAAAAGAAGAAAGATTACGGGAAACAGTTACATTAAAGTATGATTTTAAAATAAAAATATACCCTTTGTGAATAGGCTTTCATCTGAATGAAAGAAGAGCAGCTCATATTCAATTGTATTCATTGAATCGCGTTTTTTTTGTCAAGTTCAACATTGCCTGAAATTGAATTCAAACGCAGGTTGTACGATGTGGACATGCTACTCCACTTCCAGGATCAGGACTCCAGGATCACAGTCACTTAATATACCGAATCTAAGGCCAATGCAACGCCATTTTTAAAAAAAATAAATATAAAGAAAAAAACATTGAACCGAAGAACGAAAACAAAAATATTTATTATGATTGAAAATATTTATGTACAAAAAAAAAAAACAAAGAATAAAGATACAAAGATTCGTTAGAGGGCGACGTCCAAAAACCTTCTTTTTGGTAAGTAGTTAAAAAAAAAACAACTTACGGGAAGTTATTTTTTATCCTGACCCAGGACTGGAAATCAAACTTCATTTGATTTCCAAGGGATGTCTTGTTGTATAGATTTATGCATCTATATAACAAATAAAATATTTATATTTTTATCTCGTTGACAGGAGACGTTTATAGAAATATTCTGTATTATGATTATGGTGAATTAGGTCCTTCATCATATCATAATTATTAGTAGAAGTTTAATAGGACCCCCCCAACCTTAATTATAATTGTTAAAAAATATTTTGGTAACAGTTCGGAACGTTAAAGGAAGTCAATCTGTTGTAATTTAATATGTTTTGAAACCTTCGGGCATATTTCTTAGTAAATGTTGGAGCCAGTTAATTATGAATTAACGATACCAGGAATAGGGTAAAAACATATTCAAAAAACGTGATCTTTTTTATGTAGTGTTTTTTTTTTCATATAGTTAATGGCTTTATTTGTCCATCCTCAGAGCGATAATGAAAATAAATTATTGATTTTCTTTATAGACAAATTTTACGACATGGGAGTCATGAACCTATGTTGTAAAAATAAGCTATTGATTACCCTTTATTGTGATGTGGAGGCTATCTGAGTGCACCAGCTAACTCCTTCTATTCATAATGAATTATAAATATCCTTGAATAAAAAAAAAAAAAAAAATTATTATATTAAAGTATTATTAATTAGGAATACCTGATAACAGATGCAAAATAACAAATTACGCGCCCAAATTATCCGCATTTGGGATAATCACAAAGAAAAGCTGATTTAAAAACAAACAAATTACCCTCAAAAATGATATCACGATAAAAAAAAAAAGGCTCAAAGCTTACAAATCATAAAATAATACTTAAAGAAATAATTGAGAGTGTCCTTTTTATGAACGTAAACATAAATTAAAACAATTGAAAAAGAAATAAATGAAGTACATAGTTTTGGTCTACCTATATAAAAAAAAAAAAAGACCATGGCGCCTTAAGTAAATAAATGTTTTTTTTTACAATATAAGAAATAATTAAACAATAAATATCGATTGAAGAAATATTGTAAAGCCAAACGGTCCTTGACTTTACAATAGGTAAGAAAATTAATTGGACTAAATACAGCATATTGATAAAATTATGAGAAATAACCTTTAAATTTTAACAATATTAAATTAAAATAGAAAATTGAATTATGATATAGAAATAAAATGTATATAAATTGTATTTGAAAATTGCAAATAATAGAATAATAAAATGTAAATTATAAACACGTAAATAGTTCAATTGTGAATTTACTTGACAAAGTCAGCGTGAAAATTCCGAAATAAAACGGAAGTAAAATAATCTGTGTTATGAAACTTGTACCGCACCTCGTGAGAGAATAACCCCTTAGAGATAAATATAATCTTTTAATATAATATCTTGAATCTTGATGAAGAATCTGTAGAAATTCTGTTGGTTGGAATAGAGGACGCAATAGGTGTCACCTAATAATCAAAATAAGGAAACCAATCTGTGTGAAGGTGTTCCTTATTGTTTTTTGAAACGTCGAGCGCAATCATTTGGAAATGTAGTGTATACAGAAGTGTTAACTGGTTTTCAAATGGATTGGTCAGTGAGGCAAGATCACTGTTTTTTAACGTGATGATGTATGCGCATACAGGAAGATGACGTTTCGGACGTATCTTTTTTTTAAAAATTACAGGATGTGTATAGCCTCATAATTATACTGTCACGAGAGGTTCTGGTATGCCTAATAATTATACTTAAAGAAAACCATAAAAAACAGAATCAAAGATTAAGTAAGATAAATAGAAAAGGGTTATGAGGTAAAAAGTCAAAAAATTTTAATAACACAAGAAAAAGATGAAAAAAAAAAGTACATGTATTGTATTATCGTTTAATGGAAAGAAATTATAAAATACGAATATGTATCAATCCAATTGATTACATGACAATTGTCAGTTAATTTTTTCTTTCTTTTTCTTAAAATATTAATTTAAATTTTTTTTTATTAATTCAAAGTTATGAAATAAATATATATGATAATGAATTGAATTGGCATAAAATGTTATGTAAAATGCGGAAGAATTGACCTCGGTTGTTCAGAAAAAATAAAAACGCATTAAAATATCCATAGAATGGATAAGAAAAAAAAAAAAATGTATATAATCAATAAAAATTGGTATAAATACAAAAATGTTATGTAAAATGCGGAAGAATTGACCTCGGTTGTTCAGAAAAAATAAAAACGCATTAAAAATATCCATAAAATGGATAAGAAAAAAAAAAAAAAGAAAATGTGTATAATTAGTACGTGTAAAATATGAATAAGTAATTTACCTTTTGTTAAATGAAAAATGATAAAATGAGATGTTCAAGACAAATTGCTTGACATTCAGTCAGCATTAATGATTGGTTTAGTGAATAATTTTTTTTTTTCTCTCCCTTTTTATTTTTATTTTTTTTTCTCTCTCTTATAACTAAAACTGAATATAGTTAAGAAATCAGGAGAGAATTGATTATCAAATTTTAATACAGAAAGAAGAAATAATACCCTACTGAAATTACATTGCTTTGCTATCTTAGTCTTCTGTTGTTCCGAGAAGGAAGGTGATCGTTTGTTAACAGAGTAAATAATTTCACAAATTATGTTAACAAACGAAGCGTGTTTTGTATCGCAAGAATAGCGTGTTTTGTATCGCAAGAATAGCGTGTTTTGTATCGCAAGAATAGCGTGTTTTGTATCGCAAGAATAGCGTGTTTTGTATCGCAAGAATAGCGTGTTTTGTATCGCAAGAATAGCGTGTTTTGTATCGCAAGAATAGCGTGTTTTGTATCGCAAGAATAGCATGTTTTGTATCGAGAGAAAGGACCGGTACAATTTCTTTAGCAATAGGGTTGTATAGCTTGGCTCACAGGTAGATAAATTCGTTCTTGGCTCAGTAGGTAGGGAGTGCTAAATTAATTACGGTAGTGACAACCCCTTGTCATAAATGGCCTGCAGGACATCCAGAAACACATGCAAAGAACAAGGAAACTCTTCAAGGACACAAGGAGCAATTTTTTAAATCGGAACGCATATTGAAACAGTATGAACACCTATACACGGGAAACACCATTACTCCGTCAAGGTTCTTCAAAGAGGAAGGCACACTCTCCACAAACCTACAAATGCAAGAATGCTGAATTTACAACTTACCCCCACATTTCCTTCATAATGGCACGAGTCAAGCAAGAACAGTCCTGACAACCTTCTCACATTATATTGGACAGAGAAGGCAGTGTTATGTTAGCACAAAGATTGCAAACAAAACGTATGGAGCTATACAGTTAATAAATAAATAAGTCGCGCATGCGCAGACAGAGCTGCAACAAAGCGGGAATAGGTATAAAAACAACAGCGCGGGAGCACCCAGCCCTCTTGGTTTCCCCTCGTCCGGCAGTTGAGTCCCACACCTAGTCACGCACGGCTGTCATTCACGAGACGCCGTAGCTCATAACTTCGCGACGCGTGCCGCAAACAAAATGGCTAAGTTCCGCTACAGAAGTTGATATTGTGTAACGATCTATAACTATTGTCGTGAGTAGCCTCCCGCCGTGAATATCGCAAGATATCCAGATGAAACGTGTTATGGCGCATTAAATAGCACCCACGCCGCCGCTAAGTTCCGTCGTGATAATTCATATACCCGACCCGAGTGAAGATAGGCCTTCGGAAGAAGCGTAGCTGTGAGCACGGACCCCCCGGTCGAGCCAGCCTGCCTTGTTAGGCCTCCGCTGCCTCCTGACCCTCCTGAAGAGCACGGACCCCCCGGTCGAGCCAGCCTGCCTTGTTAGGCCTCCGCTGCCTCCTGATCCCGCCCGCCCTACGATACAGGTTTACTTATTCTTTCTCCCTGAGCCATTCGAGTCAAGCTTCAAGATCCGGTTCCTTAAGCCGATCCTTAGGTCTTAAACCGTATTCCTTGTTGTGTATTAACCCCATAAGAAATGTACAATAAACACTTGTTATCTATTCCCCGAGTTTCATTGTATGTCGCAACCTGTTTACCCGAGAAAAGAGAATAGCAATGGCTATATAGCATAATTTGTACATAATGCTACAAATTACTTATTAATTATAACGTATATACTATATTTTCTCTTGCTTATTGTGGTTTCCACAATGCATCTTGAATTTTCCAATCGGTTCAGACTTTAAAGTTTCCGGCAGCGCATTATAATACTTCATACCTTTCTATAGTAAACTATTTTACGAGTATGTTATTGTTTGTCCTTTTTTTGGTAGTCTGGTTTTATTACAAGTTCTTGTGTTGTGTCTGTGAATGTCCTTGTTTTATTTAAAAAATGGATTTTGATGACAGGTTGTTTATTAGTTTTATTAATAAATATCATCGCGTTCAGTCTGCATTTGCCACCATCTTGAAACGGAAACGAAACGAACAAATAAATATACGGGCGGACGAAATGCAAAACGGTTGAGTTTTTTTATTGGCAAAGTTTTTTTTTTAAATATATGCACAGAGGTACATACATCATGATAACATAAAATATAAGAGAGTAACAAAATAAAACAGTGATAAAATAATTTTAAAAATATGGTAATAGAGATTTTGGTGATTTTTTAAATTAAAAAAATATATATACATTTATATATATATATATTAAGGTGATTTTTCACAAAAACGGCGCTATATAAATCATCCAAATATTATTATTATTATTTATTATACATACATATATATATTTGAGATATTTTCAATTGGAAGACGGGAATGGGTGCCGTCGCTCCATGAACCTTTATTAGATAACCAACACCTCGGCCGTAGGTTACTCCAGGTGGTTCGCTACGTTTGGTGATTTAGCAGGGGTGCCCGGGTTCATGGGGTGAGGTTTGTCTAAGTCTTGGAGGCGGATGACTAGGATACACTGAACCCCAGATTCCTACCCACCCCTTAAACCCTTTTCCTTCCCAGAAGTCCCCTCTCCTTCCTTCCCCTAAAAACACCCTCCACACAGCATCCCCAAAGATGACATAGGCCTGAGGATAGTTATTTTCTTCAGGGCCTCCCGTGTGGAGCTCATGTAAAAAAATAATATGTATATATTTATTTATTTAAGCCCTTGGAGCATTTACATCAATCGTGTAAAGCGTCGATGATACAGGGCTAGTTTACAAGCTACTATCTGGGAAATTCACTATCTGTTAGTAAACTCGCCCAGTGTCATCGTGTCACTTGCTAACTAGCAGCAACTATCAGATTGTTGACAATCTACGAAAAAAATTTGAAAGGTCGTCAACTTTACTCGCCTAAACGCTTGCTCCGCTTGCTCGTGATTGGTTTATTTACGTTTCCAACATGGCTTCCGATAAACAGCTGATTTCGACTGTCAAAAATCTGAAGAATTAGTTCACGCAGACGTCGTTATTCTTGTTACTGCCGCTAAAAACAACCTCAGTTTCCTACGCTTCTGAGCGAGTGGACAGTTTTGTGTGTCATCATGACAATCGCACTCGCCGATTTACCCGCTTTTAAAACTTAGTAGATAGTAGTAGCTTGTAACTCGCCGTGTGTCATCGAGGCCTAACATTGTAATAATAGAAATAGAAACAATAACATACCAATTATTATTTCCCTTCCTTTACACTAATAGAAAGGAAGCAGAATTCAAAATAAATAACAACAAAAACAATATTAGAAGAATAATAATAAAATTTAGATCAGAATGTTGGAATTTCTGATTTAAATTTAGGTAAGGAATAAATCACAATATCAAAATAATAATATATACATATATGTATTCCTTTTATTAACAAATTTTTCTTTTTTTATCTAAATATATAGAAAGACCTGGGGTCCTAGAACACTGTAATCGTTATTTTTACAATATCGAATCGACATAACATAACAACCGACATAACAAACGACGATTTTGTACCGAACCGATATTGATAGCAATGTAAGGTAATCAAAAAGAAATTGTTATACGCTGGCAACACTTGAGGTACTTTCTATGTAGCGGTCACAATGTCTATGGTATCGGAGTTATAGACCGGGAGCCGGTACACACGAGTACACGGATGAAGCTACTTTGTAGTGATAATGGACACTTAGAAAGCCTTAAAAAAGCTGGTGTGCCACTAGTGAAATTCTTTAATGGGATGGTTTAGAATCTAGACTAAGTTATTCGTTGGTTTCATTCGTGTACTCGATGATGTAAAATTTAGTAATTTCTATCCCAATTTAACACCGGCTGTGCCAGGCTGCCGGTTGGTAGACCAGCTAATTTTCTCATCTAATAATCGACCTTTATCATATGAAAACATTCCCGTTCGTGTACCCGATGACGTAATTTTTTCGAAAAAAAAACGAGTGTGCTTTAGACCACACGACTGAAGTAAAATTTCACTAACTTATGGCGGGTACCCGTTGTATATAATGTTAAATAGGATAGAACCATTACAGTTTAGTTGACCCCGAGGTTACAGTATTCTTTGCAACGCGTGCCAGGTACCTGTTGTATGTTATATAGTACAGGCGCTTGCATTAGTAGTTTCCTGGGACTTGCGATGGAAACATTACAGTTTAGTTGACCGCGAGGTTACAGGGGCCTTGCAACGCATGCCAGGTACCCATCCCATCCCCATCCCCATCCCCATCCCCATCCCCATCCCCATCCCCATCCCCATCCCCATCCCCATCCCCATCCCCATCCCCATCCCCATCCCCATTCCCATCCCCATCCCCATCCCCATCCCCATCCCCATCCCCATCCCCATCCCCATCCCCATCCCCATCCCCATCCCCATCCCCATCCCCATCCCCATCCCCATCCCCATCCCCATCCCCATCCCCATCCCCATCCCCATCCCCATCCCCATCCCCATCCCCATCCCCATCCCCATCCCCATCCCATCCCCATCCCCATCCCCATCCCCATCCCCATCCCCATCCCCATCCCCATCCCCATCCCCATCCCCATCCCCATCCCCATCCCCATCCCCATCCCCATCCCCATCCCCATCCCCATCCCCATCCCCATCCCCATCCCCATCCCCATCCCCATCCCCATCCCCATCCCCATCCCCATCCCCATCCCCATCCCCATCCCCATCCCCATCCCCATCCCCATCCCCATCCCCATCCCCATCCCCATCCCCATCCCCATCCCCATCCCCATCCCCATCCCCATCCCCATCCCCATCCCCATCCCCATCCCCATCCCCATCCCCATCCCCATCCCCATCCCCATCCCCATCCCCGACCGCGTCCCCGTCCGCGTCCCCGTCCCCGTCCCCGTCCCCGTCCAAATTATTTTTACCTACTTTTTAACATTTTTTTTCATATAAGTTCAGGTTTTGGCACGTGTTGATAGAATTTGGCAAGGAATTGAAAAGTTTTGGGGTAATACAGTTAATGTGTCTTTGGGCCCCTGGTTTTACAGTGAGGCATGGTACGGTGTTATATCTCTGAGCGATTTGGGTTTTTAGTAAAAGAGTTTTTAGGACGAGTAAATATTAATAAAAGACATTATTGGACACAGTACATCCGCCTTGGTTCCATAATTTCAGTTTCCTGAAATAACTGATTGGTGGGATAGGTCTTGGTCTGCTGGTACATTATCTTAATGGTGGACTTCTGAGCAATTTCTAGTGATATTTAAAATAGAAAATTGCTAAGCTCAGTCAACAAATTCACTTCATAAATTGCATAAATTTGCACGTATAATGTTCCTTCTAGCATCGAGTTCTTTTCTCCGGGTATTAATCAGATCTCCTTGCTATATAATACCAAGAAACGATGAGTGGACTATAGATCGAGGGGATCTTGCAAGTTTGGTCCAGCTTTAACTCGATTAGTAATGCCCCGCGCTTGGAAGAAGTGTTCGTTAGCAAAATGCGCTCCGAAATCAATTGGGTAAATAAAGCTTGTCGGGCGAAAAGAGCTTTCGAATTTCCGAGGAGTTAATTAAAAGTTTACATTTTGGGTAGGTAAAATGTGCGAGAAAGTACTACTCGTTATCGAAGTTTATTGAAAACACCAGAGTTTTTCTTCTTTAATTATCTTTTATCTTATTCCACCCTTTCATCGGCAAGCGAACTCTATACGTTTTCCGAACAAAAAACGTCATGCAAAGCTATTAGATTTCCAACTTTTATCGGTAAGCCGTGCCACTACGTGGACAGTGTGAAAATTGCGGCCCAAATATTTTTTCGAATTCCATACTTTTTCTTTGTGCATCTGATTGCATAGCATAGGGCTACAGGTTTACCCCATAAATATCCTAATACGCTCTCAATACTATTCGGGGAAACTGTGAACCGGCGAACATTTGTTAAATTATTTTTTATTAGTTAGTAATTGTTACAAAACTACATTAACAACATATTTGTCCAATGTACAATTATGTGCAACAAATATATCCTTAAATAAGCTGGCGCTTGTGTTTACGAAAGGGGTGCTAGTTAATAGTAAGAGCCGTAGGAATAATGAAATCATCATCATCATCACTATTGGCTCTACAACCCCTGGTGGGTCTTGGCCTCCTCAAGAGTCTTCCTCGACTCATCTCGGTTTTGTGCCAGCTCTCTCCAGTTTGGAAGCTTCAAGATAGATATGTCTTTGAGGACGTTGTCGCTCCATCTTAGTCTTGGCCTTCCCAGGCTTCTTTGCCCTATTGGTCTTGAGTAATAATGAATGAGGAATAATGAAAACAAAATAAAAAAAGAGAAATATAAAATGTTTCAACGAAGGGAAGATACGTACACAGAAACATGAATAATAATTTTAAACAATTTCAATAGAAGGTATATAAATAATTAAGGTCCAAATTTTAACGTGTTTTAAATTTTACATAATTGATAAATAACCATTTATTTAGGGTAAATATCAGTTGTGTAAAATTTAAAACACGTTTATTAGTAAGTGGGTTAATGTTTTACTGATGTTAAATGCATGATCATTAGTAAACGGAGGTAAAATATATCGAGTGTGTTTGTTTTTAAATATTTTTTAAAAGCATAAAGTCGTGTCTAGAGCTTCAATAATATTACCACAAACATTGAACCAAATGTTCGCGCAAACGTGAAACATTGTGGCACCGGTGTTTTGAAAACATTTGGTCGCTGGAGACTCGACATTCGATGTGCAATAATTGTACTTACAAACATAACATGTTATGAAAATTTCGTTCGCCAATTGAAAACTATGCCACAGCCTTAATTTTGTATTCAAGATTGAACAAGAAAAACGCCGATAAACTACAGGTGTTCATGTTTTATTGATTATTCCGGTTTTAGGTTAGCGGGGTTTTCCAAATAGACAATGCAGTTTGTTGCAAGAGGTAACTAAACAAGGGGTCGTCCATTAATAACGTGATGTTTTTTTAGCAACTTTTTAACCCCCCCCCCCCCCCTGGTGATATGTGGTGAGGTTTTAGACTAACCCCCCCCCCCCCCCCCGTCGTGATTTTTTCCAAACCCCCCCCCCCCCTTTGGAGCCTCACGTGATTAATGGACTACCCCCAATGGAAATCATTTCCGCAGTTAAAAGATGGCACTTAAACACTTAATATAACCTGTATAATGTCATTTAAAATGCATCGAAGCCTAGAACTAGCTCCAAAATTTTAACCCAATACTAAGTTGTCGAAAAATACGATTAAAAAAAAAATAAAAATGCTCAGATCGAAAAAGAAGTTTTTTGGGTTCTCTGTGTGGTGTAGTTTAATCAGTTTCACGCTTGCATACTACGAGTTTCCGAACACCCTTTACCTATACAGAATTCACACGGTTTTAATATACAGTCGCTTCATTATTTGCCAACGTTTTATTTTCAAGTGTATTTCTCTTTTGTCTGTTATAAATTACACGACAGTCATTTGTAATTTTTTTTTATATTTAATGTCATTCTAAATGCTTTCATGCGAGCTTCTAATGAGAAATTTCATTACATAGTCTCCTTGCGAACCGAACAACTGGGCTAACCTCCAAATGCTGGAATATTCCTTGTCACGCGATAGACATATTTGTTGATTCCGCGGAGCAATTTCTTTTCCGAAAACGAACGAGAGTTTAATATTTAGTCGTTACCGGGTAAAGAAAATATAATTCATAATTTCCCGGTATACTTCCGGAAAATGTGCCTTTTAATAGAACATTAAATGCTGTGGGAATGAAAGTTGCTGACGGTGGTAAATTATCACTCTCCTTGAGAAATGTTTGTAAAGAACAGAAAACTTCGTAAAAACTTAATTTAACGAATGTAAATTTAACATATAGGCTACCACTATGAAACACTGTCGTGTCTAATTATGTTAGTATAAAGAATAAATTAGTACCTACCTCGTGGATAAAATATGTAACAAACCCCCTCGGCACCGGTGCATAGTCGGGAAACACGCCAAACACGCGCCTAAAATATGTTCACGGTTGATATTTGTCACATGAGAACTGCCCCCCTAGCATGGTCGATCGACATAGGTTTTATCGAAAATGTCGGTAACTTGAAATCGCTCCCGAGCACGACTGCAGGACGCTAACGAAGAAATAACAGTTTACGTCAAATAAATTAGGAACCCTTAGTCGATGTGAACTGTTGTTTGTTCGTTAGCGGCCTGCGGTCGTGCTTGGGAGCGATGTCAAGTTACCGACATTTTCGATAAAACCTATATCGACCGACCATGCTAGGACCCCTGGTCGTTAGAACGATTTGCCAGCCTCTGTGATTTCTCCCTTCTATAACATGTTCACTTCTTCCTATCCTCAAAAAGACTCTCCACACGGCATCTTCAAAAATGATATAGGTCCTAAGGGAAATTATTTTCCTCAGGGCTTCCTGTGTGAAGTTAAGTTTGAAAAAATATGCCCGGAGTTACAATGGGGTTACCGCATACCCAATCAGGAAGGTTGTGTGTCTGACGGGATTAAGAAAGAGAAGGAGTGGGGAAAGAGGAAGGTGCGGAAGTACTGGCCATTCGATCTTCTATTTCGATCAACGGCAACGTTCCGAATTTATATGGTAGTACTGAATCTGGACGACACCGAGAGTATTTTATTATCAACCTGCCTAATAGCATTGAAGGGCTGATAAACCCTTGTAATACGTTAGACTCTTGTAAGGTATTTGAAAAAGTTGAATTAATTCTGTACCCGGGAAACATACGGATGCAAGTCCGAAAAGGTAAATGTTCAGGAGAGCCAAAAAACTATTTACAAAAAACTATGGAAACGAAAAAAGTCATTATTAAATCTATTTATTAAGTATTAAGTATTTTTGTTTTAAAAACAATCATATAAAACGAAATATTTTATATGGAAAGCCCTTAACACTGCCGACACCCGTAACTTTGCAGTTATGGGTGTCGGCGGTGTCGCCACTGTGGAGACTTTGAAAGCAAAAAAAAAATACAAGTTACTAAATAAAAACTTAAGTTCTTAACACCTATAAAGTTAGGTATATTAAAGCGTGCTACATTTTGCTGCAATATTGTGTTTCGATACTACTTGAATTGTGATTAGACTCATGTTAAAAAAAAATAACAAAACCAATACAAATAAGTAAATAAAAACTACGCACGCTAGTTTGATCTTAGCAATTGTAAAGTCAAGTATGTTAAAGCGTGCTATGTTTTGCTGCGATATATTGTGTTTCGATACTACTTGAGTTGTGATTAGACTCATGTTCAAAAAAATAACAAAACAAATGCATATAAGTAAATAAAAACTACGCACGCTAGTTTGATCTTAGAACCTGTAAAGTCAAGTATGTTAATGCGTGCTGCGTTTTGCTGCAACATATTGTGTTTCGATACTACTTGTTAGACTCATGTTCAAAATGTATTCATATTTAAAAAAAACCTCTTAGCTAAGCAAGAAAAACATTTAAATAATAAGAACGATAACGATTAAAAATAATAATAGACGAATTTATAAAAAAAATATAAGAAAAACTCTCTTCTTATAACTTTTAAAGGTTATTTCCATCAATGTAATATATAATTGAAGAAGAAGATAACAGTAATAATCTAAACGAAAATATGAAAGAGTACAAGACACAGAAAAAGACAATGGTCGCAGCTCAGACTCGAACCCAGACCTCTCATCTAACCGGGACGTGCGCGTTAACCAATTTCGCTATTGCCATCTTCTGTCAAACCGTCATACTTGTCAATCTCATATTTCAAATTTTATGATGGTTTGACAGAAGATGGCAATAGCGAAATTGGTTAGGGCGCACGTCCCGGTTAGATGAGAGGTCTGGGTTCGAGTCCCAGTTTGGACCATTCTCTTTTTCTGTTTTTCTGTGTCTTGTTCTCTTTCATATTTTCGTTTAGATTATTATAGTTATCTTCTTCTTCAATGAATTTATTAAAACCTATTGAATTGAAATACGTGATAAGGGGGCATACATTAATTACGTGAGCTCAAAAGGGGGAGGGTCCAGCAAAATCTCACGTTACTTGAAAAGAATATACGAATTGGCCCAAATCTATCTCACCAAGGGGGTGAAGGGGTCTAGATTGGAAGAAAAACTGCTCACGTAATTAATGTATGCCCCCTAATATATCAGCCCTCAATAATAGGGGAAAACCTGGTCATTAGCTCTGATTTTTTTTAAAGGTCGGGGAATATTAATTGACGAGTTCCTACTTCAAATAATAATAATCACCGATGGAGTTTCCGTTTACAAAAGTTTGGTTCTGATCAACCTTTACAAGTGTAAAAACCCTATTTATTATGTGCTAAAAAACCTTGAAGGGTTCAAAAAATTGTGCTTACTTAGGTACTCAATTATTGTAGAGATATTTTTTCAATGGCATACTTCTTTTAATTGGATATTTTCTTTGTCTCTGTTCCAATATTTTAATATAAATTTGCTTTTACGAATCAATCAAATTTCCCCGAGGGCATTATTCATTTCAAAGGGAAAAATGTATTCCAAGTTTCGTTTCAATTGGGAGAAACTCAATCTAGATTTTACAATTCAAATACTGCTCAATCCTTGTATAATCGTCGTAAGTTCTTTAGGTGTCCCTTTCCTTGTCTAGCAGTCGAGAACTAACAGAAACAACGCATTGTAACGGTAATCAAAGGCCTGTATTTTATTATTAACTAGCTGACCCGGCGAACTTCGCACCGCCTCAGAATCAATAACTGTTGTGTTAACTTATTAGCTGAATTAAATTCAGTTTGTTTTATTAAGTTAAAAATTACACAATGAAGCAATTATCGATGCGTATTTGTCCGTGTTTTGTTTTTCTCATTATCAGAGATAGCATTTCATACAGATTTATATATTTTTTTCTTACTTTTCAACTTACTTACTTAAATAAATTTCTTTTAATTTTCTTTATTTTTAATAGGGAGATTTATTATAATTATTTTATTTTTCCTTTGGAAGGGTGCAGACATACGTTCACCATTTGTCTCATTTTTAACTGTTGACATGTGTGTAAGAAAGAGGAGCAGCATTACATGTTTAAGAACAAAAGCAAAGCAATCAGCGCCTTGGCATTTGACGTTTTTGAATTTTTGAAATGCACTCACTATTCAATATTATACTTATCACGATGTTTCTGCAGCTCTTTCAAAAGATGAGAATTCGTTCCATGCAAAATGTATCAGGAAAAGAATTTTCTTCATAATTTTTTTTTCATGAATTTTTCCGATGTTTTAATAGCTATTCTGCTATTCGGGGTGGAGACTAATCCAACTAATCAAGATCATAAAAATGGAACAGTAAGGCCACCGCCACATTTGACGGAAATTACGTCGCGGATCTTTCGCGACGGAACGCCAATACTCTCGCGTCTGCTCCGTCCTTAAGTGAACCGACACCAGAGGTTATTATTTTAGGCAAATATCTAATAACACATGCAATTAACTGTTAGTCATCACGAATAATAACAATACACCAAAATAGGTTTATGAAAAGCTATCTTTATTCAAAAAGAAGTCCAAAATTTCGAATTTTGACAAAAGAGAAATATCTTCATAAATACCCTCCCTCTACCTATTCCTATTGTTACATTCTTTAGTTACGTACTGGGTTCACAAACTATTAAAAACAACACAATTTCCTGTTACACTATTTATTTGCATTATTTATTTATTTATTACAGAGGTATTTATATTTCAGTGATTTATCCATAACATTTTTATTTGTACTGCTTGTTATTTTTTTCGTTACCATGGTGATGCATTTTTCCGTTACCATGGTGATGCATTTATTTACTCTAGGTTGGCACCATAATGTTCTTCCCTTTACATTGCCCCCTCCTTAGGGCTGTTCCGTCCCGGAACAGGCCCCGAATTTCCTTCATGAAGGTATCGGCAATCTGGTCCTCGATTGCATCGAGCCGACGCAAAGAAATGACAAGCCACTGTTTTACCGTGACTTGCATCTGACCCACTGTGGTAACAGCATACCAGAACCGATATGCCAGTGTATCGAAAGATCTCCTCGAACATGCTCCGCAAGATCCTCCAGTCCAGTCCATTCCCACGGCCACCCAGCTTCGGGATCCCTATCCGGTTGATGTCAGACTGCAACAAGCGGTCCCTCAAAACCATCAGACAGTCCCAAATGGTTCGGTACCCCGGCGTAACTTGGGTCGTCTCCCTGGTCACCAAGCAGAAGATCAGTTGTCCCTCCCTGTTGAGTTGCGCCACCTCTCCTATGCCTGGTGCGTGCCGCTCCAACTCCTGTTGCACCAGAAATTTATGCTGCAAAACCCTCGATATTCCCCGTGACATGTCAAAGTCATGCGTCACGCAGAAGCCACAGCATGCTCTTTTGAAAGCCCGAACAGGTCCTGCGCTATTTCCTGTGTCACTCCATGACGGGTTTTTTTGCCCCTTGCTAGCCTGGGATATGAATTGTTCGAAGGTTATTTCATCCTCAGGGACATTACAGACTCGGACATGCTGTTCTAGGTCCTCCCGATTGTCACCCAGGAAGGGAGCAAGTCGGTTGAAGTGGATGATCCATGGTTTCCCGTTAGGCCTCTTCCTTATCCTGTAGACCACGTCGTTGATCCGCTTTAGCACCTCGTAGGGGCCATCCCAAGAACATTGGAGTTTTGGGGAGAAACCTCGGCGCCTCCGGGGGTCGAACAGCCAGACTAGATCGCCAGATTGATATCCCCCCTTCTCCGCCCTGATGTCATAGTGTTCCTTCATCCGGTCGCTAGCAGCCTCGATATTCACACGGACCCGGTCGTGGGCATCATCCAGACGCCTACGAAGGTCCGACACGTAGTCTTCACCAGCTACGTCTTCTTTCGGTTTACACCCGAACTTCAGGTCACAGGGCAGTCGTAACTCTCGTCCAAAGAGTACACTTCCAGGCGTCTGCCCCGTAGTTTCATGAACTGCTGATCGGTAAGCCAACAGGAACAAGGGCAGGTGTCGGTCCCAGTCTCTTTGGTGATCCAAGACAACCTTCGCCAGATGTCTGCCGATTGTACGGTTCATCCTTTCAACCATTCCATCAGACTGCGGGTGCAGTGCTGTAGTCCTCGTCTTTCTAATTCCCAGGATCTCGCACATTTTCTGGAACACCGTAGATTCGAAATTCCGTCCTTGGTCAGAATGTAGCTCCAGAGGCACACCAAATCGACTGACCAGCTCCGTGACCAATGCCTCCGCTACGGTAACTGCTTCCTGATTGGGCAGTGCATAGGCTTCGACCCACTTGCTGAAATAGTCGATAGCGACCAGGATATACTTGTTCCGGTTTTCGGTTGAAGGGAACGGTCCAGCTATATCCACTGCGATTCTCTCGAACGGGCTACCCACGTTGTACTGTCGCATCGGTGCTCTCTTCCTCTTGTACGGTCCATTGGCCATGGCACAAGTCACGCACTTCCTGCACCAATCCTTGACATCTCTTTTGCAGTTCACCCAGTAGAAGCGTTCCCGGACCTTTTCTATGGTCTTCTTGACTCCCAAATGCCCACCGGAGGTTCCATCGTGCAATAACTGAAGGATTTCGGGAATGCGTTTCCTTGGCACTAGCATCTGTAGCTTCCTTGGTTCTCCATCCGGCGTTTCCAATGCCCTTCTAAGAACCCCGTTTTCCAATTCAATGGAACCCCACTGATCCCAGTATGATTTGACGTTTGGAGAGGAAGAAGCGACGTTCTCCCAGGTTGGCCGCTGTCCCGCCTTCTTCCACTCCACCAGATATTTCAGTTCGGGGTCAGCCTCTTGGTCCTTCCCGATTTCTGCAGGTTCCCAATCGTCATCCACGACTTTTGTTCTATACATGATAGCTGACTTTTCCTCCATCCGCCCGCAGTGCATGCAATCCTCCGCGCAAGGTCTCCTGGATAGAGCGTCTGCGTTCCGGTGGAGAACTCCAGCTCGATGTTCCAAATCATAATCGTATTCCTGCAACCGCTCAATCCATCTCGCCACCTGTCCCTCGGGATTTTTGAAGTGCAAGAGCCATTGGAGCGCCGCATGATCCGTCCTCAGCAGGAACTTCCTCCCATAAAGGTACTTGTGAAAATGCTCCACCGACTTAACAACTGCTAGTAATTCCCTTCGCGTTACGCAATAGTTGCGCTCAGGTCTAGACAGTACCTTGCTGAAGTACCCGATGACTTTCTCCTCCCCTTCCTGGACTTGCGACAGAACGCCTCCCATGCCCACGTTGCTGGCGTCTGTATCCAATATAAACTTCCCTTCTGGTTTGGGATAGCTCAAGATAGGGGCGTCGGTCAACTTCCGCTTCAGGTCTTCGAAGGCCTGCTGGCAGTGAGAGTCCCAGGCAAAACAATTCTTCTCTTCGGTGAGCCTTGTTAATGGCTTGGCAATATCTGCAAACCCATAGACGAACCGTCGGTAGTAGGTGCAGAGGCCAAGGAGGCTTCTCAGCTCGTGCTTGTCCTTCGGTACTGGCCACTCATTGACGGCGCGGATTTTGTCTAGGTCAACTGAGACTCCCCTTTCGGAAACCACGTGACCGAGATAATTGACCTGTTTCTGAAAAAGGTTGCACTTTTTGGGATTAAGTCTCAAGTGGGCGCCCTGCAAACGCAGGAACACCTGTTCCAAGTTCTTCAGGTGTTCCTCAAAGGTTTTGCCGAGTATAATAATGTCATCCAGGTAGACCAGGCATGTTTCCCAGGATAGCCCTCTTAGTACATGTTCCATCAGCCGCTCAAACGTAGCAGGAGCATTACAAAGTCCAAACGGCATCACTGTGAACTGCCAGAGTCCCGTCCCGGTAGAAAAAGCTGTCTTTTCCTTGTCTCTTGGGTCCAACTCCACTTGCCAATAACCGCTCTTCAAGTCCAGGGTGGAAAAGACTTGGCAGCCTCCCAAGGTGTCCAACGTGTCATCGATCCGGGGTAAAGGGTAGCTGTCCTTCTTGGTCACATCGTTGAGTCGTCGGTAATCTACACAAAAACGTGTGGTCCCATCCTTCTTCTTCACCAGTACCACAGGTGAAACCCATGGGCTATTTGATGGCTCGATTATCTTCCCTTTCTCCATGTCCCGAATTATCTGTTCAGCTTCGTCACGTCTCGCAAATGGTAATCGCCTAGGGGTTTGTCGAATAGGGTCTGCGTTCTCCGTTCTTATGCGATGCTGTACGACGTCAGTCCTTCCCAACGACCCGTTCGAGCCTTCGAAGACATTCCGATATCTGCTGATCAGCGTTTCGACGGCATTCCGTTGTTTTGCAGGAAGTCCCCTACTGGCCCGTTCAACGAGATCTTCTAGCTGGTCTGGAAGCTTATTCGATGTCTGGGTCATGTTGTTAATTTGCCGAACAACCGCCAAAACAGGTGAACCACACCCTAACTGAGTGCCTTTCTTTAGGGTTACCGGGTAGTCATTGACATTCATTATCCTGATGGGTATTTCCTCACGGGTGCGGATTAGCGCCTTGCCGACCAAAATTCCTTGTCCTGGTCCCGCACCGTCCCTCTCCGGTTCCAAGATTACAGTTTGCCCCGGTGGACTCCACGTGTCTAGACACGCGGTAACCAGTGTCTCACTGCATTGGGGTAGCAGAGTATCCGCACTAAGGACAACACACACCGTTCCGCCTACCCCCTTCTGCAGTATCACTTCCTCGTTGTCGATCCATATGACTCCCTCTCTCAGGTCCAGCTTACAGCCCAATTTCGACAGCAGGTCCATCCCGAAGATCACTTCTTCCTCTATGTCAGCGACTAGAACCTGATGCTTGAAGGTGGTGTTGCCGATTTTGAAAAGGGCGGCTGTCTCCCCGTGCACGCACATCAACTCCCCTGTTGCCGTACGTAGTTTCCATCATGACGGCACGATCCTTGCTCCGGAGACAGCAATATCTGGTCTTATGATCGACGCAGTTGCTCCCGTGTCCAACAACAGTCTGCGACTTTTCCCATCCACCAGACCCTCTATGTACATACTGCTAGTTCCCCCTCCAAGTGTCGACATAGTAACGGATGTTTCAGGGGCCTCGGTAGTATGGATCGATGGTTGCCCCTTCCCATCAACCCTTTTTAGTTTTCCGAGGTTTGTCTCCTTGGTTTCGGGCATTTATTACGAAGGTGTCCTGTCTGACCGCAGTTCCAGCAGCGTATTTCGCTTTTTTGTACCTTCAAAGCCTCCAGGACACGCTTCACTAATTCCTCCATGGATGGTTGCGATTCTTCCCCCGCGGTCTCCAGAGCACGTACCCGAGCTTGGCTTCTCACGGACTGCTTCACGGCCTCGAACTCCAGAGCTTGCGTCAACGCCTCACTCAGCATCTTCGGACGTGCCAACTTGACGGCCTGCTGCGTTTCACCCTCCCGCAGTCCGTCCAAGAATCTGTCAATGGCCAGACTCTCGTAGACATCGTCAGTCACTGTTGGGTAGGCGCCTCTAACCAGGCGGACAATGTCAGCTTCGAATTCTTGCAACGTCTCGTTCGGCTTTTGGAAGCGGTTCTTCAGTTGCGAGCGGTAGATCTGTTCCATGTGACGATTACCGAACCGCATTTCCAGACGTTGCGTCAACTGCTCATAGTCCTGGCGCTCTGTTAGCGGAATAGTTTGCAATACCCTTACTGCATCTCCTCGCAGCGACAGGCACAGCGTCGACGCCTTCTTAATCTCTGACCATTCATTGATCATGGCTGCGGTCTCAAAGAGCGTCAGATATTCCTCCCAGGAAGATTTACCGTCGAAGGTGGGTAGGTCATTCCTCATCTGGGTCATCCTTTCCTCGTCATTAGCATTTGGGGGCCTTGATAAACTCTTCTCACCCATGACGGCGTTCTTACCACCAGTAGTGGGGAGTCGCTCCTCTATTCTTCGGATGCGTTCTTCCATGTTAAATATATTTTCATTGAAGCAGCGAGAAATGTTGTCTAGCTTCCCTTCCAGCTGTGTCCTCATGTCACTGAAGCTTTGACAGAGGTCATCAATTCCGCCGGTTGTTTCGACAGAAAAACTCTCCGGATCTTCACCATTGTTTACGAGAGCCACTTGTAGCCGCTGTTGCAATACACTCTTGGTCCCCGTTGTCTCCAGGTCACGTTCCTCGAGTTCCCGCTTTAGTTCCATTACCTTCAAATCCATCAATCTATTTTTCTTGGTCGCCATCTTCCTTGTCACCGTATGATCGTCAAACAATTTATTATCCGAACTGTCACTGTTGTAGTTTTTTTTTTTGGAATCCCACTTCTGACACCAATTGTTACATTCTTTAGTTACGTACTGGGTTCACAAACTATTAAAAACAACACAATTTCCTGTTACACTATTTATTTGCATTATTTATTTATTTATTACAGAGGTATTTATATTTCAGTGATTTATCCATAACATTTTTATTTGTACTGCTTGTTATTTTTTTCGTTACCATGGTGATGCATTTTTCCGTTACCATGGTGATGCATTTATTTACTCTAGGTTGGCACCATAATGTTCTTCCCTTTACACTATTATTTATTTCAAATTTTGTAATTAAGTTTTTAAGCTATTTTTGTTTGTTTGTTTTTGAATTTATTATTTAGATTGTATGCAAAAAAAAATCATATATCTAGTAAGAAAATATATACAAGTATAATTTAGATATACAGTTACATTTTTACAAATACATTTTTTAAGAGGAAAAAAAAGATTACTACTCAAAAATACATTTTTAAGGAAAAAAGATAACTATGTGACTAAAATAATATTGGTAAGATTGTTACAAATCAAAAACATTCTTTACGTATAATGCACATATCCTATGAAAGGTGCTAAGACTTGAGGCTTCCTTTACGGCATTCGGCAGTAAATAATAAATAAATAAAAACATGTGAAAATTATAATTTTTTTTTTTTTTTTTTTACAGTGAATACCGCACAAGAATCTCAACTGCTCCCGTCTGGAGCCAGTGAGACTATGGCATCCCCAATTGGGGTATGTTGTGAGGCTGAAGGTAGTGGGGAGGGGAAGGAGGTGGGGAAGAGGAAGGTTGGGAAGTACCTGGCTATTCAGATCTGGTCACTAAACACGGCTAAAGCCATTTTCAAGCAACGTTTCAATTCTGAATGGTGGTCTTACACCAGGGCGATACTGATAGTATCTTCCACTCTGGAACATGCCGCAAATATACTATATATTATTTTAAATTTTTTTTTTTTTTTTTTACATAAGCTCCACACAGGAGGCCCTGAGGCAAATAATTTCCCTGAGGGCCTATGTCATCTTTAGGGATGCTGTGTGGAGGGTCTTTTAGGGAAAGGAAGGAGAGGAGGGTTCTGGGAAGGAAAAGGGTTTAAGGGGTGGGTAGGAATCTGGGGTTCAGTGTGTCCTGGTCATCAGACCTAAACACACCTCATCCCATGAACCCGGGCACCTCTGCTAAATCACCAAACGTAGCGAACCACTTGGGGTGACCTATGGCAGAGGTGTTGGTTATCCAATAAATGAATTAATTGTGAAATAACACAATTTAATCAAATAAAATTTATTTGCGCATGCCGGGTTCGAACCCGCGACCTCCGGATTGTGAGTCAAGAGTCTTACCCACTGTGCTACGGAGGTCGTCAATAATAAAAAATAATAAAAATAATTCCGGTCTCGTTAACACGTACTTACAAACAAAAAATACATAATTAATACCAAGCTAATTTTTTTACTAGAGAATCAGAAATGAAGTTTCTTTGATTTATAACTTTTTCACAAAAAAATGTTAAAGTTGCCTATAAAATCATCAAAAATTAAATTCTTGAATGGCCTATATTTAATAATTTAAAACATAAATAAATAAATTAACACATATCCGTACAAGATGTTTGCTATACTTTTTGTTTAAAAAAATATTATTTAGTTTAGTCAAGTATTTTGGACTCAAATCCAAATTTAAGTTTTGTACGAAAATGGAGTTCTCGTGTACTTGTCACTGCGAGAGCTCGTAAGTACGTAAGTCACCGACGATCGTCCTCTTCCTTCTCACACGTCTTGTATGAAAATGAAAAAGACAAAAGATACTTAAACTAGACTGGTATAAAACCCCTTTGCTATAATGACAAGAGGTAGTAAAATCCGTGACCAATTAACGTATGCGGAGGTTGAAAACCATAAAAACAAAGGTTTTACTTCTTAATAGGTCTTTTGAAAAAGTATCGATATATCAATGTATCGATATGTTTAATTCAATACATCGATATTTTTAGCCGATATATTTTGATCCGATATATCGAAACAAAATATCCAATATCGAAAATTGTATCAAAAACGATTTTTTTTTTATTTATGTAACTGAAGTCACTAGAATCCAAAACCGTATAGGAACGAACGGAAAAAATTAACTGTATTGGGTCATGACATCTGGCGGTTGAAATTTTAACTATTAATAGCTTACAAATTATTGTCTTTGCATTAGTATTTGTTATCACTAATACTATCTCATATGCCACTCCTATGTGTTGGTTCCCAATTGTCTATGATTATTGACTATACCTTGTTCCAAACACGAAGTCCTTTTCGACAGATTATTACGCCAATAGAATGTTACTGAGACGCATACAAACTTCGTATGCGTCTCAGTTTACATATAAGTTAGAAGACAGCTTTTTAGTTTTTGATATTTTTGTAATTATTACCTAATAAAAATGAATACTGATAAAAATACCTTCATTTTTATTGAGATTTTTGTACATTAAAAAAAGTATATTGTGTATAAAAATTACTATTGATAATATTGAGCTGAATAAACTATTATTTTAAATACGCAAAATCTTTTGAAAATTTTACCGATATATCGATACATCGATATTTTTCCTCGATGTATCGATGTCGATATTGATATTTAAATAAATATCGATACATCGATATATCGATTTTTTTTCACTTTCGACATCCCTATTGTTATTGAATGATAAAAGATATTTTTATGCGGGTGGTGAAGACGCCCGGATTAAATGATGGAAGAAATGGAACTTCACGATTAAGGCGGCGATACACATGCCTGTAAAATGGAACAGTAGCGTGCATGCTTGTTAATAGCATGTTGAAGTTACTGGCTCAATGTGGACACATATGCAAGTTAAAATTGCGTTCAATTTGCGTCCTTGCATGCGTGTATTTGCAAGACTATACACAAGCTAGTGACAAGACAGTGACAGTACGTGTCTCAAGTCAATCAGTCTCAAGCTTTTTGGCAATGGAAATCATTCGAAGTGAATTAAATGTTATCGTATTGCAATTGGCAGAACAATGTGTGGCTAATTTAATTTGAATTGAATTTTTGTGTAGCATTGTCACGGGCTACTTTATTTTTATAGAGAGAATTATTAGGGTTCCAGAGTCATTCGTATTCTCTAAACAAATGAATAAACTGTATTTTTTTCTCATCTCCCCATCGTGACATGGTGAATACAAAAAAAAAAAACGAACGAAACGAACACAAAAACAAACCAAACAAAAAAACGTGCGCCGCGGCGACAACACGTCAGCTACTGGCATGCCTGTACCTGTCGCAACGTTCACACATGCCGGTTTCGTAGCCCCCCGCGCCCACTCCCTCATGTTGCATGCCAGTAAATCAAATGTTGTGCTATCTACTTGCATGGCAAATACAGGCGTGCCTTATTTATTTATTTATTGTAAGAAACAAACAGCAATTTATATACAGGATGAGTTATACAAGAGATTAATCATGAGGTAAGCCAAAACAGTTTCTTATGCTAATGTTGGTTATTATGATATAATATACAATTGTAATTGGTAATAAGCATTAAATGAAAATGAAAATAACAACAAAAAAATATATATAAGTATATTAGAAGGAAGAAGGAATAGGAAAGGGCAAGAGGCAGAGGAAGGTGGGATGGGGACAGGAGTTGCCCATGCTGTACCTTTTCTATAGTTGTGCATTAATTTAATTAACATTTGTGGTCGTACGTTTGACTTCGTTTTGGTATTTCACAAGAGTATTATTAAGAATATCGATATTGTTAAATTGCGTGTTTTATTGCGCGCATATACGGGGGATTGGATAATTTTTTCTAATGTTGGTTCTGCACGCTGGCAAATGAAAAAAATGGTTTAGTCTGGTTGGCCTTGTAGGTATGTGAATTCTTAAATAACTTACGAGTTCAGGAGTTATTCAGAATTTTGTATAAAAATATTTGATCAGATATTAATCTTCGTGTTTGAAGTGGAGTAAAGTTGTGAAATTTTAAGGATTCGGTATTATTTGCAAAGAGTAATTTGAATTTATAATTTATGTGCTTAAAAAATTTATTTTGTACACTTTCGATTCTGTCAATATGGCATTGGTAGAACGGTGCCCAAATTAGTGTGCAGTATTTGAGCACCGTTAGCGTATACACATGATAGTAGGTGGCATGTGCATTATGTGCAAGGAGCTTTTATGCAAGTGTGTCAGCTACAGTCATGTGTATTCCCGGCTACGGCTAGGCAGATCATGATCTGCCTGATTTTACGATCGGCCTACGACACCGATACGACTTGCAGGATCGGTTAGTTGGTTGAATGAAAGCATCGGTTTCTACCAGGCCTCGCGCGCTCAATCCGCTATCCGTTAACAAGCAAAAAATTTCTGTCATTTTATCGTAACCTGTGAATGTCTGAAAATAAAATAAATAGCACACCATCAATGATTTGTGTACTATATTATATGCCAGTGTGTGGGTAAGAGCTTAACGTCGGATGGTATTTTGGTGACACCTCTTTTTTACACAGTACCTAGTGCGTAGTGAACATTCGTTTTCTGTTGTGCTTTTATCTTTAAAAAAAATATTAATTTTCCTAGCAAGAGTACAGCCTGGGATTGCAGTGTCACGACTGAAACATTTACTAAGTAGATATTTATGAAAAAAAAATTGAACCAGTAACTTCTCAACTGAAATTCAAATCCAGACAGCTTACATAAAAGGTGACGGACAGGCTGTTTTCCTGCTAAAAATAAAATTATGTTTGGATATAACCGATCCTAATAGCAAACCCTTTCTTCGTGTAGACACAATTTGTTTTATCTACCTACCTATCTTCTATAAATACCTATTTATTTTAGTTTACGCCTTCAAGGGTGTTATTAAAAATTATTTTTCTCCCTTCCAGGTCAGCGGATAACATCCCACTTACAACAATGGAGGAGGGATCTATGGAGAGACTCTCCAAGGGAGATGACATGACAACTCCCACCGAAGTTACGCACCACTTCGGTCTTCCCATCTTATCCGTTTCTGGGCCCTCACCCCCGGACGACGAGTTCGAACAAATCGACGAATATCTGTAAAAATGTGTTTAAAGTGTACTAAAATATTATCCGTGTGCCACAATAAAAGAACAACACCTATTTCATTATAGAGAAGTTTCGACGCCAAAATAATGTCAACATTGAAAATTGAAAATTGCACCAACTTACTTTACTACCGCTAGTGTCGCATAGTCGCGATTTCTACAAAAGTTTAAAGCAGTGCAACACTTTCTGTAAGAAATTCGTATTGTGGTAGGTACCTGCCGCACAAAAAAATATATTAATATTTTTTTATGGTAGGTACCTACTCAGTCTTCGAGTCAAAATATTAAAGAAAAAATGAATAATGAAGTGAAAACGAAATTCCGTTATTATGAACGGCAGAATGAAATTCAAAAATCATTATCATAAAATATCTATAAATAAAACATACTTCAATTAGGATATGACAGTATTCTTTCTCTTATAAAGCGAATATGATAAACGTACGCACTATTAATCGCAAGATTATAACTTATTATTATTATCGATGAGTAGGATATTGATGTTTTCTTTTCATCGTACAACCCAGTAATTAATGGTTGCCAAATCTTGTGTCAATGGGTTTTGTTATTGAACATAATGTTATCGTTTAAAATTGTATATTTAAATATCGTACTTTTCTATTGAGTAACAAAATAACGCCCTGTTTTCATTAGATGCTGAGGCATTTTGTTTTTGTTATTTTTTCAAGATGACTTTTTTGTAATGTAGGCGTCCTATTTGGCATGGAAAAATTGAGGAGCTTTTTCAAAAACAGAAATATCTACTCAAAACGGTTTTTCGTATTCTTTATGCAGATGTCGAAAAATGGCTAATTCAGATGTTCAAAAATCAATATTGCTTTATATATATATTATAATCAATATTGCTTTATAGATTTCTATCATATCAAAATTCGCACAGTTAATAATTGAATTCGCATTTAAAGATCATCATAAAATATTGACCCCGAGTGATTATTTATTTAAAACTGTGTCACGAATTTTTTTTTGTAGATATTTCTGTTTGTGAACATACTCTTCATTTGATGTCTCTAATATTTGTAACCTATGGTATCAAAGTGCGACCATTCTACTTTTTATGGTTTGGCGATTTTTTTTATTTGAATACCGCACAAAATTCCCAACTGCCGGAGCCAATTTGTGCAATTGCAATCCAAAATAGAGGTCGTAGAAGGAGATGAGAAATAGGAGAGTTATTCATTTAGATCTAGTCACCAAACATGGCTAAAAAAATTAAGAAAATGCATTGATACATTAATTGACGGTACATATTTATTAAGAGGGGATTTGTAATTTTTTGATGCACACTGGTGTCATTATTAAAAATGACATAACCAAAATACTGGACTTATAACTGATATTCATCCAAAGTGCATAAGCCCACGATGTTATAATAAAGGTCCCACTTTTTCCTAAGCTTTTGTACGACACAGGTTCATAATTGCTGAAAACGAGCTACGAAAAAGTGTTTTTAATGGCCGCCCCATTGAATATTTTACCTCTTGCAAAATGAAGCAATTACATCTTTCCGCAGTAAAGTAAGTTTGTGATATATTGTTGCTTTGTGTCGACAAATCAATTAACACGTTCACACAAACAAGCCTTCAATAATAATCGTGATTTATTTTTGATTTATTATGCCTTGTCTTAACTTGTTTCCGCAACTTCATAAGGGCAGATGTGGAATCGAAAATTGTGGTGAAGTGTGTGCTTTTGTATGTACATAGATGCAATACGATGTTTCCGGCTCCAACGTTTGAAGAGCTGTTATCGCAGTATAATTTAAAATGGTTTTCGTGAAGCCGTCAATTACCGGATATCCAGAACTATTCAGCACCGTCGACTTTATTAATACGAGGGTCAGTCAATAAGTAATATGCTGCAGTAGTAACTTTTTGCGTCAACAGGTGGCAGCACTGCAGTTGCTTGCAAAATGGCTGACATCGATGTTCGTAATAGATAGCGTTCTGTGATTGATTCTTGACTGTAGAAGGTGAAACGCAAAAATTCACATTCATGAAAGACTGAAAAATGTGTACCATGATGCAACAGTGGACGTTAGCACTGCTAGATGATGGGTTCGTTACTGTAACCAAGCTGAAGACAAACACCGCTGGCTGAGGAAAGGCACACATTCATGGTGACCCCAGATAACTACAGATGTCGCATTCTCTCCCTAAGTAAAGGCAGTGAGTTGTAGATTATTTGACAACTGATTTTTCAACAAAAGTTTTGTAAGGTGGCTATAAAGAAATTTAATCGACCAGAATAAAGAAACAAGAAAAACAACGGCCTCACAACACGTGCAGCTCTTAGTTTCTGGAAAAAATTGTAACCGGAGACGAAAAATCTTTGATTCAGGTTAAAAAAATATATTTTTTTAACCTGAATCAAAGAGGCAGTCAATGGAATGGCATCACACAAACTCACCAAGGTCAAAAAAAAAATCAAAACTGTGTGATCGGCGGAGAAAGTTATGGCGATGGTGTTCTTGATATGGCCGTGCTTTTTACAACACTGTGATACATGCCATTGTTAAAAGTTGGACCAAAGCTTTGGAAATGGACGGAGATAGTATTGAAAACTAACAAATTAATCGTCAATAGTGTGGTTTTCGACCCCTGTAATTGCATTTTTTATTACTTAAAAATTAAAGGAGAAAAAAAATAGGAGGCATTACTTATTGACTGGGCCCAGTATGAATTGGGTTTTATTAATCAGAAACATATCCAAAGTAATGGCCGGCTTCAATTAAATGCTCGGCAATTGCCAATTTGTCAAGATGGTCCAGTTTGCATGCTCGAAAGTGTTCTGATATCCTTTTGGAGATGATCCGGTTTGTCTGGCCTACATAAACCTTGCCACATCGGGAACTGAGTTTACAAACTCCATCTGACTCAAGAGGAAACTTGGTTTTTGCGGACCTCAGTGTCATAGTCGAAACGTTGAAAAAAGAATGAGGTAGCGCAAAACGGCGTAATAACAGAAAAAAAAATCACGATAATACTTTTGGTCTTGAAAATCTCAAACCATACAAGCCTTCGAAACGTTTTCTGAAATACGATCATATAAGGTTCCATGACAGTTTATCCGCCGACAATTGACCCCCCGGCGTACTTATATACAATGTAAGGGAAAATACGGTATACCTAATTACACGAAAAAATAACTAAATGACCCCGAAGGGATGTGCAGAGAGGATGTAGGTACCGCCGAAAAACAAAAAAAACATATTTTATTTCAAAGGAATCAATGAAAAATCTGTTTCTCTATAATTAGGTATATTGCGTATCTATACGAGCGCACAAGTACAATAAAATCTGTACTATGTATAAATTCCTTTGATATTCATACCAAAAAATTTACTGCTAGGCCCTGCGGGTGGCTTTTGGTTCGTCTTCGTTCAGTTAGTGTTGGTGACCATTTTATAAATCCAATCGGAACTGGTTCCAAAAATAGCCCGTTCCTCAGATCCACTGCCATCCAGCGATAGCTAGTCACCGGGACAAAGTAACCGGGACGGGCAACGACGATGACGGCATATGTAATATATAGCCGCGTTATACAACTAGGTAACTACCGTCACTCTTTCAAGGAAAACCAGAGTACAGGATCTAAGCAATTTTTTTTTAATATTAAATCAGATTGTTGAAATTATTCATGCGTGAGACGCAGATGAAAGTGGCGCTATCTATACGCGAGTTTTTTTAATTTATCCGTACTAAATTATTATTTTCTCTTGTCTTTTCTTTTATTTCTTTCATTTTCTCTGTTCTGTATTTCTTATAAATTTTATTAACAATTTTTTTTTTCATGTACCTGTGTATTTTATGTACCTGTCTCTTCGACTTGGTCGAAGACCTGTCTCAATTTAAAAAAAAGTAATTGTCAAAAGAACCCGTTGACAAACTGATATCAATCAGTTTAACGGGACTTAATTTAAAAATGTAAAAAAACTGTAAATAAATAATAAAGGAATTTTATTAATAAAAAAAAAAAAATAAAATAAATAATGTCAGAAAAAACTCGCGGGAACATATTATATTACGCATATTGATGATAGATGGCAGCACTTCCGTTTGTATCTATTTGTGAATATCGTTTGTACGCAGACGCAAGGGGAATAATACTGTTTGATGAGGATTATTATGAAGCGTATTTTTTAAGTCAAGTTTTGAAATTGGTAAATAATGCACACAAAATTATAATTTTATAGTAAATATCATTTCGGGGAGCCAACTGTCGGCTGATAAACTGTCGGGTCACCATTATATAGATTATAATATCGAATATCATATCAAAGAGAATATTTTATTGTTATCAGATTATCTTCATGAATGAAATACCTAATTTGATTTCGAAATATATAATATATTCTATCATTATGATTAAAAATATAATGAAATATTTCTCATATCCCATTGTATACCCTTATCAAACAAATTGCCTTTAATCAATATATCCCAATGAGTACATTGTTGTAAAGATTTTTAATCAGCCATATTATAAAGATAGCATTAATGTTTCTAATTGGATGACAGAGCTTTATGATACGTTCAAGTAATTAGGATGCATTACCAAGATACATCAAGGTAATTAAGACGAATCTGTAATATTATCGCCGTCACATCATTTTACGATATAAATAATTATGTGAAAAATTTACAAAACCTTAACAGTAAAAAATAATAGTATGTATGTAAATTAGATATCGTTTGTCTATTTACGACTTTTTGACCATGTGTGTAAATAAAACTGATTTTCACCTAGTTTCATGTACCAAACAATTATTATATTTACATATACTTATTACCTTAATTTACTTGTATTTTTAGAAAATTGGATCGCTTTTATTTTAGACTCTTTTTGATGTTGTAACTAAGTTAAGTACCTACCTATTAATAATAATGTAAAATATATTAATTTTCCTTCTTTCCGAAATGTTTCTTATTGTGAAATGACAGGCAGAACGTACAAAAGGTGAATTCTGATGTTGGTATCAGAAAATATTTTAAGAGACTAGATCAGTGGTTCTTAACCTTGTTGGAGGTACTGACCCCCACCAGTTTCATATGCGCATTCACCGAACCCTTCTTAATTGGAAAAATAAAGTATGTTTTTTTCAAATTCAAAACATAACATAGGTGCAAAAAAATCATTAAAGAACAAAACCATTAAGTACAAAGAATAAAACCATTAAAACATGATTTTCACACAAAAACATAATAATGAATATTTACTGAACCCGCGAGACTGACTCACCGAACCCCTGGGGTTCGATCGAACCCGGGTCAAGAACCACTGGACTCTGAATGAGGGGCAGCGTCCAAGATAGCCGCCCCAATGCATCGTAGAGACGCTAGCGACGCGACGACGCCGCCATTGGTGTCAGTGCGATTTTATTCACTATATTTAACTCTATAAAAACAATATTCAAATCAAATGTGATCAGAATATATTTTTTAACACCGTTAAATGCAGTTTACACATCTAAACTACGATAAATTAACTCATTATTTACTTTCATATTCACATCTCGTATACATACATTATTAAATAACTTAATTAATTCACAGTGAATAAACAACTAACTTATTATTTTCAACACTAAACCCGTAAATTTGTTTATTTATCTTAAGACTATCAATTATATTTAAACTAAAATATCAGGCACTACTAAGTATAAGGAATTTTTGTTAAATTTAAACTAATTTATACTTATACTGTGTGCTGTAGATTTTTTACTGTCGTAATGATATATCTTACTAAGTACTTACGTAAATGCAAAAACTTAAAATATCTATCACAAATTAAAGTTTAACGTTATTATTTAACTTTCGTATCCCAATGAATGATAGCTACCTTATTTGTAGTAACTCTATCATTTAATAATATAAAATTAACATATTCCAATTATTTTTTTCAATTCACTCACGTCCAGTGAAATCTAATTATTTGAAAAAAAACATGTAAATTAAATTTTGTTCTGCGGTGACATTTTTGATTTCAACTAAAACATTTTAAAAATCACTAGGTATTGGACAGTTAGGCGCAGGTTGAGTGGTTGGGCGGTTACTCGGCTGAGTGACCAGTGTCGCTAAGAGGAAGCATTTTCGTTTGTTTGATTTTTAAGAAAAAAACTGCAAAAAAAAGACATCAAAAAGGTCACCGGAGACCAAAATTTCATTAACCTTTTTTTAATTAACAAATAACATCAGGAAACACTGGTTAAAGTAAGTCAAGTACGTCCCGTTTTATCAACAGAACTGTATTTCTCCTTTTATTTTCGATTAAAATTTTATCATATTTTTGACAAAATGTTTCACCGGTGGGGTACGCTGGGATGGACCGCCAAACAACTCGGTCTTTTCACACACCTCTTGCTTCATTCACATTCATTCATCGTCTCATACATACCCTTCGGTAAACATCGGTTATTCTTGACATGACCCAACACGAGTATTTGGTTAACTTGACATAACCTAACACGAGTATTTGGTTATATTGAACACGCCATGTCTACCTTGGGCGTCCAAACCATCTAAGCGTCCCTTTCATTATCTTACTTACTAGGCTTACTTTCAGCCTTGCATTCTTTGCGAATCTCCACATATTGTCAACCTGAACACATCACCGTGAAGATGGATGAGTGCTTACCCTTATAGCTATTCAGAAAATGAAACAAATCATCTTGTTAGACTTACTATAACCACAGATAACTGATTTTATTTGGAGAACAAAATGCAGATGACACACAGGTCACTACTTGACTTTTGATGACTTTTTTTTCAACTAAAACATTTAAAAAATCACTACCCTCGTTAGGGTCGGGATGGAGGGTTTGACGATTAGTAGGCAGGTCGTCAAAATATTTATGACGTATACGTGAAATATTTGTTTGTTTCTTTTTGAAAAAAAAAGTCCACGAAGACCAACATTTTATTTACATTTTTTACTCCAAATAATGCCAGGAATCACCGATTAAAGTCGGGTATGTTTCTTAACACCCTGTACATAATTTCGGTTTGTAAAACAATTTTTTAGAGTACATATCTAGATATAATGTTTTTATTATAACTCGATACTTATACATTATAATAAGTGTAAATAGTAATGTGAAATGCTGGTGTGATTGAAAATATAATTACATAGGGGTCCATTTAATTTATATTGTCAATTAATGTCTAGTACTATCACAGCACCAAAACTTTTTTTATAAATAAGTATATCAAATATTATCATTAAAAGTCAAATCATTTCCTCATATATCAATAGTTTGGGATGTTTCACAGAAATTCAAATGTGACATTGTTATCAAATAGCAAGTCAGCGCCATCTTGTTTTTTTACATTTGAATGGTCCTTAAACAAAGATTCTGTATCCGTTTCAGCTCTTTAACGAATTGTAATCAGCAGAAAAGTACAGCTGTCATATTGTTATGCTTTTCAGTTGATCATAATTTGATCGAAAGCTGAAATGGACCGAGAGTCGGCTTTTAACGGGGACCTATAAAATGTCAAAAAAGTGATGCTTGGCAAATTGATGTTGCAAATTGTGAAAAACTCAAAATTTCTAAAAGAATTTATTTACTCATGCTTTGTTTAAATGAATTAATAATTATCAAGAAAGGCTAACAAATATATATTGTATCGGTTATTCAATCCAATATTGTAAGTGTATGTCATTCCTGATAGAATTGAGGCTATATAACGGGGGCAAACAAATAATTCAACTTTATATTAACATAACTTGCAAAAAGTGTTTTTTTTTCTAAAATAGTTCAATTTGCGCCCCCTTTGAAAGAGCATATTATGAATTCTTTTAAGTATATCCTTAAAATTAAAATATTTGTAAATATTTAAAAAAAAAATGGATCAAAGTTTCCGTCAATTATTATCAACACCACATCAAATAATATCTCTTATTTGATTCTTGATAAACTATTTTATAAATTTCAATCTTTAAGGAAAGAAATCATTTTTTATAAAGCATTGTATGTCCCTTAGATGTATGAACCAATTAGTAGTAATTATCGTACCAACAGTAAAAAATGAATTTTTAATGGTGTCTCCTAATATTATAATAAAAATACTTATTATAAAGATCTTCATAGTTGTTCATCTTGAAGCTAACTGAAATTATGTAGTTGTACTATGAATGTAAATACATCTTTCAAATAAATTAATTACGGCCGTTGTACCCAATCCTACTGATCAACTGTTGAGCCGAAATTTTGACCCAACAATCCTCAAATGCACACTAATGCTCTTCCCATTGCAACTCTCCGACCAACAGGCCAATCGAGCGTTACTAAACAAAACACTCAGCTGATCGGAGACTGACATTGATCGATCGAAAAGTTGGGAATAACGGCCGTTAGAGTCACACAGTGAATGAAAATTTCACAGAAGTGATATAATAGCGATTTAAATTAAATCCAGGCTCCAGACAGGCCAATGAAGTTAATTATCTGTTCAAGAAATAATTTCGAATTTTTAAAAATTTCAATCAATTTCACATGGATTGAGGAAAAATTTACATTGCTGTGGGCTCACCAGATAAGCCCACAGTATTCTTCTATAGGTTTATCTCTTCAGTGTAATCACGCATTAGAATCTTCATTCTTGTTACGCCAACTTAGACAAATGATAAATTAGATTGTAGACATACAATCCTATAAGTGAAACGAAAATTCATTTTTAGCTCTTCAAATGTTTTTCCAAAGTTTGGGATATTTTCAAAAACTGATTTGTCCCGTGTACGTATATGTATATTACATAAAGTACATCATGTCATCCCCGATAATGTGAGTTCATTGTATGATTAACAGATGAAACAACTTAAATAATATTATCTTCAACAAAGTCACATTCATCCATAATATTATAAAAAGTGAAGACGCCGAGTGTTTATGAATACATACCCATCAACTATCTAAAGATTAAAAATTAAAAATGGTGATCGAGAAAATCCTGTAAAATTACAAAATAAATGTTTAACGCAACATCACATTCTTGTGCTTCATTTTATACTTTCGAAAGTCATAATCATCGCAACTGCTCCGAATAGTGCATTATTGAACAACCATTTATGTCGAGAACTAATTATTTAACCTTACACGTTCGTATTATGAGCAAAACTTAAAATAATGTCTGATTTTAGTAAAACTCCTTTACCTACTATAAAACTATACTTAAAAGAATTTCAAATGTATCAATAGTATTTTTAGATTTTGCCGACGTCCTAATCTTCACTTTTCGAGAGTCGATAGATTAGCAAATGTGCTTGAGTTAGCAGCAATTAGCATCATTCAAATAATACATGCATATTACAGTTGTTCGGAGCAGTAGACAGACCGGTACAGTTGTTAGGAGCAGTAGCATCAGACCATCTTCCATGTTCTTAGCAGTACTTACCATTGTTTATCTTCGGTTATGTTTAAATTTGCAACAAAATAAGTACATTGTTACAGTTGCCACTATCCATGCTGTAGAGTTTTCATCAAAATATAGAGTACAAAGTCAGCCATTAGTTACAGTAAACATAACAATTCTATGTAATTTTTTCTCTCCTCTTCCATTGATATACCAATCTGCAGGAATTTCATCTCATTTCAGATCAGAATGTTCAGAACAGCTGTATAGGACTTTGATCCTAAATTCCGTATAGTTTGCAGCTGATAGGTCATTGTGATCCATATAGCTATGACAACAATTCTGTACACAAATGGCAACAAAATCTAAAAAATCAGTGTCGCAAAGTTTATCTGCAGAAACAACATTTTGATTTATTGAAAAAACTAATTATCATGTTACCATGAAGTGTTTATAAGCCTCGAATTATTGGTCATAAATGTTTATTTTTTGCGTTTTCGGGACCATTACCTATTTATATATATTATGTATTATCCTACCTTACCTATGCCTTTAGACTCCCTCCAGTTATATTTGTTAGACCAGTACTTGTGTGAGAATGTTTAGGTAGGTACTTACCATAATTTGAACAGTAACTATCTATTGTGTGCGATATAAATATTTTTTCTAAAAATAAGTACTTAAACATATGAAGCAATCGATGGCATGAGAACTAATAGATAACTGGAAAACAATAGTTTTTATACCCCACCATTCCCCGCCTAAATTTTTTGAATTTTTGTATGAAAGGGTAAAGGGGGAAAGAAAATCAAAGATGGGAAATCTGGGTTAAAAAAAATGGGTTAGATTTAGTCACCAAATATAATATAATGTAGCTAAAGCCAGCTAAGTCCATTTAATATCCCGCTCCACCAGCAAACTGTCAATTAGCTACCTACCTATTATCATGTATTTACTGTTTATTATTCCTAGAGCTTCGATAGTTTTTCTACTGGCGCGATATAAATCTTTTCCCTCTAATATTATATAGCTGAATATTATGATTGCTGATTGATGTGAAAAAGATTTAACGGTGTGTAGGTACCTAATTATTAAACCTTAAATTCGTAAGTAAGGACTGAATATCATCACTCGATAGTAGAAAAGTTAGTGATCCATTCTCGACTTGATTTATGTGTGTCAACATTTTATATATGTTGGAGTGTAAGCCGAACTAATTCTACTCAACTTTATAAGTAATTATAATTATTATGATAATCTGAAAAATATTATGTGTAAATAAAATATTGTGTAATTAATTAATTTTATCAATCTTATATTATAATAATTCATCATGTGTATCGTATCTATCCTATCTTAAATTAAACCAAAACGATGCTGAAATTATTGTTTTTTATTCATTTGTACCCATCCTAAACGTGTTGGTAAGTACTACCACAATACGTACATCATTATCGTGTCAGTAGACATCATAAACCTTATAATCTACCACAATGCATCATTCAACCCTTATGCTGCGTATACATGCATGAACATGAACGTGAGCCAAGTCAAGAATTGTGAGGAAGGAAAGAAGCAACGACAAACGACTCGAAACTCCACTAGTACACGCCACAAACGCACTTCACGACTTCTTTGAAAAGTTATCAAAAGTGACTGGTTTAGCACCGTAATGTGTGCTTTTTTTAGTTTTAATATTATTTGCATACTTATCTCTTAGATTGTTTTCCTGCCTCTATGTATTGAAGATGCATTGAATGCTTAGCAGGTGTTAAAATGCATCATAGATAGGGCTGCCACCTCTCCGGGTTTGACCCGGAGTCTACGGGTTTGCATGGTGCATGTTCGGGCTACGGGTTTAACATCGATATCTCCGGGTCAGACCGGGCGTTGACGACCGCATTTCTGCCAAAGAAAAATTATTTCGAAGAGCTAAACGTAGCGACAATCGAAATTGCGTCGATTTATCATGCAATTAGACACCACCACAGTTATTTGAGCACCGATTGCGGAACTAAATTGAATGCCTCTCTTTATTCCGATTCACCACTATCACATAAAGATCACTATGGCAGAACCAAAGCTGAAGCCATTGTTTTGAATGTCCAAGCACCGAACTCAATAGAGTCTAAAATACAAGACCTAAAAAGTTCTCAATCTGGAAATGGAGTTCACTTTTCGATTGCTATCGACGCGCCTCAAATAAAGGATCCCAGAAAATGTATCCAATAGTCATCAGATACTTTGACCAAGAAAAAGGTGTTCATGGTAAATGAATGGATTTTTTTGAGGATTCCAACGAAACATCTCAAAAGATTTTTGAGAACATTGAAAATTTTATACTTCAACACGACTTAGACACAACTTTGTTGTGTGCATTCTCTGCAGGCGGTGAATTTTGGTTCTCAAGAAAATAATTACAAATAATTCATACAAAAAAAAGTTTTATTTTAATAAAAAAAACTATATTTCTAAAATCTCCGGGTCTACTGTTTTTGAAAGGTGGCAGCCCTAATCATAGATAGCTTACTAATGTCCGTTTTCAACAGAAATTTAAAATTCCAATTTTTGATGATATTTGATATTTGCGAATGAATATTTAATATACAGGGTGTAACAGCACGTATTTCCTATTTTCCTGACTACTCAGTTGGGACGCGTGATGGAAAAATATTTATAATGGAAAAAAAATGTCATCGGACAACAAAATGACATAAATATTTTTTACTCCGCTCGGGAATCGCTGGTTAAAATCCTTCGGTTACGTAATGTTACACCCTGTATAATATTAATTCGCAAATCTCTTGAGAAAGATATCCATAATAGAATATTTACAGGTAGCTAACAACAGCACAGAGCGCTCCCTTAAAAAGAATTTGGATGTTTGGTCAGAGCTTGCCTACACACACACACACATTATTGAACTTGATTGCAGATTAGGGGAAAATTGGAAGTTATCGTGTTCCGACAGACCGGCAGAGGAGTAATAATAATTCAGCTGGCGGTTTTGCTTGCAAACGATCCGGGTTTGTAAAAACCCTGCAAGCAGTTTTGGTGAAAAGGCAGTGCAAGAACAAGAAATGCCTTGTTTCATGGTCCAATTATAGGCCTAATTTCGTCCTTTATTTCCATACAAAAGCGTGTTTCACCATGTTTACGAATTTTAAATGGGATGGCAATTTACAATTTCTGTCAAGTGCAAGAGAGACAGACCGCATGGTAAATGATCTAGAACCAAAAGATACCAAGCCAGTGGCACATTTGTCTTCATTCATTGTTTTACGGAAGGCACCTCTGGTGTTTCATTCTTTTTTCTATGGTAAGAATCTATGAGTGAATTGGCGTTTTGTAAAGTATTCTCTCATGTTCGAGAGAGTTCAGAAGAAATTTATGAGATTTCTCTGCATGGGGCAGTTGTCTATTACTACTTCTTTTGAGTATGTACGGAATGAACCATCTACGGGTCAGGAGGGGTGTACAACACATTTCTTCAGACCGATTCAGTAGATGGTTTGAAAACTCGACTATCATGGATAGCCTTCATTTTTATGTTTCCAGTGGTTATCTCCGTCACCGACAGCACAGACTGTTCTATCTTTCAACCTGAGTGACTTCCCAGATCTTCGTCTCCTTTCTTTCCTTAAAAAAATCCCCCCCCCCCCCCCCCCCCCCGGGTACCACCTATTAGACGTGGGCAAAATTGAATGACCGAATTAAATGAATAAATTCAATCTTGTGACACACTTAATCTAATTCTCAATTTCAAAAGGAATTGATTCTTCATTCCTTATCTTTGACCTTGCATCCTACGATTTTTAACGACACCATACATTTTTAATTTCCATTTATTTTACTGTTAAATTATTTCAATGAATAATGTGTTCTGTAAACGATTTAAATATTATATTGTTTCATAGGTATTTAAATATTATTAAACGGGCCGCGTGCCGCGAAGTGGTCGACGGGCGGTATTGTGAACGACTCACCTATTACGATTGTATTCCGCTACCGCCGCGCCGCCATTCTAAAAACACCCGAACATCATCAAAGTCCATGTCCCAAAATGGCCAAAACGCGGCCGCGATTCATCCGGGTTGCCCGAGCATCTCTTTCACGCAAGGAATTAATCATTTATCCTAATCAATAGTCCTGAGATTGTCCTAAGGTCCCCGCCGTCCCAGGTCCGTGTTCAATGTCCGCGTCCCAGGTATCTAGTCTGTCGAAATCGAGATTGTCCGATTCCGACAGACAGAGGAATTAAAACAAGTCTTTTTCACTTGTGACGTCATGGTCTTTTGTAAATCTCAGACCTAGAAATGACGTCAGGCGTCATCGTCACGTCAATGTCACGATATGTCCTAAACGCATCCCAGTCCTAGGTCCGCAGCTCGCGAGTAAATCAAGTCACTGCTAGGTAAGACACAAAACATTAGTCAAAAGTTACTAATTCATTCCTCAATGCCAGCCCTTAATCCGTCCGCTCGGTTCATTTATTCCCCCGCGCGCCAAGCCGTCAATTTCATTACATAGTTAGTCGAAAACTTTCGACTTTGAATCTGAACATCAGCAGTGAGAAGCTAAAATGATGCTTATCTGTTTTTTGGTACGTACGGAAGATATTGTACCTACCTACTTTTAGACGTAGATCTTGGGTCGATATAATATGTAAATTTGCAGATATTATAAGGCCAATTAGCTGTGGTTAGCTGTCATAAAATACTCATCTTAATGTTAAAATGTATGTTTATATTAGATCACGTGAACTCGAACAAAATTATAAGTTTAATAAATAAAATAAAATCAATAAAATTTTAAGAGTGAAACGAAAACTTGTATAATTTTAAGATATAATTGCTAGCAATAAATACATTTTACATACGAAAAATTACGACACTAAAAAAAGACGAACAATATAGGATTTAGCCTGCGAGATAATGAGATAGAATGATCGGTCTCCTCTTTGTGTAGTGTTTCGTAGCCTATTGGTCTCCTCTTTGTGCGGTGCTTCGTAGCCTCCCCACTCATTGTGATTTTAAAAACCGATGAAATGAAAAAGCGACACTAAAAAGAGTCAAACACATTAATCTATAGGTTTTAACCTGCGAGATAATGAGATAGAATAATCGGTATCCTCTTTGTGCGGTGTTCCGTAGCCTATTGGTATCCTCTTTGTGCGGTGCTTCGTAGCCTCCCCACTCATTGTGATTTGAAAACCGATGAAACGAAAAAGCGACACTAAAAAGAGTCAAACACATTAATCTATAGGTTTTAGCGAGAAAATCAGATAGAATAATCGGTCTCCTCTTTGTGCGATGCTTGGTAGCCTATCAGTCTCCTCTTTCGCGGTACTCCGGGTACTCCGTGGCCTCCCGGTCTCGTGTGCGGTGTTAGCCTCCCCATTCATTTAATTTTCAATTGTTTTTTTTTTTTTTTGGGATTTAATTGAATTAAAGGAATGAATTAAAGGAATCAATTCAAAAGACCATGGGAATCAGACTGAATCGATTTACTCCTGGGAATCATTCTGCCCACGTCTACCACCTATGCTAGCTACGCCACTAGTCACATACCAGATACATTTTTGAGAATAAATGTGCTTAGCTTGGTCTCTAAACCTTGTATAATGCAATTAATCTCTATGAGGGATGAATGGCAACATTTTAATACAAAACACAACATTATTTGAGATTTCACATTTTTGCTGAAATTTTCTGATTTACACAATTATGTCTTTTACAATTAATAATTAAATATGCAGTACATGAAAACTGCAAAATTAAATAAGCAGTAAGTACATGGCTGAAAAATCTGAGACAGTGATTTGGCCAGTCTACTGTAGAGTTGTTCAGGGCCCCAGTAAACAAAGTCCGCATAGCCAACATGATAGCCAACACATGATAGCCAACGTCCGTTGAACGGATAGGGCACAAGAAGAAGAAGAACATGAAAACTATACTTCTTTATGAATTGTTAGCAAACAAACCTTCCCACCCTTTTAGCCTCACAACATACTCAAGATGGAAGTATGTTGTGAGGCTCCCATCAACATACTGGAGATGCCATAACACCACTGACTCAGTGGAAGATACTATATAAGTATTTTATGTGTAAGTTCAGCTGGAGTGGGCTATTGAACTTGGATTCTTCGCGGGAAGCGGATGCCACTCCTATTCCTTATTCAAACAGACTACTCCCAGAGAACCCGGTCCAGGAGTCGAACCGAAACTCGGAACTCAGAGCCGGACTTCGATCCGCATGTTCGCGGTCAGTGCCACTCGCAAGTCGGGATCAGGTCCTGAGTTCGAGTTTCTTTTGCGGGTTCCGGCTCCAAGGTCTGTCCACAGCCGAACCCATGCGTCCCGGTAGCCGCAACAGCACCCAGTACCCAGTACTCACCTAAGAACTCGGACCTGGGACCCGGGACCTGCTCCTAGAACTCGAGTACTTTTAAAAGAAAGCACGTCTCGGAGGCTTCTGGCAAATCGCAGAACTTACCCATCTGTAACGTGTACTGTCATATTAATTACCATTACATACTGAACTTTTATTATAGGACTTCTAGGGAGGTGATGTAATCCCAGCTTCTCAATCTCACAGGTGACGAAGGGATCATACATTCAATATGGCAACATGAAGAATTGCCAAAGTACTGGGTTGAATAAGAATGGCCGAAGTACTGGTGTTATACCACTACACAAGACTGGTTCAACAAAGAGATGCAGGAAATACAAGACAATTTCCCTCATCTCACATGCCAACAAGATAATACTATCAAATCAGCTAGTAAGATACATTATCTTACTAGCTGATCTGGATGCACTATTTGAACGATTGTTGACAAAAAAAATAGATTTCAACACAAAAAATGTGTCACAATGTCCTTCACTCGTTCTCAAAATACTATAGTTTACGATTATGAAATAAAGGGCGAAACGTTATCATGTGTAAAATCCATCAAGGGGGCATACATTAATTACGTGAGCAGTTTTTCTTCCAATCTAGACCCCTCCCCCCCCCCCCCCCCCCTTGGTGAGATAAATTTGAGCCACTTCATATATTCTTTTCAAGTAACGTGAGATTTTGCTGGACCCCCTCCCCCTCTCCCCTTTGAGTTCACGTAATTAATGTATGCCCCCCAAAGATCTTGGTGTCATCTTTGATCCCGAACTGGCATTTTCTGGCCATACATCGCAGCTCACTCAGTCTTGCTACACACTTCTCGGGTTCATCAACAAGACTTGTAAGCAGTTTAATAACCATTAAGCTATGCTAGCATTATTCGATGGCATACTGAAGCAAGCTGGAGTATGCGAGCGATGTTTGGGCACCATACCACCAGAAGTACGTACATTGATATGTTAGAGCAAATCCAGAAGAAATTCCTCAGGTATATCTACAGTTCTCTATATGCCTTAAAACTACTGAAGAGTCACCTGCCTAAATGCTGAAATGGCAACTAAATTGTACTGTGATTGGAATAATATTCAGTTGTACAATAATAAAAAATAAAAAAAATTATAAATGAACGTTTTGGGAGTTACTTAAAATGGCAAATACCTCGTGAACAGGCAGGGTTTGTCAAGAGTAGAGGAACTCGAGAACAAATACACAATGTCTAACAACTTATTGAGAAATTTCTGGAGTTCAACTTGCCAGAAATGCTACGCTTCATTTTTTTTTTTTTTACATTAACTCCACACAGGAGGCCCTGAGGAAAATAATTTCCCTCAAGGCCTATGTCATCTGGGATGCTGTGTGGAGGGTCTTTTTGAAGAGAGGAAGGAATGAACATTGGTCTTGAAGAGACCCTTGTTATAGGAAGGAGGAAACACAGAGGCCGGCAAATCATTCCACAGCCGAGCTGTTGAACACAAGAATGAGTCTAAGAAACGACCCGTTCTCATGTGACAAATGTCAACCGTGTACAAATGTTGGGCACGCGTTTGGCGTGTTTCCCGACTATGCACCGGTGCCGAAGGGATCAATGATGCTAGTTCCTCGGAGCATCTTCGATTGTAATACCGGTAGAACAAGTTCCCACCCAACGCCTGTGCTCTAAAGATTGCAATCCGTCTGTTAAGATGGGAGAATCTATTAAACGGACCGCCCGTTTCTGCACAGAGTCGAGGGTATTTTTCAGGTATTTTGGAACTCCAGACCAGAGGTGGCTGCCAAATTCAACCGTAGGGCGCACTTGTGATTTGTACAGGGTTAGCAGTTGTGTACTATTAAAGTATCTGCGGGCCCTGTACAGTACGCCCAGTTTTTGGGAGGCTAACTTTACACTGGCTTCGATGGAGCCCCTATACCTGAGCTGGTCACTTAGGGTTACACCAAGCATATCAATGGAGGGCCTGTTTGGAAGATTGCTTCCGTTGAAGGATACTAGATATTCATTTCGATCCCTTTTAGACGTAATCAGACAAGATTGGGTCTTTGAAACATTAAATTCAACGAGATTATTTTTACCCCAAGAGAAAACACTCTCGAGGTAACCGTCCATTCTTTGCATCCATTGACTACATCAAAGCATTTGACTGTGTACAGTGGAACCATCAGTGGGAAATACTTAAGAGACAGGAGTAAATAAAGAACTCATATACAGCATTAAAAACCTATTAAAGTTGACTGAGAAATTCAAAACGCAAAATTCTCCATAAATATAGGCTATTTTCGCTCGTAAAAAGACCATCAGATAAAAAAATTCTCTTGTTTCGGGGCACTCTACGGGGAGCCATAGAGCTACAGAAATATAAATAACATACCGTGTTCAATATTTTTGTGACAATATCCTTCGGAACTTTTTTCCACGGTCGGATGTCACCCCTCATCAGGTGGCACCTAGAGCGGACCGCCCCCCCCCCTAGCTACGCCACTGCATCGAAGGACACGCATGTATGAAGATTGACACCTAAAAATTGAAAACATTTAAAATGAAAAAAGGGGTATGCATGGGTTTATACTTTCGCCAATGTTATTTAATATATATATGGTGAATACATAATCTGTAAAACGTCCACTACACTACTCGCTTTGACGCTTCGACAAAGTGGCCCCTGAAGTTATAGCCGAAATTCGAAGCGCGTGTCTACACTACTCGCTTCGAACATCGGAGCACTTCGAGTCCTTTGACTCGGGCGCAAATACCGACAATTATCGGAAGTTAGGCGAGGCGAAGCAAAGTTGCACGAAGCGAAGTGAAGTTCATGTCTACACTATCGTATTCGATTAACTTCGATCAACTTCGCGAGTAGTGTAGTGGAGCTTTAAGGTGGGTGAAAAGGTAGAATAAACACTCTTGCAATGTGGCGGTGTCCACCAGCATCGGGAAGGAGGGGCTGCACGTGGGGAAATGTTAACCTGATCATCTATTTTGACATCTCCAACATCTTTTGACACCCGTTCGATTGGTCCAAAGGCATGGAATCTTGAGAACATAAGAATATATTGTGGATTTGATTTCAACCTATTGTCAATTCAGAAAAGTGGCAAAGCTTGCACTGTATTTTTTTTTAAATCAACAGTCTAAATGGTGAAAACAAATTACCGTTTACACTAAACATCAAGAAAAAACGATCTTATTCCAGCTCTAGCTCTACGCTCGTTTGGTCTAATCCTACCTTATTAACAAAGCCTGTATCTCCAACAAACTGATTACAGTCTTTGGATTACAGGTGCCAGATGGGAATGCTTTCCTTATCTTACTCGAATTACAATGGAAGATGCTCTATGGAAAAAGCGTCATTGATCTCATAGGTAACGGTAAAAAACTCAACATCTCTACACAGTTGACAATTTCTCACATGAGAACAGGTCGCTTCAAAAACTCATTCTTGTATTCAAAAGCTCGATTGTGGAATGATTTTCCAGCATCTATGTTTCCTCCCTTCTACAACACTGGTCTCCTCAAAATCCAGGTTCATTTCTTCCTTTATTCCAAAAGGTCCTCCACACAGCTTCCCTAAAGATGAATTAGGACTGGGGGTAAATTAATTCCCCCGGGGCCTCCTGTGTGGAGTTAATATTAAATAAACCGATCAAAACTCGAAGAAGAAGAAAGTTATGTTGAGTTTTTTATGTGAAAACCGCATAAGAGTCCCAACTGCTCCCACCCATCTGGAGCCAGTGAGACTTTGGAATTCCCATTTGGGATATGTTGTGAGGCTAATGCGTGGATCACACAGAGTGAGTAGATGGGCGAGACAGTGCTCTCGGCCGAGTACTCGATACGTATAAACACATCCCCGAGTACTGGGCCGAGCGTTCGGCCCAGTAAAAGGGCGAGACAGTCACTCGGACCCTGTTCTACTTACTGGGCCGAGTGCGCACCCCCGCACCTCACCGCATTTCCCCGCACTGACTCGCTTGTCCACTCGGCTGGTATAAACATACACTTGCTGCGTACTCGCCATTGTTGGTCGCACCACGCCACCTTTTCCCCCGCATCTCAACTGAATAGGCCACTTGCATGGATTTCATAATGACTTGGAAAAAATTGTGTGGATAGATTTTTTTACTAAGATTACGAAAGTGTTACTAATATTTTTTAGAAATTTACAATGTTTTTTTTTTTTTTTGTAAATAAATCCGTTATTTGGGCTCGTGAAGTCACTACATGAAAATTTTCTGCCTCCGATAATATTAAATTAATTTTGTAAAATTCCACACTTTTTTTTATACGGCAACACTTTGATTTCAGGCGAATTTTTTAATATGACATCATTCACTAGATTTATTAAAATAAAATATGGAATGTCTTAGAATATTTGCCTAAACCAAAAAAAAATAAAAAATGTGATGCAAGTGGCCTATTGCATGCAGACTGACATGGTGCCAAATTAAAAATTACGTGTAAACACCTACTCGTCCATCCAACTGCCTCGGCCTAGTATCATTTTACTGTCTCGCCACTCTACTCGGTCCTTGTGATCCAGGCTCAGGCAGGAGAAGTAGATGAGGAACAGGAAGGTGGGTAAAAACCTAGCTATTCACCCAACATGACTAAAGCTGTTTCAAGTAACATTTCAATTCTGAATGGTGGTCTTACATCAGGGCATTACTGAGAGTACATTCCACACTGGAATGTGCCAGAAATATAGGTACCTACAGCATATTATTTTATAAAGAAAATGTGAAAATAACACTAAATAATTAATAATATTTGATTACGCACGCACCTCAAATACACAATATTCTATTTTTAGTTTAGAAGTAATTTAGATACACAATTTTGAAATAATGAAAATTAATTAAATAGAATTTACAATAAAAACACATAAATTTGTTGTAGACCACTTTTATTTTATAAACACTCTACTGGTTTCGGAAGCACCCTTCCTTCGTCAGGAGAATATTCAGGGGGCGTTCAAATATTACGTAATGGAATTTTTTTTAATTTTTGACCTCCCCTCCCCCCTGATATATACAATTTTTACCTGAAAGTCACAATTAAGTTGCGTAAAATACTGGAATGTCGCTTAAATACCTTTTTCTTATTTAAATGTGTGTTAAGGTAATACTTGAACGGCCCCTAACCCATAAATATACTAATCCCTAGATCGATATCTTAGGGCCTTCTCCATTATAAGCCTTCATTCTTATCAATCTTATCAACCGAGCGATTTTATATCTTTTGTGGGTTCGTTATCGAGATAATGGACGTGATCTCCTGTCAGATTTGTGTGATTCGTTTGCTTTTTCTATGTACTACATACATTAAATGAATAAATAATTATGCATACTTGCAGGAATTCGTGTTTAAAATTATCTAAACTAAAATATGTGGCAGTAAATATCTAAAAATCAAACAAATCTGACAGAAGATCACGTCCATTATCTCGATACCGATCCCACAAAAGATATAGAATTCGCACGGCAGTAATGTTCTATTTTTTTTTTTTAATTTTACGGATTCTTTCGTAATTCTTTAACTGGCTAGGGCTTATAAGAATACCCAATTCATATTTGTATTTAATTGACTGATTTTATGTTACATTAATGTCATCATGGGGAAAATTTCGTAACTGGATAAAAAAAACCTCAACAAATGTTCTTTGCTCCGTCTCATTATATTTGTAGATTTACATCTGATTTTAATGTCGTAATAAGAAACTCCAGTGAAAAATATGATGACTTTAAAAAATGTGTTCATTTAGACCAATAAACGCTGATTCTCAATATATAAGTTTTATTAAATAATATTAAATGCAGAGTTTTTAAAAAATGATTAATAAGGTCCATTTTTAATCGTGTCATTGAAACACACCGTCAAGTTGGTATTGTTGAAGGTTTTGTGCTGACATCACTGCTCACCATAATTTTCAAGTCATTGTATTGAAATGTATGACACAAGCATCGTATTAACAACATTTCATGTTATTCGTTTATTTACATACTATTTATAGATATTTAGTTTTGTGTTTATTGAAACATTATTTAAGCCTAAATAATTCAGTTTCCAAAATAAAGGTATCTCTATTATTTAAAATGTTCAAAAATTACTGTACAAAAAAATCGTAATTCTAGTTCCACGGCCAATCCTCCGAACTCCGATTTCCAAAATGGCGGACGTCGAACAGCTGATTCGGCGCCGTATCTCCCACACGCACACTTCTGAGCGACCGAGTTACGCGCCACTTCAGGCCGCCGCTCCCAGAAAAGTAAAGACCGGTAAGTTTGCAGCGCAGTTCACTGGGAGACTTTTCTGCGCGCGGCGGCCTGAAGTGGCGCGGGACTCGGTCGCTCCGACGTGTGCGTGTGGGAGATGCTATTCTTCGGTTTCTGTAATTTTGATTACGATTCGTGAAACTAAAAAAATAATAATTTCAAACAATTTTTATACTACTCTCACGTAATAATATTGAAAAATATAATCTAATATTAATAACATGATAAATAATTTAATTTAATAAATAAATAATTCCACCTAAATAATGTTTTTACTTATAGTTTCATAGCTTTCCATATAACTTTCATACGAAACGACAACACCTGTTGAAAATAATAACAAAAAAAAAACTCTTGGTGAGTAATGACGTCACACGATTCACCATACATGAGGTGGTTTTAGGGGGATCTTGACAAATTAAAACTTATTAAACATTATTAAAAATAATTTAAAAATTGGACTGGAGTTCCTTATTATTATTTTTTTTATATAGACTTTTACATATATAGATATTTTTTTTACTTAGAGTTGTTGTAATAATCATAGTGAAGCACAGTTTTGTATTGGAAATAAGGCTTGATCGGCCAAATATTTTGATTACGAAATACGTCCACAAGGCATTTTTTGTGTTCTTCTTTTGATGTATTGATATATATTATATAAATAAAATGAAAACGGTAGGTAGGTACCTGACACTTTATTTGAAAGTTGGCGCGCATTGGCAAGTATTGCCAGTAACGGATTTGCGACGCATTATAGAATTAGTGCCAAAAGCTACCGCCAGATGGCCTCGGAGATCCGCTGTTTTCATTCAAGATGTCAATCTAGAGTTTATTTACTTATTTTTAAATTATTTTGAAACCTTGTTTTTTAATATTTATTTATAAATGAAATTCATAAAAGGTGCCGATTATGGATTACCGATATCCCGAAATATGTGTACCAACTCCAGATGTCATAAATAGTGAGTGTTTATTTTACATATGTTTTTGGTGTTCGCTTATGATATACGTAAACAAGGACCTCGTTCGCATCAACATGCCAAATTCGCAATATAGAACATGTCTTAATTTGATTACAGATCACTTTACACCAGAATTTATTGATGCTTATGGAACTAATGGGGTCAAACCAGAATATCACGAACTTGGAACTGTCCTGTCAGATGGAGGTGATGTGTTCGGTGTCTCCTCGGTTATGTTTGATAAAACCGAGGAGCTGCTGTGGATGGGAAACCAGGGGGTGAGTCTTACCAAGCCTAACAATATCCCATTTATCAAAAGTATATTTTTCATTTCAAAAAATATGTATAATGTTCTCTTCATAAAGGTCATTGGAACTCTAAAATTTTGGGGAGAACATATTTGTCAACCCTTTCAGAATCCACTATCTTTCATTTCGGGTATTGGTTTACATACTGACATGTCATCAAATCAATCTGTGTGGTGGAATATTTTTATTCTTTTGTTTATCAGACTGTGAAGCTAAATTCATTTTCACAGTTACAATAAGGTGACCTACATTGTATAAATAAGTATTTCAGAATTTATTGTGTTCTGAAATGAATATTATCATACTTCAGCTGCTAAGCAATTTTTATTAGCAGCAGCATTCAATAATAATATAACATCTTGATCCAAATGCAATGTTATCAACAGAAAATTCTCATTTATTCTGCCCCATTGTTGATAAATAGAAAATTTTTATATAAAATATTATCTAGGTTACGTTACATTGTTCTTTAAAAAATATTCACATTGATATCAGGTGATTATGATTTTTATTTGCGACCATTAAAAAATTATGACCCCCTAACAAAACCTCATTTAAATTTTTTTTTTTAAAAGTACCTACCAATGGTAAAAAATTACGACCATGACCTGGCTGCACTTATTTATATGGGTTTATTATGTTATCATCAAAATTATTTATGCCTAGACACAAGTACATAACCGTAATAGGTTCAGAGCAGTTGTCCGTGAAGTCGAACAATTATTATCGGATCCACAGTGGTAGAAAATACATACGCTGACGTGTTAGCCATAATTTGTAGGAAGTGAAAAATACATTTACATTATCTCGGTTCCCTCCAAAAATAAAATACCTTCTCTACACTCTCGACGTGACTATGCGACTATGCGGCAGTGTGGGGTCGTGCCTATCATGTTGATATTTTGTGTCATCATAAGAGTCAAAAGACACACGAGAGCCAACGCAGCCAATAATATTCCAAGCAACGACTGTGCTATTTGAGAGTGAATAGGGTATAGTAATCGGGCCCCTTGTGTAAAATCTTTACTGTATCGGTGAGATGCCTTGCCAAGCAGGCATTAGTATCCACAAGAATCGATTATTAAAATTCGGAGTAATTGATTTTGATTCTAATTATTAATAACTAGCAAGTACCCGGCATGCATTGCAATGCCATATAAAGAAAGAAATTGTTGCCGAGAAAGAGTCATTTCCAAAACAATAAATAAAAAAATAATTATTATTTCAGTGGACCTGCGGTAATCCTGCCCCTGGCTAATCCGGCGCCCTCTGTGATCCGACACATCAGGATCAGAATATTATTCAGTTTGTCAAGAAAGATTACAAGAAAAACCTACTTTTGAGAGCCGTATCTAAGGACCAGCCTATAGAAAAAACGTTAAAAGACCTCAAAATGAAAGATTTGGTTTTTGCTCTTTGTCAATCTTCGGAATTAATCGAGCAAGGGGCTGCAGAAACACAGATTACTTCGGGAGATTTGGAGATCGGGTGTACCTATATTTAGCGTGAATCGTAGTTCAAATAGATTCTTTGGTTTGTAATTTGTTAGATTACAAGGTACTCTTATTCAAAAAATTCCGCGCTATAGAGGGTCTTAGGCAGTACTCTATAATCCGACAAATTTGATAATCCAACATCGCCCTGTAAAACGTTTGTCGGATTACCGCGGGTCCACTGTTTTATATTACAAATTGATTTATTGCCAACTAAGGCCCGATTGTTTTATCCATGTACAGCTACAGCCACGGTTTATTCACTCAGTTCTGACATTTAAAAGTAGCATATATGTAGAATAAAATATATAGTAGAATAAAATGGTAAAATAAGATTTTTTGGTTATACTTCATATTTATCTGTAGGTAATAATAATAATAATAATTGGATAATTTATAAAGCGCCGTTTTTGTGAAAAATCACCTCAAGGGCGCTGTACAATTTATTAGGAATGCTTAGATTCTAACTAATTTTACTATTTACAAATGGATACAGAAACATACTTACCTGGCAGGTCACTTCCAATAAACACACTTTTATTAGAAAGTTTATGCTTGGAGAAGATACGGCTTTGCACGCGGAGGACAGTACAGTTAACACACTGGACATTGCATGATTTTACATTATTTGCTACCCTCATCACTGTTAGTAATACATTGATGAATAGATTAGTGGCAAAAGTAGAGTTGGTATTTATTTTAAAATACTGGAGAATTTACGACTATTGGAGATTAGTGGCAAAAGTATAGTTGATATTTATTTTAAAATACTGGAGAATTTAGGACTCTTTAGGGCTGGAGAATGTTCATGAAATGACCTTCACAAACGCTTACATTTTTTTTTTTTTCTCTACGTTTTTACAGGTTAGTTATTTACGGTGTTGCGGGTATTGAATGTGAAGGTGAAAGATTTTGAGTTTATGGATACGACTGTCTGAAAAGGTGAGTTTTAAGTCTAACTCTAAATTCCCCCGCGTCTGTGATCATTCTTAAGTCATGTGGCAGTCCATTCCAGGCTTTAGGTCCTGACACTCCGAAAGCGCGCTCACCGAACTTAGTATCTGGTGTACGATTTGGTTCCTTTAACCTTCCGATAGCTGATGACGTTGTTGACCTTAGGGTTGACTGTCGAGAATTGGAATTTTCTGGAATACACAATTCCGATAAGTAAGCCGGAGCCATTCCGTTAAGGGACTTAAATACCATCCAGCAGAGCTTAAACTGGATCCTTTCAGGACATTTAAGCCAGTGAAGATTTTTGAGATGCTCTGAAATATGGGAATATTTAGATACACCGGTGATAAGTCTTGCCGCAGCGTTGAAAACGGATTGTAATATGTTGATTTGATATTTTGGAAGACTTGCATATATTCCGTTGCAATAATCTAAGCGTGAAACCACATATGAATTGACTAGTAATTTAGTCGCCTCTGTTGGTACCCTGGTCTGAGTAGGAAAGTCATGGTGTTGTTTATTTCAGGGTCACGTGACATCATATTATGGCCCCCAGATGCAAAAGTACACGTCATTTCAAGTCCACGCGACGGAAGACGTGCGATCCTTGCTGTCCATCGATGCTGGGATTCTCGCCCTTACCAAAACGACTCTACGCCACCAAATACGAAGAGGCATTCCTAAGTTTACACATAGGTCAGTACCCAACACCTAGTTATAAATTAATAGCTCTCAAGAGTTCCACTGACGTCTAAATAACCCGCAATATTGGTGATGCTATTTCTCTTACTATGACAGAGCTGAAACTAGTCCTGAGTCGATTGTGAATTACCTGATTATTTTAACCTGATCACGAACCACCAATGATCAACCGGGTTTATTTTTTTTTAATCACTTTGTCGCCGTTGAGGCAAAAACAATCTACATGCACAATTTTTGAGATATCTAAATTTGAATGTCAGGAAAATATTGAATATTTGAATGCTTTAAATATTCTCTATTATTTTGCGTGTAGATGATTCTTTTAAATTTCCATTCCATAAACTTTAAAACCGTATTTTAAATTCAAATTAGCAGTGTCTCAAAAAGTGTGTTGAAGTTTGGTGACTTTGCCTGTGATGATTTCATCGATGAGTGGTCAGCTCAGTCAACACCCATGGGCTTGACGAGCAACCTTGGATGTATAAATTTTGTGGACCGGGCACCCATAAAAGTACCCGATCATTTCGCCAGTGGATTGTGATCGACTCAGGTCATCTAAAATCATTGATCTGTCCTGGATTGGCTCAAACTGCAATACTCGTATTTTTTAAAAATATTAGTTCCATATGTTTTTTTTTTTTTTTACATGAATACCGCACAAGAGTCCCAACTGCTCCCGTCTGGAGCCAGTGAGACTTTGGCATCCCCAAAATGGGGTATGTTGTGAGGCTGAAGGTAGTGGGGAGGGAAGGAGGTAGGGAAGAGGAAGGTGGGGAAGTACCTGGGTATTCAGATCTGGTCACCAAACACGGCTAAAGCCATTTCAGGCAACGTTTCAATTCTGAATGGTGGTCTTACACCAGGGCGATACTGAGAGTATCTTCCACTCTGGAACGTGCCGCAAATATACTATGTATTATTTTAAATGAATAAATTGTGAAATACACAAATTAATCAAATAAAATTTATTTGCCACGCCGGGATTCGATCCCGCGACCTTCGGAATGTGGTCCAAGCGCCTTACCGCTGCACTACGCCGGCCGTCAAATGTTGTATTCCATCTCTATTATCTTTGGGGATGTTATGTAGATAACCTTTTTAAGGAAGGAATGAAAGAACCTGAACCATTGAGAGACTAATTTTGTAGGAGGGAGTAAACACACACAACTCAGTTGAGCACAAAAACAAGTTGTAATAAAAACGGCCCATTCTCAATCAGCAAATGGCAACATATGTTGGGCACACATTTAGCGTGTCTCCATGAGGTCCACCAGTACTGAAGGTATCAATGGCACCAGTTCTTCTGTTGAAGATATACATCCTTTTACTAAAAAGCTTTATATGTATTTCAGATCGGACAATATGGTAGACATGCAATGCTTAATAGAGTTGGACACAAACAGAATAGTGATGGGTGGACACCAAAATACTCTAATTGATTTCGATATATCAAGACTACAGGAAACAAAACAGGTAAAATAATTCTTTTATTTTCAATCATTTAATTGAGTCATGGGTTATATACGATCTTCCACTAAATCAAATCGAGCTCAGTTGAAATGTTTGCCTCACTAATGTAGTGAAGAGCAATTATTGCTCAGCGGTAAACGTTAACACAACAGACCACCAGAATCAAAACTTTTGCCCTAATCCAACTGGATCCGGAAAATTGGGAGCAGTTGGGACGGTAACAAGATGAAACGGAAAGGTGACAAAATAGAAAATGAAAAAAAGTCTATTATTTTAATAGGCTTGCGTGTGCGTGGTTGATTTTAAGAACCCGAGTTCGAGTGCATGTCTGCCTCCGCACCATATAATGTATGTGAAATTTCAAACAAAGCGACCATTGTAATTCGGTTTCGAATTCAAGAATTCGTAGGATTGTGCTAATTCCGTTAGCAGATCGCATGAGAACGTGCCCCCCCTAGGTATAAGAATTACGATTTTGTAAATTTGAGTATCTCTACCGACGTGGAAAGATTGACAGTAATACTTAGTTTTGAATAATAGTATCACGCGGCTATACAGGGTGTTAAGGGACGTACTTGACTTACTTTAACCAGTGATTCCTGACATTATTTGGAGTAAAAAATGTAAATAAAATTCTGGTCTCCGGTGACATTTTTGATGTTTTTTTTTTTTTTTTCTACAAAAACATTAAAAAATGGTAGTTGTTGAACAGTTGGAGGCGGGGTAAGGGGTTCGTCGGACACCCAGCCGAGTAACCAATGACGACATGCGGAAGAAATTTTTTTTTTTTTGATTTTGAAGAAAAAAATTTTGAAAAAAAAAAAAAAGTCGAAAAACGTCACCGGGACCAAAATTTCATTTACATTTTTTACTCCAAATAATGTCAGGAATCACTGGTTAAAGTAAGTCAAGTACGTCCCTTAACACCCTGTATATTACATATGACGTCATTGCCTGTCCCGGTGACTAGCTATCACTGGATCACAGTGGAATCGAGGAACGGGCTATTTTTGGAACCAGTTCCTATCGGATTTATAAAATCTGCCCTGACAATGGGCACTACAAAGCTGAAAACAGTCAGAAATGTTAACTAAAGACGGAGATAGCGCAACATGGCTTAATAACCAAAAATAAATCACGATAATACTTTTGGCCGTGAAAATTTCTAATAATATCTGACAAAAGACTATATTAGGTAAGGTTAATTTTTTGTAATTTTTATTCAATGTACTATTTTTCCATGGACTCTTGTGCGGTATTCACATAAAAAAAAATATTTTTAATTACTAAGTATCTGCACAGTACCTATCTTTCGTAAAATAATTTTCTCAATTATTTTTTTTTTACATTAACTCCACACAGGAGGCCCTGAGGAAAATAATTTCCCTCAGGGCCTATGTCATCATCAGCATTCCCACCTGACGCCTGTGCTCTAAAGATTGCAGTCCGTCTGTTAAGATGGGAGAATCTATCAAACGGACCGCCCGTTTCTGCACAGAGCCAAGGGTTTTTTTTAGGTATTTTGGAGCTCCAGACCAGAGGTGGCTGCCAAATTCAACCGTGGGGCGCACTTGCGATTTGTACAGGGTTAGCAGTTGTGTACTATTAAAGTATCTGCGGGCCCTGTACAGTACGCCCAATTTCTGAGAGGCTAACTTGACTCTGGTTTCGAAGGAGCCCCCGTACCTGAGCTGGTCACTTAGAGTTACACTAAGCATATCGATGGAGGTCCTGTTCGGAAGATTGCTTCCGTTGAAGGAGACTAGATTTTCATTTCGATCCCTTTTAGACGTTTTCAAACATGATTGGGTCTTTGAAACATTATTCGACGAGGTTATTCTCACCCCAAGAGAAAACACTCTCGAGGTAACCGTCCATTCTTTGCTTCAAAGCCCTCCGAGCTATTGGAGTTTGTGTGCCCTTTGGGGGCTTGTCAAACAAAAAGCTATCATGGACAGTTCTGTCATCCGCGTAACAATGAATCGGTGCACATGACAAAAGGTCATTGATGTGCAACAGAAACAAAGTCGGTGACAGAACCGATCCCTGTGGGACGCCAGCATTTATCGAATGCGAGGAAGAGGTGAAACCGTCAGCAACCGCCTGATTCGACCTCTCCCTCAAAAAGTCGGCAATCCACGTAAACAAGGATGCGGGAAGTCCGTAAGAAGGCAGTTTGTTGACAAGCCCTCGGTGCCAAACTCGGTCAAAGGCCTTGGAAATATCCAGTGCACCCGTTTGGGTCTCACCGAAACGGGTCTCTCCAGGCACCGCCCCATGCGTCACATACGCGAGAAGATCACCGCACGAGCGGTTCCGCCGGAATCCATATTGACGGTCGTTAATAATTTTGTTCTTCTCGAGGTATGTGAGCAGTTTGTCGTTGATCGCACGTTCCATCACCTTAGACAAAACTGATGTGATCGCTATGGGGCGGTAGTTGGCTGGGTTGGAGCGGACACCTTTCTTTGGAATAGGGTGAATGGTCGCTTTTTTCCAACCAGAGGGCACAGAGCCAGACTTCAGGGACATTTTGAAAAGCTTCGTCGAAACTGGAGCTATTTCTGCAGCGCACCTCTGCAATACCAAGGCAGGTATTCTGTCAAGCCCACTAGCTTTATTAATATCAAGCCCTCGTAAGATTTGGAGTACATCCCGATGCCGGATCCTCAGCTTTTTCGTGTGAAAACCAACGGCGGGGTAGCACCTTGATCATCGAGGGTCGAATTTTCCGCGAACATTTTGCCTAATAAGATAGCCTTTTCGACGGCGGTATTTGGTAGAGAGCCCTCAGGTCTGGTAAGAGGTGGCAGACTGTGTTTGCAGATATTGCGACCTATTGAGCCCGCAGGCCACCAGAACGCTCTGCTGCCGTGCAGGCAGGCAGCCAGCTTTCTGCTGATCTGCAGGTCGTGCTCGAATTTGGACTTGTTTGTGATCCTTTTGCTTTCCTTTGCCATTTTGTTATATACTATTCCGTTTTCGGACGTTCGAGATGTGTTGTAGGCACGGTAAGCCGCATTTTTTCGTCGCACTGCTTCAGAGCATTGTCGACTGAACCACGGCTTTGAGCCCACACCAGTTTCTTTAACAGTGGATTGGATGAAGCCATCCATCGCGGATGTGATGACTTCACCAATTTCCTGGGCACATCTTGAGGGATCCGAGGTCCGAAAACAGACAGCTGACCACGGGAAAGCATTAAAATGTACTCTCAGACCAAACCAATCTGCTAATCTATAGTGCCACACTTTTCTCTTCAGCCGCTCATTAGGCGGTCTGAAGGTTACGGGGATTGACGTCGTCACCAGGCAGTGGTCGGACGATCCTAAAGGCGCTGTGATTTCAATCTTGTAACCGTGTGGCACAGTGGTCAAAAACAAATCTAACAGACTGGAGCGGTGAGTCTGGACATCAGGAACCCTTGTAGGCTCCTGAACCATTTGCTCCAGTCCGTGGCAGAGGGCAAAGGACTCGTCTAGCAGAGTCCGTTGATCCTGAGAACTTTAACCAAGGTTCGTTATGAACATTGAAGTCCCCCAGGACCACAAACTCTGCCGTAGGGAAGAGGGGCAAGAGGTCATCAACAGTATTACTTAGATGTTTGAAGAGTTCGGATGTATCTGAAACGCTAAGGTTCGGTGAGCGGTATAAACACGCTTAAAATCTTACCGTACTGGCAAGATTGACACGCAAACAACATACAAACATACAAAAATCTATATACATACGCAAACAACATACAAACATACAAACCCATTAAAATTCCAGCACACCCTGGATGCGGGGGATGCAGGCTGCGCAATCTTGCGCCGCCACTCGTACATGGTGGTGGCGGGCGACCCCAGCGGGCGCATCACGCTTTGCGACCCCGGCTCCCTGCGCACGCAGCACGTGCTGGACACGCATTCGGCCAGCCTGAGCGACTTCGACGTGCAGGGGAACCTCATTGTCACGTGCGGCTTCAGCACTAAGTATGTCCATTATATTTTTAAAATTTCTATGTAGCAAATCAAGCACTTGGAAAGCCGCCATTTGACATAGAAATGTTTAACCACTAGAGTAGTGATGATCAACCTTTTAACCTTTTAACCGCTAAAAAAATATACCTAAGCAGTCGTCCCCACGCGGCACTTTCTTTTTCGTATGTCATTTTTACATAGACCCTTTTAGAAAACAAAATCATTGTCTGGGTTAATCCTAAAAACATTAATAAATCTTGATAACATCATCCTCCAATATCGAAGTATCAATAAACATTAATTTGAGATCAACTGAAATGAAGATAACGTTATAATTGCGTTAATATAAACACGCCGTGAATATCAACAAACAAAGCAATCTCTAACATGGCCGCTTCTAGCAACGTATGACGTAACATATAGCTACCTACTTGCTCGTGTAGTGAAATACGAGACGCGTCAAGAAGGGCCACTGCGCCGATGCTCTATTTTTATTATTTGTTTTTGTGTTTAATTCGTAGAACTCCATTTAATTTTTTGTTTTTTTTTTTTTATTTGATTAAAATTTAATTTGATAATGTTATAATGTTTGCAAAACCATTTTCAAACTGTAAACTGAAACAGCTGTAACAAAAATACACACTAAAATACTTGCAGAGCTTGATAATAACGTTATCAATTTTAAAAGATGCTTTGGTTTTAGTTTATAGATACTTCTATAGTTAACATTTTATTGATATTTATGTTGTGAAATTATTTTATATTGTTTTCACTGATAAATTTGCATTAATAAGATCGACATTTTACGGCAGTAAATCGCCGTAAAACGTTAATTTATGCGGTTGATATCGACCTAATTCGTATTATTATTTTATAAATCTAAATTGGTTTACACCGGAATGCTGTATTTTTACGAATTTACTTCGATTATATGGATTTAAAGAGGCGGAAATCGGCCGCAAATTTCTATTTTCGAGGAAATTTACTGTATTTTTACAAATTTACTCGAAATATCTGAATTCACAGGGCCGGCCTCTATGGAAACGGCCACAAATGTTTGATTTAAACAGAAATGGTGGGTATTTTTACGAATACTATGAACATCTTAATTAGAATGGACGCCTGCAACGGAAATCAGCCGCGAAATTTCGATTTACGCGGAAATATCGTATTTTCTGTGAATCAAACGGGTATCTAAATTTAGAGGGCCAGCCACGACGTGATTCGGCTGCGAAATTTCGATTTACGCAGAAATATTTTGTATTTTTACGAATTTACTTCTAATTCCCGAATTAGAATGGCCGCCTGCAAAGGAAATCCGGTGCGATATTTCGATTTTCGCGGAAATATGGTATTTTTGTGAATTTATTTCAAATAGGTATCTAAATTTGGTGGGGCGGCCGAGATGGGATTCGGTTTCGGAAATTTCGATTTACGTGGAAATATATTGTATTTTTACAAATTTACTACGAATATCTAAATTTTAAGAACCGGTCACGGCGGCAATCAACCGCAAATATTTGGTTTACGCAGAAAATATTCGGTATTTTTGCGAATTTATTACGAATAGGTTTCTGAATTTAGAGGGCCGGCTAGGTTGAGATGGGAAAGTCAAAGGTTCAGCAGAAGAAGTTATTGGCTGAACTGACGGGATTGAGACATAACTTTCATAATGCCCAACAAAAACAATATCTGTATCGTCATCAGTCATCACTTATTTCAAAAACACTTTCCGAATCTAACATTGCTTCAATATCAATTTCAGATAAGCCATGTGTCGACAATTTGAGTGTTGTTAAAAAAAAAGTTTTAAAATTCATACGTAAACACACAAAACAAGATGTTTTTAAAATTGAATTAGTCAATTTTTAAATAATACAACAATTAAATAATTATGTACACAAAAATAAAGTAGATTTCAAAGTGGATATCGACGCACAAGTATTATTACTAATACGCTACGGGGAACCGCTCGAAAGAGACAATCAGATTCGCGCGCATTTTCAAAACTGTGACTGGCGGCTGGGGCCGCGCACTCGGTTTTATTCATTTACCAAGATAAACAATGAAGTAGTTGATAAACATTCTCAGAGAGGTCGCACCACAAATGAATATTCTTATTTTTAATATAAATTTCGATCGTATACGGCATACATGTGCTTAGAAAACGAAGTCGAAACTTGAAAATGACTGAAGTCAGCCGCCGCGCGGTGTGAGCCACTTGATGAAATGACTTTAGTCAGCCGTCGCGGTGAAAAGATTAAGGTGATGTCGCTAACCTATTTTTAGTTTGTAAAACCGTAATTTTCTAACAAAACTTTATAGAATGCAAAAAATTTTATATATCCAAGGCCAAAACAATAAATGCTGTTGATTTTAATGAAATAATTTTGCTGTCGAAGTAATGAAATAATTAAAAACACTTTGTTTTTACCACGATAATCTTTATTTTTAAAAATCAACATTTTTGGAGAACGATGTTCTCTTTATCAGGGCATTATATGTACTAAAACTAAATGATCAAATATAGAAAGACACACGTGGGTCGAAATGGAAGTAGTGGGGGAGGAGAGAGGTGGAAAGGGGAGGTGCTTAGAAGATCAACAGGGGGAGGGGAGGGGGAGAGGTGGAAAGGGGGGTGCTTAGAAGAACAAAGACAAAAAATTACAATGGAAATATGTTTAAGATAGGGTTATTCACAAAATTAATTTGATTATTAATAATATTTAAATTTCTATGGACATTTTGCCTAATTTCTAATATTTCTAAAAGCTAAGAGTTTTTGTGAAAATTAATTAATTTCTTTAATTTTATTCAATTCTATGCACCTCCCCTTTCCACCTCCATAACAAATTAGGTCTAGATCAGAATATAACTGTGAAATTGAAGATTTTCTTAATAATGATGCTTTTGAAACATTACGATCAGACCCCACTGATAATTTCCAACAAAATCTAAAAATGTTTTGAAAGACTAAAAACCCAATGTTCATATGACCAAGTTAAGTTACTCACTAAAAATTCAAAAATACCCAGACTGTAAGGTTTCCTGAAAAACCAGAAAACTAACACCCCTATTAGATCTTTTGTTTCCTGCTGTAATTCCCCAATTTTAAATAGAGAACTCCAGTCATTTTTTTTTTTTTTAATGAATAATGACCTACTAACTTAAATAACTGCATTTTTATTTTTATAGTTAGTTTTAATAGTTAAAATAATTGTCAAAGTTGTAATTTTTCAAGATCCCCCGAAAACCACAATATCTATGGTGGATCGTGTGACGTCATCACTCACCAAAAGTTTTATTTACTTTCAACAGGTGTCAGGTGTTGTCATTTTGTGTGGAAGGTGGAAGAATCAATGGAGGAATGACTTTAGGTGTCTGAAGTCGAGGCGTTTTTTATTCAAGATTAACTGCTTTTAATATAGAAAAACATTAGGTAAAATGTCAACATCTCATCGCTACTGTTATTGTAGTGTACCAAAGTGCAATACAATAACAATAAATCATCTTTTTCATTGCAAATACAAATGACATCGTAAGCCGGGGTTCTAATTTTGTGTTTAGGCGTGACTTTTGCTTCTAACGGTGCACAAATCCCCTTCTCATTTCAATTGTACTTGTCCAATAGCACTGTCACCGTAAGATGTTCTGGCCGAACTGAAAATAGAAGAGAATATACTTATAAATCGCAAATATCAACTAATCACATTTGAGCTGTATAGATTATCTGTAAAAGGCTACAAAATAATACATTGTATATGTATAATATGTACAGAAACACTGGTATTTATAATACACTGATCATGACGATTGTGTAATAGCTTTTATAAAAAGCCCTGTAAACCAAATGTAAAATATGACACGACTTTAACCTCAAGTAGGCCAAATTTAGTGTACATTATCAAAAATATTTTTTTACAGCTAACTACGACTTCGAAAAACAAGTAATAAGATGATTTACTTGGTTGCTTTTATTCCACGTAATTCGGCACTTACATAGTCCATATTACATTTGAAAAACATTATCCTGGAAAATTATCAGATTGTCCGCAAATATAGCCCTTTTCCGTCATCATTTTAATTGTTGAGGGTCTTAATAATGTTTCAATGGACACAAAAACTATTATTTGTCTAAATCTCTATAAAAAGTACGAAAATAATCCAATAACACGAAATGTTGAATTGCTTGCGTCGTACATTTCAATTGATTTCAATTTTCAATACAACTTCAACATGTTGTCACCAGGTGAATGGTGAGCAGCATGTGATCAGTGACGTCACCACTAAACATTTTAATAATACCAACTTGACGGCATGTTTCAATGACACGATTAAAAATGAACTTTTTAATAATTTTTTTAAAACTCTATGTTTAATATTATTTAATAAAACTTATACATATATTTAGAATCACCGTTTATTGGTGTATATGAACATATTTTTTTAAAGCCACAATATTTTTCACTGGAGTTCCTTATTAGCCTCTTGTAACTAATAGTTCAGCGCACACGTCCACTTCGGAGTGACCGAGTCCTGCGCCACTTCAGGCTGCCGCTCAGAAAAGTCTCACAATGAACTGCGCTGTAAACCTATCGGTCTTTACTTTTCTGCGCAGCGGCCTGAAGTGGCGTGGAACTCGGTCGCCCCGAAGTGTGCGTGTGGGAGATGCCAATGTGCTTTTCCATAAATACACAGTTAAAAATTCCTTGGAATCAGAAAGACTTCGTTCTCCCAGCTAACTCAAAACTTGTTTCATTTGATGTTGTAAACTTATTTACTCGCCTTTTTAACGTTTGTTTGAACCAACATTATTTTTAATTCAATGAGGTGGAGTGTAGAGCGCCTCATTTGTAGTAACACAAACAATAATTTTGTGACAAATATATTTTTTGTGGTGGCGGGACATTTAACATTTTTGCATTTGTAGTGGCTTTTATATGAGGTATTCCTATAACTAAGTCTTGGACAAAATATATATTTTTTATATTCCTCCATCTTATTTAGATTATTGTATTATTTGTGTGCATTCTTCCAGTCAAGGTGCCCTGTCTTGCGACTGCTTCCTGCTGATGTACGACGTACGAGCCCTGAAGCCGCTGACCCCCATCGTGACCCGCTGCGAACCTATGCTATTGCGCTTTCTGCCTTCAGTATCTTCGCGCCTGGCCGTGGTCACGGCCCACGGCCGTGTACAGCTAATAGATACCCTGCAGACCAAGGAACCACGCCTCACCATCTTCCAGGCGAGTCCCTCAGGCCCCTCAGTTCCCCTCATTAAGAATATCTATGAGTTGAATATTCAATAATAAGTATTTGGTTTTTGCCACTCTACTGTAACTGTTAATAACAGCAAATTAACATTTATATTGAGACTGATAATAATTCATGGTGGAATTCCATTATACATAGTATATTATAATAATACAAATATAAAAGTTATTTCCACTTTAATTTATTGATCGTAACCAGTTGAACAGTTAAGGCCATCTTCAGACTGGATAACTAGTTAGTCATCTATTAAAATTTCTGCCCTTTTCATACAAATCTTAGATTTGGATTTGAGATCAAAATACCCAACTAAACTGAAAAATTATTTTTGTAATCAAAAGGTATATCAAATATCTAGTTAGGATGTGAGCTACTTTATTTATTTTTGCTTTAAATTATAAAATATACGCCATTAAAGATTTTGGTGTTTCATGATTTTGAAGTCAACTTAGGCAATTATTTTTGAGTAAAAGAAAAACATTAAAAAAAATAATTTTACTATATTTATTTTAAAAATACAATGAAAAATAAAATAAAAAATTCTTCATAATCCATTTTTTGGGCAGTAATTTTAAAATTTTAGGAAGTTTCAGTTTGGCAGTGTGCCGCACCGATTTCCTAAAAAATCTTCATACAAAACACCGATTTAAAAAAATATATATATATAATATGTTGATAGGTTTAATTCCTTTTTATTAATTTCTAAATAAAACACTTGTGTTGCAAAGTTTTTTTTTAACTAAGAAACGACATTTATGTTTATTAATATCACTTTGAATGGTTTTTTCTAACAATCAAATAATAGAATAACAAAACAAATGACAATCGATGATTGCATTCTAATTGACATTATAGGATTCAAATTTAAAGGGAATATATTTCCTTTACATCTCCCCCCCCCCCCGCGGGAAAGAAAATTATTGCAAAAATTTTCATTCATCTTCGATATCCTCTTCATGGTTCATCAATGCAGGTGCTGGAATTAATTTCGAGATGTGGAAAAAATTTGATTCTAATTTTTTTCGACCAGTATTTATCTTGTAAATTGAGTTTGATAATTTTTCTATTATTTTGTAGGGTCCGATTCTCAATTCGTCGAGCTTCTTCCTGTTAAGTTTGTTTCCATTCTCCACAAAAACAGTATCACCAACTTTGAAGTTAATATGTCTCCTGGTTTTATCGTAAATCATCTTGTTGTAATTATGTGACTTTATAGTATTTTCCAGAGCTTTTTTTCTGTCTTGAATCAAATCGATGTCAGTCTTCTTAAGTTTTAACTCATTTGGCAAAATCGTAACATCTGTGCCGTTAAGTAGGTACTGAGGCGCATAACCAGTGACAGTGTGCTCCGTTTCATTATAGTTTTTTACACAATTACGGGCTATAGTTGTCCAAGCCACTTTTAAGTCATTTTCGTTGATTTTGCATCTAATTTTATTGACTAGCGTTTGATTTAATCTTTCATTTAATCCATTTGAGAAAGGCGAGTTTACTGCAGTAAAAATGATTGGAATATTTTTTTCATCCAAAAATTTTTTGAATTCTCTAGAATTAAGACCCGGATATTGGTCTGATAGTATCATGCCAATGTCATTAGTTTCTGTGGAGTTTAAGAGTTTGATGAAATCGTTGGTATTTTGAGTTTTTGACGTCAAAATATATGCAAACCTCGTGAAATGATCTGATAGCAGGTGCAAGTATCTCTTTGTTGACCGTGAACCCCCAAAACCACCTATCGTATCAATAGAACATATTTCAAAAGGTTTTGTTGCGGGACCCAAGTAGGACATCAATCCATATTTATTTTGACCTCTTGATTTGTTCTTTAAAAACATACTGCACAACTTTCGCAAGTTCTCTTTATATTGTTTGTCATGTTTTCTGATGTGTACCATGAGCTTATCATTTTTTGCATTTGATTAATTCCTATGTGACCTAGGTCTGTGTGAACATTTTTGATAAAATCTATGCTGAATTTTTCTGATAGAATTATTTTTTCTTTTTTTTTTACTTTCTTGTAATAAACATTATTCTTCGATATCAATTTATCTTTTCTGCACTGTATCTTCTCATTTTTGACCTGATCTTTTAAGATATCTTCTAATTTTATTAAGTTGACAACTTTTAATTGCTCATCTTGGTTCTCATCTGGTTCTAAGACTGGGTTTCTGCTTAGACAATCAGCTTCAATATTGTACTTTCCTGGAGAATATTTAATTTGAAAATCATATTGGGATAAGTAATATGTTAAGTCACCAAGCTCTTCATCGGTTCTAGATTTGATATTCATATTTTCCAGCGGTTTGTGATCTGAATAAACTGTAAATGGTTTTCCTATCAACCAGTATTGCCAGTATCTCACTGCCTCTTTTATAGCTAAGCATTCTAAGTAAATTGCTTTTTTCTTTTTCTGTGCGCTGTTTAATTTTTTCGAAAAGTAAGCAACAGGTTTTTCTTTTCCATCAGATTGTGTCTGTTTTAAAATAGCTCCAACACCCTCTAGAGAAGCATCTGTATATATATTAATTGGTAAATCTTGATCAAAAATTTCCAAGATCGGTTGTGAGCATATTAGGTTTTTCATCGTTTCAAAAGCATTTTGGCATTTATCAGTCCAAATAAACTTTTGATTTTTCCTTAATAAATTATGCAAAGGATCTAGTATTATTGCACTCTTCGGAATGTACTCATGATAAAAGTTGATTTTTCCTAGAAATTGTCGCACATTCTTTTGTGTTTTTGGAATAGGAAAATTCTTTATTGAAATCAAATTATCCTTTACTGGCTTGACTGAATTATTCTGAATTATATGACCCAGATATTTTACCATATCTGATGCAAATGTGCATTTTGTAAATTTTAATCTAAAACCTTCTGTTTTGATTGCATTCAGCAGCTTTGTCAGATGATCAATGTGTTCAGCAAAAGTTTTTGAAAAAATAAGAATGTCATCTATGTAATTGACAGCAAATTCGTTTAGTTTATATTTTCTCAATATATTGCTTAATATCCTCTGAAAAATTGCCGGAGAAGTCTTCAATCCAAAAGGCAGGCAGGTCCATTGATAATGTCCCTCCTGTGTTACAAATCCTGTTTTTTTTTTGTCTTCAATCCGCAATGGAATAGACCAAAAGGCTGAGTTTATATCCAGCGTTGAAAAAAATTTGCAATTTCTGGTCTTTGTCATTAGGTCTTCAATCAATGGAAATGGTTGAGCTTGAGGTATTACTATTTTATTTAAGTCTCTGAAGTCTATGCATAATCTGGATCTTTTGTTTTCTTCTTTTTTAAATGCTAGAGTGACCGGTGCAGCAAATGGACTGTACGACTCTTCTATCAGTTTATTGTCTAATAATTTTGCTATTTGCTCTTCTATTTCCTTTTTATCTTCTACACTGCATCTGTAAGGCCTCTTACTACAATATTTATCCACTAATAAGTCTATCTTCGCTTCATATCCATTGACAGTGCCAACATCATATTTACTCTTCGCGAACACTGATGTGTATTTGTCTATTAGTTCATTTATTTCTGTTTTTTGATCATTATTTAAATGATTCATTGTTATTTTAAAATCTTCTTCTTTAACATGTTCGTTAAAATTAATTCTGTGTTTTTCTATATGATTAAATTTAGTATTCGTTTTCATATCTGTAGAATATTTTTCTTTTTTATTTGTATTATTTAGGCAGAGTTTCTGTGATATTTGTAAGTCTTCACTTTGGATAAGTTTGAAGTCTTTTATCATGTCTAATCCAATCAAAAAATCATACTTGAAATTGTGTTCATCAATAATGTACACATCAACTTTATTCTCCAATTCAAAAATTTTTATGTTTAACGTTGTCAAACCACTCGTCTTTTTAACACCATTAATCGTTACTAAATTTGCTTCATTCAAATTGTTTCCTTTTCCTTTTAGTTTCAATAATTTAGAATTAATTAGAGAAACATTTGAACCTGAATCATAAATTCCGTATATTTTTAATTTATCATTTAGTAATAGTTTGACTTTTATTAATGGTGTTACTATTAGTTTTTTTGATCATTTTCATTTAATTCAGTTTCTATCACTGAATTGTTTACATGTTTAATGGCATTTCTCTTAAATTTTTCATCCTCTTTTGTTTTGAACCAGCATGTAGCTTCAGGGTGGTAACGAATGCCCTTATTCAATTTTTCACAAATTTTACATGGATTTTTACCCCCATTTTTATTATGTTCTGCATTTCCAAATGTTTTCTTATTCATAAATCTTTTTTTGTTGACCATATGTTCATACTTGTTTACTTCATTAAACAAATCTACAGTATCTTGTAATCCTTCTCTATCGATCTTGTTAAGTATGAATTCTGGTAGTCCGGAAGCAACAAGATCTATCAAAGTACCGGTGTCAATTGATCTTCTCACATCCAATAGAAGTTTTTCTTTTCTCATAGCATAATCCAACAGAGAACCATCTTTGTATCTAAATGATAGTGCGTATGTGACAGGGTTCCATCCTTTGTTTGCAAATGATTCACATAATTTGTTTTTCCATGTTGAACACTCTGAGTTCATTGTTTGTTTTATAATCATGGAACTGTACCAGTCTATACAAGATTTATCCATGAACAATCTGAGTATTTCTATTTTTTTTCCATCCATGGTCACATCAAACCGCAAACATTCTTTTTCAAACACTTCCATCCACTGGCTTGCATTTGTATTTTTAGTGCAGAATTTTTCTATAACAAACTTCTCAGCAATGTTTTTTAAGCTCTGTTGCTTATCTTCCATTAACTTTTCTATTAATTTTCCTAATGCATCTTCTTTTTGATGTACTTGTAAACTTTTTTCGTCCAATTCTTCGAGGTATTGGTCTCCAAACTGTAGGTTTCCATCTTCGTCTACATATGTTTTTTTTAGTTCTTCTGTCATGGTTAACCAGACTCTTCTAACCTGGTATCTTTTTTTCAAACTATTTTTTATTTTTCCAAAAGCACTAGTTTTCATCTCCTCGTGATAGCTGGCGGATCGTAGCATTTCTGGTATTGTAAACACTTTTCCATCACTTGTGACTATTTTTGTAATGCTAATAATATTTGATCTGCCATCGCATCCAGGTAATAGCGTAAATTCGAATTGAATTTTCTCCATTTTTGGTTTAAAACGAAATGTCGTTTTATAATATGTTGATAGGTTTAATTCCTTTTTATTAATTTCTAAATAAAACACTTGTGTTGCAAAGTTTTTTTTTAACTAAGAAACGACATTTATGTTTATTAATATCACTTTGAATGGTTTTTTCTAACAATCAAATAATAGAATAACAAAACAAATGACAATCGATGATTGCATTCTAATTGACATTATAGGATTCAAATTTAAAGGGAATATATTTCCTTTACATATATATATATTTTTCGCATACGACAACATCCATGATGCCATTTTTTAAATATTAGCACCCTAGCACACCCAAAAGTAACGAGCCGCCGCTGATTACCAGAGAAAACCAGAAATATGGCATTTTTAAATCAGATTTTAGACGTATTGACTCTTTTTCACAAAAAATTATAAATGGATTTCGAAAGATTGTTCTTTTATCTAGCATTTGCATGTTTTAAATTTTAGAAAAAATGTTTATTTTTAGTATAATAAGGCTATACCATAGGTCGTTGGCAGATTTGTTAAATTTTCAAAAAAGATTTTGTATTATACCACACCCATTTCAAATCATATAATCATACAGTAAAATAAATCAGTACATTATCTGGGTATCGCATGTTTTAGAATTTTAATTTTAGTTTATATAAAATCATTAAAAAATATGTACGTACATGTGTTTCTTGACGAAAATTGGTCCGTTTGTGTATTATTGCACTCTAACAAACTAATATATTTCAGATTTTTTTAACATTCTTATTTAACTTAGACATTATTAAAAAAAATGATAAATACTTATAGTCAAAAAATAATTACAAAAAGTACATTATTTGAATAGATTTATCATCACGCCTTTCAGCATTTTTGGATGTAGGTATAAATTAAAGCAAATTTGGAATGAAATAAAATCGATATTGAGGTATAATTTTAAAAAGCTGATACGGAAAATAATTAATCTTTCTCACTGTAACCGCCCTGCATGATCGTAAGAACAACTTTGGACGAAATATGGATTTTCGGACACTGGCTGGTTAAACGCTCGTAACTGCGAGCCACGAAGTGTCATTTTGCTGCGGCCGCGCTCATAGTCGTGTCAGGACTTGATTCACTTGTTTGTGTTCGCTCCGTGAACTTTGAGGTAGTCTGGTTTATTTGTTGTGAAATTGGAGATGTTTATACATAACATTATTTCGAAATAGGTAAGTTTTTTTCGCATTCGAAAGGAAGGAAAGGAGAGTTCTGGGAAGGAAAAGGGGTGGGTAGAAATCTGGGGTTCAGTGTGTCCTGGTCATCCACCTTCAAGACCTAGGCAAACCTCATCCCATGAACCCGGGCATCCCTGCTAAATCACCAAACGAAGCGATCCACTTGGGGTGACCTTTTTCAGAGGGGTTGGTTATCCAATAAAGTTTCCCGCGGCGGCGGTACCCATTCCAGCCTCCCAAATTATTGTGTCGTTAAGATGAAAGAGTATTTTGTTTTCTACTTTTTATTTTGTTATTTGTTAATAATGTTGAAATAGGTAATACGTATTATTTAAAAAAAATGAATAGTAGTATTAATTTTTTTTAAAAATATTTTTTCACTCCACTGATCCCAAATTAGAATTGCATTTAGGTATATTATTATTATATCTTTGCAATTTTATGTTAACATAATGAAGAACGATATTGTAATAAAATATAAAGCACACTTTAAAAATTGCTAAGCATTTATTTAATATTAGCTTTTAAGTACCTACTAGCGTTGTATAGGCTTTAGATCATGTCTCTAATTTTAGATCTGAATACATTTAACTTATTCATATCTAAAAGTAGTGTAACTAAACACACCATTAATTATATTATACCTTCTGTTATATTCAATTTGTGTTAAATTAAATGGAAGCCAATCACTTTGTAGAACACAATTTAATCAAATTTATGTCATTAAGTAGGTACCTTAACAATAGTGCTTCCTCGATTTGATTTTTTTTTAGGAACAAAAAAAAATTTTTAATGTGTTTATGGTGTTCTGCATTTTTAGTGTGATTGCACTTTAAAAGAATATTTGACAGGTAAATTGGTGTGCCAGCCTACAAATTTTATAGTTCAATTTTTTATATTTTCTACTCTTATTTGACAGACTCTAACTCACATCCTTACTAGATATTTGATACATATACCTTTTGATTACAAAAATAATTTTTCAGTTTGGTTGTGTATTTTGATCTCAAATCCAAATCTAAGATTTGTATGAAACGGGCAGAAATGGACCGCGCATAGATTTCCCTATATTGTTACAATCTCACAGACAAAGTTAGATTTATACAGCCTTACTCACCATGAAACCGTACCACGGCTCTGTAGCGTCGCGGTAGCTACACAGTGGAGGGGGCCTACACTGCTCAGGGTAAAAATCTTTACTCATCATCATAATGTTTCTCGACAGCTGTTATGATTTTTTTACAGTAGCAACCCTGCTCCAAAGCTGAAAAACGCGGTCAATTTAGCATTTCGCGGCGTGTTGCCAACTTCACGTTTATTCATACGTCAACATCAGTCAATACAACATATTATTCGAGGAGCTTCAGCGAGATTGATCTGTGTTTGTTTACCGTTTCTAACGCAATTATAAACACTATCTCACCTCGTTTCTACCCCAGTATCGTATGGCACAAAGAACTTGGAGATCGGTAGATACTTTGCCACCCCGTTTATTATTCACATCCAAATACGGCCGTACCAAATCAATCAAACGTCTCATGTTGACTTTGGTAAATCTATATTTAGACCTAAAATCTCCTTCCGTAAATGCCGCAAATGGATCGTACCTTTTTTTAACCTTTTCCGTAGTCGTGATGCACGAATGCCGCGAATACGGTCAATATTTGCCAAAGCTCCGTTCAAAACGTCAAGATTCTCATAAAAGTTCGCCATTTCGTCAGTTACAACGCACGGGGTACTGAGTTAACCCTGGTGATCGGGTGGTTTAAATTCTGACAGCTACTACATCTCCCGTACAGCGACGCGGTAAGAACACGCGCATGCGCGCGATTAACCCACCATGTTGAGTAACAATTTCACCTAACCCGGTCTTACTCCGAGGTTGTATCTTATTTTGCAATGATGAGTAAGACTGATAGAGATTCAGCTTTTGGGATCCAGAATCCTGTCTTTAGCTCATATACAAGATGAAACTCATTAATTTGTACTTAACAGGCATATCGATCGTCCAGTTGATTAATCAGACATCTCTGAATACTAAGTTTTGAGATAATTAGGAAAGTAATATTCGAATGCTCATCATAAATCAAAAAAAGATATTTACATGTGTTCATATTTTTTAGATTTTAAATATGCTATAAAATAACACCCGGAGGCATAACAGTCCGGTACATTAGTATGATATTTTTAAATATATACTAGTGACCCAAGAAACATCAATATTTTGTTTAATTGACTACAAGTTTTTCTGCATTATAATCGATTGGGCGTTGTTTATTAGTAATCTGACTATTGTACCAGAGAGAGGGTACACTTTTACACATAACTGCATACTCAACTCAAATTTCGATTTTTCGGAGATGTCAGACTAATCAACTGGACAATCGATATGCACTTCTAGCATTAAACCCCAGATATGAGGTGTTTGTTTCTTACAAATAAATATTTATAAATACATAATTTCAGGTGAACACCCAAAATGCCCCATGCCACACATTTGACATATCAGCGACGAGTCAAGCTTTTGTATTTGGGGATCAATCAGGACACCTGCATCTATACTCCCCTGAACACAACACGGAACCAACCTATAACAATCACTCCAGGTAACTTACCCTTTATCCTACAGCATTACATAATATTAACTCACGTCAACAGAATAGCCATTTATCTTTTAAAAAAAGGTGTCACATGTTATGACTTATTTAAATCAATTTACTTCCAGAGATACCGAGTTTGCCCACCCCATCGAAGACATCCCCTATGCCAGCTTCACTGACGACACCTTCAAGCCGACCTCCATCCCCCTGCCACCTCTGCCCGAGGGACAGAGACTCTTTTCCGATTGGCCTGAAGAGTTTACCACCCCTGGGTATAGGATGCCCAAACCCATAGACCCCGAGGTGCTCAGGACTATGAAAATGCAGGGGCCAATTGGGTATGCTCCACATCCGCGAGGATTATTGAGGAATCAGGTAAAATTGATTTTTTTTTACTAGTACACTCAATATTAATTTAACCTATTTTCTGTGCTCCTAAATTTTTACAAAACTAAGTTAGTTATTGTTTAATTGTTAAAGTTATTTTTATGAAAGTAAGGTTTGAAGGTACCTACTCAAAGAATTTTGTCTCGGTAGGTGAATAAATTGCATTGCTGGCAACACCACTCTTCTTGTTTACAGAGTGGTCCATATTCAAACAGATTTTTATCATTTGATTTCACACCGCTGCCATCTTGAACTTGAAGATGCATTTCAAGACATTTTTAAAACTTATTTATGTCCAGTGTACTTTAATTATTCTTCTTTTGTTTAAAGATCCCATACATTTTTCCTGTACAACAGCCTTCAAGTCCCAGCCATGGAAAATTATCAGAAAAAAATAATCAAAAACCGTCAACCGTGGAGAATGGCAGTTCATTTGTAGCCATTCCAAAACGATATCGAAAGGTGTGTAAAATAATGTCTTCTTTTATTTGCGCTTGTATTGTCTGTATTGCATGTGCTTTTTTAAAGTAAGTAATTGAAAATAAAGAACCAAATCGATTTTGTGATCTAAATTTCCAATCATTAATTAATTGTTTTTATTTTTAGATGGAAGTTGTATATTCAAAACTAGGAACAAATGATTTCGAATTCGATCAATACAATAGAACAGGGTTTCCTGGATTGGAAGCGACCCTACCCAACTCTTATTGTAACGCCATGTTGCAGGTAAAACATTATATATTATCGACTATCACTATCACTATCACTCCTGTCATATTTTCTCATGTCTTTGTTCATCCGCAGTATGTTCCTAAACCTTTTAAGTACCCTTTCTTATGGTTACTTTCGTCAATCTCTTTTTCGTACCCGAAAAACTGCGAGCAATTTTTACTCAGGGGTACGTTTTTAGTTGAGATTTCCATTTTTATGAATTTATTTGTGTGATGAGATGTCCGCATTGTTTTTAGCATGTTCAAATCATGACTTTATTTACAAATGTTTCATGTATCCGTTATTTCAGGTTTTATACTACACAGGACCAGTTAAAAGGGCTCTGTTGAGGCACACATGTAACAAAGAGTTTTGTTTGAGCTGTGAATTAGGTAAATGGTTTGCATTTCTTTGTATTTTCTATTAACCCGTCAAAGGCCATAAAAAACACGGAAATTTCCTAACAAAGCAACACTTTGGGTTAATTTTGAGCTATCGTATATTTTATTGACCAAAACACATTCCTAGAACAATAAACTATGTACCAAAACAACATTACTTGCGTTAATTACGTAAATTGGTAGGTTTTACGATGTTTTCGTCGAGTAACATGCAACGATTTTGACAGAAAGAATCGCGGTAAATTTGACATTTTGATGCCACAGATAAAATCGTTTAAAAATATTCTGGGGTAGCCAGGTGAATGAAATTTTCGCCGGGCAACATGGGTAAATGTTGGCGCAAGCAATTCTGACCTTGTCTTTCATACAAATTCCGTACATAGAAGGGTCAAAATCGCAGACAAACATATTTTTTTCAAAATATTTGCGCATGCGCACAAACCGCGTGTCTCCGGCAAATAAGAGGTTAACCACTCAAGCGATGTCAACCCGAGTTTATGTGTGTGATTTTAAATGAATTATAAATTTAAAGATTCAGAAAAATAAATTACTAAACCTAAAAGTATTACGATAAACGGTCACATTTAGGTGGACTCATTGGCTTTAAACCGCAGTGAGCAGTTCATATGTTTCCGTATTTATATTTGTAAAATCAAATGGCCGAATCAAAAACCGAACACCCTGAAATCCCAATAGTGAGAGTAGTACCACCATGTGTAGGACCTTATATCTATCTATATTGCAAATTTATTTAGAAAAAAATATTTGTAACATTTCTATGTCATTTACTTTGCAGGTTTCTTGTTTGGGATGCTTGAAACCTCTTCGGGCATCCCGTGCCAGGCCTCCAACTTCCTGCGGGCATTCCGGACTGTTCCCGAGGCCTCCGCGCTGGGGCTCATATTGAGCGATCGCAATCCTGAGGCCCGACAGAAGACCAACCTTGCTTCTCTGATACAAGTAGATTATTATTCTATTCTTATTTTTAAATATGTATATGTTTTTTCTCTTCATACAGCGGATAAGTACATATCCAATGTTCTTTAACCTCTAATGGGCCGGAGACGCGCGGGCGCGCGCGTATTATGCGCATGCGCGAGAAAATAATTCAAAAATTTTAATAAAATTTTCGACCAAAAACTGTTTGTCTGCGATTTTGGTCCTTCTATGTACAGAATTTGTATGAAGAACAGGGTCAGAATCGCTTGCGCCAACATTACTCTGTGAGATGCGTATAAATTTCATTCACCTTGCAACCCCAGAATATTTTTAAACGATTTTATCTATGACATAGAAATCTCATTTTTGCCGCGAATTTTAGCAGTCAAAATTTATGCGTGTTCCTCGACTAAAACATCGTAAAACCTATTAATTTACGTAATTAATGCAAGCAATGTTGTTTTGGTACATAGTTTATTGTTCTAGGAATGCGTTTCAGTCAATAAAGTATACAATAGCTCAAAATTAATCAACAAAATATTCAATTCAAGAAACATTGCGAATTTTTTCACAACTATAACTTATAAAATAACTGAAACAAATGTGTTTTAAAATCATTTTCGGAGCATACTTTGTGATTTTTTTTCTATCGAGGGAATTGTAAATAATTTGCATTTTGGCGTGGAACGCATCTAGATATTATCTTCAAATGTTTAAGGTAGATATGTGAGAAATCTTAAAAGTACCTACTTACAACGGTCTCGGTTATGGCCCCAAATCTCGACCCTTACCTTCAGTGTTGTCTCGCTCCTAAGGCCTCCACTCCAAATCTTGAATACATTTTCAATCCGTCTTCAACATGCCGTGTGGATGATAATGTCACAAACCGACTTTGCGATTGTTATGAATACCGTCTGCGCCAATGTTACACCAGTAATTTGGTATATTATATAAATTTGTAGGTTATTTGTAGGTGGTGGTTGTATGTAATAAATCTTCTTTCGTATGGTGGGGGGTCAGAGGGGGACATCTAGTAATAAATAATAAATATATTTTATTACTATACACTTTAATATTGACGCGCGCTATTTATAAGAATTGATAACGTCTGAACTGGCTGGTGGTCTGTTATAGAAAGAGGATGAGTGAGACAACACTTCAGCATTAATAGGTTAATCAAGTGGTCTGTTATAGAAAGAGGATGAGTGAGACAACACTTCAGCATTAATAGGTTAATCAATAATTATTGCTGTCTCTCTCCACTGTGAAAGTAAAAGAGGTTTCCCTGAAAGAGAGGCCATGCACATCGTACTTCATTACCGTAAGCTGGTGACAAGTCTCATAGAAAATGTTTGTTTGAACACCTCTTCTATCTTTTTTCCTCCACGATCAGGACTGTTTGTTATTCCAACGTGACCATCAGAGAAGTGACAAAGATTGAAATTTTGGAGAACAATATTACCTCAAGGAGACACATAGTTTCATTACAATTACTTGTTTATTACACGACCATAGATGGCTGACTTGTAGTGAAGCTAGTAAGAGTCTGCCAGCTCTGAGTTGTCAGACTGAGTGCGAGTCAAGAGCTCAGGAGGGTAGTCGGCAATATTCAGGTAGCTTCGTAAACAGAACATACACCACCTAGAGGAATGCACTAACATTAGTGAGAATGCCAACCTTGGTGTAACCTACCTTATGTTATATAGTCCCTTCTGCAATAGTGTACAGTCCAAAGACACGATTAACTTGTGGTATTTTTGGTACTCACATGCTCAACAGCTTGGCTCCAGAATACCCTATCAGCTATAGTTTCCTCCCTCCACCAATATGGGTTTCAATTGTTTCAAGATCCATATTCACTTCATTCCATCCTTAAAAAGGTCCTCCGACAACCTCTAAGAAAACATTCATCCTCTGTAGTTAATATTAATTTTGAATGTACATATATAACAATATTACGGTTTACCAATTTCGCCTTTCTTTGTTCCAGAGTTGGAACCGTTTCATTCTGCACCAAATGCACTATGAAATCTTAGAGACGAGGAAACGTGAAGTGGAGACTATCACTCAAATCCAAGAGGTCTCTTTCCAAACCCTCGATGGCAGTATGACCTCCCTTTCCATCAACAGCAGCAGCACCTTCGCCGACGGTCAGATGGAAGCCTTCAGCAAACAGTTCTTCCTCGAAGAGTCCGACTTCCCCCCTATTTCGGGCGAAGGGGATGCGGAAGTAGCCAACACGTCCTGGAGGAAGAGACGAGAAGCGGAAGAAAGGGATAGAATTAGTCTATTGATGACACAAGATGAGGGTAAATATATGTGGCTATCTCCGTCGGCTCTGGCAACACCGGACGAGGTTTACAATCCGTATAAGGACACAGCCGTGTCACCAGGTCTTCCCTACCATCTCCCGTTGGACTGCTACGGAGGTTTGTGCGGTTATGTCGGGTTTACCGCTTGCCAATAGACCGTAGACTCCGCTTGTACCCAATTTGATTACTTTAAGGTTGGGCATTTTATTTTTTCGAAAGTAAAATGGCAAACCTAACCGAAAAAGAAAGCGGTAAATCTCTCATCCATTCGCCCTGTGGTATTGTTCCAAATATATCTTGTTTTTTTTTTTTTGTACATAAAGCCTTGCTATTTTTTTTTCTCTGGCCACTTTTAAATTATTGTTGGGGTTTATTAATCGCTTGATTCACTTGTTTTGATATTAACGACAGAAGCCCTTGTCGGATGGATATTTAATTATTCAATGTTATGAACTCTTTGAATATGTTTCCGTCTTAACTGTTTACACAACTATGCAATAGATGGAATTGCTTGTCAAGCATGCAAAGAATATACAATTTCGAATGTCTGAGCATTTTTAACATCATAATATTTGGCAACAATATTGTTTTATTAAATGTGTTTTAAATTTCTGTCGTCAACCTTATGGTGTCCATAGACTAGATATTTCTTTTGATGAATTGGGGGCTGGTATTATTTTTCATTGAATGCTCTTAATATGTAATGGTGTACATATTATGTTTTTGAGCTTTTTCAAAAGAGATTGATTAAAAAAAATTTTTTTTTTTTTGATTTTGTGTTCTTCAAATGTTCACTCTTGCTTTTCAATCATTTAAATATTCTGTTTAATTTATCAAATCATCATACATTCTTACTCCTATAAGTAATTTATTTAAGCATGACAAGCATGGGTTAATGTGTTTTCAGTGTTTTAAATTTAAAGATAATTGTAATTGTTTTTTTTAGTGTTAATGCCACTGTTTAAGGATGAAGAAAATTAAATACTTTGAGTGTCTTTTCGTGTCAATAACATAGCATACAGCACATAGTTTTTTTTTTCACTAAATCTGCATTTGATATTATTTTATTTATATATTTCCTCAAATAAATTGTTTGTGTGTTTCCCATAGGGAGAAATAATTGCACTGCTAATATTTTTTATTAACTATATTCTGCTTTTGTTGTCTGTCGTTTGAGTTATTTAGAAAGTACATAGTGCATTTCATGTTCATTTCACGTAACTTACTTTAAATAATATTTGCAAATTACATTGCTATTAATAAAATGAATCATTATCACAGTAAATAGTAAAAATATTATGATTGCAAAGGAATAGTCACCGAAACATTTTTATTTATTTTTAAAATGTAAAGTATTTGTATTTCTTTCAGATGGCAAGGATTCTGAAATTTACTCAGAAGAAAATAGTATAGAAGAAGGTATTCCGGATGGTATACTGTACGATGAACATTCCAAAAAGTTTAACAGGGATGAGACAGAAATCTCCCGGTTATTTGGAACCAAGCAACTGCAAGTTCATAGATGTTTGAAATGCAGTAGAGAGGTTTGAAATATTATATTTTATTACATACAGAAGTTTAACCCGTCAAAGGCCAGCAAATTCCAGGAAAAATACGGAAATTTCGTAACAAAACACGATTTTGAATTGAATGTTTTGTTGATTAATTTTGAGATATTGTATATTTTATTGACTGAAACACGTTCACACCACAATAAACTATCTACCAAAACAACATTACTTGCATTTATTACGTAAATTAATAGGTTTTACGATGTTTTAGTCGCGGAACACGCATTAGTTGCGACGGTTAAATTCGCGGCAAATTCTGACAGGTCAATGTCATAGACGAAATCGTTTTAAAAATATTCTGGGGTTGCAATGTGAATGAAACTTTTAGGCATCTCATAGGGTAATGTTGGCGCAAGGGATTCTGACACTGTTCTTCATACAAATTCTGTACATAGAAGGGCCAAAATCGCAAACCAAAAGTTTTTTGTCGAAAATATTCGCGCGCCGGCGCGTCTCCGGCCTGTCACCGGTTAAAACTACACAAATAATCAAAATCTTTATTAATTTTATTATCATGACATCAATGGCAACACTTTTAAAATATCATTCACTACAAATAATTCTCGGGTGCTTCTTTTAATTCCATCGCATGTCAAGGAATCCTTTTTTCATTCATCCGCTATTCCATTTGTCCTTTTAATTTCAGATCTACTCACTTTGTTTGATGGCCCGTACAGACTAGGCTGGTAGTTTAGTCGAGTAGCGAGTATTTTAGTAACTAAAGCCCCGTTATGATTGGGTATTTTAGTAACTAAAGCCCCGTTATGATTGGGCAAGTATTTTAGTCGAATGGAGAGTATGTGTAACTAAACGCGTCCGAACACCGTAATTTTAGTAGAGTGGGTGAGTCAGCTCTTTAGTAGATTCAATCCATTTCGTTCTATTTTTCGGGTGAGTAGGTACCCCCTCAATGCGTCCCTGCACACTGACAGGCGCGAACCAACCGTTTTAGCAGTGTTCATTTGTGAATGCACGGAAATGTCGTGGTAATGGAGCGAAGATGCTACCCTGAATTTATTTATTTATGCTGCTATTAATCTCTTTTCGTGTCCATAGTTTATTTATTTTCATCTTACTTATTTATTCTTCCACCTCTTCTTAAATAAAAATTAAAATAAGCATGAAAATTAGCTTAATTAGCTTATTTACTTTGCTTTGTAGTCCATCATCCGCCGCCATCTTGCAACAGGCGACGGGCACAAATGTACTCTACTTGAAAGTAATGCAAACGGTTTTCGGCGAGTCAAGTAGCGAATGTATTTGCTACTTGACTTACTACTTGCCCAATCAGAACGGGGCTTAAACGTGTCCGAACATCTTTAATTTAGTAGTTAGTAGTAGCATTTTGGTCAGTCAAGTGGCGAGTTACTCGCTACTCGACTAAACTACTTGCCCAGTGCGAACAAGCCTTTAGTGATGACTGCATCAATTCCTTCATTAATTGTGTTGCCAGAATTCATGATTCTGTTAATATTTTTACGATTCTTTGTCAGGGGTATTTTGAGATGTGATATTTTATTGGTAATTTCAAATTCTTATTATTTTTCAGGAACACAAAGAGTCAATAGTCTTGCTGTGCAACCTGCAATACCCTCTGCAGAATGCTTCAGAGCCCATACCATTCACTGATGTTTTAAAAGGTTCCTTGTGTCCTAGGAAAACAACACCTGCCTGGTGAGACCACCCATTAAAACTCAGTTTAATCAGTCAATTAACATTACAGTAATTTTTATTTTCATGGATTTTTAATAATTTGTACATTGTTTTTATTATCAATAGGTGTGAAGGTTGTAGTAAATTTAGCCCAACACTTCAATGCTGTTCTGTAAAACAACTGCCGCACTTATTAGCTGTAAATTGCAGCTTATCCACTCAAGCTGAGAAAGATTTCTGGCAGAAACAAAGTGATTTTGTAAGTTTTCATTGTGTTTTCCTTTACATATCCGCATGATAGTTTAAAATTAAAAACCTTTATTTCCTTGTTCCACTTATGTCCTTATGTACATATTAATTCTGTCAACACTAAATTCAATGCTAAAAAGCTACTAAGATTGTTGACGAACCGATCCAGCTCGAAGGACCATTTTAAAAATGTAAGGATCCTTTTAACCTCTGAGTGGCCATGCCATTTCACGAAAATTCACTAAAAAAGCACCACTTTGAATTTTGAATTGAATGTTTTGTTGATTAATTTTGAGCTATCGTATATTTCATTGACTGAAACATGTTCCTAGAACAATAAACTATCTACCAAAACAACATTACTTGCATTTATTACGTAAATTTATAGGTTTTACGATGTTTTAGTTGAGGAACACGCATAAATTGTGACGGTTAAATTCGCGGCAAAAGTGACATTTCAATGTCATAGACAAAATCGTTTTAAAAATATTCTGGGGTTGCAAGGTGAATGAAACTAGTGGCTATATCATCTATGATGTTAGCGCAAGCGATTCTGACCGTGTTCTTCATACAAATTCTGTACATAGAAGGGCCAAAATCGCAGACAGATTTTGGTCGAAAATTTTATTAAAGTTTCGAATTATTTTCTCGCGCGTGCGCATATGACGCGCGTCTCCGGCCCATTTTCCCGCGCGTCCGGCCCATTAGAGGTTAATAAATAACTGTTTTTACAAATAATTTCACTTTTTATTTCAATCACAGGATAACATGTTTTAATGTATAAAATAGCGGTGTGAATACTAAATTACACCGGGCCCAACTGGCGTTGTTTATTATTTAAACTTTGCGTAGTAAAAGAACACCAAAAACCAGAAGTGTGCCTTTTTATAAGGTAAAAATCTACCACCAACTGACATTTTACAAGTGTTAGTAAACATGACCCATAGTTAAAACAATTTCCTAAACTACCGACTTGAACTCTTAGCAAAGGCTCACACCATTTTGTTGGTATGCTAATTAAATTGGAGTTTACTCAAGCAACCCACAGATGTCAGTTGCCTGTCAATTTTTAACAACTTTGGTTGATAGAACATTTTGAAGGAATATTTAACAATGTTTTTTTTGCATGGGTAATCTTCAATTTTTTTTTTCAGAACAAGTGTGTATCGTGTAGTAAGATGTTCGTGTTTTCAGATGCTGTCTGGTGCAGCAGGTAGAGCGGAATATGAGAATGGTCCTACTAGTGGTACTCCTGCATACAGCAACCGACCCTGCAGATACGGACACAATTGCTCTCGGCCGGGCTGTAAATTCAAACATCCTGACGAGTGAGTATTTATTTTAAAGGGTTACTGCTTTGCTACAGAATCATTGTCACTGATTGATTAGGTCAAAGAAATGACTTTCAATTGACTGCCTGTATTCTTGCTAACTTTACACCAGACCTTCAGAAAACTTTGCCACACACATCTTGAAACAGGAAGATACCTCCACACATATTCAACAAAACGCCATAAGTAGCATGTCTTCAGCTGTAGCATCTAAAACTGCTAGCTTAGAAGGTGAACTGCGTGCATACAAGGATATAAGAGCAAATTCTTCTCAAAATAACTGGTATTTGCGAGGCGATTTCGGAAATGAATGAGCAACAAGTGCGCTCCAAAAATATTATTGTTTGCAATGTGCCTGAAAGTATTAAGACGACAGAAGTCAGCAGAATCTTGGATGACCAGGCAGCTGTCACCAGTATAATCAGTGAAATCGACAAATCAGCAAATGAAAATATTTCAAAATTTTATAGAATTGGAAAATTATCAAATAGCAAGCCTAGACCAATAAAAATCGAACTGGAAAACTCAATCCAATCGAGAAATATTCTCAGCAAACGAGGTCTTCTTAGGAACAATGTCAGAATTTACCCCGACTCAACCCCAGCTCAACAAAAATTTCTAAAAGATCTGAGGGTTCAACTGGAGATACGAAAAGAAAATGGTGAAGATGTCACCATAAAATACATAAACTCCACTCCCAGAATTGTACCAAATCTGCCAAAAAACTAGCCAATTACAAAAATATCCAAGCAATTCCTCCTAACAATCGAACCAGAACTTTAAAAATTTATTACCAAAACGTCCGCGGACTGCGATCCAAACTCGATGACCTACGAGCAGCTCTACCTTCTCATCATCATGACATCATTATACTTACCGAAACCTGGCTAAACTCTGATATCAAGTCGACTGAACTCGGTCTTACTAATTACAAAATATTTCGTTGCGACAGAAACGTGAGATCAAGTTCCAAGTCAAGAGGTGGAGGAGTTTTAATTGCGATAAAACAGAAGTTGTCATCAAGAAAATTAACAACGAAACACAAAAACATTGAACATCTCTTTGTACAAGTAACGACTCCTCTCGAGAAAATTATATTTGGAACGGCCTATCTACCACCACTTTCTGACCCTCAAACATACAGAAACCACTGTGAAGACATCGAAACAATTTCCTCAAAATATTCTCACTCGAAAGTTGTTATCATTGGAGATTATAACTTACCAAACCTAACATGGAAAGCAAACAACTGTGGTCTCATCACAAACAAAAGTGAAAACGATCGTGCACTTGAAGTTTTGGACATGGTAAACTTTCTAAACTTTCACCAACATAATTTTATATACAATAATAACAATCGCTTATTAGACTTAGCTTTATCAAACTATCCTAAAATATCTGTAGAACTCTCAAATGACCCACTCCTACCAATAGATAATCACCACCCTCTCCTATACATTAAATTAAATATCAAATGCGATAATGAAAGAATACCTGTACAAAGAGTCCTAAACTTTAAACGAGCCGATTTCGACTCCATTAACAGCCATCTCTCAAATACAGACTGGTCTTTTTTATCCGATGAAAACATTGATGAATCTATAGACCAACTTTATTTAAAATTTTCTAATACTATTGAATCCTATGTACCTTTTTATGCACCGAGAAGCTATACCTACCCTGTTTGGTTCTCACCAGAGCTTACTGCCTCTCTTCAGCAAAAAAAGAGTCAACACAAAAAATTCAAACACAGCAAATCCATAAGTGATTATATAATCTTTAGCGAAACCAGGAAAAAATGTAAAGATCTTTCCAAAAAATGTTACAAAAAGTATATAACCTCTATCTAGGACACTGCCTTTAAATCCAAAAATCTTTGGAAATTTCTAAAAAAAATAAACAATGAAAACACAGAATACCCGCCCATAATGCAAATGAACGGAACCAGTGCAAACAATACACAGGACATTGTAAACCTTTTTTCGGATTTCTTCAAAAATGTTTATGATGAAGAAACCCCAGATGATAAAATACCTGAATACAAATTTAGCAAGACTACACACTTAACACATTGCCATATCACACAAAAACGCTACGAACAGAAATTACTTTCCTTAGACACTGACAAATCCACTGGCCCAGACAACATTCCACCAATATTCCTCAAAAAATGCTCTAATACATTATCTAAACCACTCACATTATTAATCAACCGTCTCTTGACCCTTGGACACTTTCCAGACCGCTGGAAATCTAGCTTCATTACACCTATCTACAAAACAGGAGACGACACTAATATAGCCAATTATCGCCCCATTTGTATACAGTCAGTACTACCTAAGCTTTTTGAATCACTGGTCCTTGATGAAATCTATCCCAAATTAATAAAATTAATTGACCAAAAACAGCACGGTTTTATCAAAGGTAGATCTACCGCAACTAATTTAGTAATATTTCAAAACTTCATAATACAATCTTTTGCAGAAAATAAACAAGTCGACTGCATATATACAGACTTTTCGAAGGCATTTGACAAAGTATCCCATAAACTACTAATCCAAAAACTATTTGCTCTAGGAATAAGGGATAACATGCTAAAATGGTTTACTAGCTATTTATTAAATCGTAAACTGTTTGTGAAAATAAAATCATGGATGTCGAAAGCTTTCTGGGCTACTAGTGGCCTACCACAAGGTAGTCACCTTAGCCCGGTTTTGTTCCTCATTTTCATCAATGATATAACCAATTGCTTCAACGATGTCGGGGTATTACTCTTTGCTGATGACATCAAGCTATACAAGAAAATAACTGATGTAAATCATTGCCATATACTTCAGTCAAATATTAGTATGTTTAAAGATTGGTGCGTTCAAAATAATTTATTCTTAAATGTAGAAAAGTGCAAAACCTTGATTTTCTTCAGAAATAAAAATCCTGTTTTATTCGAATATTCCATCAATAACACAGCTTTAGAAAGAGTCACGGAAATGAGAGATTTTGGAATTATTTTGGATGAAAAACTAAGTTTCGCCAATCATATCCACCAAATTGTAAACAAAGGTATGAAAACACTAGGCTTCGTATTAAGAACAACCAAAAACTTTAATTCCATACAAGTCATTAAATTATTATATGTATCTCTAGTTAGAAGCCTAATGGAATATAACTCAGTAGTTTGGTCTCCATCTTACAAAATTCACATGAATAACATTGAGCGAATACAAAAAAAAATTCTGCGTTTTATAAATTTTAAATTAAATATCCCACTAGAAGACTTGAAATATAATTTATTATTAAATGTTTTAAAAATACACACACTAGAAGACAGACGTAAAATAAATGACTTAACATTTTTATTCAAAATACTTAACTCTAAATTTGACTGTTGCGAACTACTGCAACTCATAAACTTACGAATACCGACAGTAACTACACGACAAAATACACTATTCTACTGTAGCATTCATAAGCGGAACTACATACTCGGATATAACGATTTCATACTATGGGAAATCAGTACTTAGGTGATATTGACATATTTAACATAAACTTGGCAAAATTTGTTGATCTTGTAAAAAACTTATTCCAAAACTATTCCTAAACCTATCTGTTTTTCTGAAAACCTATGAAATCGCTGTATTTTTGTATTTTTATGACTTGTGTGCTTTTTTATCAAATTTTATTTTTATTATTTCTGTACATGTTAAATAATCTGTCATGAATTATTTGTACTACCAAAATGTAAAAGCCCATTGGGTGTTATATAAATAAAAAAATTAAAAAAACATTGTGACGCAAATGGCCACCAGACAGACATAGAAAGGAGTCATGATAAGGATATCTGCATGTGAGGAAGAAAGACAAACTGATGGACAAGGAGCATCTTAAATAAAATTATCGGATGAGCATTGGAACCACAATATCATCAAATGGCGTCCTTGGAAAAGGTAAGAAGAAGAACTTTCTGGTATCTCAATTATAAAATGGCTTTTTTATATTCCAGTCCTCCCAGATTGCAGAACCCTTCGCCTGCCCCCTCCCACAACTCCGGAGCCTCCCGCGCTATGCCCCACCTATTTGGGGCCCACCCCTGGCTGCCACACACCATGCAGGCCAGACTCGACCCCCACACGGGAAAGCTGAGCATCAGTAGAACGGATAAGGTTAAAGACCACACTAAGGTAGAAGGAATTTCTTTCATAAACCAGACAGCGAGGAGATCCATCTTGTAGATATTGATGAATCTGTTGTGAATTGTATTAATGTTGAAATAAAACTTCAGTTCTCAACCACGTTGTCTAATTTATTAGACGGAAATACGTTTTAACAATAATTGTGATGAGTTTGAAGAGCCAGTTTGCAAATATCCTTTATCTTGTATACTTAAATCTCTCTGCCCTTGAAATAAGCCAAATTATTTGTGTTTCCTAATCTGCTTTACCGTTGCCACTAATCTACCTTACCGATAACTGTTCATAACTCTATTAACTTGTCAAAGGCCCGCAAATTCCAGGAAAAATACGGAAATTTCATAACAAAACACGATTTTGAATTTTGAATTGAATGTTTTGTTGATTAATTTTGAGCTAACGTATATTTCATTGACTGAAACACGTTCCTAGAACAATAAACTATGCACCAAAACAACATTACTTGCGTTAATTATGTAAATTAATAGGTTTTACGATGTTTTAGTCGAGGAACACGCGTCAATATTGACAGCTTCAATTTGCGCGAAAAATGATATTTCGATTCCACAGATAAAAATCATTTAAAAATAATCTGGTGTTGTCAGGTGAATGAAACTAGTGGCGATATCATCAATGATGTTGGCGCAAGCGATTCTTACCTTGTTTTCATACAAATTCTGTACATAGAAGGGTCAAAAGACAAACACTTTTATTTCGAAATATTTTTTTCGCGCATGCGCAAATGAGCGTTTCCGGCCGATTACAGGTTAATAGAGCCATCTATGCTCAGCGACTGAAGCTCACATCTTAAAATATCAATATTCTCGATGCAACGGAAGGAAGAAGAATTATATGTGAACTTTTTCGTACTGCTGATCTTTTATTTGTACTTATTAGCTGTTTCGCCTTGCAGAGGGATTATGAAAATTTATAGCACTAGCAAATTTGTCTGTAGATACAAATCTGAAATGCTGCAAAGAGCTCTGCAGAGTATAATGAAAGCTGGACGCAAGACGTGTGAAAATGTATTTTTTATACTTATTTTAACTTTCCAGGCCGACATATCAAACCACATTGGCAGCAACAACTCTGCTAAAATCAACGGTTCAGCGTCCACTGGCACGAATCACATACAGCCGGATGCAAATCACAACACAGCGCCGGATTCGTCGACGAAACAGTATTCGCTCAGCGCGGTGGTCTGCTACATTGACGATACACAGAAGAACATTGTCTCGTTGGTGAAAATGCACGGGGACGAGATGCACGGTAAGCTGCCGCAGAATGGTCAGCCTCAGTGGTATGTCTTCAACGATTTCAGGTGAGACTTTTTATTATTTATTGTTTGACTTTCACGATATTTTTGCACATCTCTTCTTCTAATGGACACCTCAACTCTCTTTCATTCCGTTTTGAAATAATGTAAAACACATAATGTCATCAATGGGAAGCAATACATACTACTGTAGAAAAAAAACGTAAACCAGTTGTCGTAATAAATAATTTGTAGTGGAATGTTCTTATAATCTTGTAATGGAAGAGAAAAAACTAAATATGTAATGATTGTTCTTAGGTTGTTGGGGTTGAGTCTATTGCTTTCATGTAATGTGGTTTTTTTTTGTAAAATATGTAATTTAATTACATATTGTTACATTTCTCTCATAATCACAAGGACTTTCTGCCTATTTTGCTTACAAATCAAATTGGCGCCTATGATTCTAAACTACCGCATCATTCTAAACTACTGCATCAGATATAATGATTTTTTTTTTGTGATTATTTTAACCATTTTCTTATCGCTGAATCAACAATTTATGATTAAAACGTGTGTGTTACAAACAAAGCACGTAAAGGTAATACAAATCTGCTCTAACTGCCATCACGTACGAAATTTTTTTTTATATAAGATTTTTTGTCTCCACTGCAGTGTTTCAGCCATAGCCCCTATGGAGGTGACCTGGTTCAACCTGGAATGGAAGATCCCCTGCGTGCTGTTCTACTCGAGCGACTCCAGCAAGGTTTCAGGTGCGGGGGATGCCGGTCCGGCCCCGCCATCGCCTAACAACGGAGGCAGCTCAGCCCTGCATCAGACCAAGAACCTGTTTGGGGAGGTGGGAAGTGCAGAGGCGCCGGCCGCTTTCACCCCACTGGCGTCGCATGAGATGCCTAAGAAAGGTATTTTTAACACATTGACGGACATAAAATAGTGGTTCATGATACAACACGTGCTGCATTTTGTATAAGAGAAACTAAATTTTGTGTTTCATGAAGTGAATGAAAATTAGTATGTAATCAAAAAAATTTGAGTGCAGTTTACACGCGGTAGAAGTGAAACTTTACCAAAACAATCTCAACCAATACTTGAAAAGTGAGGAAGGTCATAATCAAAGCGACCAATGAACGCAGACCTAGCGTAATTTCCATTTCATATCTCAACCAATAGGAGCCTTTAGAAGTGACATCATAATCAAAGTGGCCAATGAGCACAGTTGATGCGTCGCAGGTGCAGTAATCGTCATTTCTGTTTCACCCAAAATCCAAATCGCAGCGGGGCTATAGGAGTTTCACTTCAACAATATTAATCATTTTTTGGATATGTCGGTTAGACTAGAGCAGGGATGGCGAACCAATGGCACGCGACACAATATTTTTGGCACGTCACTGATCAGTGATCACAAAATTTATTATGCACTACGAAAAAAAGTGTGAAGTGTAGTATAGTAGGTGAACAAGCAAACCCGATGAACGAGGGAACCCGAGTGATCCCTACGCTACTGAATTTTCGGGTGCGATGCGCGGGCTGCGATATGCGGGGTACGGTGCGGTGCACTCGTTTGTTTTCGTACCTACAATCTACTTCGCGAGTTTCTATTGCTAATGAATGACGCATAGTTTCTTTATGCATAACATAATAGTGAATTCGTTGATGTAATTGTATTTTAAAGTTTATTTGAGTTTTATCTATGATTTAAATGTTATTTAATATGGCTAGTTCAGCAAAAAAACAAAAAGTGCAAGATAGTAAGAGTATCAGAGAATTTCAAACTTGGTGGACAGAGAAATACGCCATGATTAGTAAAGGTGACAAAGCGGTGTGTGTTTTATGTTGTGGAACAGTGGTATGTAGAACATCGTCTGTGAAACGGCGGCATTTTGAAACAAATCACAAATCCGTGTATAATGCAAAATGTTCCTATTTTTTGTAGTAAATAAAGAGTTTTTAATTGATAGTAAGTATTTATTATTATTATTTTCCCAATAATCACAAAGTCAAAATTATTTGATGGCACGTCTATGACCTCATTAAAAATTTCTTTAGAAAAATGGCACGTTGATACGTAAAGGTTCGCCATCCCTGGACTAGAGGTTTGGGGTTCATGTCCCAGTTGCGACAGTAGAACAATATTAACCCTTGGACGAAAATTCCCCGTTTAATTAAAAACCCTGTAAAAAATATGTATAAAATTCTAATATTACTTATGCTTACAATATTACAGAATCCCACCTTTTGCTAGACATAATTTTTTTTTTAATAAGGATGGACGATTTTCATGATATGTAAAAGTATTTAAAATTTGTATTAATTGGTTCCTTCGGTACATAAGATGTTGAATAAAACTTGGTTTTATGCCAGAGACTTTTTCTTCCATAATACATCCGTTAACACATTGTTTGTGGGAGAGGCTTAAACGTGTATTTTTATACTGTTGGTAAAAAGCAGGAGACGCCCGAAAGCGTTTTTTGTATTTACGTACTTTTAGTAGACGGCGGGTAACACAAAGATGTATTGTTATTAAGGAATTAAGATGAAAAATTCCCCCCCCCCCCCTCCCGGATCTCCGACACACTCAAATTCATTTGTTACTAAACTTGAAGCATACCTTATTTGGAGTATTTTTTCCAGCTGCCATGGATAAATCATGTTTTGATCTACAAAGAGAAAAATAATATTATTATTTGGAACTTTACGACACAAAACATATATAAATATATTTAAATACATTTGGGCATTAATTTTTTTAAATTAATAATTTATGCTATGGGACCATGGGGGCGCCATCTATGGTTTTTGTATTATATTGAATTTACCTATGTGACATTGAAATTCAGTATATTCATGCATTTTCTTACCTCTGTGGAGCAGGCAATTACTTCCAACGTGAGTGTTAATGAAAGCCAAGAGATGTCAATCCTAGTCACGCATAATCGAATAATTCACCCAGAATTGAATTATTGTTGTACCTAATATTTTTGGCACGTATTATTAATATGCAAATTTATATTCATTGTTGAAACTTCCTTCCTGTGCTAAACACATGTTGAGATGGTGCACTTACCGCATTAGCAAAAATCAATATTTTGAATGAAAATCAGTGTCGTTTTGTGCTGGATATCGTACAAGAGCTGCATTGTCTGAGTTAGTATTGTTTTGTTTTCACTTAGGATTTTGGAATTGCTGTGTAAACTGTTTTGTGTCACATGGGGAAGAGTTCAACTTTCCTTAATTTACATAGGGTAGTTTTCCCTCGTGTCAGGGGCTATTTACACGCCCCTACATATTTAATGGTCCTTCGAGCCGGATTATTCATTCATACATACATTCAATTCGAGATTATAGCTGATATCACATGGACGTTTGAATAGAGAACTCCAGTCCATTTTTTTTATGAATAAAGACCTTCAAACTTAAATAACTGCATTTTTATTTTTATAGTTAGTTATAATAGTTAAAATAATTGTCAAAGTTTTAATTTTTAAAGACTCCCAGAAACGCACCGTATCTATGGTGGTCTTCACCCACTGATGGTTTTTTACTTTTTAAGTTGTCATTTTGAATCAGTAATGTTATGTCGAGGGAAATTTCCCTAGATCTAGGGGAGAAAAATATTTTTTAGGGATAAGGGAAATCAGGACAAAATCTAGGGAAATTTCGAACTCTGGCAAAATTTTTATTACATATGACAATATTACTGGTATTATTTATATATATATATATATATATATATACGTATATATATTTTTTGGAATTCCTATGAATCTTAATTATTGTTCAGTTTCTAATTCAGTGGTGAGTGTATTCGTACTTTTAAATTATTACTTCACGTAGCAAAAAGTGTTTTATTTGGAAAATCACGGTATTATTAGTATATTTACCAAGTTCCGATATCTTTCCAATTAATTATCATATTAATTAACATATAACAGGATTAGTGTTACACAATCAGGTGGCTACGTAGGTAATTGCGTAAATGTGAAATTCTAGGGAAATTTCACTTCGAAATCTAGGGAAATAATTTTTTTGGGCAGAACATCCCTGTTTGAATGAAGAATCATGGCGGAAGGCGGAATGCTTTGTAATGACTTTTAGGTGTGAGGTGTGTTTTTTATTCAAGATTAACTGCTTTTAATATAGAAAAACATTGGTAAAATGTCCACATTTCACCGCTACTGTTATTGTATATAATCAAAGTGCAATATAAAAACAATAAATCATCTCTTTCATTGCAAATACATGTGACATCGTGTTTCGTGTCAGGCATTACTTTGTAGGTATATTGTTGTATGTATAACACATACAGAAACATTGGTATTTATAATACACTGATCATCACGAGTGTGTAACAACTTGTATAAAAAGCCCTATACTAAAAACAATTTGAAAATACATAACTAAATGTCAAAATATGACACGACTTTAACCTCAAATAGACAAAATCTATTGCAGATTGTCCGCAAATATAGCCCTTTTCGTAAATTGTTGAGGGCCTAAATTATGTTTCAATAAACACAATAACTATTATTTATCTAAATCTCTATAAACAGTATCAGCCTTACTAAAAAAAACCACAGCGCAACCGATTAACTGTGTTATTGCAATAACATAAATAGAGCTCGTATACACTAAAAGACGTTTTATTACCAATAACGTTTCTTACGTTGTCACGCTGTTAAAACGCATTGAAGATGTGACAACGTTGTATATGGTTTTAATTTACTAGGAAACAATGTTGTTTTAATTTTTCTCCGCAAGGGGCATTATTGGCGCGCCTATGCATTAGTTTGTCGGCCCGAGACATGACAAAACAGCTCGGTGTGTTTTATGGCGGGATATCGAAAATTTTGTGATTTTACTTAATAATTTCTATTGTAGTGACGAATTTACTCTTCTGTTCACATAATTGATATATTTACCATGTTATTTGTGTGGTTTACATCAGTTTAATCAAGTTATTGTACAAACGCCGTACTTTCAAAGTTGAACTGTCAGAATATTGTTTTTTTATAGGTTACTTAAAAGATAAAATTTTCATTTTAAGATCTTTATTTTAAGAGAATTTCTTAAAAGTGATAATTTTTTATAATATTAAAATCTAATACATGTGTTCGTAAACGTATCAAAAAAATTAACGTCTTTAGAGATACAAGAAATCTGTTTTAAATTTCGGTATTATTTCTGAGTTATTTTTTTGGCAATAAAAAAAACTTTGAAATTTTTTATTATTTTTTTATTGTATACACGATGAAAAAGTGAGGTGATAGTTTCCTTCCAAATTTATTACACAAAAGGACTGGTTTTTTTTAAATTTTGATTTTATTTAAATTTCTCTACATTTTGGTCAAAAATGTTGTGGGAGGAAATTTTTTTCCATTTTTTTCCGAGTTTGAATCTTAAAATACGGCAGTTTTTGAAAGCTAAAGTGTATTTCAAATACTCAAATCTAAAAGGTAATTTTATCTAGTTTTCATAAATGGTATTTGTTTTTACGACACCTTCAAAAATAAGAAATATATAGAACATTCAAAATACTATGGAAAAATTACAAATATCGTTCGGACATCAATGGTTAAAACAGAGATAAACTACCCTCTCAGGCCGTGGAAACCATGTGTATTTCTTTCAAAGAACAAATTTTTAATTAGTAATGTTTTCACATCCGCGGCCGTTTGTCAATTGAATAAAATTTTCACTGGGTTTTTTAGTAAGGCTGAATGAAAATAAACCAAAAACACGAAATGTTGAATTGCATAGGTACGTGTGCACTTCAAGTTGCTTCAAGTCATTTCAAATGTCAATACAATACAATACACACTATCACCAGGTGACGAGGTGACAGGTTAACAGTGACGTCACTGTTAACCATTTCAGTAATGCCAACTTAACGCTGTGTTTTGAGAAGAGGTTTAAAAATGCACTTTTTAATAATTTTTTAAAAACTCTGCGTTTAATATTATGAAATAAAACTTATATATTCAGAATCGGCGTTTCTTGGTCTATATGAACATATTTTTTTAAAGCCATAATATTTTTCACTGGAGTTCCTTATTTACGTATTTTTTTTGGTAAATTTGAAGTACTTCTCATTTTTTGAAAACTATATAGCTGGTCTTGTTTTTTTCTTTTGGATGACATATTTGGATGTTCGCAGAATTGTCGTAATCTTGGATAATTATTCGCAACATTATTATTAATTAATTATTAACATTGTAACATTATTGTAAAATTTTGTGGTAATCTTTTAGCATATATAAAAAATGCCAAGAATTACGGAGGAGGGTTTTGATGAGGCTCAAGACAGATCGCTTATTCTTTTAACCGCAAAAAATGAAAATCTTTTTTTTTCGTATGAACGATCTGTATAATGCAACAAAGAATATATCTAATTTTGAGTCAAGAAATAACGAAGTATTTATGGCTCAGTCAGAGATAATTGATCAAATGCGAAGTCAATTTGAAAATATTATAGATAGCGTCAATGACCGTCAGTTAACTTTAAATCCAGAATTTAAACCAGATTTTCAAGCTTTAAATGCATTTGATGATCTTTTTTTGAAGGTCTAATGAACTAGATCGAATATGAAAACTTCTGTAAGAGAATCACTGACGTCACAAAATAATTCGCGGGAGCCGTGTATGATTAATCTTCCTGCAATAGATCTTCCAACCTTCGATGGTAAGAATGAAAGCTGGCCGAAATTTTTTGAGTCATTTAAAGCCAATATCCATAATAATAGACAGCTAACTGACTCGCAGCGTGTGCAGTACTTAGTCGGAAAACTCACACACGGGGCGTTGAACGTAACCGCAGGCATTGTGCCTTCGGGTGATACATATCAGATCATTTGAAAGAGTTTAGTTAAAAAATATCAAGATAAACATGCGCCCTTGAGGTGATTTCAGCGCCCTTGAGGTGATTTTCCACGAAAACGGCGCTATATAAATTAGCCAATTATTATTATTTACTAGGAACACATTATTTACATAATATTCTCGATGCGAAAAACTGCACGAATACATCTGCCAGTCTCAATTCTTTCATTGAAAGATATTCTTCGTCAGTGTCGGCTTTAAAGCAGTTAGGTATTGAAGATTTAACTGATTTTATTTTGTTTCACTGCGCGGTAAGAAAAATTGATTCACAGACGGCTCAGAATTTTGAGCTGACAGTTCGTAATAAAGAAATTCCTTCTTATAATGAGTTAGTTTCGTTTGTACAAGATCAAGTAAAGATTTTAGAACGAACGAGTAACTCGCATGGTGTCGTAAATAAAACGCATCCCATTTCGTCCTCCCGATCAAATAATACTAAATCGTTATTGTTCGGTGCCTAATTGATAATGGCTCTCAAAATAATTCGATTACGGTCGATTGTTGTAAGACGCTGAATTTACCAATAATTCCTTTGAGTAATTCATTTGTCAAAGGAATTGGATCAACGTCTCGACCAATTTTCGGTTACGTGTTTTTTGACATTGAGTCCCGCGTATACCCAGAGAATAAATATAATATACATGCGCTTGTCGTTGACAGTATCACCGACCAATTACATAATCACTATATAGCCAAGGGTGACATGAGGTATTTAGAGGGCATACCTCTCGCGGAATTAACGTGGAATATTCCTGGATGCATGGATGTCGTCATAGGTGCACAATAGAGAACTCCAGTCCAATTTTTTTATTTTTTTTAATGAATAAAGACCTTCAAACTTAAATAACTGCATTTTTATTTTTATTTTTATAGTTAGTTTTAATAGTTAAAATAATTGTCAAAGTTTTAATTTTTAAAGACTCCCAGAAACGCACCGTATCTATGGTGGTCTAATTTTTTTGCTTTTTAAGTTGTCATTTTGAATCAGTGATGTTATGTCGAGGGAAATTTCCCTAGATCTAGGGGAGAAAAATATTTTTTAGGATAAGGGAAATCAGGACAAAATCTAGGGAAATTTCGAACTCTGGCAAAATTTTTATTACATATGACAGTATTACTGGTATTATTTATATATATACGTATATATATTTTTTGGAATTCCTATGAATCTTAATTATTTTTCATGTACTTACATGCCATGTTATTTTTAACACTGACAACTCAAAATGATATTAGGGAAAGTACCCATACTACGTGACACGTTCGGGGGGGGGGGGTCTTCAAAATACCACGCTTGGTACAAATGAGCGGCGGGTTGCTTATGATTTTTATTTTGCAAAGTGTTTTTTTTAAATTTGGAATTCAGTTTCTAATTCAGTGGTGAGTGTAGTCGTACTTTTAAATTATTACTTCACGTAGCAAAAAGTGTTTTATTTGGAAAATCACGGTATTATTAGTATATTTACCAAGTTCCGATATCTTTCCAATTAATTATCATATTAATTAACATATAACAGGATTAGTGTTACACAATCAGGTGGCTACGTAGGTAATTGCGTAAATGTGAAATTCTAGGGAAATTTCACTTCTAACTGTTGGCAACACTGTGAAGAACGCAGAATAATCATGGCGGAATGCTTTGCAATGACTTTTAGGTGTGAGGTGTGTTTTTTATTCAAGATTAACTGCTTTCAATATAGAAAAACATTGGTAAAATGTCCACATTTCACCGCTACTGTTATTGTATTTAATCAAAGTGCAATATAAAAACAATAAATCATCTCTTTCATTGCAAATACATGTGACGTCGTGTTTTGTGTCAGGCGTTACTTTGTAGATGCATTGTTTTATGTATAATACATACAGAAACACTGGTATTTATAATACACTGATCATGACGAGTGTGTAACAACTTGTATAAAAAGCCCTATACTAAAAACAATTTGAAAATACATAAAAACAAACTTCAAAATATGACACGACTTTAACCTCAAATAGACAACATTTATTGCAGATTGTCCGCAAATATAGCCCCTTTCGTAAATTGTTGAGGGCCTAAATTATGTTTCAATAAACACAATAACTATTATTTATCTAAATCTCTATAAACAGTATGAAAATAAACCAAAAACACGAAATGTTGAATTGCATAGGTACGTGTGCACTTCAAGTCATTTCAAATGTCAATACAATACAATACACAGGTGACAGGTTAACTGTGACGTCACGGTTAACCATTTCAGTAATGCCAACTCAACGCTGTGTTTTCCGAAGAGGTTTAAAAATGCACTTTTTAATAATTTATTAAAAACTCTGCATTTAATATTATGAAATAAAACTTATATATTCAGAATCAGCGTTTCTTGGTCTATATGAACATATTTTTTTAAAGCCATAATATTTTTCACTGGAGTTCCTTATTGTTCCCATATATTTATTTAGGGAACAGGGTTGAATCGGGTACTAGTGCACCCCCCGCGTTATCGACCGCTTTCGGTTTCGTGTTGATGGGTGATTACCCCAATAATGTGCTCAACACAAACACATCATTTTCGGCACTCGCACTGAATGATTTAGTGCAAAAATTTTGGCTGTTAGAAGAGATACCTAATAAAAAAGTCCGGAGGAGACAGAATGTGAGAATCTCGTTACTTCATCGATTTCTCGCACTGATGATGGTAGATATTCTGTTGCTTTACCTTTCTGTAAAGATCCAATACAATTGGGTAATTCTCGTACTGCTGCCCAACGCCGATTTTTGGCATTGGAGCGAAAATTTAAACATTCCCCTGCTTTGCAGGAGAATTATAACAAGGTTATCAGTGAATGTATTGAAAATAATTACCTATCAGAAGTCTCAGAGTCTGATATCACAGAAGATGGATATTACATCCCACATCATGCTGTCACTCGTCCAGACAAACCAATGCCTCGTATTGTGCTCGATGCTAGTGCTAAAACACACATGGCTGTCACTGAATGACATTATTCATACTGGTCCCAATTTGCAAGCCGATTTGTTTCTGCTTTTGCTTGACTTTCGTCTTTTTCCCATCATGACTGCGGATATAAAGCAAATGTATTTACAGATTGAAGTTCCTCGCAAGCATCGTAGATACCTGAGGATCTTATTTCGATTCTCGAATAATGGTCTCATACGAACTTTTCATTTCAATCGAGTTCCTTTCGGCTTGACGGCAAGTCCATACTTAGCAATGCGGACGGTTCGCCAGTTGGCCCAGGATATGAGACCACATTACCCGGACGCTGCCAAAGTGGCAGAGTCCAAGCTGTATATGGACGACCTGGTCTATTCTATTGCAGATGAGCCCAGCGCCATACATCTTTCTCGAGAATCAATCTCGTTGTTTAAGTCCGGTGCCTTTGATTTAGTAAAATGGACTAGTAATTCTCAAGTTGTACTTGAGAACCTCCCGGATTCTCACCGCAGCCCAGTGGACTTCACTGTTGGTTCTAACAATACCTCTAAGGTGTTGGGCCTTTCGTGGGAACCAGCTGATGACAGCTTCTTCTTTACGACATCTTATGTTCAGGAGAAGTGCACAAAGCGGAGCATTCTCTCCATAGTCGCCCGCTTATTTGATGTCCTCGGCTTGGTCGCCCCTGTCATTCTGTACGCTAAATTACTTATCAAAGAGCTATGGCTGTGCAACATTGGTTGGGATGATACACCCCCTGATAGCGTTATTCATCGGTTTTCGGCGCTTACACAGGAATTTCCTCTAATTTCAATAATGAAAATCCCTCGCCATGTTGGTGTCCTGAAAGACAGTACGGTGCTCATTGTTGCTTTCTGCGATGCAAGCATGAATGGTTACGGCTGTGTGATTTATTTACACACCACTGATCTGTTTGGGAAAATTACAGTGAGATTGTTGTGCGCAAAATCAAAGGTTTCTCCCACCAAAGTGACGACCCTCGCTCGTTTGGAGCTCTGTGCCGCAGTATTGATGTCCAAATTAATACGGACAGTTCAAGATAATTATTCTGAGCGTCTTCCTATTGCAGGAACATATGCGTTTTCCGATTCTACCGTTGCGCTCTCTTGGATACATTCTTCACCGCATCGCTGGTCGGTGTTTGTTAGTAATCGCGTGGCTCAGTGCCAAGAAAATTTGCCTCCAGAGAACTTTTACCACGTTGCTGGTAGTGAAAACCTGAGCGACTGCCTTTCTCGTGGCATGCTTCCTTCCCAACTCGTTTCACATGATTTATGGTGGAACGGCCCATCATGGATTCGCAGCCCACCTTTGGAATGGCCATTAAAACCGTTTCACCCTACCAATACTGGTGAAATGCCTGAACACAAAGCTAATGTGCTCATTGCAACATTTCAGGGTGAAAAATCGGTCCTGAGTGAACTGGCTCAGCGTATATCCACTTGGGATAAACTACTAAGGATTGTTGTTTATGTCCTCCGATTCATAAAAAAGATATCACTTTCCTCTGGAACGGTCAATAATCTTATGACTGCTGAAAAGGCTGTGATTCGTGCGGTGCAGAGTATTCATTTTGCAGGAGATATTGCTGCACTCCAGAAAGGCAAATTTCATTCCAAAAGGCTTCAGAGTTTATCTCTATTTCTTGATGGAGATAATCTGTTACGTATTGGGGGGCGGCTTTCTAAATCGGATTTACCTTTTGAGGTTAAATATCCGGTTTTACTTCCCAAACATGACTGTGTTGTCGATCTGATCATCGCTCACTTTCATGTCGTGAACTGTCATACAGCCCAGGACTTCTTATGTCTATCTTACGTCAACGCTATTGGATATTAGATGCTAGGACTGTTATTAGGGCGATGGTGCGGAAATGCAATTGTTGCTTCCGCTTAAATCCATCGCATCCTACACCGAAGATGGCAGATTTACCGTCATATCGTGTTGCAGAAGCAAAGGCCTTCGTACATACCGGTGTAGATTACGCAGGTCCCCTCCGTATTACGCTGACTCGTCGGAGAGGACAACATTCTCAAAAGGCATATATCTGTCTATTCGTATGCCTTGTGACCAAGGCTATTCATATTGAGTTGATCTCTGACTTAACTTCAAATGCTTTCCTGGCTGCTTTCAGCCGTTTTATTTCTCGGCGTGGCCCGGTAACATGCTTGTATTCAGATAATGGTACTAATTTTGTGGGTGCGAAGGCACAATTAGATGACCTCTACAAGTTTTTGGTTGAATCTGAATATGAGCCCTCATTAAAGCGTGAACTCGCTAAGCGTCGTATAGAGTGGAAAATGATTCCACCACGCGCGCCTCTTTTTGGGGGTATGTGGGAGTCGAACATAAAGAGCATGAAGACACACTTGTACCGCGTGATTGGAACTCAGCTTCTCACCTATGAGGAGTTACAGACTGTGATAGTTCAAATTGAGTGCATAATGAATTCGCGTCCACTTACAGTTATGTCTTCTGACCCTCACCAGAAGTACTTACACCTGCGCATTTTTTAATGTCGACACCATTGCAGTACTTGCCTGCTTCTGTCCTGGCAGACGGTAAAATCAATTTGACTCAGCGTAAGCAATTATTAGACAGCATGGTTCAGTCCTTCTGGAAGAAGTGGCGTTCAGAGTATCTGCACACCTTGCAAGTCAGGCAGAAGTGGACTACTTCTGATCATCCGATTGATATCGGAACTGTCGTGCTAGTGGGACAGGAAGATTCCCCTCCGTTAAATTGGCCTTTAGGCGTGATAACTGAAATCCATCCCGGAATGGATAAAATTGTTCGCGTTGCGACGGTAAAGACGCGATTTGGTTCTTTTAAACGTCCGGTTGTCAAATTATATCCCATTCCAACGCAATAATTTTATATTTTATCTATTTTTGTTTATTTTTATTTATTTTTTTGTTTTTGTTTTTAGTCATTGTTTCAATGATCTCTGACTCAGACATGGCATTACTTAATATCCGTTATCTTGGTCAATTGAACTTTATTACATTGTATTTTTAGTTATTTTTCTTTATTTTGTGAGATTCTGCAAATTTCCAATGCGTGACATTCCTGAATATTACCGGTGAATTCAGTCACTTTATTTTTATTTCATTTCTTGTTTCATTTGTATTTTTATACTCTTTCTTTTGTAAGTTCTACGAACTTCCAAGGCAGGGAATATGGATACGCGCCATAAATATATTTAAATACATTTGGGCATTAATTTCTTTTAAATTAATAATTTATGCTATGGGACCATGGGGGCGCCATCTATGGTTTTTGTATTATATTGAATTTACCTATGTGACATTGAAATTCAGTATATTCATGCATTTTCTTACCTCTGTGGAGCAGGCAATTACTTCCGACGTGAGTGTTAGTGAAAGCCAAGAGATGTCACTCCTAGTCACGCATAATCGAATAATTCACCCAGAATTGAATTATTGTTGTACCTAATATTTTTGGCACGTATTATTAATATGCAAATTTATATTCATTGTTGAAACTTCCTTCCTGTGCTAAACACATGTTGAGATGGTGCACTTACTGCATTGGCAAAAATCAATATTTTGGATGAAAATCAGTGTCGTTTTGTGCTGGACATCGTACAAGAGCTGCATTCTCTGAGTGAGTATTGTTTTGTTTTCACTTAGGATTTTGGAATTGCTGTGTCAACTGTTTTGTGTCACATGGGGAAGAGTTCAACTTTCCTTAATTTACATAGGGTAGTTTTCCCTCGTGTCAGGGGCTATTTACACGCCCCTACATATGGAATATCTTTGATTTGACAATGTGTGAATGGTTACGTATTTATATGCAGAAAGGCGATATTTTTGTTAATTTCCTTTAAAAGTTTTTTTTGTCTCTTTCTCAAACACCATGTATATTAAACATTATTCACTTCATTTGAAATTTTAGATAAAAATAAATTAACTGGTTAACTCTTTAAACTTCTTATACTAACAGCCTTACTAAAAAAAAAACTTTTCACGGCCGATAACCTGCGTTATTGCAAAAACATAAATAAACCCCATGTACACTAAAACACGTTTTATTACCAATAACCTTTCTTACGTGATCACGCTGTTAAAATGCATTGAAGATCTGGCAATGTTGTATATGGTTTTAATTTACTAGGAAAGAATGTTGTTTTAATTTTTCTCCGCAAGGGGCATTATTGGCGCGCCTGTACATTCCCGCGACAGCCCGCGGCCGCGATGACAAAACAGGTCCGTGTGTTTATGGCGGGATATCGAAAATTTTGTTAGTATCTAAATGTTGTGATTTTACTTAAAAATTTCTATTGTAGTGACAAATTTACTCTTCTGTTCACATAATTGATATATTTACCATGTTATTTGTGTGGTTTACATCAGTTTAAACAAGTTATTGTACAAACGCCGTACTTTCAAAGTTGAACTGTCAGAATATTGTTTTATAGGTTACTTAAAAGATAAAATTTACATTTTAAGATCTTAATTTTAAGAGAATTTCTTAAAAGTGAATTTCTTAAAGTAGATTTCTAAGTTATTTTTTTGGTATTAAAAAAAACTGAGGTGATCGTTTCCTTCCAAATTTATTACATAAAAGGACTGTTGTGGGAGGAATTTTCCATTTTTTCCGAGTTTGAATCTTAAAATATGGCAGTTTTTGAAAACTAAAGTGTATTTCAAATACACAAATCTAAAAGGTAATTTTATCTAGTTTTCATAAATTGTATTTGTTTTTACGACACCTTCAAAAATAAGAAATATATAGAACATTCAAAATACTTTGGAAAAATTCCAAATTTCGTTCAAACATCATTAATAAAACAGAGATAAACTACCCTCTCAGGCCGTGTAAACCACGTGTATTTTTTCCATGAACAATTTTATAATTAGTAATGTTTTCACATCCGAGGCCGTTTGTCAATTGAATAAAATTTTCACTGGGTTTTTTTAGTAAGGCTGTAAAAGTATAAGGTAATTTTTGTATTTATTACCAAACACCGTGTACACATGTGCCGCGAAATCTGCAACTTGCCGAAATAACACACGCCACGTATATTATAGCTGTTTGTGTGTACACATTTAATGAATTCTCACACATCTTGCAAAACAAGCCAGTTGCCAAATAATTTTTCATGGTCGAATGCCTACATCAATTACAAAAAAAAATAAGCAAATTGAAAAATAAAGGTCCATTATTTGGTAACAAAAAATATCAAGTCTGGGAATGACACATGAAAGGTAGTATTAAGCCGTTTTTCAGCAAATAACCATTCTGCCCCTATAACCCACTCTTAATATATTTTTTTGTATTTTATAGGAGAGTTTGTCGGCATGGACGCTGAGTTTGTAACGCTGAACCAGGGTGAAGCCGAACTCCACAGCGATGGACGACTATCTACGGTGCGGCCTAGTCATCTCGCTGTGGCCAGGATCACTTGCGTCAGAGGGTATGCTCGCTGACCCATGATTTGTTATACGGTGATGGTATTAATTCGGCAGTAAAACTTTTTAATCGATAATCATAATAATAACAAAATAATCTTTTATTCCGAGATGTGGGAAGGATAGTGCAATCCCACACGTCCCATGTAGTTATACATATTTACACAACAGTTTAATAAAGAAACAAGTACATAGAATAGTAAAAACAATAGTAATAAAAATAAAATTAAATAGAAAATAAATACATAATCAATTAATATGAAGGGCATGGACTGCGATGAGCTCGGGTCCAGCCTCACTCAAGAGTTGCGCTTGGTGCTGGAAGGCTGCGGTCACCACCGTGTTGTCGGAGGCCATTAGCTGTATCCTGGCTCCAGTGACACGGTGTCTCATCAGACCGGTGAATCCATGCAGTCCTAGCTCCGTAAACATTTTCGATGTACTGCTGTACCTTCTGTATTCAAATGTAATTCTGCATGCATTGTTATATTGGATCCGGAGTAAACTACGGCAATGGTTTTTATCATTAGCTACAAACTTAGGAGAGTTCTGGACATCTTTGGGAAACACTTCATCTAATGATACGATGCTGATTGTCCTTGTACTTTTACTTTAAATGTAAATAACATTGTTGTTGTTATCCTTTATAAACTATTCTTAAACTATTTCTGTTAAAATGCGCCTGCTCTCAACACAGGAACTCCTAGTGAGACAGGCACAGCACAATTACCAATGTAACATAAAAATATATATATTATAATAAAAAAAATAAAAAAATTCTTCATTAAAAAAAAAAAAAAAAAAAATATGCCAGTCTCCTGCTGTCTTCATCCAGTTCCTTAAGCGAAAGATGCGGCATTCGCTGCCACAATTAACACTCAGAATTATGAGAGCAACCTCTTTGGAGATCATGTATCTTCCAATCTTATTGCTTGTCCTGCCCAGTGCGAGCTGTCACAGTTATTTATAAAATGTCTTGTAATTGATGATTATGTTATTAAGGGGGGAGTCTGGTCCAGTTGAGTCTTTTTTTCAATGCTTTTTTCAAAGATAAAATTTATTTTCATTTACAAAACTTTTGTTACATGTAAAAGTACATTTGAACAAGAAAAAAACACTATTGAAACTGTGTTATGAGTATCTATGTATATAGATAATATAGCAGCCACAAGTGAAGGGTCTGACCAAATCGGTTCGAAGTCGACGTTCATCTGCAAATAAATTTAATTTTCTTTAATTTAAACTTTGAATAAAGTGAATTGATGAACTATGATTACAACCAACTTGAAAAATGTGTTTTTTCTTGAGAAAAGCGCATTTAAAGTTTTGCTTGTAACCGGGCCGCTCTGTTCTCCTTTCTACCTGCTTGACGCACACACTTGGCGAATTTGATGCTATAACTGTGGAGATGTATTCTCCACATGTATAGTGAGATTTTTATGCAAAAAAGTTGATTTTTTAGATCGGCTGGACGGGACTCCCCCGGATTTCGAATTTAGTAGGTACTGAAAAATTGTTTTTAAGTGACAACAATGCACGACAATCTTTTGCAAAACTCTAACATATTTGTATTACTTTCTTCAGGCAAGGTCCCCTAGAAGGAACTCCTTTCATCGATGACTATATTTCTACTCAAGAGCAGGTAACAATAAAAATTATTAACATTTTTTTATTTACATAAACTGGATTTATTTTTTGTTTTTGTCTAGTTTTAGTTTTTTATAGTTTTTATCCTGATTTATTTTTGAGGTATTGGGCTGTGATGCGCTACCTCCTTTAGCCAACATTCCAGAACAGAATTACAGTGTCCATTATCAGGGCTCATGTGTAATCTAAAATCTCAAATCATATCTGGATTTATTTTCTCTGTAAGTTTATAATCCGAATACGCTGACTGTGATTTTTTTATCATTGCTTATTACTTTTTCTTAATTTTATTTTCTCACCTCATCAGGTTGTGGATTATCTGACGAAATTTTCCGGAATAAAGCCCGGAGATTTGGATGCAAATTTTAGCAGCAAACATCTCACCACGCTCAAGAGCACGTACCAGAAGCTGAGGTGCCTGGTGGATAGTGGAATTATATTTGTCGGTCACGGATTGAAAAACGATTTTAGGTATGTTCACTTTAATTAATACTTCATATGATCACTTTACTATGTACTTTTATTTAGTTAAATGAAGTTTTTTTTTTCAGGGTAATAAATTTGGTTGTGCCACCAGAGCAAGTAATTGACACAGTGCAACTTTTCCACCTGCCACACCATCGGATGGTTTCACTCAAGTTTCTGGCGTGGCATTTATTAGGTAAACCCTCATTCCTTCAAAATAACACAATCAACTTTCATTATTTTATTAAAACATTATCGGGTGCCTTATTTCTTAACCCCTCCGAATTTTCGAGAATATTAGCTTTTGGTGTCTTAACCTCTAAACGGCCGGAGCCGCGGACTTGCGCGCAGCTTTTGCGCATGCGCGAAAAAAATATTTCGAAATAAAAAAGTTTGACCGCGATTTTGACCCTTCTATGTACAGAATTTGTATGAAAACAAGGTCAGAATCGCTTGCGCCAACATCATTGATGATATAGCCACAAGTTTCATTCATCTGACAACACCAGATTATTTTTAAATGATTTTTATCTGTGGAATCGAAATGTCATTTTTGGCGCAAATTGAAGCTGTCAGTTTTGACACGTGTTCCTCGACTAAAACATCATAAAACCTATTAATTTACGTAATTAACGCAAGTAATGTTGTTTTGGTGCATAGTTTATTGTTCTAGGAACGTATTTCAGTCAATGAAATATACAATAGCTCAAAATTAATCAACAAAACATTTAATTCAAAATTCAAAATCGTGTTTTGTTACGAAATTTCCGTATTTTTCCTGGAATTTGCGGGCCTTTGACAGGTTAAACGAAATGACATTTTACGAAAACTTTGTATTATTACCGCTTCACAATTAAAGCTCTATAAATGAAACATTTCTGAACGTAGCTGAATAGTAAAAACTGTTTTAGACAGGTTACAAAATAAGCTTTCGAATTATTATATTACAAATAAATATTAACATTTGTAAATATTAAAATTTAGAATGCAAACATTAAAAAAATGTGAAAATGACTCACGTGATGTTTTTATGTGAAAACGGTACTAAAATCACAGATTATGTAAACAACAATACTTATTCTATTGTATAAATGTGTAATAAACACTTTTGTCACCTCACTTTTTTATCATTTCATATAAAAATATTTAATAGAAATTAACAATGTCGGGCGCCCGTAGTAAATTTGGCGGGATAAATTATGTGTCAGACTGCGCGTCTGACAGAATGTTCTTTTTATGTATTTCTATGGACAACTTGAATAGAGATGTGCAGCATGATTCACTATCGACCTTTCAATTTTATTTTTCGGATGTAACTAAAACAATAAAGGAATTATAACGGTTTCTATGGAGACACGCTAACGTGTAAACACGCTTATTGTACTTGACTGCTGTCGTATTTTTAACGCATATATCTGCTTACGTTGCGGAGGGGTTAATTAAAGTTAGCAATTGGAAGGCATCACATCCAAATTTTTAAACTTTAAAAAAATTTATCTATGTTCATGTTTTTGTATGTTAATATTTTTTTATAAAATTTCTTATATATTGCAAACGGTGTCCGTACTACTCAGAATCATGTAACTTCAACACCTTATTTAAAAAGTCATTAAAAGTGATGAAAAAAATAGGTTATGTCGTGTTAGGTTATGGACATTTTTCAAAAAAAAAATTATAACTTTTAATGTCTTTTCAGAGGAGTGTTGAAATGCCACTTTGTTGAGCTATCGTGGAACCAGTATAAAATTTTAGGCAGCGGAGAAGATCGTGTCAAAGAGCGCTTTTATAATTCCAACAGCAACAGCACAAAAAAATCAAAAAACCTACTTTCTTTATCAAAATAATGCTGCATCTCTTATACACCAAATAACAGTGAGACAGATGATGTATGTATGTCTGTTTCCCCCATGGAAAAAATGCAATCATTATCATACATCTCCCTCTTTCGTATTAAAGAAATAAGAAGCCGCGTACCGTCGCTGTGCTGTTACCGTTGGAATTTTGAAGGCCGCCAATGAGTCAATAAATAACTGTAAATGATTGTTCCAGATATTAAGATCCAATCGGACACTCATGACTCCATCGAAGATGCTCGCACAGCCCTCCAACTGTACCGGAGATACCTGGAGCTGGAGGCAGACGACTCCGTCACCTCCACCCTGGCCACCCTGTACCAGACTGGAAAGCAGCTGCAGTGGAAGGTTCCGGAAGACTGACTTGGGGCCACACCAGACCATCTGCACTCAAAGTCTTTGTGAGGGGATGTGCAGATATTTCCTTTCTCCCTATCCTACACAACCTTTATTGTATTATAATAATTGGTATAAACCTACCTACCTAAGTTCTACAGTAGATTTTGGTTATAGATGTGGCTTTATTAACACTTGGCCTCTTGTGACACCTCTACCTTATTGAAACTTAATAAGGACAAGGTGTCGCAAATTAATAACCAACTTATACTGTACTATTTCTTTATGAATGACTTGTTTATATCATTTGATAAAAGGCTCTCTGTTGGTACTTAAAATAAAGGCATTTTTAAGATTTTTCACATTTACCTATTTAACATATTTTTTGAAGTAATGTTTTGTAATACATTATTATGTGTGTACATATTTAATCAATACATAAATGATATTATAATCAATAATTCTGTGTTCTGAATCGAACTACAGTATTGAATAGTCAATATTATTTATTTTAAAACATTCATAAACAATTATTATTATTTGCTAATTCCTGATTGAATACAGACTAAATTCGATTTGTATGCAATCAAGAATAGGTATCACTTTAGAGATGTCTGGAAAAATCTTTAAAATGCTATTATTTTTACGCCTACGTTCCATCTAACCATCCAAGTATTCTCCCTTAATAATAAATTAATGCATATTATCATACATGCATTTTAAACTAGCAAATACACTAAATTATCACATATTATTTTGAATGCATTAATTATTATCAATTTGCACCCATCTTTTATCACATCACTTTAAAGTCAAACGGTGACCTAATTGCTTTGAACCTGTGGTAAGTGCTTTTTTAAACTATATATTAGTCAAAATATGTAATATGAAAGGTATAAGAAAAATACACACATTTTCGTAAATAAATTTATCAACAGCTTTGACGCCACAAAGTTTTGAGTACGTAAACAAACTAAACCCAATTGGGAATGGTGGCAGCCAACAGGTTAAAAAAAAATCACTGTGACGTAGTAAACTTTCATTACTTGACATTGTATTATGATTGTGTCCTAATTATTCTGTAAGTGGTCGGCAGTATGTATTTCTCTTGTACCATTCTAACGAAACGGGTGTTAAAAAGTCTTCACCATTTTAAAAATTTGAATTGATTGGCGATCAGAATATTTAATATTATAATAATGTTGGATTATCAACAAATTGGTACAAATTTGATATTGGAGGATTTTATATAGATTTACTTGTTTGTATTGAAACCATATTTTAATATATAGCTCATAATGTAATTTTATTATAAAAATTTTAAATAATTTTTATTTTCACTACTTGGAACCAAACGACAAGAGAGTATTTATCGCAAATACTACGATTGGCAATAATAAGAAATACATAATCATATTTACTCAAAATATTTGCAATTCATCGACGGTGTTCATAATTTCATTGGCAAGCAAAGTCAGTTTTAAAAAAAAAATCTTTTTAATGGCCAACAACATGTCTTTCAATGATAAGTGTTTCAAATGTTGAAAAACATATATTTTTTAAAGCTTTGACAAAAAGGTAATTTCTTCACTCTTGTGAAGATGGTGCCTTATAAATGTCACTCGTAATCTGTATAATACCAAATAGTACCTTTGCTCCAATATAATATCTTTTTATAGATATTATTCACTGTGCAACTACTAGACTATTATCTGTTGTGCTCTTTTTTATCGTGCCAGAAGTTATGCTCTTAAATATATACCATTAAGCTCTTTTTTTACTAAATCTAAATTATAATATGTATGTATTAATGTTTTACATAAACGCTTTCACTTCTCGACATATTCAATAGACAAATTTTGTGATTTGATCTTATTTTCACCAACCAGATTAAACCTATATTTAGTATGTACTCATGTTTCATTCTTACGGTATAATTAGAAATAATATCTACAACTGGTTTAGCATAATGTTTTAACACTAATTAAATATTAGATTATTGGAGTAATATTGCAAAAAAACTTTCGTCCACACACATTCCATAAAAATAGTGAACCAAAAGATTACTAATTGAGGATTAAGAACGGGTTAAAATTAAGTTTTTATAACACAAAATCAATCGTTATCATTGAAATTTTTTCTTATGTGTATAGACTAATCGTTACTTTAGTTTTCAAATTCATCTATAAATTCTTTCTTATTCAAATAATCAAATGTGCCGGTACTTATTTCTAATCTGAGAATTATTTTCAATAATAATTTTACAACTGAAGGCAACTTACCATTTGCATGCAAACGTTTGAATGAATGTATGTCATTTCATATGTTTTCAAATGAAAGTATGTAGTATCCTGGTGTAAGTAAAATTTTAATATACAATAGGACTTGGTTAATGTGTTCACGTCCCAACTGCTTTTGAATGGATGAAGAAAAAACCTTATTACTGACAGTAAAAATAAACTCGTAATTTTTGTTGCAATAGGTAATTAATTCGTTATTTCTTTTGGAAATTTTATTGTATTCAATGCCTCTCTAAGGGTACGTTCACATTGATCAAGTATCACATTGATCAGCGAGTAATTTCGGCGAGCCGAAAACCGTTCGCATTACTTTCAAGTAGAGCACACTTGTGCCCGCCCGTTGCAAGATGACGGCGGATGACGGGGTGCTTCAAAGCAAAGTAAATACGCTAATTTAACTTATTTTCATGCTTATTTTAATGTTTATTTTAGAAGGGGTGGAAGAATAAATTAATAAGATGAAAATAAATAAACTATGGACACGAAAAGAGATTAATAGCAGCATAAATAAATAAATTTAGGGTAGCATCTTCGCTCTATCACCACGACGTTTCAGCGCGTTTACAAATGAACACTGCTAAAACATTAGCGCCTGTCAGTGCGCAGGGAAGCATGGAGGGGGTACTTACTTGCCCGAAAAATAGAATGAAATGGATTGAATCTACTAAACAGCTGACTCTACCACTCTACTAAAATTACGGTGTTCGGACGTGTTTAGTTACTACTATACTCTCCACTCGACTAAAATACTTGATCAATCAGAATAGGGCTTAATATCATATTTTGGCCCCTCTGGTGTAATCTATCGTATCTTCAAAATCCCAATTGTTGAGAATGGTTTCAATTTTATTTTTATCACTTAAAATTAATTCCAAATATTGGAAAGAATTTGGAAAAGTGATTAAAAAAACACTTTAAACTGCTCTCCTCAACAATGAGGACTTCGAAGAAGGGATGGATTTATTTGATTAAATTATATTTTGATTTAATAATTACTCGGGTACAATATCCTAGAACAATAATATTGATCAGCGAAAGCAAGCTAGATGGCAATATTATAGTTGAGTATGTGAGAAGTAAGGTAACCCATCCCATCTGAGTACAAAGTTTGGTACTTGCCATATTAGGTATGCAGTGTACTGAATTAGACACATGAATACCGGCAAATTATAGAGTATGTGCTTTATTAATATAACATTTTTAATGCGGTGTCAAAACCAGTTAACACATTAACCAGTCCCTACAATATTATTTTTGGAATGCTAAAATCTTAACAATTAGCAATAAAAAGCAACCTTAATCGAATAATATTAAATAATTAGTACAATAAGTAGAGGATCATCATCTAAGCATTATATTTTTATAAAAATATATATCATTTATATGTAATTGGTGAGTCTTTTAAACAGAGAATTGATATAAAACACCAAAATTCATTGAACATTTAAAGGCATGACTCCAGCGACCTCCACCATGAACATGAACATGAACGTTTGCTAACATCACTATAAACATTTTTTGTTTTCCATCTCCTCCGTTTGTTGAAACATGGTTGAAAGATTGGGGCGAAGTGCGCGCGGCCGCACACAATTTGGCTAGTGGTCTGTGGTAAAGACGTACGCACTTTGACGTTTGACATCTACATAAATGTCAATGAAGAAGAGATGCTACATCAGGGAGAAAAACAGATTTCATATAGATATTTTAATAGATATTTATTTATAAGGAAAGATTTCTAAGGCTGGGTTTAGACTCGTAAGTTTTTCCTGTAAATTGCTCTTGTAAGCGATTTATGGCCAAATTACCAATGTAAACGACACCAAAAATCACTTAATGTAATTTATAGCAAGTTACAGAACTTATTCTTTCGGAAGTTTTTTGACAGGTCTAATCGCACCCGCGCTAATTTCCAGCCTTACAGTTTATAAAATCAGTTTGATAAGCTAAGAGACTTACCGCAAGAAATAGTTCCGAAATGCGTCGCGCTCCATTGCGAAATGTCAAAAATTAAAAGACAATTGTTTTCATAGGATTTTTTTCCTACAAAACGAGTATTTATTTCCACTTATTAAGTTTTTTGGAAAATGAGCATCCTTCTATTCAATGATCGGTCCAATCCTTTCCAATATTAATGTTTCTGTTTTTAACATTTACGTATTTGAAATTTTTAATTCGAAGTCGGTTGCTGTCAGCAGATGTCAGGTAGCTGTCATTCGGATAAAACAAAATTAATTGCCGCCTTTGACGGCACAACCCTTTATTTGGGCTTTTTGTCTTTATTGACAAAATAGCGTAAATTTGACAGTAGTAGGTCGTAGTTGACAGAACATCTGACATCTTACCGCAAATAAATTTACAGATGTAAACGGTTGCATGAGCATTTACACAGGTCGAACTTACAAACAACTTCCGTGATCATTAATTACCACAAGTCGGATGCATATGTAAACGCTCCTGTCAAAATCTTATGTAATCCGTAAATTTTTATTACAAGTGTAACCCCAGCCTTACTATTATTGATTATTACACAATTTAAAGTCATAATTATTAGGCCCGTGCTGTTGACATAACCCCAAAACCCGACCGCCTTGCGCGGCTGCGGTAAAATTTAACTAATCCCACGCAGGCCCCGCCTGCCTTCCTGCATCACCTGGGATGGGAATGTTTTCCATTGCTTGTAGTAATCTTGAACATAGCAATTTCGAACAAGAATTGTTCAAGGTCACGTATGTTTATAGTGATGTTCAAGCGAATGTTCATGATTTCGGTCGGAAGAGACATTAAGAGAGCATTTTTTCAATGCAGTAATTTTGGTGTTTTTTGCAATCACATGTTTTCAAGGGGCACCTTTACAAAGCATCCGCCAGAAAGTTCACAACGCCTTAGACCTTAAATTTGCCTAATGCTCAGTCATTTTTCTATCTTAGTGTAATAAAAATTGTATGTAACATATTTACAAGCAATTTATCCACATTTTGTTCAAACAAAGTGAAATGATTGTTTGAAATAAATATGTATGTACAATGTACATATTTATTTATGCAACTTTACATTATGTAATTTTGTCATCATAATAATATAATATTATAATATCTGTACCCTTATTGGTAAATTATTAATGACGAAAGAATCGTTGATCAAAATGCATATTACGTTTAGAGCTTGCTCATTTAAAATAAGGTTTTGTGAAATAATTAAAAAATAATCGTTTTAATGTCATTTTACAAACAGATTGATAATTACCACATACATAATATGTATTCTTAAACCTTTCCACAAAGCTAGTGTATGCTCACCAAATGGTTTTTTTTCATCAGTTACAATACATAAATTACATAATCACTCAGTAATAATTTCATCAGAATGGTATATCACCAAGTTGACAGACATTCTGCTGGAGTTATAACCTGTAGGGGATGGCAAGAAATTCCAATAAATAAAAAGATTTTTTGTTAAAATCAACACGTGAACAATACCACACTTTGTAAAGTGACATTTTTATCTTTAACTAATCTAGTAGAGGTAATATCCGAAGACAAAATGAATACAGTGAAACCCTCTTAAGAAGTTTTCCAAGCGACCGGAAAAAAAAAACGTCTTAACCTATTTGAGACGAGCGCCATGTGTACAAGCCAACCGATTTTTTTTTTTTTTTTTACAGTGAATACCGCACAAGAATCTCAACTGCTCCCGTCTGGAGCCAGTGAGACTATGGCATCCCCAATTGGGGTATGTTGTGAGGCTTAAGGTAGTGGGGAGGGGAAGGAGGTGGGGAAGAGGAAGGTTGGGAAGTACCTGGCTATTCAGATCTGGTCACTAAACACGGCTAAAGCCATTTTCAAGCAACGTTTCAATTCTGAATGGTGGTCTTACACCAGGGCGATACTGATAGTATCTTCCACTCTGGAACATGCCGCAAATATACTATATATTATTTTAAATGAATTAATTGTGAAATAACACAAATTAATCAAATAAAATTTATTTGCGCATGCCGGGTTCGAACCCGCGACCTCCGGATTGTGAGTCAAGAGTCTTACCCACTGGACTACGGAGGTCGTCAAAAATGCGTGCTTAAAAGACGAGCGTCATCTATACACGACGCAGCGTTAAACCGAATTTTGTACCTTAATATCGCGGTAAATTCATACTCGATTGAGACGAAAATCGTACAGATACTATGTCCACATATTCTTCTTCGCGATATCTGTCAATTTATGAGCTATACATATGTTAAATTCTTATAATAAGCAATTAATTTTAACTCTCTCGCGCTTTATGAGGATCTAGGCGCATGTGCGTAGCAACGTTGGATCACAGCGCCGATTCATACGTTTAAACTCGGTGATTGTAACCAAACATCAATATCGGAGCAATAAATCTGTCATCTGGGCACATTCCTTCTTCGTTAATTCCTTCTTCGGATCACGTGACCTATAATGGTTGTCACTGAGGTCAGTACATTGTTTTTGTATCGGATATTATATTATTATAATTGTTTTTTGATTGGTGGATTTGATTTGTTATCTTTGAACTGTTTAGATTACATCTATGTCTTAATTAAATTTAATGAGATTTATAAATTGCGAAAAATCGGCCCGACCAAGGATACTGCGAATTGTTTAACGACATCATCAAAAAAAGGTTATGCAGGAAAACCTTATGTGGGAAAAATTGAGCCGAGGGACCGAAAAACCAAAGTTCTTAAGCCACGAAACTTCTTAAGAGGGTTTCACTTGTATATAAAGTCAACATTGCAATTGTAGTGCTTCGAACCGTATATAGGCATGATTCTTCAACACTGCAATTGCAGGGCTCCGGCCCCTTGGGGATAAACAACATATTATATCAATAAATTTGTCGTGCCAACATGTATGTATGTGTATCAACTAAATGGCAAAAAGTGATTATTTTTACATAATACTTATTATGTATGTATAAAGTCAAACCACTAAGCGATTGCTTTCTAAAAATGTTACTTATTATATATACAGTTTTTTCCTTGCATAGGTACTTCTTTTTCATCAAAGTATTTTTTTCAATTTGCGTATGTCAGTCAAAATGCATAAGATATTAATTATTAAAGAAACATTATTGCAATTCATATTTGGAAGCTACCATTGAGATTCTTTTTATTACTACTACACGAGAAGTGGATTCATAGAAAAATAAAATAATGATATTCATTATTTTTTGTAATGTGATTATTTTTATAGCGCTTAATTTATTGTTTTTATAATTCCGTCGGTTCAGTAATCAATAATTTGTAATAATACGTAACAGAAAATCTGTTATTAATTGAAATTAGTATAGTATTTACTTTACACTTCTTATTGTTGTACAAATTTTTCATAAAATAATTTATCATTAATTTATTTTATTTTTTTCCCTGTTTTTCTTGTTATGTTCATGTTGTCCCAAAATTATCTTTGTGAAGTCATAATTCCTTTTTATTTTACATTGATTGATATGGACGCAATACAGTCTAAGCATCAATTTTTATTATCATTAACATTTAGCATTGTATGATATCATGAACTATTGAAGAGAGTAAAAGTAAGAAAGTACTGGGCCCTCGCATGAAATATATGCAATTCTAAGTTCCAGGCCGACGTGTACACTTGTCCTATGCACGCACCACAAATTTGAGTCTTAGTATCGCAATATTCAATGGATTTTACGTTATAAATTACTTAGTAACGTTGTATAAATCTATTAGTTGTTCATCTCCAATTTTAATAACAAAACTTGCTATAAATGTCAATCAACGCTAAATGTCAAAACAAATGTAAGCTGAAACATCAAATCAACTTGTTGGAAGGCTTTTCACCACCTCGTAAATTGTCCAGATGTCAATGCGTTGCTTACAATATGTACGTGGGCTCAGTGTGTCCTTACCCTTAGGAATGTTATGGACCAATTGATTGAGCATGTGAATCAAGGGCGGATTTAGGGGGGGGGGGCACGTGCCCCCCCCAGACGGTATTTTTGTGTACAATGGAGATTCCATCACAGTACATACTTAGAAGCAAAAATTGTCTTTATTAAACATTTAATTTTTCTATTGTTTGATGTGAATAATGCTTGCGCAAAAGAATTGAGCCCAGAAAATTAGTCAGGCTTTGAGCAATAAATATGCTTATTATTGCAGTACAGAGAAACCCTCTTAAGAAGTTTTCCAAGGGACCGGAAAAACCAAATTTCTTAAGAGGGTCTCTGTATTTGCTTTAAAGCCCACCCTTCATTTCTTTATCCATAACATTAATTTTATTAAGATTCTAAACAATACAGTGAGTACATAAAAATTTGGTGCACTGCCTCTTAGGCTTAGATGTTTCAAACATCAGTGACATTTTGAATTTTTCACATTTGAACCCTGTTAAAAATCGATATTCAGCCCATTTTAACTTTTGTTCATCGGCTGTCAAGCTTAACAATTATGCTGCTAAGTGATAACTGATCACAATTTTAACAAAAACTGGGACTGTTTTAAGGTCAAAATGACTCTGGTCGTTGATTTAATATCCATCAAAAATAATAATGTGATGTAGTTTTTAACACCCCAAGCTAACATAACTCCCTCGAAACGATGCTTAAACTGTTATTGCTTAAAATTTCCTTTTAAAACAGATATTATGTATATAATGTTAGAAGTAACTGATCCTGTCAACGGTAGTTATTAGATATAATTATTTAAACAAAGTCGAACATCGCATACTCAGCATTTTACACTCTTGTGCCTAATGTTTTATTTTCATTATCATCCGCTAATTTATTTGTAAATTATTTGGTGTATGTACATATTTAAAAATGCGTTTGCTGCCATCTGTGAAATTATAGTGATTGATTAAGATTTTAAAACTTAGGTAAAAAATAAATGAAAAGTCAGTCGTTGTAATACGCAATGGCTGTTTAAAGTCGAATACAATTTAGACATCACCCGTTGTTACTTAGCTCAATAATAGTGTAGTATAGTATAGGGAGAAATTAGGAAATATCTGCAACACGAAGACAGATACGTGTAATGCCGGTAATGTCAATATGGAAGCAGCAGGCGGGGTAGAGAGGTGTTAAATAAAAGAGTATAGAATGATCTCTTAAAAAGATTTTAATATATTTAAGGATCTTGATTCGTCACGAAGTTGGTGACTTAGCAGTTTAAGAAAATGGACAATTTTAAATGTTGTAATAAAATAAGTAGTTTTCTTTAAAGTAATGTTGCATTTGTCTCCTGTGGATGAGATTAATATTCTATTATATAAATGTAAACAGAACAAAGTGAATGTACGATGCAAATCAAATGTGTTACTATATGGATAAAAATGTTATGAAAATAATTTTATTGTGACAAAATGAGATACTTAATGATGATTTTATCATGATGATTTTCAATCAGTATTTTTTTACATACATTTTTCAGTTTCTATATTATGTATATATTTATGAATATATATTTTTTTTACACAGTGGACCATTTGATGTCAAAATATTTTTACAATAAAAACTCTGAAAACTCTTATTTGCTAGATTTTATTTCTTTGAAACCTTTTAGGCTCATATTCAAGGAATCAAGCATCTTGGTTACAACCGCCATACATCTGCGTGGAGATCCGTACATAGGGATACTTTGCTGTCGTTTTGTAAACTCTTTGGTGGCTATGGTTGATTGCAACCAACGATATTGAAATATAAGAGATGTGCCATCCATAGTTTTTACTAGGTGGGACGGAGGCGTCTACTAATATCTACAGGAATTCCAAAAACTGAACAAATCGGACTAATATCTATGAGAACCAAGGTGCATACGAATATCTACAGCTCAAACTGCTGACTAATATCTATGAGAACCAAAGTGTGGACGAATATCTACAGCACTGGCAGAGGTTGGATTTGCAATTATGTTTATCATATTGGAATAACGTAATATTGCGTATGCAGTTTAAAAAACTTTATGTACGTATGTATGTGAAAATCCCTAATATCGGACTATTGAACACATTTAGCTGATTATTAAGGATTTGGGTTTTTGTTTTAACAGCTTTTCGAGTGCTTCTAAATTATTTAGTCTGTTACCATGACCATTTCTATGTCAGTTAGGTTAGGTTAGGTTGTGGTGCCGTGTATTTCGAAATAAATAAATATCTTTGCATTATGATCTCCATGTTTGTTCAATAAATTATTGTCCTCGTAAACAGCAAAATACGTAATATTATGCAAAAACTTCATGTACGTACTTTAAACGTTTAAGCCTTTACGTAATTGAAGTAATTTATGCTTTTCCCTACAACCTCTTGCTCAGCTGCCCTCTGTAGATATTAGTCCAACCTATGCTCTATAGATATTAGTCACCACTGGGACCGTCATAGATATTCGTCCGACCTTAGCTATGTAGATATTAGTCCACACTCTAAAGTTCGTAGATATTAGTCGAACATATGAGCTCTAGATATTCGTCCGACATACAGGCTTTAGATATTAGTATCTGGAGTCGGTGGGACTGCGCTTTCAGGTGTCGCCGATATTCTTTACCAATTAACGAATAAACTAAACGAATGTTAAACTAAATGAACGAATTCTTTCCGTATTCAAACTATATTGTTAACCAATACTAATGAACACCTTCAAATAATCAACGAAATGAACAAATTCTTTTCATATGCAAACTACTCCGATTAGGTAGTAGTCCGCCGACAGTCGCGCGGACAACATAGCATATCTCTTTTGTATTTCAATGTCTTTGGTTGCAACTATTATAATTGGGGGGCAGGTATGGGTAATGGCGGCCTGAAAACCTTTTATTGGATAACCAACACCCCAAGTGGTTCGCTGAGAGACTCGTTGAGGGACTTTTGACCTCTCCAGCCGGGCACTCTCGACCCATCACCTTACACCGCAGTTGGGGAGGATGGATTCATACGTCTGTCACTCCTGGACACATTGACCCCCAGATTCCTACCCACCCCTCATTCCTTTTTCCTTCATAGAATTTACTCACCTTCCTTTCCATAAAAAGACCCTCCACACCAGCATCCCCAAAGATGACATAGGCCATTGGGAATTGTTTTTCCTCAGAGTCTCCTGTGTAGAGCTAATATAAAAAAAATTTAAAAACCAGCCAGTTGAGGTCATCGCCACTCACGTCATCGATTCTTTAAACATGACGTCACTTGTGTCTGACATTTTACCAGATCAATGTTAAGAACAAAACAGTTCACAAAGAATGACAAGATATAAAAATAAACTTTTTGGTTGTTAGTGAGATTATGAAAGCATTCTAGTTTTGAAGTTTTGAGAATTCACAATGATTAGTGGCATTGTGATTTCAGTGTGTACGGACTGTGAGCGACAAGTTGTTAGCAACGCACCGGTTATTGCATATTCCTTCAAGGGTATCGGAAAACTTTTGGACCTTAGGAACATATTGGGTGTAAGCGCGTCAGTGGGAGCTGGGAGCTTGTAGTTGATCCCAGTGAGACTTGTGGAGCAAACGCTAAACGACAAGACCAAACTGGTATGATTCCCCCGCCGGTAGCAAGTGTGTCGCACGCTGGCAAGGCCTGTATGTGTGGCCGCAACGTATGGATAGAATTAAAATGACGCGCTTAATGTCGCCAATACTTGTCGCGCCCACCACAGTGAGTCTGTGGCCGCAATGGGCGTTTTAGCACTTACAGTTCAACACCTTTATTCAGATGCTGTTTTGTAAACTAGTCCCAGCGAGAGATTGTATGCGACGTCATCGTTACAGTATCTTCTGTCTTAACAAGACACATGAGAAGGAAGAAAATGAACGCTGATAACATCCATATGGGCTCTCGCAAGGTCTAGTATATGTTGTTTTCTTCAGGTTTCCAACTTTCTTAGGTGAGCACAATATCAAAATTGAAAAACTACTATGTAATAAGTAGACAGTAAAGTCGGTAGGTATTTCTTTAAAAATTAAACAAATATATATCTTATTTTCCTATTTATTTTGCAAAAAACATCAAGTATACATTGGATTATTAGTAATATGGTTACATGATAATTAGTTATGTTTTATCATTTAAAATATTTTAAGGTTAATGAAATTCATATAAAGAGCTGCTTAAATTTACGCCATTGTATTAGAAGTAGTATTCCAATAATTTGACTTATTGATACAGGCAAAAATATACTTACAATAATATTTATGGAGATATGAGATGAACAGCAAATGAAATTATAATAACTAAACATAATATTCTTGAGATCAATTACGTAAATAAATTATAGGCAACAATAAATAATACATAGTATGTAACAGTCTTTTCATTTCAAATATGTTTATAAAATAAAATAATGAGGTAATCATTTTTAAAAAGTGCAAAAAAATCATTTATTTTTTAATGCTGCACCGCACAAGATTTCCACTGCCTGGAGCAATCTGTTGGAACCCCATTTGTGGAATGAGATGGAAAGAAGAAAACGAAGGCAAGGAAGTACTGCCTACTCTATGATCTAGTTACTAAACATAATAATACCACTTTATCAAAGTTTCAATTCTGAATGGTGGTTTTGCAGGGTGATACTGAGAGTTTAAGTCATTCTGTAATCAAGAGTATAATATTTTATTTTAAATTTATTTTAGTGAGTGAAAAAAAATCTGCAAAAAACAATCGGACAGTATTAATACCATAGCCCCTGCGTGGTTGAATTTCAGAACCCAGCTACGAGTGCATGTCGGACGCCACGCCATATGCGCCGCGCTTCAAATAACATCTGTGTATGTGGAATTATAATTCGTTATAATTCTGTTATAATTCGGTTTCGAATTCAAGAATTTGACCTAAGATGTCGCTACTTCCGTCAGCAGGTCGGACGAGGACGTCTCCCCCCTAGGTATAACTGCTACGAATTTGTGAATATGTGGTATCTCTCCGGATATGAGATATCCGGACATTTATACATATGACGTCATTGCTCTGTCTCGGTTACTTTGTCCCGGTGACTAGCTACAGTGGATCCGAGGAACGGACTGTTTTTGGAATCCGTTCGTATTGGATTTATAAAATGCTCATAAATGCTTAACTCATTCAGAGGAAGGAAGTTGATATTTCAGCATATACATTCAAATTGATAGAAATCGCCCTAAACTGAAATCTGGATTTGAATCTGAATCATTTCGAAGAAACAAACCACATGACCACATTTTTGGCACCAGGAGGGCTCGAGAATGCTTTGAATAAACTTCGACATCAATCGAACATTGACCACCAAGGACAAGCATTGAAATAACCAGACCCTGCGCAGAAAAGTAAGTTCGCTAACTACGAAAAAAGCAAAGGGCTGCAGAGCACCATTGTGAGACTTTTGGAATGTTCATTTTTATACGCAATGAGGCGTAGAAATGCTAAAATTGAGAGAGGTGGGTAAATTACACACATTTTAAAAAGTGTCTACCTAAATAGTGTAACGAAATATCCATTTTCGGATACGGATAAGCCCGAACTTTTGTTTACCGGTTTTGGGATTTGTAGTTAAATTTTTACGCAGCCGACAATTATTTTGCACGCCATTGTATTATACTGTCAGATTAATTAATTGACAAATCACAGAAAGGGAGATGGTCACGTCGCCTTCCGCGCTCCGCACAACTTGGTTTCTATCCCTTTCCATGATTGGCTGCTTTATCAATTTGAATGTTTATGTTTTTCAGGAAGGAATGGTTCTTAATTTAGATGAATATAGTATGTATAAAGATCAAAAATTATTTGTAAACTTTCTTGCTCTCAAAATATGAACATTTTTGATGTGTAGGTTTGATTTGAGATCTTCACGGAGAAAAGTGTTACCATGATTTATTTTTGGGTTATTATGCTGCATTGCGCTACCTCCTTCTTTAGCATGATTACACACCTGCCCTGACGATGGACACTGTAATGCTGTCTCAAACGTTGGCTAAAGAAGGAGGTAGCGCAAGACATAATAACCCAAAAATAAAACATGATAATTTTTGAAGTAGGTATAATAATTTTTAGGCTACGTTTATTTGGATGGAATATACCTTATATGCGGTTCCATAACAACTCAACACAGTGGCACTTTAACACGCCTTTGAATATAAAGTCATTTAAAAGTGGTGAACAAAAAAAATAGCTCATAACCTAACCTAACATAACCTATTTAACCTAGGTTTTATTTCATCACTTTTCAAATGAGTGTTTTTTCTGCTTAGTTGAGTTTTCTGATCAGCTTATTTGACACATTCTGAAACACAAAGTAAATATATATATCCGGAAAAAATGCTTTAAATTTGCACCTTATCCATTATCCTTTTCAGAAGACAGTTTCTTTAATCCAGAGGTTTTCCAACTATTATGACCCGACCCCCTTTTAATAATAAAAAAAAAATTCACCATCTCGCGACCCCCCTACCTTTTTATGTGTTAAATGAGTGATGATCACCTTTTTAGCCGGAGGGCCAATTTTCAGTTTGAACGAGGGCCGCAGGTGATAGGGTACATATAATAGCTTTACATGGTTAATTTTGCAGTCGGTGGTGTTGCAAACTTATTTTAATTTTGTCGAAAAATGCTATTTTTTAATAAAATCATTAAAAGAAAGCAAAATAAAGCACCGCAGGTGAAAATTTTACATACCCAAAGCCTAAACAAATGCTCAATTTTGGGCGGCTGATTCAAAACAGACACAAAAAAGTTTGACGTGAAAAGAGGGCGAAAAATTGCCAGTGACAAAAATTTTACTATGTTCAAGGTCAAATCATTAAATGCTGTTAATTTGTTAACATTCGGAAAGTACGATACATCGTCAAGATTTTTTTTTGCTTATAATTTTATTTGATTAAAGTTTTCAACAGCTGTTGAATGTTTTTTCCTGTAATTTTTTGGATATTTTATTTAGTCAAATCGCAGGGTTACGGGTTGCTCATCACTATTTTAAATGGTTTGAACTTCTCATAAATATCAGACTTTGCACAAGTCGTCTTCCTTAGATGTGATAAAAATGAAATACAGAAACAAACTAAAATTGGAAGATGACCTCATACTCTGTGTCTCAAACATAGTGCCCACTGCCCACCATATTAATTTGTATTACATGGATACAATTTTTATTTCTGTTAATGACCTATTTCTGTAAAATATAACCATTGTTTCTGTTAATGCCTATTTCTGTAAAGTATAAAATAAAAAATATTTTCACTATTTTTATTTAATGACGTCTCGCGACCCCCACTTTGTAAATCACTGCTTTAATCTACCCAGGCGAGGGGTGAACCTATATGGTCGCTTTTTGGCATGCGATATTAAATTGTACAATATTAAAAATAATTCTATTTTGGCACTTTTGCCGGTGGATTAAGTATTCGTAATGTGCGATACTTAAAATAGGTTATAACTAAGTAGAAGGTATTATTTTTTGTTACAATAATAGTTACATAAAAAAGAAAATAACATTTCTCATGCAGGTACAAAAATTAACATGTAGGTATATTTGTTGTTAAAAAATTGTGTGAAGGAGACACAATTTTATGAATGAAAATTATATATTTGAGGTGTGCTACAAAAATGACAGTTTTTAATTAAATTAATAATCTTATGTATGTACAATTGATTACACAAAATCTGATTTACACAAAACCTATTAATTCAAATTGATATTATCTAACATCTCTGAGCTGTTTACCCCAATGTGACAAATTTACAATTTTTTTTTAAATTAAATACAATATTTATTCTAATGTTGTAGGTACTGTAGATCTTAATTTTCCTCTTATAAATAATTATTAATATGGCAACGCTGGAGTATGAAAATGCGTCCATGTTATGTTCCAAATTAAAAATTTTTTTTAAATCCTCCATCAGCATGGTTCTGAAATGTTTTTCTTACCATAATAAATGAAAAGTTATATAGAAAATGGAAGATAAATTATTGATTTATTCCAATATCGGTTGCAGAATATTATACGGTTTACTAGAAATCAAGTGTTTAATTACGGGACTTCAACGCTCAACAATTAAAATAATCGAAAAATATATATCTCTCGTGATCTGAACAAAATGACATTTTTTACTGTTTTATGTGTTTTTAACAATGACTTTATATATAATATATAGACGCGTGGTAGAAATCTTAAAGTGGTGAGCCAAGGATATCCATTTCAAAGTTTTAGTACTCGTACTCAACTGCCATGCGTTGCCTAAGGTTGTGTCCATACCAGTAAGTAAATTGCATTAAAAAAGCGCCAAAATTCTCTCATGTATGATGAGAAAATGTTTCCATTACACGGCAAATACTAGTAAAAGCCAAGGAGTAACATTTCATTCATAAAAACACACAGATTTTTAATTATTTAAAAAAATACAATTATTTCAAGTGTTCCCGAGTTTTTAGCGCTGGTAGAGAATTTTAGCGCTAATAGAGAAAGTAAGATAGCAAATGTAGGAAAAATTAAGTATAAGGACACCTATGACGTTATATAAATAGGCTCGCCATTGTCTCTCATATTCGCAAAATAATGTGGCTAGTAAGCAACACTCTTTTGTTTTCAGCAGTTTTCAGTAATTTCTTAATTCAAAAGTTATTCATGTATTAAAAAGATACATTCACATCCACACCGAAGCCAAACTTCCAACGCAAGAACCTTCTACACAATTGTCCGAAAGTTTGAAATTGGAAGTTGGCCTCAGTGTGGCCGTACCATAAGACAATCAAAGAATGTGTGTTTTTTCTCTAATGACGCACAAAATTGTTGGACGGGGAACATGAAAATTAATTGTATTGCTTATAATAATAAGTAATTTGTGCGTACATATAAATTAAAAGTTATTTCTTCACTTTTACTACACTGTTTGCCATGTTTGGAAACATTTTCTCATCACACAGGAGGGTATTTTGCCGCTTTTTTAAATGCAATTTTCCTACTGGTAAGACACGACCATACTCGACGAGTGACAGTTTAGTACTAGAAATCGAGACCAGTGCAATAGTCTTGCTTTTGACTTCCCACTTTGAGATTTCTACCCCGCGTCTACAGTATATAACGTCTTTGAAGGACACTAGGATAGTAGGTCGTCTCATACAGCGTTCCGTATTCGTCTTAGTGAAAGCGAGTCAGCGAATCTTGGCATCTCAGTAACATACGTGATGTAGAATGTAGTATTCGGCGCAAATATGAAAACACCGCCATGTATGTCTTTCATACACACGTTCTTTGACTGTCTATCTTTATCATACATGAATAACTTTTGAATTAAGAATTTACTGAAAACAGTGTTTCTTACTTGCCACATTCTATTTTGAGTTTGTGAGACAATGGCGAATCTAGATGTAACGTATAACATTATTGGTTTTTAACACTTTTTTAAGTGAAATTATAATATTGTCACATTGGTGGTTTTTGACAGCCCAGTGCTCATTTACTGTAATCTTTAACAGGTGTGATTTATTATTATAACTATTGAGTTTAATAAAAATGAACTTTTATTACGTTACGCTAATAATAATAATTATTAGACAGATTATATTTTCAAAACATTGCTTGAATGCTGAAATTTAATAACACAGAATGTGGTGAGCCTACACACCTCTATTCATCATAGCTGCCGTGTACCTGAACTTTAATTTATACACATTAATATAAAACATACTTATTACTGTTGTAAGCTAAGAGCAATTTTGAAATTACTTTTAAATTAACTTTTATTCAGAAACCATTCAAATACATTCGTTTTTAAACTTTTCCAAAAACAAACTTCTTTTAACAAAATCCATTACAAAGCGTATTCAGTCTCTAATAATATTAGCCTTCAATCACTCTAAATCATGGTTTTCGTAAGTAATTGCTAATGGAATGCATTTTTGGGACCGCTACAACGAAGTGGACTATTTATGATAAGTAACATAGATAATATAATCCTAGCTTGTACAAGAGAAAAGTAATCAGAAAACTTTAAATTAATTAATTTCCTTTTGCGATTCAAATAATGTTCTTTGCAGTGTTTGTATTTTGTCTCTAGACACATTGCCAGTCATTCAAAATTACAGTTCTTTTTCATGTCAGGTAGGTACTCGCACTATCAAAATATTTTTAAACATAAAAAAGAACCTGGTATTTACAATTTCAAGAAGTACCTACGCATATTCAAAAAATAAGATTTCTTCAGAAATTTACTCACTATTTCACACTTAAAATTACATAGAAATTATCATCATTACAATAAATTATACTGAACAATCAATCTTGTAGGTAGGTACAGTTTATAATTTAAATTTCACAATGGATACAATAATTTCTTAAAAAGAGTTACAAGTCTCAAAATGTTACGTGCCGCGTGGTCCTTGGGTTAGAAAAATACTTTGTTTTGAGATAAAATCAATAATCATCTAATTTAATTTTAAATGTTGATGTAAAGCAACATTCAATATTAAATCGTAAAGCACACTATTAAACTTCTGTTCTTCGGAATATATTGATTTTGGATTATTATCAATACATAATTTAAACTGGAATGATTGTTTGAATTAATTTAGAATTTATTAGTCTTCTTTATTTTGTAAAAATAGTTGAAATATGGCTGTTTCAATAAATTATTTGGATATAATTATAATAATGATTTATTTATGAAATTTTTTGTACGAAGTCGGCTCCAAAGTTGGAAAGTGATTTGACTATTGTTTTTCGTTGTTCAAAAAGGTAAAAGATTTGAATCCGCAATCCCTGATAACCATTCACTACATACATTTGACTAAAATACTATACTTACTTTTTATTTCACACGTATGTATGTACTTCGCCTACTACACTAATATTAAAATGTATAGGTACATAATGCTGTCAATGTAATGTTAATGACTCAATTCGATTGATAGATTTATAATTATATTTTAGTAATTATATATTTTACTTAGGCGAGGAAAGTTTATCGATTTGAATATCCAAATTGAGAATAACATGACAACACTTAACCTTATTAATAATTTGGTTTAGAATTACTTAAATTTAAAACAATATTAATTAGGACAGATTCATTAATGTTATGATAGCACATTATTTAAAATTGGTACATATTGATAAAACATGGAGGTAAGCAGAGAGAAGGGAACACCACACACTTCTGGTGAGCACTCTTTGCTTTATATAAAATCACGTCTTCTCATTATTATTATTCACATTTGTTTTTTATTCTGACATTTCACATGATCCATCTCAAGTATTTAATCGTATTTGATTAATTCTGTCTCTTTCTGTACCAGTGCATTCTCCTTGTAACCATCCACTTCACATGCCCAAACCGTCTAAGCGCCCCTTTATTGATCTCTTTTACCGGAATCAATAATTGTTTATATAATAAATAAATCATTTAACATTATAATGTAATCTCTCCACTATTTTTTTTTGTAGCACAGTAAACATTTGAAAATAACCTTATTTTTTATAGATAGAGCCTCAATAACTGATTATTTTAGAACCTCTTAGCAAGGAAATTAATTTGTTAATCACATCCTCAAAATGCACAAAATAATTTAAATAAAGTTGGAAAATAGCACTCTCAATTACCTTTTCATAATATCAAGTCGAAAATTTCAGTCAAATTCAGACTTTGCTCAAGGCGAGTTAAGCATGGCAGAAATCTCAATCATAATAAATTGATATCGCTGTAGAATGTTTAAATCTTTCGTTCCCAAGAAAATTTCCAAGTGTCTTACGTGACATAGGACAAATTCATAATTACATATTGTAGACCAGTGTAGATATTCCAAAATCCATATCGGAATAGATGCTTATATTATGTATGTAACAAAATAATAGTGAATAGAGTCAGCAGTGCCCTTTGCACTGCAATTGATTTACATATTCACTCGGTCAAGGAGGCGTGTAAATTCAATCAATACTTTAGGTGTAAATTGAACTTATAGCAGCTTTTCATCCGTCAATAATAAATTTACCATCCATAATTTGTCACAGGTACTTGATTACTATTTGATCCGGAGGCCTGAGTCAGTAGATAATCTCATGATGGATCATGTGTGTTTAGTGTCTGCGGATAAGGCGGCACCTGCGACGTGAGTCGGGCGAGGAGTCATCTTCGCTGTCCATGGACCCTCGACGGCCCTGGATCTGTCCCTCCAGCAGTACGTTCGCCGGGAAGGATGAACGGCGAATTAGAGGCGGCGGTCTGGCTCCTGTGAACAAATGAAATATATTTGAGTACTTATGTAAGGGATTTACGAAATTCCGAAAAATTAATTTCTGGTTTGTTCTAAAATTCACAATTCAATATATTATTATCCTGTACTCTCATTATTATTCCCTTTTTCTTTCCCCTTTCCCACCAAAATTTTGTGACGCGAAATCTTCAGTATCACAGCCAAGGGCGTGTACAAAGGGGGTAGGGGATTCAAACCGCTGCCGGGCCGATGGGGAGGGTTAGAGGTTCAACCCCCCCCCTATCGGCCCATTTGAACCCCTAACCCCCCCCCCCCCCCCATCAGCCTCAATATCGCATTCTAGGGAAAAAGAGAATAGGTACTACTCGTAGATTACATTCCTGGAAAATATAACAATATTATTTGCACAATCTCTTTTATTAATGTGATGTAAATAATAAGTTGTGTGGTAAGTAGAGGTCCCAAAAACTTTTTAATAAATTTACAACCGCCCCCTTATCATTTGCCCCTCCCCTATGGATCAACCATCGTTCCATCAACAATGAAGCTTTTGTTCACAATAATAATATGAATCCGCAGAAGCAGAAGCAGAAGCGTTTTCACAACACTAGTTTCATCACATTTATACAATGAAATTAGTTTCACGGCACTAGTGTTGCCAATTTCGCGTGGGGCTCTAAACCAATTTGGCTTCATAAAACTAATGCATGCATGATGAAACTATATTATACTCAGGGCTGGATTAACCACGTCGGGGCCCCTAGGCAATGCATTTCTCGGGGCCCCTTTAACAAGGCTTTAAGGGGGGGGGGTTCGTGAACATCATAACTCAAAATCTTGACTTGACTCGACCGATGCTTTTGAAATTTTGTACACTATTTCTACACATAGTAATCGACAAGTAGTCAGAGGGAGTTTTTTTTACCATTTCATAATAACAAATTCACCGAATTTTTTTAGCAAAAATCGCTTTCTTCACTTCAAAATGCTGCCAAAAATAAAAAAAAGACTACCTAGGAAAACATATTACCTTTTAAACGATTTCGATTTTTTTGTTTCAAATGTGGCGGCCACTTTTGCCGAATTCATTGCGCCGCCACTGGACTCCACCGAACGCGCTAGAAGCTAGATGCAGCAGCATCACTAACGGCACCACCGTCACTCCGCTCCGCCTCGACCCTCGCTACGTAGCTCAACAATAAAGACTGACTCATTACACAGACTGACGCCTTTCATTTCTGTCTCCCGTCTCTGCCGATCCGGCCCGCTCCCTCATAAATGATCCGGTGACGAGTTATGGAGTTCACCGCATAACAACTTTTTTCGAGGCGCCTCCGGAGATTCGCTCTCACGGACTTATTTATTGATATTTTTAATTGAATTTTTTTACAAAGATCCGTCAGATGTTATACTATAAAGTGTGTATGAAATAAATAAAACCAACATTATTCATATCACAAAAAAATATTATGACAATATGCCTTTATTTCGCTTTAAAACCTTACCCCCCTTAAGGTACCAGGACACTGTAAAAAATACTTTTGTAATTTAAAAAAAATTATTTAATTTATTTTCTGAAAGATGCATTTGTTAAAAATGCTCTCACCAAACGTTTTAAAGAAATTCGAAAAATTGACGGAGATACAGCATTTTATGAGAAACCAGTTTGTATGTTGAATTTTATCCTTCAGCAAAACTTTGAATGCGTTTTTCCCGAAACTTTTTTTACGCGTTTTTCAACCTGGTTGACAACATATTAAAAAAACTCTACATTTGATTTGCATGCACCAAGTCTTAATCTGTTCGAAAATCTACTGTATATGGCATAGGGGAATTTGATATATAAAAAAATGGCGGACCAGCGAATTTTATTTTCGATTTTTTATGGAAAATTTTCGTTGTTCATAAAAAATAGACCTTCATAAAAAATAGACCTTCATAAAAAAATCCCGAAGTAGTGCCATAGTGACTGGATTTTCTAACTGTTTAAGACTTAGTGCATGCAAATCTGATGTACAGTTTTTCTAATAATGTTTGCAACCAGGTTGAAAAACGTAGTTTCCAGAAAAACGCTTTTAAAGTTTTGCTGAGGATAATTTAACATACAAACTGTTTAAAACGGTTTAATATAAAATGCTTTACATCCATTAATTTAACAATTTCCTCAAATGGTGAGAGCATTATTAACAAATGCATCTTTCAGAAAATGAATTAAAAATAACATTTTTTTTGCAGTGTTCTTAAAGCCTTGTTTAGGATTTGATCAAGGGAACATGGAGGCGTTTGGAGGCCCCCCTGACGGGCTTAGTCCGCCACTGCACTTTACCCTTTTCTAATTTCCAAAATTATTTTTTCTATCAAAACGTAATTTTATTCATAATTAATCTGTTCTTTTACTACATTACGAAAGGTATGCCATCACCCCATTCAATTAAAAAAAACGAATACAATACAATAACCCTTTATTGCACATAAAAGGACACATTCATAGAAACAAAAATATATATTACTAGCTGACCCGACGAACTTCGTACCGCCTCAGTTTTTTTTATTTAGTTCAAAATAACACAATGAAGCAATTATCGATGCCCAACTGTTCGTGTATTGTTTTTGTCAGTATCAGAGATGGCGTTGTGTGCGGATTTATATTTTTTGTGATTTTCTTACATTTCCACTTACTTACGGGGATTTTTGAAAGGAAGCGGGTACGGGTGCCGCCGCCCCGGGAACCTCTGCCATAGATCATCCCAAGTGGTTCGCTGCGTTTGGTGATTTAGCAGGGGTGCCCGGGTTCATGGGGTGACTTTTATGCGTGTCTTGGCAGCGGATGCGTCTGCCCACCTGCTGCGTGGTGGGCCGAATCGAGAGAGACTGGTTGAGGGAGGCCTTTTGACCTTTCCAGCCGGATTCTCTCGACCAAAGGGTTGAAAGAGTCCGGCTGGAAAGGTCAAGGTAAAAGGTCAATTCCAGTCAAGGCAATGGCCTTGCACCGCAGTTGGAAGTATGGATTCACTCCCGGATACACTGACCTCTAGATTCTTACCCACCCCTCATGCCTTTTTCCTTCCCACAACGTCCTATCCTACCCTTCCTTAAAAATACCCTCCACACAGCATCCCCTAAGATGACATAGGTCCTGAGTGGAGCTCACGTAAAAAAAATTCGTTTCATTTCAGAGATTTATTATCATTGTCCTTTGGAGGGGTGCAGAGACATACGTTCACCGTTTGTTTCATTTTCGACTATTGAAATTTAGTGTGTAAGAAAGAGGGGCAGCATTATATGATTAAGAACAAAAGCAAAACAATCAGCGCATTGACAATTTGACGTTTTTGAATTTTTGGAATTATTAATATTATTATTATTATTATTTGGTTAAATATAATATCTATCACAATATTGCTGCAGTTCTTTCAAAATATGAGAGTTCGTTCCATACAAAATGTATGAAAAAAAAATTCTTCATAACTTTCTTTTTCGTGAATTTTTGCGATGTTTTAATAATTATTCTGTTATCCGGGGCGGAGACAAATCCAACAAATCAAAGATCTTCAAAATCGGTCCAGCGGATCTCGAGTTATAAATAGTGTAACTAACCCGACTTTGTTGATTAAAAAAACATTACAATGAGCCATCTTGTCACTAAAGTGATCTCTTCCAGATAACATTTCCCAAAGAATTTTAGTAAGCAAATAGGCAGTGCATACTGAAGCTTGTACAACATAATATATATTTTAAACGTATAATTAGAAATAAAACAAAACAAATGCCAATATAAACCACACACGGCACTTTAAATCAATTCAGATACTAAGTAATGTTGCAACAAATAGAAGGAAAGAAAAGTAAAATACAACTATGTTTATATATTTGTTTTAATTGTAAACTTTTTATTTATATTATTAAGCTGTAAATGCTCCTAATAAAAATTTAAAAAAAACATCTTGAAAGCTGAATTTTTCCGAAACATCGTTGCTCAATGCTCACTAATTGAAGCAAGTCATTTTTTCTCGGGACGCGGGGCCCCTAGCCTATGCGGGGTCCCTAGACAGTTGCCTACTCTGCCTTAGGGATAATCCGGTACTGGTGATACTACCCCAGTGAAACTAAAGTCATGAAACAAATTTCATGCAATTATTTTGGGGCCTTTCAAGTATTACGTAACGCACTTGGCGGGAGGGGGGGAGGGTCTTTTGAAACGTTACGGTGCGTTACCAGGGGGGGGGGTTCGAACAACACGTTACGTAACATGTTTTTCTTTATTTAGATTAAAAAACTAGGGAATTAAGATCTTCCAAGTTGGCAACCCTTTTCGTTCTCGAAATCTCTTGTTTTATTTACTACCGCAAACACGATTAAAATAAGAAAAAAGGTATTTAAGCTGCTTTCCAGTACTTTGCGCAACTTAATTGTGACTTTCAGGTAAAAATTGTCACTTGGGCGTTACGTAACGTTTAGGGGGGAGGGAGTGTACAGAAAAACGTTATGGCGCGTTACATGAGGGAGGGGGGGTCAAAAATCTTCAAAAATTGCATTACATTTTACTTGAACACCCCCTTTCTCAATGTAAATGTCAATTCGGTTTACTGCCTTTTATTTTTCTTGCAGTTTCTAAACATATAATATAAAAATAACTGACTAACTAACTTTGATACCACTTTCTAGCCACACTCTACTATAATTCGCAATTTAGGAGGCGGATATGGATACCGCCGCCCTGGAAACCATTTATTGGATAACCAACACCTCTGCCACAGTTCACCTCAAGTTGTTCGCTACGTTTCATGTCTTAGTAGGGGTTCGCAGATTCATTAGGTGATGATTGTCTTGGTCTAGGTCTTGGCGGTGGATGCACCTGCCCTCCTAGTAACAGGCCAAATTTGGAGAGACTGGTTGAGGGAGACCATTTTACCTCTCCAGCAGGACTATCTCGACCCGAGGGATGGATTCACACGTCCGTCACTCCTGGACACACCGACCCCCAGATTACCCACCTATGACCACTATCAAATCTTCCTCTCCTTAAAAAAAACCCCTCCACACAGCAACCCCGAAGATGGAGTTAGTGCAAAAAAAATCATTACCACAGTCGGATAATCCCAAAATAATATTTTCAATCCTTCACATCAGTACCTACCTGCCTACTTCATTTGTGGTATTTTTCTGGAGAATGCTTTGGAGAATTGAAAAATTTAGGTACCTACCTACGTTTTTGTTAATCGACGTTCGAATAAATCGATGTTCTATAGCTCTACTTCTACTATAGCTGGTAGGTACTACCATAGATTTTCTGAATAAATCATTATCTGAACTGTGCAGCGGTAATTTTTTTTATCTCAGATTATTATTTGATTTTCACATTGTAGGTAGAAACTTATTCATTAGATTCGCCTCCCACATAAACATAATATTGTGATCCGCCGTTATTTAATTAATCTCACTTGTGTATTTAATTATGCCTGAAGGTTTATTAGTTAGCTCAGCTGTCGTACGGACATCTCTGATTGCGAAAATGTCAAATTAAAAGATAAGGCTGTAACAAAGTACCAGGAAAAGCGTCACCCCGTCACAACACAACAGCCATATTTGTAGGTATTCATATTCATCTTCTCACTTCAGTTAGACAAGGTTCTAACTCACTTTTTTTTTAAAAATGACATTTGAATGCAACACCAGTTCTTTTGCTCATTCCAATAATCAAAATAATTTTCAGAACCACGGGTCTTATATTTCCGTAGATACTTATTATATGAAGAAATTCTAAAATCAAGTCCCATTTATTTTACAAGGTTCTAAAATTTCTTACACACTCTATTTTTTAACATTGTTATGTGGCGCATTTTAGTTCGTCACTTTGGTTGGATAGGGTTCTAACTTCGCCTTACTTCCTTCTGAGGTTTGAAAGTTTGCAAAGACGAATTTTAATTTTGAGATGAAATCTTGTAAAGTCATCCAGGCTTGTAGGGAAATGTAATTAGAACCTTATGCAATGAATTATTATGTCCTAGCTATGTACATATGTTCTAAAATGGTAAGCATACGTCCAATTAAAATATTTTCCTAATCTTTCCTATCTTCAATTAAAATAATTTACACGAGATTTAACCTCAAAATCAGAAATTGATAAATAGATTATGCGTACGCGGACGTAATCGGACGCACCGCGTCAGCGGTTAACCACATGTTTATTTTATGCAACCGCAAATATTTGTACGCACTACACCGCAGAAAAATTCAAACCGTGGCGGTTGGACGGAGGGCAGCGGCCCGCTTCGCGGTTGACCGCCATTATGACTTTACGCACTAGGTGGTTGCGTAGTTGCGTTTAGTTCGCTCAAGTTTGCACGAGTCCGCCCAGCCATGAATTTTGACACAGAAAAATTTATCGCTGAAATTGAACGATGAGATTCTATTTGGAATTGTGAAGGAGCGGCAAACAAAGGGAAGAGCTAGTAGATATTTTTGGAAACGAAGATATGTCGACAGTGGAAAAAAGTTTAAGAATGCATTTATTTCAAATTTGTTTATTCAAACGCAATTACACAAATTTTAAGTTAGGTAAATCATATTTCTTTGCCATTCCAACTTCCCACCAGTCATAAAATACTCGGCAAACATTTTACGATATCTCAAAGCATAATGATGAGACAACGCAGTTTTCTGCCTGCCGCAGATGAACCGCACCAAGCGGTTCAACAGCGGCTCGCCGCCATGGCAGCCTGCCGCTCGTTTCAACCGTGTCAGGCGGCAAGCCGCTTAGCCGAACCGCCCACGCGGCTGACCGCAGGTGCGCACGAGCCCTTGGGTAGGTAAGTACTTATTTAACTCATTCTTCATACGTACTTCGTTCATCCTGGACACGAGAGACTGTACATAGAACTTCCATTCTATTAGAGAGTAGCATCGCATGATTGGCGTACAACAGAGAACACTCAGATTACTCAATTTCGCGCCCAATCCCACCTCTTTCAATTCGTGCATATGAGCGGCGGCGGGCTTAGGTTTTTGGTCACCGGGGGGGGGAGGGGGGGGGGGGGGGGTTAAAAATTGCAAAAAGTTGGTCACGTAGTATGGGTACGTTCCCTTACCATTATAATGCAACGTTTCTCTCATACAGAGGTGGGAGATTTGTATTTACTCCATACTTTTTTTATATATAGGTACTTGGACAACACCTTCCATAGCTTTTTCCTGTCGACTCGGCCGTGTGATTTTTATTGCATAAATGTTGGTACATACATATATAATATAGTATAATAAAAATTATTTGAAAAAATATTTCTATTAGTGTGGGCATTGTAATAAAGTGTTAATTTACCTACCTAAATCGCGAGAGTCTAAAACGGTTTACTTTTTTAAGTACCTTATTCACTTGAATATGCTAGGTGAAAATAAACAATTCAAATAATTTTAATATCGTTACGCACCCAGTATCTTTGGATCAAAAGATATTCAAGTTTAAATTTAAGTTTCGACGATAAATACTAGGTCGATATGTTGTATAACAATCTGTGAATGATGTGTATGCGTAACTACCCAATAAACATTTTTGTTTACCGGCACATTTTACGGTTCTTTCCGGCTTTCCAGACAAAACGTTTAACATTTAGCCGAGAACATTTTTTTTTTTCAAATTCCTACGCCTGCAGTAGGTATGAAGAAAAAACCGTCCGGACCAAAGATATTCAAATACAATAGAGATATGCTATGATGTCCGCACAGCTGTCGGCGGACTACGACCTAATCAGGGTAGTTTGCATATCAAAAGAATTTGTTCGTGTCGTTGATTTTTAGAAGGTGTGCATTAGTATTGGTTAACAATATAGTTTGAATACGGAAAGAATTCGTTCATTTAGTTTAACGTTCGTTTGGTTTATTCGTTAATTATTCGTTCATTTAGTTTATTTGTTAATTGGTAAACAATATCGGCGACACCAGGAAGCGCAGTCCCACCTAAAAACTTAATTTATGTATGTATGTATGTAAAAATCTCTAATATCGGACAATTGGACACATTTAGCTGATTATTAAGGATTTGGGTTTTTGTTTTAACAGCTTTCTTTATTTCGAGTGCTTCTAAATTATTTAGTTTGTTACCGTGACCATTTCTATATCAGTTAGGTTAGGTTAGGTTAGGTTGTGGTGCCGTGTATTTCGAAACAAATAAATATCTTTGTATTATGACCTCCATGTTTGTTCAATAAATTATTGTCGTCGTAAACAGTAAAATACGTAATATGCAAAAACTTCATCTACGTACTGTAAACGTTTAAGCCTTTACGTAATTAGTAATTACGTAATTGAAGTAATTTATGCTTTTCTGTACAACCTCTTGCTTAGCTGCCCTCTGCAGATATTAGTCCAACCTACGCTCCATAGATATTAGTCACCACTGGGACCGTCATAGATATTCGTCCGACCTTAGCTCTGTAGATATTAGCCCTCACTATGAAGTTCATAGATATTAGTCCAACATATGAACTGTAGATATTCGCCCGACATACAGGCTGCAGATATTAGTGTCTGGAGTCGTAAAAACTGCAGATAGCACATCTATTATATTTCACTATCTTTGGTCTGGACTATCCGAGGTGTAGGAACTCTTTCCAGAAGTAGATTACTTTTTGCTACCCACGTTAATGATCATTGTTTAATAGTCTCAATAATTAATTGAATCACATAAACAAACTACTCTGATGTAATCACCTAGTCTAAATAAATGTGCTCGTTTCTTGGGTTAAATTACTACAATAGAAACGGTAGAAGATGCTTTTAATAAACATTTCCACCTTTTCGTTATTTGTTTTTGGGGTGTTATGCCGTGTTGCGCTACCTCCTTCTTTAGCCAACGTTTCGGACATCGTTGCAGTGTCCATCATCAGGGCAGATCCGGCAGATCCGGTAGATGTGATAAAGAAGGTAAAGTGTAAAGAAGGAGGTAGTGCAACACGGCATAAAACCCCAAAAACAAATAACGAAAATGATTTTGGCCGTGAAAATCTTAAAACTTATCGTTTCCACCTTTTCACTTTTTCCCCTGTCTGTCTAAATCAGAGGTTCCCAAACTTTTTTTTTCTCGTGCACCACTTTTAAAATTTTACTGGTTTCGGTGGACCCCCTGCTGCTACATTTCTACTAAATTTCCAAAACTCATCAAAAAATGTGTACATTATATCTAACAATGGAAATTTTACCCTAAATTCGGAGTGGTAAAATAAAAAGAAAAACGATATATTTTCTTATATTCTATTTATTAAAATAATAGGATTACGGACTTAATAGAATTAAAATTAAACATTATTAACGTACCGTAACTACAACAATGCAAATCAACAATAAAAAATAGTCATCATTTTAATGGGAGGTATTGTACGAGTACTTGAAGGATTGACAGCTAATTATCAATATTTGGCAATCTCCCCTTTCTATTTTATTTTATTTTATTTATTATGGAAAATCAACAGATATTTTACACTTATAATAATAACATTATTAATTATACATAATATCCAATGACAGATTTTCACATAATTGAAATTATAAATAAAAAGTAATACAAAAAAGTAAGGGTCCTGTACCCGTAAGAACTTAACAAAAATATAAAAATAATGAAAATTATTAAAAAAAAAATATATAAAAAAAACACAATATAAACTATAATAATCTGCTTACTAAATTTCAAACAAGAAGTATTCAGAGTCAGAATTCAATTCTCACTCCACAACAACAATAATAATAATATGTACATTGTACAAATTGTACATACCTACAACTCAGAGTGAATACAATAGTAAGTCGAATGTCAAGTATGCAACTGGAAAGGATTCACAGCAATAACATGGTAACTTGCAATACGGTCAAAAAATTATATAATGTTGGCTATGACATACTTTTTTAGGGTACTTAAATTACATGAGAATATGTCCATATTATTAAAATTCTTATCAAATACATTGCATGTTCTGAATATAAATGCATTTTGTCTGAGATTAGTAGAACATTTTTGAAGATGAAAAAGTGATTTTTCTCTGGTTACACCTGGGACTCTAAAATTAATCTCAGCCAAAAGGGGCGAACAATCAATAAAACCATTGATAATTTTATGAAGATATATTATATCTGCAGAGTCTCTTCTAATTTTTAATGGTTTAAGTCCATAAAGGTCCAACGAGCTGTTTATGTCTTGATAACCAATATTAAACTTGAAATTTAAATGATGGACAAATTTTCTTTGAATGGCTTCAATTCGTTTAATATAAATTTTATATTGAGGATTCCATATCTGAGAAGCAAATTCAAGATGACTGCGAACATATGAAAAATACAATATTTTAAGTGTTTGAATGTTCTTGAATTCTTTTCCAATACGAAATAAGAATCCTAACATTCTAAGGGCTTTCTTCACAATCATGTTAATATGTTCCTCGAATGTGAGTTTACTATCAAGTAGAACACCTAGATCACGAATTTGAGTAACCCTTTTGAGTGATTGGTTCGCTATAAGGTAGTTATAGTCAAATTTAATTTTATTTCTAGTGAAGGTAATCACATAACATTTAGAAGTGTTCATGTTGAGATGATTAATTATACAGTAGTCATTAAGTCTATAAAGATCTTCCTGTAATTTAATGCAGTCGATGATAGAGTTAATCGGAAGATATATTTTCATATCATCAGCGAAGAGTAGAACTTTTGCATAATTAAAGCATTTTATAATGTCGTTGATGAAAATTGTAAATAATAACGGTCCCAGGTGAGATCCTTGGGGTTCACCTTTCTGTGATGTTCAATCTGCTCCTTTTTTGTTAATAGGTTTGTAATGACACTAAAACTTTTTTCGACAAGGTATGACGAGAGAAACGCTATCAAAAGTTTTCTCGCAATTTCCCACTGTCCAGGATATTTTTGGGGTATTTCTGCCTGCAGCCAAAATGTTTGATAGCCTTTTTTAAATTTCACCTTCAGCTCCTCATTGGTGCTAAGCTCGAGTAGCTCCTCTTGTAATAATACCACATTCACCACTTCCGTTTCATCAAATGGATTTATGATCCATGGTGGTATTTCCATCGTCAGAATATCTTCAAATCTATTTTTGAAGTCATCGTGGAGGGCATTTAAACGTTGAACGTATGTCTGAATATGCTCATCACGATATTCTGCCTGTGACATGTTTGACAACCGGGAGAATTCGCACCGATTAATATTTTGCTTCAAAATTTTCAATTTTCCGAGAAAAGCCGAAATTACTCCCTTCGTTTTTATTAAATTTAGGCTGTCCCGTTGTAACTGCAAGTTAATGTCAGTAACAGTTTTGAACAAATCTTTCAAATACGCGATGTCTACTTTCAATTTGATCAGTTTTTTAAATCTGGATCTTTACTTTCCAGAAAGCGAGTAAAATCTTGTAAAACACGCACCTTTCGACAACCAGCACACTTTATTAAGTAAGGGCAATCGTTGGAAGTCTTCTTCATTTTCGTCGCACAATTGTGCAAATAAATGGGAATTCAACGCATTGATACTTATTTTGTTAACTGCTTTAATCACAATTACAGTGAATACTGCACAAGAATCTCAACTGCTCCCGTCTGGAGCCAGTGAGACTATGGCATCCCCAATTGGGGTATGTTGTGAGGCTGAAGGTAGTGGGGAGGGGAAGGAGGTGGGGAAGAGGAAGGTTGGGAAGTACCTGGCTATTCAGATCTGGTCACCAAACACGGCTAAATCCATTTTCAAGCAACGTTTCAATTCTGAATGGTGGTCTTACACCAGGGCGATACTGATAGTATCTTCCACTCTGGAACATGCCGCAAATATACTATATATTATTTTAAATGAATTAATTGCGAAATAACACAAATTAATCAAATAAAATTTATTTGCGCATGCCGGGTTCGAACCAGCGACCTCCGGATTGTGAGTCAAGAGTCTTTCCCACTCGACTACGGAGGTCGTCGTGATTTTTTTGCTCCCTTAATTTTTTTTAGTATTGTATTATATGCCTGCATTGATAGGTAAAGCCAGGCCAATATTTTTATTCTTTAATATCGAAACCAAATAAATTTTCGTGGACCCCCACTTACGACTTGTGAACCCCCATTTTTTATCACGCCAGCGTAGACCCTTGTCAAGTCTCCCGTGGACCCCTGGATGTCCACCTGGGCCACTTTGGGAATCACTGGTCTAAATTTACAATTATTGTACCACGTATATGAACGAAGCAACCGCGAGCGGCGTTTCGCACCGATTGCGGATGCTTCGCGCCGATTGCGGTTGCTTCGTTCCTTTTCCATAATTCATGGTTCGGTTCGCAGGTTTGACTCCCGTGTGTATATTATGCAGCCTAATATCTCCCCCACACTTCAATTTGGGAGGCGGTACGGGTACCGCCGCGCCGCAGCCGCGCCGCTGCGGGAACCAAACGTTTGCCATGGGTATCCCAAGTGGTTCGCTACACATGGTGATTTAAAAAGATCCTCTACTCACCATCCTCAAAGATGACATAAGCCCCGAGGGAAATTATTATTCTCAGGGCCTCCTGCGTGGAGTTAATTTAAATAAATAAAAATCCCACAATACATAAAAATCGGTATTTTTACAGATTGAGAGTAAAAATGCATCGGTGCCAATAATAATATGGGTACAAAAAATCGCCATGGTAACTCTCCATCTTATAAGGGACTTTCTAAAAAAAACATACAAATTAACCGTTAACCGTTTTGTTTTCCTACAGTTTTCTCTCGCACTCTTAAGTTTTCCCCTAGATAATCCATGAGATCAAAACATCTGCTTTACTTTTGACAAGTTCTATAATATACATATACGAGTAGATTATATCTATAACGCTTAAACCGATAGCTTCATTTACCTCTCTTTCTAAAAACAATCACAGTAGCAGAGAGGTTACAACTTAACGTAGCTCTCAACAACAAGGTTATATAAAAATGTAATTCAAACATGAATGAAAATCTTGCATGAATGTACCTTCCAAGTTTTGTCAAACTCATTCTGACGTACGCTGTATGCTAAACACGCAACATTTACACAGGTACGTACTTTACTTATGAGTAATAATATTGATTGTATCGTTAATGACCCAGTTCTTATCATTTTTATATATTATAGTCTAGATACTCTCGGTGGGTACGTGGATACTCGAATATTCCACCTACCAAATTAATGATGTACAAAATTACCCTTTATGGACATATTACTCGTATCGCTAGCAATCTCCCCTTCGAAAAGGTAGGTGGGCACCTACATATTACAATAGTGTAATAATAACATAACCACTGGAGCGACAGCGCAATTTAAAACTTTTCTCCGATTGCTCGAAATTTTTTGGTAATCATTTTGAATATTTTCCGCCCAAATTAAAAAAATCATACCTCCGAATTTTAATACTGGGACATACAAAATTATTATAGTTCTATAATAGCCTATGAATTCACCTATCTTCTGTCGATTATCATATATTCGTAGGATTTATAAAAAAAAATTATAAAATCGTAAACTTCTACTTACAAATAAGGGAAAAATTTCCAAAATTGGCAGCAAAGCAATCCTGGGTATTTTAAATAGTGCCATATTGTGGCAAAAGCGCTGCAGTGGTTAAATGGACGATAATATGCAACAAGCAACCAACACTCAACTTGTTACAATATGAGTTAGTGCTATAATTTGGTTCCTAAGAGTCAATTGAATTGTATTCTGAACGTTATTTTGATCATCCAATTTTGCCACCAGAAATAAAATAAACTTGTAAATACCAGCTTTGGTGACGTGCAACTCGTGACTTTTAGGTGTGCTAGAGTGCTAATATTTAAAAGATGGCATTATTGATGTTGTTGTAGCCGAAAACGTTTTTTTTCGAAATTTTGGTTTTTGTATGAAGGTTTTCAGGAAATCCGTGTGCAGTGCACTGCCAAACTGATATTTCCTAAAAATCTTCATACAAAAAAATAACCCAAAAGTTACGAGCCGCCACCAATGCAATGGTTGGTTGCCACCTATTATTGGCAACCAGTGCACTGAATTGGATTATAACCAAATTGATGATTATATCTTTTATGTTAAATAATAGTAAATGACGTATAATGTAACCAAACTTATTAATTTTATGATGCTAACACTAAAGTATTTTTTCTGGTAAAAAAATAATACAGTTTGATGCATAAATTAGTCGTTAAGACCTAACGAAAACTCCGACACATTTGTGCTTATAAATGGTTTGTGGTGAATTATTTTAAATAATCTAATAAAATTACTGAAACAATCGTGTTGTGAGTAGTGCTCATCAAATATTTTGAAAACCAAATCGTCTTTTTGTAACCTATTAAATACTTTAAATATTATCGTTAGAAGTTTGGCGATCAAAAAATACACATTCAAATTGTTCCCTAATAAAACACACCGAAGTGCCACACCATTGTAAAATGGAAAAAAGACCCCATTAAAAAAAATTGGCCATTACCATTAATTTTATAGATGGCATTGCGCCCTTTCCCATTTCTGTGCTATGACAACCGGGCAGTGTTTGCATTTCACTCTGACTCATTTTCTGGACACTATTGATTTTATTTACGCTACTGCGTAAAACTTTAACCTTGGCAAAACTTTCTGCAACGATAAAGGATTTGACTAACCAACCATCACGCCGTTTCCGCAGGGGTAGGCAGAGATGATAAACAACTTGGTCTTGACACACACTCATTTCTTCGTTTACATTCATACACCATCTCACACATACTCTTCTATTAATCTGACTCTTGACATGGCCGACTCAAGTATCTCATTCACTTGGTCGTGCCATGTCTTTCTTGGGCGTCCTCGACCTTTTCTACCATTTACATTTGCGTCATATAATTTCCTTACACTTCTTTCCTCGTTCATTCGCTCTACATACCCAAACCATTTGAGCGTCCCTTTCTTAATTTTACTCATTACGCTCACTTGTATTCTTTGCGGATCTCTACATTTCTCACACGATCATACATGGTTTTACCACACATTTGCCTCAGGGATCTCATTTCTACAGCATTCAGTCTACTTTCATCCTTCCTCTGCCAATACCATGCCTCACTGCCATACATCAGGGTAGGTACCAGTACTCCATTATGGACGGCTAGCTTCGCTTCTTTGGACAGTTTTTTGTTGACGCCAACGGCGTTCAGCCCTCCATTAATGGAGTTACCTGCATTTACCCTTCTTGGAATATCTCTATCAGCCTTCCCATCTCTTTGTTTATACAAAACTATAGTTTTATTCCGAGATCGATGAAATTTTGCACTTTTTTTTGTGAAGGTCAAGTCTTCAAAACAAGATGAAGGTCACTGTTTACATGATATTTTGAAAAACTACCCTTATCCCCTTTTCCCATCCCCTAAAGCAGAACTTTGATACTTATTGATGAAATTTTGCACACTTGACGTTCAAGATAAGAGGAAAATTACTGCACATGTTACTGTAAAAGCCCATACTACGGAAAATCTTAAGATTTTCCAGTAAATCCTAAGATTTACCAATTTACGGGCTTTTACAGTAACATATACATGAAAAACTCTGCTCAAAGGCCGGGCAAGGTCGGGGTTTCTGGGTTTGTACGTATGTATGAATGCTATGCGTTGCTAAACCATTCATCCAATTGCGATGAAACTTTGGGAATTTGATGTGTGCATGCCCGCGATGGTTTCTATACATATACCATAGTGAGTTCTATACATATACCATCGTGAAATTACACATTGCCAACCATTCATCCGATTGCGATGAAACTTTGGGGATTTGATGTGCGCATGCCCGCGATGGTTTATTGGTTGAGGGGAGTGGGAAGAAGAAAGGCGGAGTGGGAAAGCGTGAGGGGAAGGGGATGTGGGGAGGAAGGATAGGCGGAAAAGGAACGGGACGATTGGGAAAGGACACGCAGGGAGAACCATCGCGGGCATACGAAATATATATACAAACCCAGAAGCAAGCATACTTTGTTATTTATTTATATAAATAGATTTCCCCCTAATACCATGCGAGCGAAACCGCGGGTAAAAGCTAGTAATTTATAAAATTATATAAGAACCTCTTTGGAAATGGAAAAAAAAAGTAACTGTTTATTTTATTGTCGGTAGCATTATTTTTTCTTAAGATTTCTAAAAGCTTAAGAAATAATTTAAGATAAATCCAATAGTGGTGTGGTTTTAAAAACTTCCTACACATTTAATACTAATATCATCGAGGCTGAAAAACTGACCACCTGATGTACGTCCCTTTTTTACGCTGTAATAGTGAGTATTTTATTTACCACATATTTTTTTGTCGGAAATTTCTAGGTCAACCCAACTATTTGAAGCTCACAATGACGACCAGTGGAGTTTTAAAATATCTTTTAATTTAAGTAACTACCTATTTAATAAGCTACAGCGCAATATATCTATTATATAAAAATCAAAATATGTTTGTTTCTGGGTTTGTATTATGGGGCCTACGCGTTGCTAAACCATTCATCCGATTGCGATGAAACTTTGGGGATTTGATGTGCGCATGCCCGCGATGGTTTCTGTACACAATAGTGAGCTCTGGCATCATGAAATTACGCGTTGCTAAAATGTTCATCCGGTTGCGTTGAAACTTTGGAGATTTGATGCAGGGGTGATGGAGGGAGAGGAGGAAAGGGGTGGAGATGGGGAAGGAGGGGGGGGGAAGGGGTAGGGGAGGAGGTGGAGGAGGCGTAGTGGAAACCCCCCTTACACCATGCATGCTAGCTAATATATAATAAAATGGTTCTCAATTTTTTCGGTTATGGAACCCAAAATGATCGTCCTTCTTTTGGCGGAACCCCAACAGCAATTGTGAGCATAAAAACCAAATGTATTTTATTTATACCTTATTATTAACTTAATTATTTTTTTGCTTAGATGTCATGTTTGGACAAGGAAAGAAATATTATAATTATTTTGAAAATGTAAAATGCTAGGCATGGAATTTTTTCTTCGTTTTATTAAAAAGTGGCTAACGAAACACAACGCCATCTACTGGCAACGCCATTACCCAATCTTTATAACCAACGCCATTTGTTAATTTGCATTTTTTTTACATGAGCTCCACGCAGGAGGCTCCGAGGAAAACAATTTCCCTCGGGCCTATGTCATCTTTGGGGATGCGGTGTGGAGGGATTTTAAGGAGAGGAGAGTTCTGGGAAGGAAGAGGGTTTAAGGGGTGGGTAGGAATCTGAGGTTCAGTGTGTCCTGGTCATCCGCCTCCGAGACCTAGACAAACCTCACCCCGTGAACCGGGCACCCCTGCTAAATCACCAAACGTGGCGAACCACTTGGGGTGACCTGTGGCAGAGGTGTTGGTTATCCAATAAAGGTTCCCGGGGCGGTGGTACCCATTCCCGCCTCCCAAACATATCAAATCCATACCGCCCGCTTGCCAGCTCTCTCCCTTTATAGTATGTTATATATCTCAACCAATTTACACAAAACTTTGACAAAATATATACCTAAACTTTCCTCACGAATCTCTAATCTATTGGTGAAAACTGCATGAAAATCCGTTCTTTAGTTTTTGAGTTTATCGAGAACAGACTGACAGACAGACGCGTCGGAGGACTTTAATTTATAATATGTGGAGATAGAGATAGTAAAAATTGGGATGATGTCCAAATTCCCTATTGCGTGTTGCGAAGGTACTTGCACAAATTACTTGGGCCGCGAGTTAAGCACAAGTATAATATTGTGTTAAAATGTTTATCGCCAGAATAAAATAACGCGCCAGCTTAAAAAGCTTACTTTTATCTTCTATCTTTTATTAATATTATTTCAGCGTGGGCACATTATTATTCGATAAGCGACGCTTCCTTTCGCGGCTGATTCAATCACAACCTCAATTAATTTGTCTATTATTCAATAAAGTGGCCCAAAGAGCGGAATGGAGCTGGCCGAGCTACGGACATTGAGCAGTCAAGTCGGAATTAGATACTTAAGGCCAGTTGTTTCACAGAAATTCAAATATAACAATGTCATCAATTGACCATTCAGCGCCATTTTTTTTTGACATTTGAAAGCTCCCCGTTTAACGCCGATTCTAGGTGCGTTTCAGATGCCTGCGAAACCTGAAGTTTGTACCGATTCCACACCCTTCTTACTCCCCCTATTTTGCTCCTTGTGATTTTTTTATTTTTTTCCTCTACTCAAGAGAGACCTCAAGGGTAATCATTACACCTCGGAAGATGAGGTGAAGGCAGATGTCAAGTCTTGGATTCGAAAAAAGTCGGAAGAATTTTTCAGTGACGGAATGAAAAACTTGTTACATGTTGGGAGAAATGTGTAAGCCTTTGCTGTTGAAAAATAAATGTATGATAACAATTATTATAAGTAATAATTATTGGCCTGAAACACTTATCTATATTGAAAAAATTTCCCGAGAAAAGATAAATGCCGCCGACGGGACTCGAACCCGCGTCCGGCGGCATGTATCTTTTCTCCGGAGATTTTTTCAATGTAGATGAGTGTTTCAGGCTAATAATTATTACCCTTTGTGCTGTGGATAAAAATCTTGTCTTAAACATAAGTTTATCAATTAAAAATAATAAATATTGATTTTGAAGCTTAAGCTTAAAAAGTACCCAACTGTACTTTTTGCCTGATCTTGCTATTTCTTTTTGTTCGTTTTATATAAGCATGTGTGCATTGCTTTTCAGTCTACCCTCGTATGTATGAATGGGCACCTGCTTTGCCTCAGATTTTCATCTTAAAATAGAAGTTTAGTTTTCCTTATCGAACCTGTGCTTTTATACCTAATAAGTAGTTATGTATTCGCCTGTCAATTTCTTGTCTATTCATTTGTCTATTATTCACAGAGTGCTCTGAATAGTCAAGTCCGATTAATTCTTTTAATTACAGATCCATTTTCACTAGTAAAGTTGCGATTTCTGTCCACTTTTTGTCTATTTCAGACAAGTTTTAAAAAATCTGTTTATTTGTACTAACATATGTCTATTATTCATTTAATTCCCCGAATGAGCAGAATAATACCTTGGCCGGGCTCTGGTCGGAAGAACTTGACCTCAGCTTTTCCTTTAGATTCAAGTTAAATTCCATCACTACAGCTGCGATTTTAAGCCTTTCAGACCCGATTAACAATATTTATACGTTACAACTTCTGCATTTATTTAAAAGAACATTGGATCGCTAAAGATCTGTGGTGGGCCTCACGTTCAATTGAAAAAAATGTACAAAAAATTAAACATTTTATTAATTTGAAAAAAAAAAATTTACTAATCTTAAAAATTTAAAAAAATACCTTCAAAACTAAATTGAAATTAAGTAAATTAAAGGTAACGTAAATCGACACAAAATAAAATTACAAAAGTTCACCTATAAATGAGTAATCAGAATTCATTGAAAAGTATAGCATACCTAGCCTACTCGTACACACAATTACTAGTAGCTTTAACATTAGGTAATGACAGCAATTGGAAAAGAAGTACCGCCACTTTTTTCACTCTAGGTAGAGTGGAAAAAATTCTGAAAATCGATTACGCTAAACTCAATTTATTTAACTTAATTATTTTATTTTTATTTTTTTTTATTATTATTTATTGAAACATTTATTATAATTACAATTTTACAACTAAATATTTTTTTACGGGTTTTTTTTTACTACCCTTCCATTAAAAGCATTTGCTTGTGTATGGAAGGGGAGTGTACATAAATGCTATTAGTTATTAGTTAGGTATAAGTTAGTACTTAAATAATTAATTGTACATAAATATATGTGAGCTGCAGTATTTATTTGATAATGGTGTGTGTGTTTTTTTTTTTTAAAGAAAGAATGTTATGGAGAACTAAGATATTTGTAAGATTAGTTGACAGTAGTTCTTTTCTTAAGAACATCTTTAAAATGTCTCTTGACAGAGAGCAGCATTCGGGCCTTATCATTGATGCTTCTGATTTCCTCTGGTAGACGATTGAAAAAAGTTCTTCCCTGATAAGTATAATGATGCTGTGCAAAAAACGTATTTAGTTTTGGGCATAGAAAAACATGTTTAAGTCGAGTTCTGTTTTCATTTAAAAATGGATATTTATCTTTTTCTTTTATTATTTGAATTACTGAATTTTTAATATATAAATCTTTAAATGTGGGTACTTGAAATTCTTCAAACAGGCGTTCTGTTGGGTAGTCTAAGAATTTTTTTAATATAATTTTAATAATTGTTCTTTGTACAATTTCTATTGGAAGAAGGTTACATTTATACGCGGATCCCCAACTAATAATAGCGTATTGTAGAGTGGATTGAACTAAGGCATAGTAGATTAAATATAGATTTTTTATCGACAGAAAATTTCTAATTCTTAAAAATATATATATTAATTTTCTGATTTTGTTTTAACTTAATCTTTTTTATTAGTTTACGTATTTAAAAATTTGAATTTTCATTTTTATTTCTATTTTTCTTTAAAATATGATTTGTTTCTCTTTTTTTTCACTTACTTTTAAGTATTTCTTAATTTTTATTTAGTATTTTTAATTATCTGTTTCAATAAAATAGTATTTTTTAATTCCTATTTAAAATATTAAATGTACGACTACCACAATACGGGCATTATTACACTAGTGTGGTGGTAAAAAAAAAACAAAATATCTGTAACTAATAAAATTTCATGAAATAAAAATAAATTTATTTTTATTAATTTAAGATTACGGTAAAATCTCAATACGGTACGAACGGATAATTTTGTCACTTTTTGTATGTGTCTATTATTATTTCAATTTTGTCTGTACAAGTAAGACCCCCGTTAAAGTTAGAAAAACGACTCGTACATAATACAGTTTTCTTTACTAAAGCTTGACTTTTTCTCCAGAGTAATTTCTTTCGAATGGTTTCAATCTGTTTTTTTCCCAGTACAAATAATAAACATCGAACTTCATAGGCACACATATTAAGTAAATATTTAGGTTATTTAAAAAAAAGATTGATAGAAAATATTGTGTGTAAGAAATGAATCAACGCCTTCGCTGTACATTTATGAACAGCTGGAATTCGCTTGTTTATCTTTAATTTTGTTACACATTATTTCCACACAGGAGGTCCTCAGAAAGAAAACCCCTCAGGGCCTAAATCGTCTTTGGGGATGCTGTGTGGGTGGTCTTTTTAGGGAAAGGAAGGAGAGAAAGTTCTTGGAAGGAAAAGGAGTGAAGGGTGGGCAGGAATCTGGGGGTCAATGTGTTCAGGAATGAAGGACATATAAATCTATCTCTCCCATTGTATGCAAACTGATTCCGGCTGGAGAGGTCAGAAGGTGTAAACTAGTCTCTCCCGATCCGGCCCGCCACGCAGAAGGTGGGCAAAAGCATCCGCCAGCATAACCTGACAAAAAAGAGCTCTGCCGTGAGGAATTTTGCACGCCTCTGCTAGAAATGTCAATTTTTTAATGGAATTTAACTAGATACCTACATTACATTTAACCATACCTACTATATGTCTGGGAATGTCTGGGAAGCCGAGTAAAAATACAAACACTAACTAACTAACTAACTAACCATCACGCCGTTTCCTCGCAGGGGTAGGCAGAGAGGACGGACCGCCAAACAACTCGGTCTTGGCACACACTCTTTGCCTCACTCACATTCATACATCGTCTCATACATTCTCTTCTATTATTCTGACTTTTGACATGACCCGACTCAAGTATCTGATTCACTTGATCGTGCCATGTCTTCCTCGGGCGTCCCCGACTTCTTCTACCATTCACATTCGCGTCGTATATTCTTCTTACACTACTTCCTTCGTTCATTCGCTCTACATGCCCAAACCATCTGAGGGTCCCTTTCTTAATCTTACTCATTATGCTTACATCGGCCTTACATTCTTTGCGGATATCCACATTTCTCACACGATCATACATTGTTTTACCACACATACGTCTCAGGGATCTCATTTCAACAGCATTCAGTTTACTTTCATCCTTCCTCTGCCAGTTCCATGCCTCACTGCCATACATCAGGGTAGGTACCAGGACTCCATTGTGGACTGCTAGCTTCGCTTTTTAAAAATACAAGCTTGTCAAAATCACTAAGTACATTAATGTATCCTTCCAGAGGTTTAAAAAAAATATATGTTGAGCTCAGCACGAATTTCTTGGGTCCATGAGTGTTAGTGGGTACCTTTCAGCAAATTAACCCCCGCAATTCACTGGGGGCACTTACGACGCTGCGAGTGGTTCCGGTACATGAACTATTAAAAGGGTCAGAGTTGATTCAAATGACCTTTCAAACTGGGAGAGAAAGATCTGAAGCTACGGATAAAATTAATGTCTTAGAATTCAGAACATATTTCGTAATATACCTACTTTGATTGCACGGATGACGTAAAAGATGAGTAGCAAATTTGACGCCTCGGTAATTTCGCGTCACGCAAGTTAAGCGATGTCACGAAATTACGCTTCCACGAATTACGTATTTCCTGCAATTATTTTTTTGAACTCCTTAGTACAGGGTGCGGCAGGGAAACTTGCTGATTTAAAAAATCAGTAAAAGAAAAAGTACTTTATATATCGATTTATTTCTTTTTGTATCGTATAGTACACATTCTGAATTTTTGTTTTAAGTAGTTTTAAAAATGACATCGGGCAAATGGCGGCCCTCATTAGTGATACACTGATCTACCCTAGATTTGAAGTTTCGCTCCACTCTTTCGAGCATATCGACGGGAATGTTGGTGATGGCTTGGCGGATGTTGTCCTTCAGGTGTTGCAGGGTCCGGGGTTTTTCGTTATAAACGATGGATTTGAGATATCCCCATAAAAAAAAAATGACAGGGTGCCAAATCGGGGGAGCGCGCCGGCCATGGTACGTCACCCCTCAAGGAGATAAGGCGCTCGTGGAAGTGTTCCAAAAGTAGGCCTCCACGGCAAACGCTTGCTGTTTCTTTGTCCAACGCATGACGACAACTGGCTTGTGGTGTAACAAAACTTTAGGACCCCCTCTTTCCAATGAGACCCTCCCCACCCCTTTCTGACCACGCATCGCTCGTCGGCGTCCAATTAAAATCAGCAAGTTTCCCTGCCGCACCCTGTACCTACTGAGTGGTGTGTACTCTAAGTATCGCCCTAGTGAAGGACCGCTATTCAGAGTCGAAAAGTTGCTTAAAATGACTTTTGCCTTGTTTGGTTATCAAATCTGAACATCTTGCGACAACAGAAAGTGATGTAGTAATGTAGGTATGTACGTACAGTGCGAATGTGAAAACAATTAAAAAAACTGTTTTGGGTCACGCCTCCTGGCATCCAACCCCTAGGGGGGCGATATTAACCACTTTTGGTAATCACAGAGCTAGGAGAAACAGAAAAAAAACAGTTGTCGACGTAATAGCAATGAACCTCCTGAACAAAATCGATATTTTTCTGATCTGACATGCCAAAACACGACAAAACTTGACAGATCGTGAGCCGCTACCATGGCAAACTGTCAACAATGCAACTGAAACGCGACTGAACGCGACTGTTGCCGCGATCAGCACTGGGGCTCACGAACTGTCAAGTTTTCGAGTAATCTGCGATATGTCAAATCAGAAAAAAATCGATTTTATTCAGGAGGTTGATTGCGATTGAAAAGTCGCTTGCCTACATTAAAACTGTCTAGAATTAATAAAAACGATACGTATACACTACACTGTTTATTTTTTATAAACTTGCATACCTAGTTATCAAGTAGCTAGATTTATGTAAATGGGTTCATGTGAAAAATACGATATTCGTTATTCTCACGCTATGCTATTTTCGTCAATATAATATCTATCAGCGATCACTTTTCAAAACCATGAAATTTCATTACTTTCATCGTGAAAAATACCAGCAAAGTTCAATATTTCCCTTAGCAATAACCATATTTTCTAACCCGAGTTTCAAAACACAGATTTTCAAGTGAAACTTCTTTAGCCCCGTTAGTGATTTGAAATTCATATGAAACGGAAATGCGTCACAAATTTATTATTTGGCGGATCCTCAGTTCTAATATAATGCGGTAAATTCGCGTTTCGGCGCTAGCCTTCGGTAGCGCAGTGGGCAAGGCGCTTGACAAGTATCAGCGGCCAGAGAGACAGACATCAAGCGAACGATCCGGGTCACTGAGCCGACTCGTTCGCGAACGACTCACTTCTCTGTGAACTTCGAATTCAAAATGGCCGTCGTCGATCAGCTGGTAGGCGCTGTATCGCCTGTATCTCATTTGCCTACAATTTTTGCAGTATGCAGGTGATGCTCCGTTTGAGATAGTATTGATTTTAAAAGCTAAAAAAATAATAATTTCAAACAATTTCTATACCACTCTCCCGTAATAATATCGAAAAATATAATAACATAATGAATATAATATAATAAATAAATAATTCCACCTAAATAATGTTTTAACTTATCGAATAGTACCACACTTTCTTACTGTCATAGAATATTTCTAAAAAAAACATACAAATCACACATTAACCGTTTTGTTTTCCTACAGTTTTCTCTCGCACTCTTAAGTTTTCCCCTAGATAATCCATGAGATCAAAACATCTGCTTTACTTTTGACAAGTTCTATAATATACATATACGAGTAGATTATATCTATAACGCTTAAACCGATAGCTTCATTTACCTCTCTTTCTAAAAACAATCACAGTAGCAGAGAGGTTACAACTTAACGTAGCTCTCAACAACAAGGTTATATAAAAATGTAATTCAAACATGAATGAAAATCTTGCATGAATGTACCTTCCAAGTTTTGTCAAACTCATTCTGACGTACGCTGTATGCTAAACACGCAACATTTACACAGGTACGTACTTTACTTATGAGTAATAATATTGATTGTATCGTTAATGACCCAGTTCTTATCATTTTTATATATTATAGTCTAGATACTCTCGGTGGGTACGTGGATACTCGAATATTCCACCTACCAAATTAATGATGTACAAAATTACCCTTTATGGACATATTACTCGTATCGCTAGCAATCTCCCCTTCGAAAAGGTAGGTGGGCACCTACATATTACAATAGTGTAATAATAACATAACCACTGGAGCGACAGCGCAATTTAAAACTTTTCTCCGATTGCTCGAAATTTTTTGGTAATCATTTTGAATATTTTCCGCCCAAATTAAAAAAATCATACCTCCGAATTTTAATACTGGGACATACAAAATTATTATAGTTCTATAATAGCCTATGAATTCACCTATCTTCTGTCGATTATCATATATTCGTAGGATTTATAAAAAAAAATTATAAAATCGTAAACTTCTACTTACAAATAAGGGAAAAATTTCCAAAATTGGCAGCAAAGCAATCCTGGGTATTTTAAATAGTGCCATATTGTGGCAAAAGCGCTGCAGTGGTTAAATGGACGATAATATGCAACAAGCAACCAACACTCAACTTGTTACAATATGAGTTAGTGCTATAATTTGGTTCCTAAGAGTCAATTGAATTGTATTCTGAACGTTATTTTGATCATCCAATTTTGCCACCAGAAATAAAATAAACTTGTAAATACCAGCTTTGGTGACGTGCAACTCGTGACTTTTAGGTGTGCTAGAGTGCTAATATTTAAAAGATGGCATTATTGATGTTGTTGTAGCCGAAAACGTTTTTTTTCGAAATTTTGGTTTTTGGATGAAGGTTTTCAGGAAATCCGTGTGCAGTGCACTGCCAAACTGATATTTCCTAAAAATCTTCATACAAAAAAATAACCCAAAAGTTACGAGCCGCCACCAATGCAATGGTTGGTTGCCACCTATTATTGGCAACCAGTGCACTGAATTGGATTATAACGAAATTGATGATTATATCTATTATGTTAAATAATAGTAAATGACGTATAATGTAACCAAACTTATTAATTTTATGATGCTAACACTAAAGTATTTTTTCTGGTAAAAAAATAATACAGTTTGAAGACCTAACGAAAACTCCGACACATTTGTGCTTATAAATGGTTTGTGGTGAATTATTTTAAATAATCTAATAAAATTACTGAAACAATCGTGTTGTGAGTAGTGCTCATCAAATATTTTGAAAACCAAATCGTCTTTTTGTAACCTATTAAATACTTTAAATATTATCGTTAGAAGTTTGGCGATCAAAAAATACACATTCAAATTGTTCCCTAATAAAACACACCGAAGTGCCACACCATTGTAAAATGGAAAAAAGACCCCATTAAAAAAAATTGGCCATTACCATTAATTTTATAGATGGCATTGCGCCCTTTCCCATTTCTGTGCTATGACAACCGGGCAGTGTTTGCATTTCACTCTGACTCATTTTCTGGACACTATTGATTTTATTTACGCTACTGCGTAAAACTTTAACCTTGGCAAAACTTTCTGCAACGATAAAGGATTTGACTAACCAACCATCACGCCGTTTCCGCAGGGGTAGGCAGAGATGATAAACAACTTGGTCTTGACACACACTCATTTCTTCGTTTACATTCATACACCATCTCACACATACTCTTCTATTAATCTGACTCTTGACATGGCCGACTCAAGTATCTCATTCACTTGGTCGTGCCATGTCTTTCTTGGGCGTCCTCGACCTTTTCTACCATTTACATTTGCGTCATATAATTTCCTTACACTTCTTTCCTCGTTCATTCGCTCTACATACCCAAACCATTTGAGCGTCCCTTTCTTAATTTTACTCATTACGCTCACTTGTATTCTTTGCGGATCTCTACATTTCTCACACGATCATACATGGTTTTACCACACATTTGCCTCAGGGATCTCATTTCTACAGCATTCAGTCTACTTTCATCCTTCCTCTGCCAATACCATGCCTCACTGCCATACATCAGGGTAGGTACCAGTACTCCATTATGGACGGCTAGCTTCGCTTCTTTGGACAGTTTTTTGTTGACGCCAACGGCGTTCAGCCCTCCATTAATGGAGTTACCTGCATTTACCCTTCTTGGAATATCTCTATCAGCCTTCCCATCTCTTTGTTTATACAAAACTATAGTTTTATTCCGAGATCGATGAAATTTTGCACTTTTTTTTGTGAAGGTCAAGTCTTCAAAACAAGATGAAGGTCACTGTTTACATGATATTTTGAAAAACTACCCTTATCCCCTTTTCCCATCCCCTAAAGCAGAACTTTGATACTTATTGATGAAATTTTGCACACTTGACGTTCAAGATAAGAGGAAAATTACTGCACATGTTACTGTAAAAGCCCATACTACGGAAAATCTTAAGATTTTCCAGTAAATCCTAAGATTTACCAATTTACGGGCTTTTACAGTAACATATACATGAAAAACTCTGCTCAAAGGCCGGGCAAGGTCGGGGTTTCTGGGTTTGTACGTATGTATGAATGCTATGCGTTGCTAAACCATTCATCCAATTGCGATGAAACTTTGGGAATTTGATGTGTGCATGCCCGCGATGGTTTCTATACATATACCATAGTGAGTTCTATACATATACCATCGTGAAATTACACATTGCCAACCATTCATCCGATTGCGATGAAACTTTGGGGATTTGATGTGCGCATGCCCGCGATGGTTTATTGGTTGAGGGGAGTGGGAAGAAGAAAGGCGGAGTGGGAAAGCGTGAGGGGAAGGGGATGTGGGGAGGAAGGATAGGCGGAAAAGGAACGGGACGATTGGGAAAGGACACGCAGGGAGAACCATCGCGGGCATACGAAATATATATACAAACCCAGAAGCAAGCATACTTTGTTATTTATTTATATAAATAGATTTCCCCCTAATACCATGCGAGCGAAACCGCGGGTAAAAGCTAGTAATTTATAAAATTATATAAGAACCTCTTTGGAAATGGAAAAAAAAAGTAACTGTTTATTTTATTGTCGGTAGCATTATTTTTTCTTAAGATTTCTAAAAGCTTAAGAAATAATTTAAGATAAATCCAATAGTGGTGTGGTTTTAAAAACTTCCTACACATTTAATACTAATATCATCGAGGCTGAAAAACTGACCACCTGATGTACGTCCCTTTTTTACGCTGTAATAGTGAGTATTTTATTTACCACATATTTTTTTGTCGGAAATTTCTAGGTCAACCCAACTATTTGAAGCTCACAATGACGACCAGTGGAGTTTTAAAATATCTTTTAATTTAAGTAACTACCTATTTAATAAGCTACAGCGCAATATATCTATTATATAAAAATCAAAATATGTTTGTTTCTGGGTTTGTATTATGGGGCCTACGCGTTGCTAAACCATTCATCCGATTGCGATGAAACTTTGGGGATTTGATGTGCGCATGCCCGCGATGGTTTCTGTACACAATAGTGAGCTCTGGCATCATGAAATTACGCGTTGCTAAAATGTTCATCCGGTTGCGTTGAAACTTTGGAGATTTGATGCAGGGGTGATGGAGGGAGAGGAGGAAAGGGGTGGAGATGGGGAAGGAGGGGGGGGGAAGGGGTAGGGGAGGAGGTGGAGGAGGCGTAGTGGAAACCCCCCTTACACCATGCATGCTAGCTAATATATAATAAAATGGTTCTCAATTTTTTCGGTTATGGAACCCAAAATGATCGTCCTTCTTTTGGCGGAACCCCAACAGCAATTGTGAGCATAAAAACCAAATGTATTTTATTTATACCTTATTATTAACTTAATTATTTTTTTGCTTAGATGTCATGTTTGGACAAGGAAAGAAATATTATAATTATTTTGAAAATGTAAAATGCTAGGCATGGAATTTTTTCTTCGTTTTATTAAAAAGTGGCTAACGAAACACAACGCCATCTACTGGCAACGCCATTACCCAATCTTTATAACCAACGCCATTTGTTAATTTGCATTTTTTTTACATGAGCTCCACGCAGGAGGCTCCGAGGAAAACAATTTCCCTCGGGCCTATGTCATCTTTGGGGATGCGGTGTGGAGGGATTTTAAGGAGAGGAGAGTTCTGGGAAGGAAGAGGGTTTAAGGGGTGGGTAGGAATCTGAGGTTCAGTGTGTCCTGGTCATCCGCCTCCGAGACCTAGACAAACCTCACCCCGTGAACCGGGCACCCCTGCTAAATCACCAAACGTGGCGAACCACTTGGGGTGACCTGTGGCAGAGGTGTTGGTTATCCAATAAAGGTTCCCGGGGCGGTGGTACCCATTCCCGCCTCCCAAACATATCAAATCCATACCGCCCGCTTGCCAGCTCTCTCCCTTTATAGTATGTTATATATCTCAACCAATTTACACAAAACTTTGACAAAATATATACCTAAACTTTCCTCACGAATCTCTAATCTATTGGTGAAAACTGCATGAAAATCCGTTCTTTAGTTTTTGAGTTTATCGAGAACAGACTGACAGACAGACGCGTCGGAGGACTTTAATTTATAATATGTGGAGATAGAGATAGTAAAAATTGGGATGATGTCCAAATTCCCTATTGCGTGTTGCGAAGGTACTTGCACAAATTACTTGGGCCGCGAGTTAAGCACAAGTATAATATTGTGTTAAAATGTTTATCGCCAGAATAAAATAACGCGCCAGCTTAAAAAGCTTACTTTTATCTTCTATCTTTTATTAATATTATTTCAGCGTGGGCACATTATTATTCGATAAGCGACGCTTCCTTTCGCGGCTGATTCAATCACAACCTCAATTAATTTGTCTATTATTCAATAAAGTGGCCCAAAGAGCGGAATGGAGCTGGCCGAGCTACGGACATTGAGCAGTCAAGTCGGAATTAGATACTTAAGTCCAGTTGTTTCACAGAAATTCAAATATAACAATGTCATCAATTGACCATTCAGCGCCATTTTTTTTTGACATTTGAAAGCTCCCCGTTTAACGCCGATTCTAGGTGCGTTTCAGATGCCTGCGAAACCTGAAGTTTGTACCGATTCCACACCCTTCTTACTCCCCCTATTTTGCTCCTTGTGATTTTTTTATTTTTTTCCTCTACTCAAGAGAGACCTCAAGGGTAATCATTACACCTCGGAAGATGAGGTGAAGGCAGATGTCAAGTCTTGGATTCGAAAAAAGTCGGAAGAATTTTTCAGTGACGGAATGAAAAACTTGTTACATGTTGGGAGAAATGTGTAAGCCTTTGCTGTTGAAAAATAAATGTATGATAACAATTATTATAAGTAATAATTATTGGCCTGAAACACTTATCTATATTGAAAAAATTTCCCGAGAAAAGATAAATGCCGCCGACGGGACTCGAACCCGCGTCCGGCGGCATGTATCTTTTCTCCGGAGATTTTTTCAATGTAGATGAGTGTTTCAGGCTAATAATTATTACCCTTTGTGCTGTGGATAAAAATCTTGTCTTAAACATAAGTTTATCAATTAAAAATAATAAATATTGATTTTGAAGCTTAAGCTTAAAAAGTACCCAACTGTACTTTTTGCCTGATCTTGCTATTTCTTTTTGTTCGTTTTATATAAGCATGTGTGCATTGCTTTTCAGTCTACCCTCGTATGTATGAATGGGCACCTGCTTTGCCTCAGATTTTCATCTTAAAATAGAAGTTTAGTTTTCCTTATCGAACCTGTGCTTTTATACCTAATAAGTAGTTATGTATTCGCCTGTCAATTTCTTGTCTATTCATTTGTCTATTATTCACAGAGTGCTCTGAATAGTCAAGTCCGATTAATTCTTTTAATTACAGATCCATTTTCACTAGTAAAGTTGCGATTTCTGTCCACTTTTTGTCTATTTCAGACAAGTTTTAAAAAATCTGTTTATTTGTACTAACATATGTCTATTATTCATTTAATTCCCCGAATGAGCAGAATAATACCTTGGCCGGGCTCTGGTCGGAAGAACTTGACCTCAGCTTTTCCTTTAGATTCAAGTTAAATTCCATCACTACAGCTGCGATTTTAAGCCTTTCAGACCCGATTAACAATATTTATACGTTACAACTTCTGCATTTATTTAAAAGAACATTGGATCGCTAAAGATCTGTGGTGGGCCTCACGTTCAATTGAAAAAAATGTACAAAAAATTAAACATTTTATTAATTTGAAAAAAAAAAATTTACTAATCTTAAAAATTTAAAAAAATACCTTCAAAACTAAATTGAAATTAAGTAAATTAAAGGTAACGTAAATCGACACAAAATAAAATTACAAAAGTTCACCTATAAATGAGTAATCAGAATTCATTGAAAAGTATAGCATACCTAGCCTACTCGTACACACAATTACTAGTAGCTTTAACATTAGGTAATGACAGCAATTGGAAAAGAAGTACCGCCACTTTTTTCACTCTAGGTAGAGTGGAAAAAATTCTGAAAATCGATTACGCTAAACTCAATTTATTTAACTTAATTATTTTATTTTTATTTTTTTTTATTATTATTTATTGAAACATTTATTATAATTACAATTTTACAACTAAATATTTTTTTACGGGTTTTTTTTTACTACCCTTCCATTAAAAGCATTTGCTTGTGTATGGAAGGGGAGTGTACATAAATGCTATTAGTTATTAGTTAGGTATAAGTTAGTACTTAAATAATTAATTGTACATAAATATATGTGAGCTGCAGTATTTATTTGATAATGGTGTGTGTGTTTTTTTTTTTTAAAGAAAGAATGTTATGGAGAACTAAGATATTTGTAAGATTAGTTGACAGTAGTTCTTTTCTTAAGAACATCTTTAAAATGTCTCTTGACAGAGAGCAGCATTCGGGCCTTATCATTGATGCTTCTGATTTCCTCTGGTAGACGATTGAAAAAAGTTCTTCCCTGATAAGTATAATGATGCTGTGCAAAAAACGTATTTAGTTTTGGGCATAGAAAAACATGTTTAAGTCGAGTTCTGTTTTCATTTAAAAATGGATATTTATCTTTTTCTTTTATTATTTGAATTACTGAATTTTTAATATATAAATCTTTAAATGTGGGTACTTGAAATTCTTCAAACAGGCGTTCTGTTGGGTAGTCTAAGAATTTTTTTAATATAATTTTAATAATTGTTCTTTGTACAATTTCTATTGGAAGAAGGTTACATTTATACGCGGATCCCCAACTAATAATAGCGTATTGTAGAGTGGATTGAACTAAGGCATAGTAGATTAAATATAGATTTTTTATCGACAGAAAATTTCTAATTCTTAAAAATATATATATTAATTTTCTGATTTTGTTTTAACTTAATCTTTTTTATTAGTTTACGTATTTAAAAATTTGAATTTTCATTTTTATTTCTATTTTTCTTTAAAATATGATTTGTTTCTCTTTTTTTTCACTTACTTTTAAGTATTTCTTAATTTTTATTTAGTATTTTTAATTATCTGTTTCAATAAAATAGTATTTTTTAATTCCTATTTAAAATATTAAATGTACGACTACCACAATACGGGCATTATTACACTAGTGTGGTGGTAAAAAAAAAACAAAATATCTGTAACTAATAAAATTTCATGAAATAAAAATAAATTTATTTTTATTAATTTAAGATTACGGTAAAATCTCAATACGGTACGAACGGATAATTTTGTCACTTTTTGTATGTGTCTATTATTATTTCAATTTTGTCTGTACAAGTAAGACCCCCGTTAAAGTTAGAAAAACGACTCGTACATAATACAGTTTTCTTTACTAAAGCTTGACTTTTTCTCCAGAGTAATTTCTTTCGAATGGTTTCAATCTGTTTTTTTCCCAGTACAAATAATAAACATCGAACTTCATAGGCACACATATTAAGTAAATATTTAGGTTATTTAAAAAAAAGATTGATAGAAAATATTGTGTGTAAGAAATGAATCAACGCCTTCGCTGTACATTTATGAACAGCTGGAATTCGCTTGTTTATCTTTAATTTTGTTACACATTATTTCCACACAGGAGGTCCTCAGAAAGAAAACCCCTCAGGGCCTAAATCGTCTTTGGGGATGCTGTGTGGGTGGTCTTTTTAGGGAAAGGAAGGAGAGAAAGTTCTTGGAAGGAAAAGGAGTGAAGGGTGGGCAGGAATCTGGGGGTCAATGTGTTCAGGAATGAAGGACATATAAATCTATCTCTCCCATTGTATGCAAACTGATTCCGGCTGGAGAGGTCAGAAGGTGTAAACTAGTCTCTCCCGATCCGGCCCGCCACGCAGAAGGTGGGCAAAAGCATCCGCCAGCATAACCTGACAAAAAAGAGCTCTGCCGTGAGGAATTTTGCACGCCTCTGCTAGAAATGTCAATTTTTTAATGGAATTTAACTAGATACCTACATTACATTTAACCATACCTACTATATGTCTGGGAATGTCTGGGAAGCCGAGTAAAAATACAAACACTAACTAACTAACTAACTAACCATCACGCCGTTTCCTCGCAGGGGTAGGCAGAGAGGACGGACCGCCAAACAACTCGGTCTTGGCACACACTCTTTGCCTCACTCACATTCATACATCGTCTCATACATTCTCTTCTATTATTCTGACTTTTGACATGACCCGACTCAAGTATCTGATTCACTTGATCGTGCCATGTCTTCCTCGGGCGTCCCCGACTTCTTCTACCATTCACATTCGCGTCGTATATTCTTCTTACACTACTTCCTTCGTTCATTCGCTCTACATGCCCAAACCATCTGAGGGTCCCTTTCTTAATCTTACTCATTATGCTTACATCGGCCTTACATTCTTTGCGGATATCCACATTTCTCACACGATCATACATTGTTTTACCACACATACGTCTCAGGGATCTCATTTCAACAGCATTCAGTTTACTTTCATCCTTCCTCTGCCAGTTCCATGCCTCACTGCCATACATCAGGGTAGGTACCAGGACTCCATTGTGGACTGCTAGCTTCGCTTTTTAAAAATACAAGCTTGTCAAAATCACTAAGTACATTAATGTATCCTTCCAGAGGTTTAAAAAAAATATATGTTGAGCTCAGCACGAATTTCTTGGGTCCATGAGTGTTAGTGGGTACCTTTCAGCAAATTAACCCCCGCAATTCACTGGGGGCACTTACGACGCTGCGAGTGGTTCCGGTACATGAACTATTAAAAGGGTCAGAGTTGATTCAAATGACCTTTCAAACTGGGAGAGAAAGATCTGAAGCTACGGATAAAATTAATGTCTTAGAATTCAGAACATATTTCGTAATATACCTACTTTGATTGCACGGATGACGTAAAAGATGAGTAGCAAATTTGACGCCTCGGTAATTTCGCGTCACGCAAGTTAAGCGATGTCACGAAATTACGCTTCCACGAATTACGTATTTCCTGCAATTATTTTTTTGAACTCCTTAGTACAGGGTGCGGCAGGGAAACTTGCTGATTTAAAAAATCAGTAAAAGAAAAAGTACTTTATATATCGATTTATTTCTTTTTGTATCGTATAGTACACATTCTGAATTTTTGTTTTAAGTAGTTTTAAAAATGACATCGGGCAAATGGCGGCCCTCATTAGTGATACACTGATCTACCCTAGATTTGAAGTTTCGCTCCACTCTTTCGAGCATATCGACGGGAATGTTGGTGATGGCTTGGCGGATGTTGTCCTTCAGGTGTTGCAGGGTCCGGGGTTTTTCGTTATAAACGATGGATTTGAGATATCCCCATAAAAAAAAAATGACAGGGTGCCAAATCGGGGGAGCGCGCTGGCCATGGTACGTCACCCCTCAAGGAGATAAGGCGCTCGTGGAAGTGTTCCAAAAGTAGGCCTCCACGGCAAACGCTTGCTGTTTCTTTGTCCAACGCATGACGACAACTGGCTTGTGGTGTAACAAAACTTTAGGACCCCCTCTTTCCAATGAGACCCTCCCCACCCCTTTCTGACCACGCATCGCTCGTCGGCGTCCAATTAAAATCAGCAAGTTTCCCTGCCGCACCCTGTACCTACTGAGTGGTGTGTACTCTAAGTATCGCCCTAGTGAAGGACCGCTATTCAGAGTCGAAAAGTTGCTTAAAATGACTTTTGCCTTGTTTGGTTATCAAATCTGAACATCTTGCGACAACAGAAAGTGATGTAGTAATGTAGGTATGTACGTACAGTGCGAATGTGAAAACAATTAAAAAAACTGTTTTGGGTCACGCCTCCTGGCATCCAACCCCTAGGGGGGCGATATTAACCACTTTTGGTAATCACAGAGCTAGGAGAAACAGAAAAAAAACAGTTGTCGACGTAATAGCAATGAACCTCCTGAACAAAATCGATATTTTTCTGATCTGACATGCCAAAACACGACAAAACTTGACAGATCGTGAGCCGCTACCATGGCAAACTGTCAACAATGCAACTGAAACGCGACTGAACGCGACTGTTGCCGCGATCAGCACTGGGGCTCACGAACTGTCAAGTTTTCGAGTAATCTGCGATATGTCAAATCAGAAAAAAATCGATTTTATTCAGGAGGTTGATTGCGATTGAAAAGTCGCTTGCCTACATTAAAACTGTCTAGAATTAATAAAAACGATACGTATACACTACACTGTTTATTTTTTATAAACTTGCATACCTAGTTATCAAGTAGCTAGATTTATGTAAATGGGTTCATGTGAAAAATACGATATTCGTTATTCTCACGCTATGCTATTTTCGTCAATATAATATCTATCAGCGATCACTTTTCAAAACCATGAAATTTCATTACTTTCATCGTGAAAAATACCAGCAAAGTTCAATATTTCCCTTAGCAATAACCATATTTTCTAACCCGAGTTTCAAAACACAGATTTTCAAGTGAAACTTCTTTAGCCCCGTTAGTGATTTGAAATTCATATGAAACGGAAATGCGTCACAAATTTATTATTTGGCGGATCCTCAGTTCTAATATAATGCGGTAAATTCGCGTTTCGGCGCTAGCCTTCGGTAGCGCAGTGGGCAAGGCGCTTGACAAGTATCAGCGGCCAGAGAGACAGACATCAAGCGAACGATCCGGGTCACTGAGCCGACTCGTTCGCGAACGACTCACTTCTCTGTGAACTTCGAATTCAAAATGGCCGTCGTCGATCAGCTGGTAGGCGCTGTATCGCCTGTATCTCATTTGCCTACAATTTTTGCAGTATGCAGGTGATGCTCCGTTTGAGATAGTATTGATTTTAAAAGCTAAAAAAATAATAATTTCAAACAATTTCTATACCACTCTCCCGTAATAATATCGAAAAATATAATAACATAATGAATATAATATAATAAATAAATAATTCCACCTAAATAATGTTTTAACTTATCGAATAGTACCACACTTTCTTACTGTCATAGAAAATGAAAACCTGTTGAAAAACTTTTCAGGAGTGATGACGTCACACGATTCACTATACGTGGGGTGTTTTTTGGGGGATCTTGAAAAATTAAAACTTTGAACATTATTTTAACTATTAAAACAAACTCTAAAAAAATATATATACAGTTATTTAAGTCAGAAGGTCATTATTCATAAAAAAATATAAAAAAAATTGGACTGGAGTTCTCTATTATCGATGCGCAATTGCCCGTGTTTTGATTTTGTCAGTATCAGAGATTTACGGATTTTCTTATTTATCCACTTATTGTGGAATTATTATAATTATTGTAGTTTTCCTTTGGAGGGGTGCAGACATACGTTCACCGTCTCATTTTCGACAGTTGACATTTAGTGTGTAAGAGAGAGGGACAGCATTATATGTGAGCAAAGCAATCAGCGCATGGATATTTGACGTTTTTGAATTTTTGGAATTCATTCACTATTCAATAGTATACTTATCACAATATTGCTGCAGATCTTTCAAAAGATGAGAATTCGTTCCATACAAAATGTATGAGGAAAAGAATTTTCTTCATAATTTTTTTCGTGAATTATCCCGATGTTTTAATAGCTATTCTGCTATTCGGGGCGAAGACAAATCCAACAAATCAAAGATCATAAAAATCGGTCCAGCCGTTCACGAGTTATAAATGGTGTAATTAACCCGACTTTGTTTTATATATTAAGAGATATAGATAAACAAATGGATGTAGGTAGTTCTTCCATTAATTCACAACACAATTGCCTTACACGCAATTTTTAAGTTCTTAAAAATGTATGTTATTTTTTAAAATAATGTCTGTACATTTTCCGAACTGAAACGGTAATTATATGCAATACCCTCGATAAAAAAAATCGCGAAGTATGCTGCGAAAATTATTAAACATACATTTTGTCCTGTTATTAAACATTTTAACTGTAAGAAAAAAAAAAGTTTGTAATTCACACGCAGTAGAAGTGCAACTATTAAGTCGCTAGATGTCGCTGTCTTTTCTTTTAATAATAATAATTGGATAATTTGTAGAGCGCCATTTTTGTGAAAAATCACCTCAAGGGATGCTTTAAAATTTATAATGATTTATAATTTAGCTTATTTTTTAAAGTGGTTTTAAGATTGTATATTAATTTCACAAAATAAAAATGTTTTTTTTTTGATTTTGTAGGATTCGAACCCCCCGTCATTTGATGTCTGTTTCTTTGGCCGCTGAGACTCAGGCAACTTGCACACAACGCTATGAAGGCACGCGCCGAGGTGCGAAATTACCGCATTATATTAGAACCGAGTATTTGTGTAGAACTGAGTTGTGACGCATTTCCGTTTCACCCGAATTTCAAGTCACTAACGGCGCTAAACAAGTTTCACTTCAAAAATCACAGTGTTTCTTGAAATGCTACTTTAGACATTTATCCAAAGGTTTTTGCTCAGTTTTGAACGAGCCGTGATTTATTAAATATTTTCACAATTTTCGCTAAATTATTACCGTTTTTTAACATTAGCCCCCTCCCTCTAACATCCGTGTTTACATATCTCCCTTTCAACATGCACATCTTCCCTGTTCGTTCTGCTTCTTTTTTAACGCTTACTGCCGGGCATTAACATGTTATCCAGCAGTAAGTAGCCATTGCATTATTTTAATTACATGTAGTATTACTTCTGTGATGAAGCAAAAATATATTATCATATCAACATGACTGCCACTCATTTGATCGAGCACTCACTCACACAAATAACATTTTGTATCCGTATACAAACGCAGCGGAAGTCCTGGGAAATTACAGGTTTGAAATAAAATCAATATGTGCAGCCGGTCTAGGTGCACGTGAGATGCGTGCGACTCCACCGCTGAACTATGTATTACTTATACATCTTCATATTGCATTCATCCATTGAAATGATGCTGACAAGGTTGGTAACTTTAAATTATTTTGATAGATAAATGAAGATAATATAAGCGAAACTCAATCGAAAATCTGGAAACAGAAAAATCAGAAAAACATATTGACACCTCTGGGACTCGAACCCAGGACCTCTTGCTTTCCGGGCAAACGCGACATCGACACCGTGGCGCAGTGGTTAGCGCGTTTGCCCGGAAAGCAAGAGGTCCTGGGTTCAAGTCCCAGAGGTGTCAATATGTTTTTCTGATTTTTCTGTTTCCATATTTTCTATTGAGTTTCGCTTATATTATCTTCATTTATTTAAATATTACAATTTGAGGTTTTACTCATAAAGTTAAAATAAAAAATAAAATATTTTGATAGAGCCTAAGAACTCACAATACAGTGTACACAGCCCTTGAGGCGATTTTTCACGAAAACGTTGCTCTAAAAATTATAGAGTTATTATAAAAACGTAGAATAACAAAACCTTAGTAGACAAATCGAGATAAAAAGAGTAACAATTATTATAAGCAATAATTATCAGCCTGAAACACTCATCCACATTAAAAAATCTTCCGAGAAAAGATACATGACGCCAACGGGACTTGAACCCGTGCCCTTCTGATTGCCGGTCAGCTGCTCTCCCAATTGAGCTATGGCGGCTTATCTTATACCCGCCAAATGATTCAATATATACTAGTGTTTCATTCAACAATTACTGCTTATTATATATATTTTTTTTTTTCCACCTGAAAACAACCAACTTTATTTTTAATAATAATTGTTACCCTTTGTGCTATGCATACAAATCTTCTCTTAAACGTTAGTTTAACAATTAAAAATAATAATTGAGATAAAAAGAATTTCAATCCACATTTTTCACATGATTGTTTTGAAAAATATGGGTGGAATCACTTTCATCTTAATTTTTCTCATTGACAACTAAATCTGCGGTAGTTATCTTAAGTAAATCGTTTTTTTAATAATATACAGGGACATACTTGACTTAGGTGGCACAACATTAATTACGTGAGCTCAAAAGGTGGGGGGTCCAGCAAAATCTCACGTTTACTTGAAAAGAATTATTACGAAGTGGCCCAAATTTATCTCACCAAGGGGGGGAGGGGTCTATATTGGAAGAAAAACTGTTCACGTACTTAACGCATACCCCCTTACTTTACCAGTAATTTCTGATGTTATTTAAAGTAAAAAATGTAATTGAAATTTTGGCCTCCGGTGACTTTTGAAATATCTTTTTCTTTTGCATTTTTTTTTCTTCTAATACAATTAAAAAAATTTCCCACAAGTCGTTACCAGTCACCCAGCCGAGTAACCAAACAACCCCTCAAGTACGTCCCTTAACACCCTGTATACCTTCAATGTAAATGGGAAAGGTTTGACCATTTGTTGGAAACCAAAATTATTTAAAGTTGAAACAATTTGTGGTGACATTAATGTTAAAAGTAAAGCAGCGAAAGTTGGCTGCAATAAAAAAGCTTAGGATTGAATGTATTTGAGAATCGGTATGCAAACCCACCAGTAAGGAACAGCCTTTGTCTTGTTTAGGCCTACATATTATGTATGACTAGCGGAAGCAGGACAGCGTGTATTATTATTGTAAAAGGATATTGTTGGAAAGCTCTAGGGATGTGATTTTACATAAATTATTATTAAATCGATTATTTTTCTTTGCATGAAAAATCGATTTTTCTTGAAAATTGTTATAATCATCGATTTTTCCTCAAATTAAAATAAACGCATAAAATTTTAATCACAGTTTTATTAATTAAAAAATATTCTATAGAAATAATCAACCGAAATTAAAAGTTTTTATTTAAATAATCAACACAAATTACAAATTGTTCGTTGATTCTATTGACTTAATCTAGTGACAAGTTTGATTATAAACTTCAATTAAACTATATTCAATGCACAAAAGAAATGTCATCTTAGTTAGACGCACATATGGCGTTAATGTCATGTTTTGTTAATAAACATCATAGAGGTTCGCGCTCCGGATTCCGGACTAATGACTAAGCGTAACAGGGCTGCGAATGAAAAAATCGGCAGTGTAAAAAAAAATCGATTACTAATTAATCGATATTTTAGAAAATTAAAATCGCTTAATAAAATCGATTTTTAATTGATTTTTTCATAATCGATTATTTTTTCACATCCCTAAAAAGCTCACAGTGTCCTGTTCATATCGGTTCCAGTTCGATCGGGTGCATGATATCGCGATTGAAATAATCTTTTCATTATTTAAAGTTCGCATCGTTATTAATAGATTTATTTGTGTCAGTTTTTCTTCTACCATTTGTTTGTTTTACTTTTCATCGCTTATTATTTATTTCTTTGAACTACGTATATTTGAAATACATATATAAGATATAGGCAATGGCTGTTGCTGATAATACATGCACAAATCTATCAACATAGATATGTTTTCAATCACCCTAATAAATATATTATTTTCCCTGTATAGTTACGCGCCATGTCCTTTATCTCATGTATGCCTAGTTATTATGACTAGCGGAAAAGGGACAACACGTTTACAGGCTCACTGTGTTAGAATTTTCCAAGAGCGCTTACATTGTCGTTGTTTATTACTAATTTGAATTCAGTTCTGAAAATTGTCACATTCCGATAAACTACATTTTAATAACCCTCAGTATTTTAGTGACAATGAAATAACATAATATTCGGCATGCCAAATTACATTTTATATAACCGAATTCAACACGCTTTGGCTTTGATCTCGGTTATATTGTTATAAAGGTCTAAAGGAAACACGCTGTATATAAGTAATGTACTGTGATGAAGTCAACTTAGATTAATATACCTGTACCTCAGTAGAGATGTGCTACTGATGGCAAGATGCTATTTTATAAAAAATCGGCATAACATATTTCGTCATCTATTAAAAATAATTAATATTAATATTAGATTTGTCAAAGAATGTATATATAAAAATGCAAAAATCAGTCATTTTAAAAACATGTAAGATTACAAAGGATTTTTTAAATATTTATATTGAGGGATCAGTAGGATTTATAGGTCCAATTAGGAGTTCCACCGAGCCAAACCCTCTGATATGAAAATATCTGGAGTCGGTGAATTATTTTCCCATTTGGTCTCTTTGACATGTTGTTCTTGTATTATTTTGTATTTATTATAATATGTACTTATATAGTGCTATTGCATAACGTGGATTGACTAGGTGATCATTTGTGGAAAAGTGCGTGAAAGGGTTAAGTTTTTCCTGCGGGAACGATTTAACCCGGACATGAAATCTGGAGTGCTTAAATTGGATAATTTGTATAGCGCCGTTTTTGTGAAAAATCGCCTCAAGGACGCTGTACAATTTATTAAGAATTCTTAGATTCTATCTAATTTTGCTATTTACCAATAGATATAAAAACATACTTACCTGGTAGGTCACTTCCAATAAACACACTTTAATTAGAAAGTTTATGCTAAGAGAAGATACGGCTTTGCACGCGGAGGACATTCTATTTAAAACATACATGGACATTGCACGATTTTACATTTGCTACCCCCAACATTATTAGTTTTATATTTATTAAAAGATTAGTGACAAAAGTATAGTTGATATTTATTTTGAAAGACTGAAGAATTTAGTACTCTTTAGGGTTGGAGAATGTTCATGAAATGACCTTTAAAAACGATACAATTAAGATTTTTTTTTTTTTTTCCAAATTGGTTATTTACAGTGTCGCTGGCGTTGAAGGTGAAGGTGAAAGGTTTTTGTGTTTATGAATACGACTGTCTGAGAAGGTGAGTTTTAAGTTTAGCTCTAAATTCCGCCGAGTCTGTGAACATTCTTAAGTAATGTGGCAGTCCATTCCAGGCTTTAGGTCCTGACACTTCGAAAGCGCGCTCACCGAACTTAGTATCTGGTTCGGTTAGCAGTTAATTAGTTCTTAGCGCTTTGGTTCCTTTAACCTTCCGATAGCTGATGATGCTGCTGACCTCAGGGTTGGCTGTCGAGAATTGGAATTTTCTGGAATACACATAAGTAAGCCGAAGCCATTCCGTTAAGAGACTTAAATACCACCCAGCAGAGCTTGAACTGGATTCTTTCAGGACATTTGAGCCAGTGAAGATTTTTGAGATGCTCTGAAATATGGGAATTATAAATAGTATAAAGCCAAGTCGCTCCCGCCGTCTGTGCGCTTAGATCTTTTAAACTACGCAACAGATTTTCATGTGGTTTTCACCGATATATAGAGTGAATCATGAGGAAGGTTTAAGTATGTATATAATTTGTCATGGTTTTGTGTAAAATGTTGAAATATATAAAGGGAGCGGGCTGGCCAGCCGGCGGAGGATTTGATATGTATGCAAATTAATAGATGCGTTGGTTTTAAAGGTTGGGTAATGGCGTTGTCAGTAGATGGCAGTCCGGGTCAGCTAGTATTATCATTAAACTAAATAGATAATAAAAATCTAAACGTATTTGTTAGACCAACAGAGTATTCCATGAAATTGACTTGAATAAAATGCCCTGTGAAAAGATCCTTTAGTTTCAAAGGAGAAACCACCTGGGGTCCAATAAAGAAAAAAAAATACTGGTTTATTATTTCAGGTTTGTTTGCGTAGCTAGTCCACTCCGATTCTTTGTTTATTTTTGTCGACCTTAACTATATAGCAAAAAACATGTTTGTCTGGAGTAGTAAAACCGACAAGGTTTAGGCATCACAAACAAATATAAATATACGTGCCGAAGTATAAAAAATCTCCAACCGCCAGTACTGTGCAGTGTGCGTCGTGAAACTTGGAAAGATTTCTATTTCCGAAATTTTTGGGTCAACGAGACCATTTTCGGCTCATGACAAGGGTTGTCAGGTTTTTTCCAAATATATACCGAACAGTGAGCAAAATAAATTTCCCTAGATTTCGGTGGTACCTTAGCAAATCAAAACCCGCGTCGGGGGGCGGGGGGGTTGTCGGACTTTGAAACAATGTAAGTAGTCAAATTATCCGAATAATCACATTTACGCCAAATGAGAGGCTGAAGAGAAAAGTGTGGCACTATAGGTCAGCAGATTGGTTCGGTCTGCGGGCACATTTTAATGCTTTCCCGTGGTCAGCTGTCTGTTTTCGGACTTCGGATCCCTCAAGATGTGCCCAGGAAATTGGTGAAGTCATCACATCCGCGATGGATGGCTTCATCCAATCTACTGTTAAGGAAACTGGTGTAGGCTCAAAGCCGTGGTTCAGTCAACAATGCGCTGAAGCAGTGCGATGAAAAAACGCGGCTTACCGAGCCTACAACACATCTAGAACATCCGAAGACAAAACAGCTTACAACAAAATGGCAAAGGAAACCAAGAGAATCATAAATAGATCAAAATTTGAGCACGACCAGCAGATCAGCAGAAAGCTGGCTGCATGCCCGCATGGCAGCAGGCAATTCTGGTCGCTTGCGGGCTCAATAGGTTGCAATTTCTGCACATCCAGTCTGCCGCCTCTTACCAGACCTGACGGCTCACTAGCAAACACCGCCACCGAAAAGGCTAACTTATTAGGTAAAATGTTTGCGTATAACTCAACCCTCGATGACCAAGGTGCTGTCCCGCCGTCGGTTCCTCACTGCGGTTTTCGTATGAAAAAGCTGAGGATCCGGCATCGGGAAGTACTCCATGTTTTACGAGGGCTTGATGTTAATAAAGCTAGTGGGCCTGACGGAATACCTGCCCTGGTACTGCAGAGGTGCGCTGCAGAAATAGCTCCAATTTTGACGAAGCTTTTTAAAATGTCCCTAAAGACTGGCTCTGTGCCCTCTGGTTGGAAAAAAGCGATTATCCATCCTATTCCAAAGAAGGGTGACCGCTCCAACCCGGCCAACTACCGCCCCATAGCGATTACATCAGTTCTGTCTAAGGTGATGGAACGTGTGATCAACGACAAACTGCTTACATACCTCGAGAAGAACAAAATTATTCAATACGGATTCCGGCGGAACTGCTCGTGCGGTGATCTTCTCGCGTATATGACGCATGTTTGGGGGTGATGCCTGGAACGTTTCGGTGAGACCCAAACGGTTGCACTGGACATCTCCAAGGCCTTTGACCGGGTTTGGCACCGAGGACTTGTCAACAAACTGCATTCTTACGGACTTCCCGTATCCTTGTGTACTTGGATTGCCAACTTCTTGAGGGAGAGGTCGATTCAGACGGTAGTCGATGGTTTCATCTCTTCCTCACACTCGATAAATGCTGGCGTCCCCCAGGGATCGGTTCTGTCTCCGACTTTGTTTTTGTTGCACATCAACGACCTTTTGTCATGTGCACCAATTCACTGTTATGCGGATGACAGTACAGTTCATGATAGCTTTTTGTTTGACAAGCCCCAAAGGGCTCACAAACTCCAACAGCTCGTAGGGCTTTAAAGCAAAGAATGGACGGTTACCTCGAGAGTGTTTTCTCTTGGGGTAAGAATAATCTCGTTGAATTTAATGTTTCAAAGACCCAATCTTGTCTGATTACGTCTAAAAGGGATCGAAATGAAAATCTAGTCTCTTTCAACGGAAGCAATCTTCCGAACAGGCCCTCCATTGATATGCTTGGTGTAACCCTAAGTGACCAGCTCAGATATGGGGGCTCCGTCGAAGCCAGAGTAAAGTTAGCCTCCCAGAAACTGGGCGTACTGTATAGGGCCCGCAGATACTTTAATAGTGCACAACTGCTAACCCTATACAAATCGCAAGTGCGTCCCACGGTTGAATTTGGCAGCCACCTCTGGTCTGGAGCTCCAAAATACCTGAAAAATACCCTCGACTCTGTGCAGAAACGGGCGGTCCGTTTGATAGATTCTCCCAATTTAACAGACGGATTGCAATCTTTAGAGCACAGGCGTCGGGTGGGAATGCTATCCTTGTTCTGCCGGTATTACAATGGAAGATGCTCCGAGGAACTAGCATCATTGATCCCTTCGGCACCGGTGCATAGTCGGGAAACACGCAAAACGCGTGCCCAACATTTGTACACGGTTGACATTTGTCACATGAGAACGGGTCGTTTCTTCGACTCGTTCTTATGTTCAACAGCTCGGCTGTGGAATGATTTGCCGGCCTCTGTGTTTCCTCCTTCCTACAACATAGGTATCTTCAAGACCAATGTTCATTCCTTCCTCTCCTCAAAAAGACCCTCCACACAGCATCCCAGATGACATAGGCCCTGAGGGAAATTATTTTCCTCAAGGCCTCCTGTGTGGAGTTAATGTAAAAAAAAAAACGCAAGTACGTAGTCACCTGATGTGTAACACCGCACAAACTAAGTAGGGATGCTACGCAACATCTTATTATTATTCAACATCGTTTATTAGGGAGAAAAATTAATCAGAAAAAATACCGAACCGCCAATACTTCGGTATTTTTGTCATACCGAACACCGATCACGGTGCTAAAATACCGAAACCTGGCAACCCTGCTCATGACATAATTTTGTAGAGCTTTGAAATTTATCAATGTAACTGACAAAACAATCAAAACGTAATATTTAATAGAAAAATATTATACATAATTACATATAATTATTTTGAAATAGAGAATGGAAGAAGAAGTCGGGGACGCCCGAGGAAGACATGACACGATCAAGTGAATCAGATACTTGAGTCGGGCCATGTCAAAAGTCAGAATAATAGAAGAGAATGTATGGGACGACGTATGAATGTGATTGAGGCAAATACTGTATGCCAAGACCGATTTGTTTGCCGGTCCGTCCTCTCTGCCTACCCCTGCGAGGAAACGGCGTGAAGGTTAGTTGGTTAGTTAGTTAGAGACCTTAAGTAGAGAAGTAAAAAAAAAGCAAGCTTGGTTTTTCCATCTTTCCACTTTTCGTGACTTTATATCACTTTTCAGGTGTTCTGTTTTGCCCATTTTATTGACTTTTTAGTTCAATTTTGGATTTAGTTCAAAATTACATAAATCTGTCCGGAAGAATGTTTTAATCCTTTTTTTTATATTCATAGATTTCAATATACATAGGTAATCGAAAGTTGATAATTTTAAAAAGATATATTCTTTACAAGTTGTAATAGGTTCTATTATTTTTACATCAAATGACAGACAACAAAGCCTTTGGCAAAATTTTCATTTAGGCATTCGTAACAAACCACCAAACTAACCACCACGCCTTTTCTCCGCAGGGGTAGGCAGAGAGGACGGACCGCCGAACAACTCGGTCTCTCATATTGACATTCTGACTCTTGACATGGCCCGACTGAAGTATTGATCGTGTCATGTCTTTCCCGACTTTTTCTACCATTCACATTCACCTGAAGCCAGTGAGACTATGGCATCCCCAATTGAGGTATCTTGGAGGCTAAAGGTATTGGGGAGGGAAGGAGATGAGGAAGGTAGGGAAGTACCTTATTATTCAGATCTAGTCACCAAACACGCAACGTTTCAAATCTGATTGTAGGTCTTATACCAGGGCGATACCGAGAGTATCTTCCACTCTGGAACGTGCCGCTAATGTACCTTTATATTATTAAATTTTGAAGTAACACAAATCAGTCAAATAAAATAAGACTAGGACCCCAGGGCCTCTAGCACAGTCGATCGATAAGGATTGATAAGATAACTTTTGGTAACTTGTCATCGTTCCCTTGGACAACTGCAGATCGCTAACGTACAAACAGCAATTGACGTACAAACGAACACTTAGTAATTGTGAACTGTTACGTATTCGTTGGCGATCTGTAGTCATGCTAGGGAACAATAAGAAGTTACCGAAAGTTATCCTATCAATTCTTATCGAGATGAAATTTTTTTATCGATTTCTTGGCGTGGCGTTTTACTTTTACTGGTCACATTTTCATCAATCTGGGTATTCTAGAGCACCTGACTTTGGTATTCATGGCATTCAAATAACTAACGTTTTAGAGTAATTTCTGGTACCAAAATAAAATTACCAAACATAGGCACTTCTAGCATTGACCCCCATATATATTCTCCCTACACTCCTTTCTTTTTACACTCGCTCTACATGCCTAAATTATCTATGCGTCCATTTATTAATGTTACTTATTGCACAGGCAGTCATCATAATAATAAGATATACGAATATAAAAGAAGCTTAACAATTAAATTAGTCATAATAGACCTGATATAGTTTTACATGACAAAATTAAAAAAATAACTTATATCATTGATGTAGCTATTCCAAATTCCTGTAATATTCAAAAAACTGTTTCTGAAAAAATTAGAAAATACACAGATTTAGGAAATGAGATTAAAAGAATTTGGCATTCTCGGACTATAAAAATATTACCATTTGTTATTTCGGCTACTGGCATTATACCTAGGTCTCTGATTCCAAATTTAGGCGTATTAGATTTGTCAAAGAATTTATATATGAAAATGCAAAAATCGGTAATTTTAAATACATGTAGGAGTACAAAAGATTTTTTAAATATTCATATTGAGGGATCAGTAGGATTTATAGGTTCAATTAGGAATTCCACAGAGCCGAACCCTCTGATATGAAAATATCTGGAGTCGGTGAATTATTTTCCCATCTGGTCTCTGGTAGGTTGACATGTTGTTCTTGTATTGTTTTGTAATTATAATACTTATATAGTGCAATTGCATAACGTGGATTGACCAGATGATCATTTGGGAAGTGTGTGAAAGGATTTAGTTTTTCCTGTGGGGAAAATTAAACCCGGACATTTAAATCTGGTGCATAAAATTAAAGTCTTAACTTTTTAGTAGGGTCTTAGTAGTTAAGAATTAAATCATTTAATCCATTTTTTAATCCATTTATAACCAGATTTTCACTAACAGATGATTTTATTAGTTTACTTTAGAAACATGTTCAGGTGTTTACATAAATCCATGTTATACAATATTCTACATATTTTTATTCATAATTACTAAGTAACCTTCATATAAATTCCCTGAAAAGGGGCGTTATATAAAATAACCAATTATGATTCGAGGCACGTGAAGCTTACCCAAATTTGACATCAAAATACACGTGTCTCTGCCACGTTTAAGGGTCAAGGAAGTCAATTTCTAAGTAGGTGCGCTGATGATCCAATTAGGTTACGAAAGATCACAAGGGATTTGAGCTCGCCTTAGAATTTAAAGTACATATAATCATGTAACTAATAAAGTGACTTAACTAAAAAATTAGATAACAGAGAAAATACTTCTTGTGCAAAATCTTGACAAAAAGCGAAACATCCGTTTTTGGTGTCCCACTAAAAGTACCCGAACTATGAGATCTGGAGTCAAAATTTGTTCAGGTGTTTCTGTGTGGATTTTCTAAGTCATTGAATCATTTTAGATCACTAAGTCATCTACGTCAAGATACATGAACTGCCAACTCAGAATGTGACCGGCCAACTCGGAATGAAACCAACTCAGAACCATCTCAGAAAGGTCATAAAGAGTGATGATAAAAAAATTTATTAAATAGGTTACGTTAGGTTAGGGTTACCGGCTACTTAATTTTTTTTTTCATAGCTTTTAATGACATTTCAAAGAGTTGGTGAGTTGCCTTCATTCTGAGTTGGCATGGGACCAACAGACAACCAAAACTAGTACCTATGTTTGGTATGATCAGTTTTAGTTCCATAATTTTCGAATGTTTAGTAAGAAAAAGTGACATCTTTATAAACGACGCGACGTACATTTAAAAAAGGGGTTTACGACGGAACTCTCGGTGGCAGGAATCCTGGACACGACACTATTGGAATTTTTTTAACAATAGCTCCGCACAAGAGGCCTTGTGGAAAAAAATTTCTCCTTCGGGGTCTATGTCATCTTTGGGGATACTGTGTGGAAGGTCTTTTTATAGAAAGGAAGGAGAGGAAGTTCTGGAAAGCAAAAAAGGTATGAGGGGTAGGTAGGAATCTGGGATCAGTGTGTCCAGGAGTCACCGACGTACGAATCCATCCCTCCCACTACGGCGCAAGGTGATGGGTCGAGAGAGTCCGGCTGGAGAAATCAAAAGGTTTCCCTCAACCAGTATCACCCTATCCGGCCCGCATCCGCCGCCAAGTCCTAGATAAACCGCATCCCATTAACCCGGGCACTCCTGTTACGTCACCAAACATAGCGAACCACTTGGGGTGACCTAAGGCAGGTTAGTTATCAAATAAATGGTTCCCAGGGTGGCTGTACCCATACCCCCTCCCAAGTTGAATTGTATTGTAATAATTATTATCTCGTAACTGTGTTCTTAATATAAAATGTCGCCATGACGTGACATGGTTTACCTAATCGCTTGTACTAATTTTTATTGTATTATGCAGTTGCCTTGGTACCAATTTCGCAGCGCTATTGAATAAAATTAATTAACACAAGTAGTTGAACAACACGTGCAAATATTAACACCACTTGTATGTTAATTAGTTATTGAGGCCCTTACAACGAAACGCTATTTTTCTTATTTTGCCTGTGCTGCATCCATTCTTACATCGTCTTTCCACCTCTGGCTGGGTCTTCCCACTTATTTAGTTAGTTCTTTTGCCTTGGTCTACCCATACCTCTAAAAAATACCTTCGTATATTATGTGGTATTCAGCGCAATTTAGAGCTAAACTTAAAACTCATCTTTTCAGACAGTCGTATCCATAGGTTAAAAAAAACTTTCACCTTCGCCTTCACGGCTCGCAACATTGTAAATAACTAAGTGTGTAAAAGCAAATTCTTAAAATTCTCCAGACTTTAAAAATAAATATATACTCAACTTTCGCATTAATCTTCTGTTAAATATAAATATAAATGTAAAACCCATGCAATGTCCAGTGTTTTTAATATAATGTCCTCCACGTGCAAAGTCGTATCTTCCCCATAGCATAAGCATAAACTTTCTAATAAAGTGTGTTTTATCGGAAGTGTCCTGCAGGTAAGTATGTTTCTGTATCTATTTGAAAATAATAAAATTAGATAGAGCCTAGGATTCATAATAAATTGTAAAGCGCCCTTGAGGTGATTTTTCACAAAAACGGTACTATACAAATTATTATTATGTTGCATGGGCTTTCTTCCTATTTTTCCAATGATCTTTATTTAGGGCCCGGAGGTTCTTATTTTTTTGAATTATGTCGTTCGTTATGTAAAATTACTAGCTTATTTAATGAACGAATTGAACTAATGACGCTCCTAGAAATGAAAGAAGCCGCATAAGAGATCCATGGACTTAAATAATGCACAATCAATCTTCCTTTCGAACTTTGAGAAACGAAAATGGTTGAAATAATATGAACAAAGACTTCATTAACTAATAACTCCGGTTAGGACCAGTTGCATCAAAAATAGTTAAAGTAAGGTTTAAACTTAAATATTTAAACTGCGTTTAAGCCCTAACTAAAGTTAAGCTGTAATTCAATACAATTGAGTTGCACCAACATTAAAAAAAGTTAGTAGTGTTGCCATCTAAATAGCTTCGAATTTTCTTTGGATTTGATATATTTTAACGAAAATAAATATTTTGATCTTGAAGAGTTTTACTTTTCATGTACTTTTGTTACTTAAATTTTAATTTTTTACTACCGGTTTCGACACACCGGTGTCATTCACCAGCAAACTTAAAACTAATTAAAAAATTCTGTTCAAGGACAGTAATGATTACATTTAATTAGATGGGTGAGAGAAAAACGGTGGGAGGAGTCAACATTACATGGAAACATTGTTAATAAGGGTGCTATTATTTTATTAAGTAAATTACCTTTATAATTTATTTCTTTTTAGTTAATTTCTAAGGTTTCTAAGGCGCACAAATTAAAATATGTATTTATATTGGAATGTTTAAACTTAGTTTTTTCTTTGTTGTTTTTCTACGGCCTGTCTCTATTAAATGGTTAGCAAACTCGGAATTGTTATTATTTCGTTAACAAAGTTTAAAGAAATAAATGTCAATTATTATAAATTATAAGCAATTATCAGCCTGAAACACTCATCTACATTTAAAAAAAATCTTCCGAGAAAAGATACATGCCGCCAACGGAACTTAAACCCGTGTCCTTCTGATTGCCGATCAGGTGCTCTACCACTGAGGTATGTCGGCTTATCTAATACCCGCCAAATAATTCAATATATACTAGTGTTTCATTCAACAATTACTGCTTATTACATTTTTCCACCTGAAAACAAACAACTTTATTTTTGCGAGAGAGGCATTGCTAGTGCCAAATCTCTCGCTAGGTGGCGACGAGACAAATTATGTCTACATTTTTTGGTGAAATACTTTAAGTTATCAAATATTAATTATTATTTTTAATTGATAAACTAACGTCTAATACAAGATTTTTATGAATAGCACAAATGGTAACAATTATTATGAGCAATAATTATTGCTTTATCAATTAAAAATAATAATAAATAAATGTCAGTTTCTATTTTACGTTTCTTTTAGAAAGATTTTCACGTAAGTACACGGTTGTTCGACAAAATTTACACCACCTTTAATAGTAAGACCGGAAGTATTTACCTACTGCAAATAACAAATACCTACAACCAGTTGGCAATAATAATTAATCCTGAATCCCTCAAAAAGACTTGACCCTTCTTGAAATATTCGTTAAACCGTTTTGAAATTATACAAATTATACAAATATGACGTCTCGTCTTCTCGGACATAGCGCCCTTGGGGTGAATTTCACAAAAAAAGCGCTATACAAATTATCCAATTATTAGTATTACTGTAGAAAATGACTTTGCGAGCTAATAAAATAAGTTGTGTTGACTAGCTGTGCAATATTAATGACATCAGAACTATCAACGTTCGCGAGTTTTACTACAACAGCTCACAGACACTCGTATTCTGTTTTATAGAGTTAATGATTTGTGTTGAAGTAGGTAGTCATGTGTACATTTTCATTAATCATCTGGCGGAATAATAGACAAAGAAAAATCTTTCAAATCTTTGAAAATCGAAGCCGATCATGAAAAAAATTGATAGCCTAATAAATCTATCAACGGCTTATAAATCTTATGATTCATCTCGTGTATTATTTATTTGAAAAACGAAGGCGTTCTAATTTTGAAGATTGCTGTTCTTTGTTTTGAATTAGGAACAGCTGTTTAGACACGTGCGCGCGCATCCTGGTGGGATTTTGTGAGGGGGGAATATCAAAGTAGGAAGCAAATAACACCTAATCGACCAACTATGTTAACGACTTTCGTCATGCTCTGCTATCTTTGTTAACTGTTTCAAACGTCATTAAATCTGAATAGTCCAACTGAAATTTCATCTTTCTGAGATTTCTTTACATTAGTCACACTTACGTTTAAATATTTTCTAAGAAGTTTTTTCTTTGATGATTTTTAAACACAACTTGTAAAATATACCTAACTTGTTTGTTTTTATATCGACGAGATGAAAAACTTGTTTATCATAATAATTCGTAATATCAAAGTAAGGGCGTGAACTAACAATAGGTGTTTTTTTTTTACTTTTCGGCTAGTAAGTGCCCACAAAAGTGGACAAAGATTTCACATCAAGAAAGTAAGTCCGTAGGTAAATAGTGAGTTAAAGATAAAACATTTAAGAGGATGTTTATTCAGTATTTGATAGACGGCGAGATAAAAATAAGACGTCGTCTCAACACAAATACTAGGTGAATCCGTGCACTTAGTCGTATCTCGCAAGGTTGGAACAACATTTTAGCAAATTAATGAACAATAAAATTGAAACAATGTAATAGTCACTTCTTCTAATAGTGCAAAATTATTTTGTGGTAACATTTTAAATTCAAATTATATTTATTATTAAATTAGTTATCTATTAATTTGAATGTAATAGTGTTTACTTACCTAGTAATTTCAGAGGCGTCCTGGCAACGAAGTGTGGAGGGGTGTTTGGAGTATCATTGGCTGTGACTAGATTTTGAGTTCCTGCCACTAAAGATTCCCTCCTCATTCTCGTATAGGCTGTACCCAAGGACTCGTATCTGTTCAACGTTGGCTTAGGCCTGACCGAGTCTCTCCTCAGGAACCCAAAAGACTGAGCGGACCCAATTGCCAGGGAATTCTTCCTAGAATGCTTCATATTTGCGTACTCTGCCAAAGAGCAACGTCTGGACAAGCGTGCATCTGTTTCTTCAGCTGTTTCCTTCTTGTTTTCTTTAAACACATCTAGTAGAGCTGTCATGCCTAGGTAAAGCACAAACACCAGCATCAGTTCTATCACAAGGGTTTTCAGAAGGTTTACTTCTGTTGTTTTTGGCTTCACGTGGTATTGGTGGCAACATTCGCAAGGGGGCTCCTCTGGTTGCTTGGAATAAGGATCTCTCGGCAAGAAGACGTGCATTGCATCGCACACCCCTTCGTGTTCAAGTAACCGCTCATTAATAGACAAGGGATGCTCCGACTTTATATGATTCAGATCCACTTCAGCGACATTACTCAAATCCTTGTACTGAAAATAGTAATATACTTTTAGGAGTGAAAAAGCCGCGCAGGAACAAACCAGAACGCGCCAAGCAACATCTGTGTTTTTGTGCGCTCTAAACAGACCTATCCCCAGGTCTAACATCTTAGTTAATCCGTACAATCGTATGGTGTTCGTTATCCAACAGATGGGGATATAATGTGGTGCACGCTGCATGGGGATAGTCGAACAGTGCGCCCGACTGTACCGCCAGCCGAGCTCTTATCGCGTTGTTATCAAAACAATAACGCACAATCAGTCTCACATAATCGCAATGGCAGACACAATAACAATTCGCCGTTAACCGTTAACTCACTGGCTTTAATCAACTTTTAGACAGTAACACTGTAACCATTTGTCAGTCTCTGTATCGAACGTTTGAATTCCTTTGTTTTGATGAGCGGGGCCGCGCGCCGCCTGCCGACATGGGGCGATGTACGAGTAGCTAGCGGTAACGACCGACGGCTAGGGAGAGCGACTGAGAATTGGCCGGACGAGGAACGGGACGAGGTATAATAGAGGTTTCTTCCGTTTCTTCGTCTGCGCACAAATTTGCGCAGAGCCCAGTGCCCGGGTGACATTTGCCTGACATTAGAGCTACCTGCATCCCTTCGAAACCTCCGACCGAACTGCATAGGTACTTAGCGCTCAGGTATACGGGAACCCAAGCGCTTCATACCCTTACTAGGCTCACGTGTAAACAAAAATGAATGTTAGATTATTGTAGCGAACTAAGAAATGAAAACGCCTGAAAAAGATCATTTGTGAAAGTAAATTCATCAATTCTTTCAGTCTTATTCTGAAAGCGTAATATTTTGTCGTTTTTCAATAATTATGAAACACTGTTAAAAGTCTATTAATGTTTCAGGAAAATGCGAATTTTTACCATACCACCCCTAATGAAATAGAATTGGGTACCTAAATAAGGTGCGGGGCCTGAAACTACGTAGTAGTAATAATAGTAGGGAAGTAATAATATATAACGTATGAGAGTGCAGGGCCTGATGAGGTGCAGGTTGCAGGGCCTGAAACTACGAAGCAGGCCTACAATATAGTAGGTAAGTAATAATATATAACATACCCAATTGCGACATTTCAGTGACAATAACTGAAATTAGGATCCTATTTTTTATTGACCCATTTAACAGTGGGTACTTTTACAAAAACATTATTTGGTAATGTGGGCCTTACTACTCTTACTAGGAACTTACTCACGCTGAGAACCCCATTTTATAATTTTGTTAAGATTCATTAAATATGTATATACTTGTAAATAAAATGCTACACATACATGTTAATTCCGGTACTAAAACCTTGAAATATACATGCGAGTATTATTATTCATGACTAAAACACACATATTACAAAGGGTAATAATAATATTATACTAGCGAGTTACCGCTATGCGTTGCAATGCCACTAATAAAGAAATTGTTTTTCCCTGCGTGTCTATTCCCATCGTTCCCCTTCCACCTCCCCTTCCCCTTCCATGTCCCCTTCCCTTCAAGTTTTCTCCCTCCACCTTCCCTCTCCCCTCTCCCGCGAACCCCCCTCCCGCTATCCTATCACCTCTTCCGCGTTCAATATATTCAATCCCGGTACATTCAGATTTTGAAAAAAAAAATCAAAATTCATTTTTCATATACAGTGGGCCATAAAGTTTCGCGGATTTGAAAAAATCACAATAAAAAAGTAATGGTCATATTGACATAATTTTTTTTTATTAGAGTAAGAAAACATGAAAAATTTACTTTAAAAAAATTAAATCATCAAGGTGTGACCCATCTCGACGCATCTTGAATTGTCTCTCTTGCTCTGTGCGTGGAATGGTAGTCATTTCTTGGATGATGATTTCTTTCAATTGGGCAATAATTGCTGTTGGTTTTTTTTTTAATTATTTATTACAAGATTATACATTCATATATATATATAACTAGCTGACCCGTCGAACTTCGTACCGCCTCAGAATCAATAACTGTTGTTAACTTAGTAGATGAATTAATTTATTTTTATTTTTATTAATTACACAATGAAGCAATAGGCCACTTGCATCACATTTAAAAAAAAAATTCAGGTTTAGGCAAATATTCTAAGACATTCTGTATTTTTTTTTAAATCGTATTTTTGAAACCCTGGCGATTTATTGAACATTTCAATCCGAAAAATCAGACCATTTTTTATAAACCGGAAAGACGGGACATAATTTTATAGGTGCGAAAAAACGATAATTATATAACCGAAAATCATTTTTAAAAAAAAGAACGTTTTCCACACGAATAACACAGGAGAATAACGAGGCATACCAAAAATATTAAATTTCATGAATATTTTTTTTCCTTGATCCATCTTATTGATCATAAATCATTATAATGTTCAACGTCTATATTACTAAATCAAATGTAATATACTTGTACTTGTAAATTATACTAATAATAAGAATATAATAAAATTTGATTTTGTTAAAATCCGCACCATTATCATTATACTTCTAAAACACGTACGGACAACGTAAAATGTACGGGGTTCTCTTCTTAACATCTGTCAAAATATCAAACCAAATGATACGTTCGCAGAGAACAAACAATAAATCTAGTGAACGTTAAATGACAAATTAAAAAATTCGCCTGAAATCAAAGTGATGCCATATAAAAATAAAAATAAATCAGTGTGGAATTATATAAAATTAATAGGAACATTTTGGGAGACGGGACATTTTCATGTCGTTAGGAGTTATGTTAGGAGTCATTTGGATTACGCGTCGTTCCTCATCGACTCTTGGACATGTGATGAGACATCCAGAGAAGTACGAGATCTTGCATTTCATAATGCAGGGAAAGATTGCCGGACGTCGGGAAGAAGGAGAACATCATGGCTGAAAAACCTAAGACAGTGGTTTGGCCAGTCTACTGTAGAGCTGTTTCGGGCCGCAGTAAACAAAGTCCGCATAGCCAACATCATAGCCAACGTCCGTTGAACGGATAGGGCACAAGAAGAAGAAAAATATAGACAATTCACATACATAGTAACATACGAGTATATTGATTACATTGCCATACAGTCAATAATAAGTTTTTTCTGATGTGCATCGCGCATCTTCTTGTAAGAATTAGATATCCTTTTTTTCGCAATTACCATTACCATTTTGATTACCAGTTTTGTTAGTAGATTTTAACTACCTAATATTTCAATTTCATGTTATCAAAATTTTGTATGAAACCATGAGAGAACTAATATTATTATATACTTACACTTTTTCTTATTCTCTTCTTCCCGTTAATGTTGTGTTAGATTTTCAAAAGATCCGCCTCGGAAAATAACAAAAAAGGGGAATAATTCAATCCACACTTTCTTTTACAAATAATGTTTATTAGCAAATCATTGGTGCCCGAGTTTACTGCACCCACACAGTATTGGAAATAGGAACAGGAAGTGTTTTGTTTTAGTTTCCAGAGATCCAAAAAATAAAACAAGTCCGGTGTAAGAGTAATTACACTAATTTTTTAGTGAAAATTCCGCACCAAGAGCCATTAACAAGCGGCCGAGAATTTAAATTTCGTACCCTTGCAACTTTACAGGGCGGTTCCGATGAGAAAGATTAATTATTCTCCATACCAGCATAATAACTCAATATCGATTTTATTTCATTCAAAATTTGCTTTGATAAATACCTACATTCAAAAATGCTCTCACACGTGAAGGTAAAACTATTAACATTGTGTACTTTTGTAATTATTTTATATTTATAATTTTTTTTATAATTTATAATTTTTAAAAACGTAATATCAACCATGTAATTTTTTTTAAAACATATTAGTTTGTAAGGCCGTAAATAAATAGACAAACTAAAGTTTTTTTTGTCACAAAATAAGGGCGCGGATATATTTTTAATAATTTTTGAACTAAAATGAAAATTCTGAAAAGTAACTTTCCCAAATAATTTATTGATTTATTTTAGTGCATGATTATATGACTTGAAATGTATGTTGTATAATACAAAATTTTGTTTGAAAATTTAACAAACCTGCCAACGACCTACGATAAAACCTTGTTGTGCTAAAAGTAAACATATTTTCTCAAAATTTAAAACATAGCTTTACTAGATAAAAGAACAGTCTTTCGAAATGAATTTATAATTTTTTTGTGTCATTACGTCAAAAAATTTGATTTTAAAATGACGTATTTCCGGTTTTGTCTGGTTATAACTGCTCCCAACTTCCCGGAGTCAGTGGGACTATGGCATCCCCAATATTTGGGGTATATTGTGAAGGCGGAGAATTTGGGAAAACGAAAACTAGGACGATACGTTTCGAATCTAAATGATAGTCTTTCACCAGGGCAAGACTAATATAAAAGTATAGGTACCTATATAATATTAGGATATTATTGGGACCAAGATTAAGGACTCGAAGCTCAGATAGTTTGGCATGTACCTACATATAGTGAATGAATAAAGGAGTATAGTGGATGATGTCCCGGGAAGAAGTGCAACGACCAAGTGAATGAAATATAATAATTATAATTTAGTGTGAAGTGCCGTTTCCGTAGTTAGTTATACTAAATGGAAGCAAACAATGTTTTCCAAGGCAGATGGTGTTCCACCCTTTGGGCCTACTTCTGTGATGAATAGGGAAAAAATAGTAAACTGTAGTAAATTTACGAATTATTTGGCAGCGGGAATGGTAACAGCGAGGCTTCGACATATTCTCCCTAATCTACATATTATATGATACTAGCTACTAGCTGATCCGGAAAACGTTTTTCTGCCATATAAATTATTTCTAGTGAATAAAGTTTTAAAAAATAACGAATGTATCGTAAGTGTGTGGGGATGGGATCTATGACAGAAAAGAATGGAGCGCTGAAGACGATGACCGCCGATAAAAACAAAACAAAAAAAAATCATAAAATTTTGCAATTCGATGTATTTCATTAAAGTAACGGAAATATTCATTGTTTGATCTCTTGAAAGTTATATGTAAAGTGAAAAAGTGTAATATTTTTTATCCTAAATAAGAAAATGAAATAAAGAAAATCAATATTTATTTCGAAGAGCAATAATTGAGGGTACGATATTTTTTGTGTACAGATGAGGCGGACGAAGCGCCATCTGTCATTCAACAACATAAATAATTTCGGTCTGTTTGAAATACGAACGACGGTTAAATTTGTTCATTCAAAAATACTAAAATCGCGATTAAAAAAGGGAGAGTGGGGGTAGGATGGTGAAAGTTTGGGGTTATATGTATTTTTTTATTCCAAATAAAAAAAATAATATAAAAAATAGGAGTGCGACCACAAACACCGTGGCAAGAGATTTTTATATACGAGAGATTATGTCCTACTTCTAACTTTGCTTCATTCATTTATTATGTTTACTGTATACGTACTGTTCATTGTCTCTGTCTTTTGTTTTTATAATTTCGTCTAATAGATATTGTATAATTGACAGTTAGATAATCAGTAAAATAAATAAATAAATAAAGCATTTTAGACCGTCTGGTGTCCGGTCCTGGTCCTGGAGTGTTATTGAATTTCAATTCGAAGTAAGTGCATTATTGAAATGAAGTGTGATATTTATAGATTTCTTGTGAATTCCAATGTGGACGATAATTTTTTTACAATAAGTGTTTTTACTGTTTGACAGTTTTGTCACTGTACCGTTAATTATACGTTTTCTTATGTATAACGTTAACTGTAGGCACGTTCTGTAGTGTAGTGTTGTTGTGTACAATTCGTACAGTTGTGATATTTGAAAAGAACATTAGAATAACAATACAGGGTGTCCGGGGGAAAAGTGCATTAACTTCGGGAGGTGATTCTACATGATAGTATAAGTAAAAATGATAAATAACTTTTAGGGGTAGTTTTGTGGAAAGATAAAATTAGACCGGCGTATGAGGCTAGCTTTTACGGGTTAAACACAACCATGCGCGACGATCGTGCTCGGCAGGCTCTCGGCAAGTTAGGTCGTACCTCAGAGCACTAAGGATTTTTAGTAGGTAGGTACGTCGTTTTGTATAGGAAAAAAAGTTGAAATTTCGGAAAAAGTTGTTAATCTTTTTTACTCCTACCATTATGTAGAATCACCTCCAGATGTTAATACACTTTAACCTCGGACACCCTGTATACAGTATGCGCCAAACTTTAATGCCGACCTGAACTTAATTCGATTCATCTCGTGCAGATAGTCACTTTACTGACTTTACGATGACCGTAAGCGAAAGAGAAAGATGCGTAAAGCATGCGCTCGGTAGAGAAAGGCGTGGGTAGGAAGGATGCCGCTTTTCTGACCTTAAACTAGCCTGTCCAATATTTTGTAATGTTTTGGATAAATTTTGAAGGTATTCTTTTCTCTTTTTGTAACTATACATACTACGACGGCTGTCCGTAAAATAAGGTGCTGCGGTCGCTAGCGGAAGTTCCGTCGCGAACGGCTGCCACGCCGAGACTAAGTGTCACAGAGCACGCAGCGTGGTGGGGATTTGGCGTAGGGGAACTAGGCTATACGCCAGTATTGCCGGATCTCTCGTAAAATTGTTCCTCGCGACCGCAACACCTTGGAGACCTTATTTTACTGACAGCCCTCGTACCTACAATCAGTATTACTCCCAAATACTTTATCTCAAACATTTTATTATTTCCAAATATATACGAGTAGCTTAAGTAAATAGACTGGCCCACCAGTTAGACCCGAGATTATTTCTCTACTAACTGGGTAATTTAAAACTGTTAATGAATGATAATATGAAACATATTATTATTGTGTAAAAATAATTTTCTAATTTACAATAAAAATAAAAATAATATTTTGTTAATGACAGATGTGCCACACGCAGCTATAAAGATGTGGCTTGGCGTATTTCGGCATATCGCTCGCCGAACATTCCTAAAGGGAATATATGGCGAGCGATATGCTGAAATAGGCCAAGCTACATCTTTTTATCTGCGCATGTGGCAACGCATGATTTATTTATTTATTTAATACAAACGGCATAAGTATGCCATAAACATTAATTACATGTCACAAATTCATATTCAAAATATTAGTAATGGTAAAACAGTGAATGTATGACAGTTAATTGTGACAATACATTGGGAAGTGACACCAGAGATACATTTACATGCAAAAATCTATAATAAAAATTTTTGATGTGAATTATAAGTGCATTATTTGGTAAACATATTCATTTATTATAATCCTTTATAAAGCATTTTCTGTGTACATTGTAAACTGAAATATATGGTCATTATAGCTTGCATGCCTCCTTTGACGGCCTCCGTAGTCCAGTGGGTAAGACTCTTGACTCACAATCCGGAGGTCGCGGGTTCGAACCCGGCATGCGCAAATAAATTTTATTTGATTAATTTGTGTTATTTCACAATCAATTCATTAAAAATAATATATAGTATATTTGCGGCATGTTCCAGAGTGGAAGATACTATCAGTATCGCCCTGGTGTAAGACCACCATTCAGAATTGAAACGTTGCTTGAAAATGGCTTTAGCCGTGTTTAGTGACCAGATCTGAATAGCCAGGTACTTCCCAACCTTCCCCTCCCCACTACCTTCAGCCTCACAACATACCCCAATTGGGGATGCCATAGTCTCACTGGCTCCAGACGGGAGCAGTTGAGATTCTTGTGCGGTATTCACTGTAAAAAAAAAAAAAAAAAATGCATAACGATTTTAAATTATTAGCATCATCTGGTTTATTTCATAAAGGCATAAGAATCAGATCTTGTAAACATTTCTGATTATTTATCATTTTATATAACAGACGGAAGCATGATCCACATCGAACTAATTACAATATTTTGATAACGTGTAGGTACAAACGAATGCACCCTTTCTACTATATATGTATATTCAACATTTCTTGTAGAAATTTTACGATGCATTTATCCAATCGATAGGTATATTATATTGGTTGGGCGTTTACATAATCATAGCTACACTTAACTACATACATCTACATATATCATAGACTCTGTGCTTGTAGCTTGATTGTCACATGTACCTTACCTATCCATTCCTAGCATGTTCCTTACCTATCCAATCCCATTCCTATGTTTCTGTCAATTTTTGTAACCATAACAATCAGTGTGTCGTCAATCGAACCTCGCCATGAAAGGATACAATTTTACGATGTGGCATTCTTTACCCGCATATCAAAAGTTAATAACGCGAACAATAATAAACAAGTATATGAACAAAAGCCACCCATGAGAGAAGAAAGTAACACAAGATTCCTCAGTAAGTCCCTTCCTTCCTTTATGTGCATTCATTTTTACTTGTGCAGTGGTCTATCATACACTCAAAAACACATACAAGGTCCTTCGACATTCATTCACACAAAACACATCGTTCAAAAACACTTCTCGCAAAATTATTCATATATTAATCAATTTTGTTCACATAACTTACTACACCAAAAACTTTAAAATATTGGCATAACCGGTCCTCCGCTAAAGTGGTTCCTCAGTTACATTGAAAATAGACAACACATAGTAAAAATAAACAAACACAGCAGTGACAAATTAGATATCAAGTATGGAGTACCGCAAGGCAGCGTCTTGGGTCCCATACTATTTCTCATCTACATAAATAGTCTAACTGAGATAAACTTAGGTAAAATAGACTACAAAGTAATCAGTTATGCAGATGACACAGCAATTTTGTTCAAGGCGCAATCATGGGAAAAGGTTTTCAAAAACACAGAAACAGCGATGATTGAAGTAAATAAATGTCTACAAAATAATCTACTAACACTCAACATTTCAAAAACAAAATACCTTACTTTCAGCAAAACAAAGGCTGGTCAACCACACTGCCATCCACAACTTCATCTTCACCCCTGCACCAATACTATCTCAAATAACACATGCTGTACTTGTGACAAAATTGATCACGCGGATAATATTAAATACCTAGGATTAACTGTTGACCATAAACTAAAATGGGATCTCCATATTAATTTACTTACAAAAAGAATACGGAAACTATCATACATCATCAAAACTATACGAAACATCATGTCCTTAAATCAATTAAAAAATGTATATTTCGCACTTTGTCAAAGTATTCTAACGTATGGTATATCAGTATGGGGAGGAGCAGCAGATACTTACCTCAATCCTCTTAAAATAAATCATAAAACAATAATTAGAATTATGTTTAAAAAACCTTACCAACATCCGACAGAACAGCTAATGATTCAAAACAAATTACTAGACATAAATAAACTATTCATTAAAAAAATCATCTATGTATTAAAAAAACTGTATTAAAACATCACCTCACCACATACCTCACTCGCAAAATACAAGAGCAAAAGTAAATAATCACTTTCAGGTTCCCTATATTAAATCAACTTTCGCAAAAAAACATGAATCGTACCTGGCTCCACACATTTTCAATATCTTCCTAACACAAACAAAAACTTACGTTACTCCAAATAAATTGGACTGGCTGTTCAAAAGATTTGTTATATGGTTGACTGAAAAGGAAAGAAAGGACATTCGGAATATCCTAAATAACTAATACGAGTACATTTTATAGATTCATTTCATATAATTTCCTACGAAATTATATAATATCAAAATATGCAGTGTATTGTACATAATATTAACTAACATGTACCTGTGTTGTAATGTAATAAATTAATGTAATACAGCATACAATTTTAACTATTACCCACGGTATTTATATTCTCTTATTTAAATGTATAATTTTTTTTACAAAAACATGCAAACTTACAAAAACAAAAACAAAATTTATACATAAATATTTAATATAACAACATTATGTATGTATGCATGTTTGTGTATGTATATATGTATGTATGCATGTATGCATGTGTATGTGTATATGTGTATAAGTATAAATGTGTGTTTGTATATATATATAGATATATGATATATGGAAAAGAAAATGTACATGTATGAATGTTCATGTATGTACTTATAGGTATATATCTTCATAGATTTTATTTTTTATCTTTCATATATATTTCTTTATCATATAAGCATAGTAGGCATAGGAATAGGCAAAGTGCATATAGGCATATAATTTCACAGTGTTTTTTATCTTTTTATACTTCTTTTTTATCATTATTATTTTTTATCATTTTTAATATCACATAATTTTTTTATCTTTTTATACTACTATTTATCTTTTTATAATATTATGTCTACTCTGATTCATATCCTTTTTAATAAATATAAAATGTTATTTACCTACCTCGGAACAGACTATGTCTAGTGAGGTGGGTAAAATAAAACTTTGTAAATAAATGAAAAATAAATAAACGCCCGGGTTGCCGGCACTGAAACTGAAAACTGATTTTCATCACCATGTACCTACACCAGATATTCGACACTCAAGGCAAAGGACAAACATTATTTTATTATTAAAGTTCTAGTAAAGGGTTAACCAATATTTTTTTGAAATATCCTTTGTGTGGTTTTTCAAGCCTTATTTGGATTAAAAGTCAAAATCCTCTTAGCTACAAGTCCATGGTTCTCCTTTCTTCCCCCAAAGACCGACGGACCGGCAATGGTTTCCTGGAATACAGAAGAAATTAATTATCTAACATAGCATTAATAGTTTAAAAGCGTTTTTGTTGAATTTAATCTACTTGACTTTCAGGAAAGGAACGCAGTGCAAGTATCTATCAGTATCCAAATTTTGTTTGGAGTTTTACTTCTCTTTTACTCACCATAATGCTCACTTTAACCATATATATATATATATATATATATCCACCACTTACCCGCCCTGGTATAAGTAACAGATGGTTTACTCCTTCAAGGCTCTCACAAGGACTCTAATTTTTTTGAATGAACGAATCTACATTTAATTTTGAACGAATCTAGACCTCCAGTGTCCCTGCATACGTTGTTAGTAAGCAGTATGCAAGTGCTTAGAGGGAAATCAAGATACAATAAGTATGACTATAGAGAAGATAATGGAACAGGTTGGTGATAGTCCACGAGGAGGCAAACGCTGGGTGATTGTATCTAGCATATCCTGCAAGCACCTGTAGGGAGAAAGACACAGTACCTACATAAATAATAAAGGTATAGCGCTGGAAAACGGGGGGGATTCCTCTCCCTCCAATCTATTGGCAGTCCCAGCAAGAATGCGCATGATGATATATTGTACAAAATGTACAACACCAATGTACCATATATTGTACAAAATGTACAACAACCAATTATTTTACTTAAAAACTAATAAAATCATTGTGGTTCTGAGGTTTTTTGCCCATCTAAAACTTTGACCACCAAAGTAAATTATTACAGACCGAGTATACCTATAGCTAAAGGCAGCCATTATTCAAGTATGGATTTTTGAGGCGGGTGTGGGTACCGCCGCCTCGAGAACCATTTATTGGATAACCAACACCTCTTCCATAGGTCACTCCAAGTTTTTCGCTAAGTTTACGTACGCTACGTTACGAGGTGAGGTTTGTTCAGGTCTTTGCGGTGGATGCGGATGCCCACCAACTGCGTGCTGGGCCGGATCGGGGAGGCCGGTTGAGGGAGACCATTTGAGTCAAAGGTGACCTTCAGATTCCTATACACAACACCTCATTTCCTTTTCCTTCTCAGAACTTCTTCTCCATCCTTTCCTTTGAAAGACCCTCCACACAGCACTATATGAAGATAATATATGAATCGTTGTGTTCCAAAACCCGCCCTAATTGATTTTCTTACTTTCGAGTATATCAAGAAAAATGTGTAGGTACCTTGTGTAGTAAATCAAGAAAAGCATGGTAGGCTGATGAGTTTTCATGATTCCAGTTATTTTGTTTTTTACACGTTAGAACGATCTTGAAATAACTTGATACAATTGTTATTTTTTATTTACATGTTTAATAATTATTTAAAAAACGTGTTTTAATTATTATTGGCCTGTAACAAGTATAGTTATTTCGAGCGCATATTGAGAAGTGTTCACGCTCGAATACTTTCTCTGTCTTGCATTGGTTGTCTCTTACTACCGCTGCTGCTAGGGCAGCGGGACCATAGAGGTATATAAAGACAAGCGAAACCAATTGAGTTTTGGCCTGCCGGGGAGTCCCGCGCTAAGCTCAAGGAAAATAGTAAAAGTCGAAGTCTGCCTACCGAGATCAGCTCGCGCGGCTTCAAGGCACTCGTGAATCTTTTGTATAAAGTGACGAGTAGGTAATTAAGGATAATTAGTGTGCTTTGGAGTTATTTTAATAATAATAACCATAAAGCTACTGTTATAGTTGGAACGTTTAAGTTACTATTGTTTTTATGATTATTGAACTGGCTACTTGTGTAATTGATTGTACCCACCCAATAAAAGACTAATTGTGTTTATAGAAGAAAAGTGTGGATTTTATTTAATTACCCCGCTATATGCCCATATTTAAACACGATTTATAAAGAAACTTGAAGACTTAGACATAATAACAACGGCGTTGCATTCTTTGTGAGAAACCACTTCAGATGCATTGATGTAGTAGGTATATCTCTATGATCGGATGGCATTCACTCACACCATTCATACCTAATTTTATACCAAAATTCATTAAGTCGGATATTGAAACTCAACGATTCATATAAAAAAATCATCTTTATTTATCAGCTGAAATTTGGTCGTCCTATTACTCCAACTTGTTTTTTTGTTTTCAGTATTGTAATTCCCTAATAAAAACATTTATAAGCTTAAATATAGATACATATTTTTTACATTAGCTCCGCACAAGAGACCATGAAGAAAATAATTTCCCTCAGGGCCTATGTCATCTTTTAGGATGCTGTGTGGAGGGACTTTTTTAAGAAAACGAAGAAAGGCTGATAGAGATATTGAAAGAAGGGTAAATGCCGGTAACTACATTAATGGAGGACTGAATGCCGTTGGCGCTAATAAAAAACTGTCAAAAGAAGCGAAGCTAGCAGTCCACAATGGAGTCCTGGTACCTACCCTGATGTATGGCAGTGAGGCATGAAACTGGCAGAGGAAGGATGAAAGTAAACTGAATGCTGTTGAAATGAGATCCCTGAGACGTATGTGTGGTAAAACCATGTACGATCGTGTTAGAAATGTGGATATCCACAAAGAATGTAAGGCTGATGTAAGTATAATGAGCAAAATTAAGAAAGGGACCCTCAGATGGTTTGGGCACGTAGACCGAATAAACGAAGAAAGTAGTGTAAAAAGAATATATGACGCAAATATGAATGGTAGAAGAATGACGCCCGAGGAAGACATGGCACGATCAAGTGAATCAGATACTTGAGACGGGCCATGTCAAAAGTCAGAATAATAGAAGAGTATGTATGAGACGATATATGAATGTGATTGAGGCAAAGAGTGTGTGCCAAGACCTGCGTAAGAGGAATGGGTAGGAACCTATGGTTCAGTGTGTCCTGGTCATCCGCCGCAAGATCCAGAAAAACCTCACCCCATGTACCCCTGCTAAGTCACCAAACGTAGCGAGCCACTTGGGGTGAAACACTATGGTAGAGGTGTTGGTTATCCAATAAATGGTTCCCGGGGCAGCGGTACCCATTCCCGCCTCCCAAATTTTTTTTTTTTTTTTTACATTAACTCCACACAGGAGGCCTTGAGGAAAATAATTTCCCTCAGGGCCTATGTCATCTGGGATGCTGTGTGGAGGGTCTTTTTGAGGAGAGGAAGGAATGAATATTGGTCTTGAAGAGACCTATGTTGTAGGAAGGAGGAAACACAGAGGCCGGCAAATCATTCCACAGCCGAGCTGTTGAACATAAGAACGAGTCGAAGAAACGACCCGTTCTCATGTGACAAATGTCAACCGTGTACAAATGTTGGGCACGCGTTTGGCGTGTTTCCCGACTACGCACCGGTGCCGAAGAGATCAATGATGCTAGTTCCTCGGGGCATCTTCCATTGTAATACCGGTAGAACAAGGATAGCATTCCCACCCGACGCCTGTGCTCTAAAGATTGCAATCCGTCTGTTAAGATGGGAGAATCTATCAAACGTACCAAATGTATTATAAAATTTAAAAAAAAAAACTTGGATAAATTTTACATTCAAATTCATTACTTTCATCAAAAAGCGCCTAGCGCTTGTGGAATGGGCGTGTTTTTCATTCAGTTTCCACACAGGTCGTCTTTTCACTTGGTTTCGGGATGAAGAAAGGTACGTTTTATATTTTGGTACCGATTTCTTACAGTAAGATGGCGGACGTTATTTGACATCTGTCGTTTGACAATGTTTTACGTAACTGTGTCAAGTGGAGATATTGCTTATTTATACGTTAATATTTATTTTCTACACTATATTATCTTACATTTTATTATTAAAATATTGATTGAAAAAAACGGTAAATTTTGGATCGAAGTGTCCATGGTTATTACAATTAATTTTTAGAAAAAACCTATAGATTCGCCTTAATCACTATAAAAAGAAACTTTTTGCATCACGGGCGGCGGAAAATAATACATTTTAATTTTCAATTGCGTAAAATAAAATTTCACTTCGCGAACCGATACGGCAACAATCCGGCGGCCATTGCATCACTTTATGTTGGTATCCCTGCTATATATACATCCCTTAGTTCTTAGTTGAAGTGTAGTACAGTTAAATGTGACCAAAGGGTTACGGTCCCATTAACTCAGTGATAGAGCAGCGCCCCGGCAAGGCTAAGGTCCTGGGTTAAATTACTAGATGCGACCGTATCTTTTTCTGATTTTTCTGTTTCAAATGTTCGATTGAGTAGCTGATATTCTCTTTTTTACTTTAAGTTAAAATAAAAATAAAAATTTTACAAACCTTAACTCTATCAGTCACTTCTGCAATCTCTGAAGTATCATTTGTTAACTCGGAAGAGCCCCTCTTGCGGTCTACGAGGAGAGGGACAAGCGATTTGGTACTATATTTGAAGCAAGCTTTTACGAAACAGAAGTAGAGCACCTCCACTATAGAGACGATGCTGCAGCCCAGACAGAGGGAGGTCACTCCACCAACGTTACCTACAATCATACTAATAGTTACTACGGATCTTACGAAGGCAAACAACAACGAAAGTAACAACATGCATCATATAATCTCTCTCTCTCTGGTTTCAATCGTGGAATTGGTTTGCAGCAATTTCATCTATACGTTTCTTCCACTCTTCCCTGTCTTGTGCGGCTCTTTTGAAGTCTGCATATGAAGAGCAGCGCACGTCCACCAGCAGGTCCTCCAGGTACTCTCGGCGTGGGCGTCTCCTAGCGTTTGTCCCCTCGGTCATACCCTCCATTATGGCATGCAAGAGGCCTTCTTGTCTTATTACATGGCCGATCCATCTTGCGCGCCTTTCGGACAAGGTCCTGAGCGGGTGCCTTCCTCCTTCGATTCTTTGGAGAACCTCCTCATTTGTGATGTGGTCTGTCCAGGAAATTCCTAATAGTCTTCTATAGGACCACATCTCAAAAGCCTCTAGTCTCCGTTTATCTCTTTCGGATAGGCACCATGCTTCGCAGCCGTACATCAAGATACTCCATACATAGGTCTTGATGAGGAGTATTCTCAGTTTTATAGGTCTATATTATTCGATTCTATTATTTTCGACCTTTTATTGAATGCAAGCCTAGCCTGGTGTATACGGCTGTCGACCTCGCTCTTAGACCGACCGTCCCATGTTATTTTGGTCCCGAGGTAGACAAACTCCTTGGTGTTCTTTAGTGGAACTCCTGACATCTCTACTCTCATCTGATGTTGCGTTTGTTTTGTCTTTATTTATCTTCATGTTGTAATTGTTTTGAAGAATGCTTTGCATGATTGTTAAAGTCTCTTGCAGTTCTTCTTCGCTTTCAGCAACCATAGCAATATCGTCAGCAAACCTTATCATATCCACCTTTTGCCCGTGTATCTTTACACCTTTTCTGTGACTCATTCTCTCTCTCAAGTTATCAATCGCACTTTGTATATAAGCGTTAAAAAGAACAGGTGACAGAGAGCATCCCTGTCTCACCCCTTGTCTTATACTGGCTTCTTTTGCATCATTGTCACATCTAATTATAGCGGCCTCATTCTTGCATAGCGCCTGGATTATTCGTCTATCTCTATATTTGATGTCAATTCTCTTCAGAATCTCGAAGAGTCTTTTCCATTCAACTTTGTCAAAAGCCTTCTCCAGGTCTATGAATGCGATGAATGTGTTTTAGTTTCTTTTTATTCTTTTTTCAAGTAATATTCGTAGTGACAATATTGCTTCTCTGGTTCCTACACCTCTTCTAAAGCCAAACTGGTCTCCGGAAAGGATGTTCTCTACTTTTGGTTCGATTCTTTTTAGAATGATATTAGTCAAGATTTTTGAGGCATGGGATATTAGGCTAAGAGTTCTGTGTTGTTCACATTTCGTCGTGCCCGCCTTCTTTGGTAATGCGACAATTAGGCATTTCTCGAAATCCTCTGGTATCTTTCCAGTCTTATACAATGTCTGTATCATTTTAAACAGGGCATCTATAGTTCCTTTTCCTGCTGGCTTAATTAGTTCAGCTGGAACGTCATCGATACCGGGTGCTTTCCCATTTTTGAGATCATATAATAATTATGTGGAAATAGGTGTAACATCTTGGTAGATATTTTTGGAGGACTCCTTCATGAGAGATTAGATTTTAGGTATCTAACACTGAACCTATTATGAACAATTGCGGATTTTTCCTCTTATAACAGGGGTGGGGAAACAGCAACCCGCGGACCTTCTGCGAACAACGAGGGCTTTTGGTGCGGTAAGCACTATTGGAGCGGCCTAAAAGTTAAAACCAGTCATGTGTCCAGAATGTACCTGCTGATAAAAATATAAAAAAATATGTCTTTCAAAGGAAACCATTTCGTGTTCCAAGTGCAGTTATGAAATTCTAGTTAGAGACACTATGTGCTGTATAAATCGATGGAAAACCATTTTCATGTACTGGGTGCAGTATACGTAAAGCTTGGGATACACTTACAGATTCTCTCTGAGGTGAAAACCAGTTTAGTTTTCGCCCCGCCCCCTACTACCCCTTCGCTCGGAAATATATGTGCGGCCCGCGGATGATATTACAAACATCTAAATGGACCCAGATGGAAAAAAGGTTCCCCACCCCTGTCATTGGGGGATAAAATGAATGGTGTAGCACTCTAAACAGATGGAATTCTGCATGCGAAGTGAAATTAAACGATACGATTTATTTGCAACTTAAAAAAAAGTCTCCAAATGCAGATAAATTAAGTTAACCATTGTAAAATTTGGAAAATACACGATTGAAAAGATGAGAAACAAAGATTCCACTTCTTAAATTAGTATATTGACTTCGCTATGTTACTGGAAAGACATAATAGTATTATAAATATTATAAGTTAGAATAATCCTAATATTACGTAGGACGGCCTCCGTGGTCGAGGTGCAAGGCTCTCGACTGGCGTTCCGGAGGTATCCCGGCGTGCGTAAGAAAAATTTGACTGATTTGTGCTATTTCATAATTTAATAAAATAAAATAAGCGGTACATTCCAGACTGGAAGATTCTCTCAGTATCGCCCCCGGTGTAAGACCACCATTCAGAATTGAAACGTTGCTTGAAATGACTTTAGCCGGGCTTGGTGACTTGATCTGAATAGCCAGGTACTTCCCCAACTTCCTCCCTTCGTCTCCGTCTTCTCCTTACTATCTTCAGCCTCACAACATACCCCAATTGGGGACGCCATAGTCTCACTGGCTCCAGGCGGTTGAGAGCAATTGGGACTCTTGTTCACTATTCACAAAAAAGGTAGGTACTACACATTATCGAGCACAAGTAAGTAAGGTGTGCTCCTTCACTTCGTCTTAATTAATCGTAGCTTTGGCGGAAGAAGTTGTTTTGTTTTCAATTTTTACAGTAATATTTATAAGCCGCTGCCCGCATCCAGAATTTTGCTTGCGTCAGCCAACATTGAAACCATTCAAGATAAGAATTTTTCAGAAAGAAGAATATAAAATTATTAGGAATGATGGAAGTTTCATACCCAAAAGATGGAACCAGGAAAACATAAGACGTTTCTCCCAAACTTGCACCGTCTGCTTGGCATTGTAAATGTGGACAATGGCTTCTTTGTTCAGATTCTTTACCGACTTCCTGAAATTAAATTTATCGAGATTTAGGATTGAATCGAACTACATTTTCATTTGTTTACATAATAATAAATCGTTAATATTATCGGACACGATTTTTGCTAAAAATAAGGCAATGCCTCCTGTCACAAATTTAACAAAACGGTGAAATTAATAATGCATAATGCCCCTCTCCTCATTATTCAGCACTCGCCTACTAAATCATCTTAATATATATATATTAAAATAGCGACTCATAACTAAAGTCTAGACTGGAGGAGTTTAATGGCGACGGATTTACCTACGAAGAGACTAAAAGTTACACAAACACAAGGCCATTTTGATGACGGAAGAGTATGCTCAAAAATTTTTTCGAAATTATCAAATCTAATTTAGTAAATCACTTGTTTGCATAAGAGCAACTAAACAGACTGTATTTAGCATTCGGTCATTCGGTACTCAAAGTGTTGTTTATTTGCCGACCCGAGCAGTTCGTACTTGAGTGCCTAATAGGAGAATAATTGAATTGGATTATTTGAGATTAATATTAAAATGCCTTTGCCGCACCTTTGCTTGCTAATTTCAACAAGCTATCGATTCACTGTTTGGTTAGGATATCGTATAACTATTTTTAGATATCATCGGAAACAATTGAATGTATAATTAGTATTGTTACTATCAAATCAGTGAAAAGGGTTCAAAGTGCAAGGCAATATAATGATTTTATTTTGAGAAACAATGGCATTTTTGATGACGAAATATTTCGAACTGGATATTTTGATGGGAGTATTTATTATAATGCGCATTATTGCGTGAAATTCGTATTAATTAAAAAAAAACTAAGGTAAAGATAGTTCGAAACAAAACTCAAAATCAGTCCTGTATCTTACAAGATTTCATGGGTGGCAGTTTCAAATGCGTCAATAATAATGTTTTCAGCGTGGACATGGAAGTCCACAGATTTACAATTGCGCCAACACGAACAGGGCTTTACAGCATCCTTCTCTTCATCTCCGTGGTCATTCAATTCTTCATCGTCCTCTATTTCATCGTTTGTAAGGCTTGGAGCATATATTATACCTGAAAATGTGAAGATTACAGAAAGTTGTTTTTACGATAGAGAGTAGGCATTACTTTAAAGCGAATAACAATGGGAAGACGTAAGTTGGAATGAGTTTTTGTCAACGACACTGAAATCAAATCTATTATCTTATTCACGAAAAGAACTATGAAAGGTAATATGTTCAATTCGTTAATACAATAATATTATGCAACTTCAGTAAAAAAGACAATGTTAATGTTATACGTAAAGAGTGAAGCCGGAACCAGTTGTGAAAAGATCAAAATTATCGAGAAAGCTAACTAAATATTTAATTATTTGCGTTTTCAAAAGATCGACAAAAACTGTTTGTGGCAAGCAAACACTGTGGCAGTTCGCGATACGTTGTGAATAAGTCATACATATTTTTATATCATCAGCACACAAAAAAAAATCGATTTCAACCAGCTCAACATGCCGTGGCGCTGTAGATACAAGGATATTTTCCGCTCTTGGTGGACCAGCCGCCAATAGCGCCTTAAGAGGGCTTTGTTAGACTCCATCCATAGATTCCATCATTAGAATCCATTCGAGATGTATCGAAACTTTTTTTACAAAAAAGCATAAATTGATTTCGTTAATTTGTTATTTTATCTGGTAAACTATGTTTTCAATTTTGAACATCAGTCAACACAACATATTATTCGAGGAGCTTCATCGAGATTGATCTGTGTTTGTTTACCGTTTCTAACGCAATTATAAACACTATCACACCTCGTTTCTACCCCAGTATCGTACGGCACAAAGAACTTGGACATCGGTATATACTTTGCCACCCCGTTTATTATTCACATCCAAATACGGCCGTACCAAATCAATCAAATGTCTCATGTTGACTTTGGTAAATCTATATTTAGACCTAAAATCTCCTTCCGTAAATGCTGCAAATGGATCGTACCTTTTTTTAACCTTTTTCGTAGCCGTGTTGTACGAATGCCGCGAATACGGTTAATATTTGCCAAAGCTCCGTTCAAAACGTCAAGATTCTCATAAAAGTTCGCCATTTCGTCAGTTACAAGGCACTGGGTACTAAGTTAACCCTAGTGATCGGGTGGTTTAAATTCTGACAGCTACTACATCTCCCGTACAGCGACGCGGTAAGAACACGCGCATGCGCGCGATTAGCCCACCATGTTGAGTAACAATTTCACCTAACCCGGTCTTACTCCGAGGTTGTATCTTATTTTGCGATGATGAGATTGACTGACTATGCTTACGCATTTCACTTGTATCTGTTTATGTTTATGCACTACGATGTACAAGTTACAAATAACTTATTTGGAAAAAATCTGGAACCGAGAATTCTACATCAATTTCATCTGAACAATGCCACTTCATACAACTTCAGCTCCGCGTCCGCTGCGCGAAACGCGGAGTGGAACGAAATCTAGTTTAAACCCGCCTTCCACTGCGAGCGGAGCGGACTACGTACAAACTTCGCTCGACTCGCAAACGTTAACTGCATACAAGTGCTTCCATCAAGAACAAGGTGAGCGGAGCGGACAAAACGAGTTAAAATAGGTTCGAACTAGTCCGCTCCGCTAATGCGAGCAGAGCGGACTCCGTACAAACTCCGCTCGACTCGCAAACGTTAACTGCATACAAGTGCTTCCATCAAGAACAAGGTGAGCGGAGCGGACAAAACGAGTTAAAATAGGTTCGAACTAGTCCGCTCCGCTAATGCGAGCAGAGCGGACTCCGTACAAACTCCACTCGACTCGCAAACGTTAACTGCATACAAGTGCTTCCATCAAGAACGAGGTGAGCGGAACGGACAGAACTAGTTAAACTAGGTCCAAACGAGTCCGCTCGCGCACACCATCGCCGACTAGTTTCTAGCGGACTCCGCTCAAAAACTGTCGTCAATTCAGTTGCCTCGACTGCATTTTTGTCGAGACGGAGGCGTTTATTGAAGAGGTTTGCCAATTTTGTTTATAGGATACGACTAGCAAAGATTGTCGCAATGTCGACAAAAAGAATTCGGCTTAGAAAACCATCATTGAGATGAAATTGGCAGAAATAAGAAAGTTAAAAAAAAAAATTAGGTTTTTAAATTTTTGAGATGAGATTATAAATGTACATTTGCAAACATTTTCTCATTGCATTCATGCTGTCAGAATCATCTTCACTAGAATCAGTACTTGACATCACAAAAATCTTCCGTTCACTTCGAACGGGCAAAACTATTTATCATTTTTCATTGATGTCACTCCGCTCGCCTCGCTCATTTCTCGCACGGGCAGTGGAAGGCAAACACCTATCTTCTAAGCGACTCTTTTTTGATGGAAGGTCAAAACTATTTCGCTCAGCTCCCACCCCGCTCCGCTCAACTCTTTTCCGCTTATAGTGGAAGGCGCCCTTGACCCTCTTTTGATGAAATTTGATTTCTCGGCCGCTGGTGAAGCCGTTTTAAGGACAAGTTTCCATAATGAAAAATATGTGAAGAACCGTTTAAACTAATAAAAGAAGTAAATAAAGAAGGTAGCATAATTACCAAAATGATCATTCAAACAAAGCAAGTCTATAATTCCGCAAACCATGACATTCTCAACGGGGGTGTTGTAGGGCGCACAGCCACACAGGCCAAGGGAAGCATTCACCCTGCACTCTACAACGCAGGATGCACTGCTGTACTCCGAGAAGTAATTCAAAACCATGTCCTTGTTCTGGTTGCACTTACGACTGTAAATAAATATAATAGAAATCCGAACGTTACAGAAAGCACAAAAATTTTAAGGGTAGGTACGTATAACATTTACAGCTAAAACGACAAATTAATAATTATTATAAGCAATAATTATCAGCTTGAAACACTCATCTACATTGAAAAAATCTTCCGAGAAAAGAGACTTGCCGCCAACGGGACTTGAACCCGTATCCTTCTGATTGCCGGTGCACATTCCATGTGCAAAGTTAAAACCAGTTTCATGTTCCGAATGATCTGTCAAAATTCCAGTAGCGGATTAATCTGCTGACGCATTTCGAACAGATCTGTTCTGACGTTTCGAGTGGAAGTTAAAAACCATACGCTAGCGTAATTCGTAGGAGTATGGAGTAATTCTAATTAAAGCTGGGGCTCGCATGTAGATTCACTCAACCAGTTTTTTTCAGAATGTAACGATTAAATTCCAGTTGTGGATTCGTCTGCTGACACATTGCAAGGAAAACATTATCTTATTCGAAGTGCACTTAAAAATCTGTGTGGTTCCCGCGGGTGATACTGCAAACATCCAATTGGCTCACAACGCCACAAAGGTTCCCCACCCCTGCTCTAAATACTCGGTCGGACTAGCAAGTCCATAATAATTAGTTATTTTCCACCTCAATTTATTTAATAACTCCATCATTTATTAAATTTCTGAACTATTTGAGCTATTTACTTATTAATAGGTTCATTTTAAGCTTGACTGGTGATATAACCGATTTACCTAGATACTTACTACATAGAAACTCAATTTGGAATCTAAAACTAAAACTAAATCTAAAACTCAATTTGGAAAATTTGGAAAATTTGCTGTTTCGGTTTACCAATTACACTTTAATGAATTTACAGGGTTCTAACCTTTCCACAGGCAAACTCAACACTTCTGGTGAATGCCATGTGAGCTTCGAATCGACCTCCACGAAGGTGGTTTCAGCTGGCTGCGGTATGACCACCGTGTATCCATCGCCATCCTGAGACCAGGGCAGCTGGTGGGGTTTATGGATGACCGTGATCAGGTCAGGAGTATGATGGAGGAGCAAAGAGAGGCCAAAGTCTGGACCGAAGTGCCAGGTGGATCCGCGAGCAGATTTGTTGTGCCTGGATCTTGGAGTAAAAATGTATATGTATATATTATATTTAATTTTAATTGAATAAGTGAAAATAACAATAAATGAATAAAAATATCGGTTTTATTTGGCTTACGTACACAGCTCACTCTTATTATCGAAGGGCATTATATGGCGCTTTATTTCACAACCTTGACTTCCTTTAAGCTGTACTCTTCTGGCCTTCAAACCTTGGAACTACCAACCAACCAATTACCTTTATTAGGACTACTCTACAACTCCACATAGTCTACATCTCTTGCATCTTCGGTGATTTACAAAAATAAAATAAAAACGAGTGTGCTTTAGGCCACACGACTGAAGTAAACTTCTTTAGCTCCATCTTTATGATAGAAAGAGAGAAAGAAAATGTGCGTGCGCACTGCTCTCTCTTGCTCCTACAGTGTAATACAGACAATAGGCCTGAAACGTGTGTTACGTAATCGTCTGTGAGAGAAGGAGAGAAAGAAAATGTGTGCCCGCATCTCTCTCTCTTGCCCCTACAGTAATATACGAAACATAACTCTCTCTCTCTTTCTATCTTCACTAACTTATATCTCCTTCTCAACCACCGTTCGCTTCGCTTTTCGTAACGCTCTCACGCATTCACCAGCTTACTCCTCAAGTCAAGCGTGCAAAGTATAATTACCGCTGCATAAGTTATTTATCATACCTGATTTGAGATAAATCAAAAGTGCAGCAATATCCAAAGCCACACAGAGAAGGCTGGAATAGTTTATCACAGGGGACGCTCTCCCCTTCCCAGCGACAAGTCAGCAATATATCACTACACGGCTTACTAAGCAGCTTCATGGCATCTCGGGGCTAGAGATAAATGTCTTCAAACATCATCTTAAATAGCTTATAATAAATAAAACGCTGTAACTTTGTAAGCTCTAACTATGAATTTTATTTACACGAACCGTGTCTTCATCGGGGTATTTATAAAGTTGGACAAAAAGTTTATATCTGCTCTGACATTCGTATAAATAAAGTGATACTAGACAAAGCTACGGTGTAACGTGTAATTCCATCACAAAGTAAGTGTTTACAAAAAGCACAAAATAAAAAATAACACAAGAAGTGCCTTGTGGGCGTGTTTCGCGATCCAATTATATGCCCGGTCTATACTAAAACTGTGTACCATGATTACGTATTCAAATGGGATGGCGATACACAATTGCAGACAAGTGTAAGAGGGACAGACTACTTATTGGTCTAGAATTGTGGTATGTACATATTGTACATTACGTCGTTAAATCGTTGTGGTAAAAATACCCCTGAAAACTGAATTTTTATAATAGTTTGAAGAAGTTGTGGTCATTGCCATAGAAAAATGTTTTTACCACAAATATGCGTTTTAGAAAAAATACGTTTGTATTAAACAGAGTACGTAGATTTCTACGTCATGCACTACAACCACATTTGCTTGTTAACACGTGGACATTGTGGGTAGGAGCTATCTTAGAAAGGAACATACCTCATAATGTAATCATTTAAATAATATTTGATTGAAAAATTGCTTGGTACACGGAGAGTCACGTTCAGAGTTCCGGTTTGGCGCCTGAAGTCTGTTTCATGAAGTAGGCGGTGTTAGACACCTTGGACTATCAACGGATAGAAATAGAATAAAATGTTGATAGGAAAAATGTGTGTTTTATTTAATAAATAATTAAGATTATTTTGGTTGATTTACCGTCATATAGTTGTATTCCAGAATAGTTTGAAGGTTTTTTTGCTTTTTTTCAAGAGTTTCAATATTGCTAAAATCGTCGAAGCTTCTTTGTATCTCCGGAAGCGCCTCTTCTATCTGCGGTGGATTCAAGTCTTTAGGGTACTTACTGAAATATCAAACAATAAATATTTTCATACCAAAGCATCATTTCAATTTGGGAGGCCACCCGGGAACCATTTATTGCTTCAAGTGGTTCTCCACGTTTGGTGACGTATCAGGGGTGCACGGGTTCATGGAGTGAGTTTTATCTAGGCTTAGCGGCATACATGTTTGCAAACCTACTGCGTGGAGGGCCGTATCGGGAGATACTGGTTGGATATATTGATTGGAATATAATGGATTCATACGTCCGTCATTCCTGGACACACTGCCCCTCAGATTCCTAACCACCCTTCATATCTTTTTCCTTCTCAAAACTTACTCTCCTTCTTTTCCCTAAAAATACCCTCACACAGCAGCCCCAAAGACGATATAGGTCCCGAGGGAAATTAATAAAAGTGGAACTAATGTAAAAAAAATCGATAAAATTCATTAAAAACACGTCGAACTTCTTCATGCTCAGTTCGGTGGTTAAATTGCACTTCTTTATGTATTTACCTTGACCGGTGCTAAAAAAAACCACTGAAGTGTTAGGCGTGATCGACATGTTTATAATCGAAACCAACATGAAAAGAATCGATTCATGTTTCAAATGATAATTACGTTAATCAAATTGGTGCTACTTTCAACAGAGTGTTATAACAAGGTTATAATCGTTGTAATAGATATAAAAAGCCTCACCACGATAGAATGACTTGTTTAATTTGAATTGATTCAACCGGTGTTTTTTAAAGGTTGACTTTGAGTTTGAACGAATTTTAAACATTCAACTACTTACTTTAATCCATATACACGTCATAAACAGTGGCGGCTCGTGACTTTTGGGTGTGCTAGAGTGCTGATACTAAAAAAATGGCATTATTGATGTTGTTATAGCCGAAAAAAAAAATTTTTTTTTTTGAAAATCAGTTTTTTGTATGAAAAGTTTCAGGATGCTTCAGTTTGGCGGTGTCCCGCACCGATTTCCTGAAAAATCTTCATACAAAACACCGAATTTTGAAAAAAAAAAAAAATATTTTTCGCATACGACAACATCCATGATGCCATTTTTTAAATATTAGCACCTTAGTACACCCAAAAGTCACGAGCCGCCAGTCATAAATACGCTGAGATGAAGAAATCATTTGCAGCCATGTAGATTCACCTCAGAGTAACAATATATTGTTCAAATTAACAATATATGAGAGATTTACCTAACGGCCGTTTGAGTTCATAGGAAAGCAGATATCGTAAATGTTTTTAACCGTTAATTTACCCGGTAGGTCCCTGGGACTCCATTGAAAACTTTCAGCGCTCATAAAACCGTTAACTTTTGGAATTCCAAATTGTGCGTTCCAGTACCTTCACGCAGTGACGCGCCAAACGCGGGAAAAGCGGACGTCGATGCGCGCGGCTCCGATTGGTCAGTAATAATACTAGTGGAGTCCGTGGGACTCCACCGGGGTATTAATGTTATAGTTTTACCCTATTGACGGCATTGAGCCAAAAAAGCAAAAAAAACATGTTTTTTTTGCTTTTTATGAGAATTGATTATGTTTTTGTTATATTTCTATAAATATTACTTCCAAAAATTGTTTTGTTTTTGAAATGTTGAGACTAGAAGTTACGTCTCGTAATTTTGTTACAAAAAGTGCCAAATTCTAGAAGTTTCTTAATAAAAGGCAGTGATTGTAAAATTTTAAGTAAAAACCTACGCCATTATAAAACCAAATAAAACCACTTAATAAAGAATTTTTTATTTCCCGGCTTGTCCTTTCCCACTCCGTCACCTTCACCTTCCCTCTCCCCACTCCACTCCCCCCTTCCCCCGTCCCGCGAACCCCCCTCCCGAGTTCCCCTCTCCCCTCCCAGGTAATCGAGCATCCAATCGATAGGGCTATCATTTCGATTAACCCCCTCCGATAAGGGATGGTACTAATGGGTAAACAAAGATATGACGACCTGCCATAATTTGAACTACCGTAAAATGGGGTGACTTTGATCAATTTTCAACTATGAAACTAAAACTTTTATATATTACTCACAGATTTTTGAGGAAGTTATCGACCTGCAGCTTCCCCAAGCCCCGGTCGCACACAGTGACGGCGAGGAAGGGCGACTTGGAGGCGGGAAAGTGCGACTCGCGAAGGGTGGACGCGATCGGCTTGGAGCTGTACAAGTTCCACAACAGAGAGGTTAACCAACACGCCATGCCCAGGCCAGTGAGACTGAGAAGATACCAGAAATATCTGAAAAAACAGGACACTTTTAATCATACCTATACACCTACCGAGAAAAACCTTTTGGAACAAATAAAAAGTTGCGGTAATAATAAGAATAAAAATTTTATGCCGGGCTATATTGGCAACACACAGGAGGCCCTAATGAAATTAATAACTCTATAGGTCATCTTTGGGGATGCTGTGTGGAGGAATTTTTTAGGAAAGGAAGGAGAGGGAGTTCTGATAAGGAAAAAGGAATGAGGGGTAGGAATTAGGAATAGGGTAAAGGTACGAATCTGGAAGTCAGTGTACCAAGGAGGGACGAACGTATGAATCCATCCTTTCCACTGCGGTGCAAGGATTTTTTCCGACAAAGTTCTGGCACTCTATAGCCTAGTGATTTAAGCTTTAGACTTCCAGTCGTGTTGTTGTGAATTCGATTTAGTAGATATTATTACATTCAGGCAATAAACGGAAGTAAGCATATATCAAAGAATAATGAATTTGTTACATAAAAAATAATGTAATATCTGTGTATGGATACTTTTGGTGTGAAGTTTGTTAACATTCAACATCCTGAGGTTCACTAGGCAGGACTGGCCATGAGCTATTCATTCTTTGAGCAGCCACAGGTGACCTCGGCCACCGTCCCTGTGGCGGGTCGACGTAATCAAATAGTCGTAGTTCGCCATTATTTTAACAACATGTGAAGATTGTTAAATCCACGCCCAACAGCAGCATCCATTATTGAAGACCATCAGAACAATCATTAAAATCCTGGATCAGCAGCGGAGTACCATGGGAGCACATTATTTCTTCTGGATTTACTCACATCCAGCAACTGCAGACGCAGTCATGACAAGACCTTCCGACTATGTCTGGAGCCAGAGGTGCTCGCAGTGATGCGGCCGAAGATCGCCCACCTTGGCCGTCATCAACATAGTCGGCTGGCTAGCAACTGCCCTGGGACGGGACGTCGTTGGGAAACCGCGGGACTGGAGGCCTGTTCGTCGCTCCAGCCATGTCAGCACATGTCAGCAGCGGAGGGAGCTGACCGCACATCTCCGAAGGCAGCAAGCAGCATCATGGATCGCCTACATATGGCATTCACCCATTCATCAACTCCTCAAGATTAAACGGTACTAACGCTCCATAATATGCCCATTCAGAATTTAGTCTAGCCCTGATTATTATTTGTACTTAATTAATATATTAATTTAACTGTCTCAAAGCACTAAACTCCTTTATTAAATAACCTATCCTCATACAAAGTATTTTATAGCCACCTGCTTAAGGTCCACACTGAGATATAAATTCTAGTAATAATCACACTTGTCTCATGCTCTCCATCTATTATATTCCTAACATTTAAGCTTCCAATGCGAAAGCTAAATATTTACATAACGTTTTGGCGCTCCAACGTAAATATCTTCATAACAAATTTTTCTCGACTGTCGTTAAGAGTTCAATTCTTGCTATTGGTCAGTAATTTTATATCGAAAAGATTTTTTTTAAGTTCCACATTGTTCTGTGAAAAAAATCGACAGCCGTGCCAATTTTCTCGAGTTTTCTCCAATGTCGTCGGTCGACCACCAGGTGACTGACCATTTGATAACATCTATTTTACCACTGTTGATGGTTGCTAGATATTACTATTATATGTCTATTAAAATAACTTCAACATTTCTTCGTTGGCTTGACTAAAACAACTTTTTTTAAACGAACAACGGCCTTTTTTGTGAGACCCTAATGTTTCAGAACCTATCTACCAATTCAATCTTCCACCAATCTTCCAGTAGTCAATAATGTCCCGTAGTCAAATTTTAGCCTTAGTAATACCCAAGGGCGTAGCGTATGGTATTTACATGGTGGTTTGACCCTATGGGGGGGAGGAGGTTCTATCCTGGCGGAGGACAAAAAAGGGGGGGAGGGGGTTGGAAAATTTATTACAAAGTTTTTTGGAACCCCTATACAACTTTTTGTTTACATCGCATTAGTACAATAATAATGTTGTTTTTTCCAGGAATGTAATCCACGAATATTATTCTCTTTTTTTCCTACGCAATACTAAGGCCGATGGTGGGGAATTGAACCCTCCCCTCACCTTATACGCCTTCGGTACCCAATAAGTATTAATGCACGTCCAAAAAAAATAATGTACAGTGAAGCGAGGCTCTCGTATAATTGATTTATTATTTTTTTTTATCTTCATTAAACTTATAATGAAGATTAAAAAATAATAAATCAATTATAAGCAACCGCTAAACAGCCAAAGCAGTTTCTGAGCAGGTCAATTTAACAATGTTGATATAATAATAATATTTTAGTCACTAGAATGTTTAAAAACATTGTACACTTCTTTAGTAAGAAGCCAGGTAGAGTATAATTCGCCTATATGGTCACCATTGTATAAAATACATTCCGGCAATATAGAAAGGGTACAGAACGAATTTTTGAGATTTATTAACTTTATGCTGAATATTCCAATTTAAAATATTAACTATGTTCTTTTGATGAAACAACTCAACTTAATTACGCTGTCAGGTAGGCGAATCACCTCTGACCTTGTACTATTAAATAAAATTATTAATAATGGCATTGACAACCCTGAAATTCTCGCCAAAATAAAATTTTATGTACCGACCAGAAATATGAGGAAAAATGCTACTTTTTCTGTGACAATTTTAAAACAAACTACGAGGCTCATACTCGTACACCTATAAATAGACTACATCATTTTGGTAATAAATTTGTGAATATTGTAGATTAGTTTAAAGATTCCATATTAGTTATAAAACGAAGTCTTTATAATTACATTAGTGTAATAATGTATGATTTTACGACTCCGTGGTGAATACACTATTAATTTTATTTTTTTACAATTAATTAATCATTATATATTGTGTATTTATCTTATCTTATCTAATTGTATCTTTTTAAAAGCCCACTAGGGCGTAAATAAATAAATAAATAAACAACGCAAAAGCACACCATAACGAGATGAATGACGACGACATACGACACGTAACGAGAAACAAAACATAAAAAATAGACATAGAAGAACTATATTTCAAGTAGCTATAATACAAAGGCATAAAATGCATAGGCATATGCATTTTATGCCTTTGTATTATATGGTTATGTTACACTAGCAGCATACACATAGGCATCCATCCACTCAAAGGCACATAAAATACTTAATCAAATAATATCGTTTAAAAAATTGGAAGAACGGAAGAAACATAATATAATACAAGCTGGATTGTATTGAATAGCTAAACAAATACCATTAATTTAATTACGTTTACCTTAATTTTCTGTGCCCTTCTCCGTAGGAATATTTCAGGCCATGAATAGTCGAGTTTTTCAAGTACTCATCCGAATACTCATTTATGCTTTTATTAGCTTCCTGAAAGGAATTAAAGCAATCGGCATATTTTACCCGCCTTATACCCTCTTTGAAGTACGTCTTATACATAATGCAGGCAGATTATCATTTTATCCAACCACCTACCCGAAGTTTGTGCGCGAATTAATTCTAATATTATTCATTACAAACGCAACCCTTGTATAGTTGCACGACATATTGTTATTGCATAATTAAATCGCACATAAACATGGTGTTCGGAAGATCTCGAACGGAAAATAATATTTTTTTAAATACCTTTGAGTTTTTTTTAACAATTTAATTAGCTTATCAATGGTTCCCAAGCCTACATTATGCAACATATCTAGTACAGTGTTCCGCAAACTTTTTGTGATCAAGGTATACCTTCCATATCAAAAAAAAATTAGAGGTACACCACAGAAAAAATCTATGTTTATTTAATATTAAAATCAATGTGAAATGAAAATATTATGTTAAAGGTCCGATCAGGGATTTTTTAATATTTTATGGTTTTGCATGTTTTCAAAGTCGTGCACATAACAGCACATTAAAAAAATGTTTGTCATATATTTTTTTAAAGATACATCCATGTCAAATCCAGTTAAATCCAAATAATAACAAGTATCTATATTAATATATTAATCGGCACCAAATCACGGTTTTTTAACGGTTTCGCATCCTGTTTAACGGAAATCATCTCGAGTGTGCCACAGGGGTCGCATCTCGGACCACACTTATTTAATATTTACATAAATGACATCTATGTACGCTTTCAAAATAGTGAGTTTGTGTTATATGCGGATGATATGAAAATTTTTAAACCTGCGCAGTCTTTATCTGATTGTATAGAATTACAAAGCGAACTTGATCATTTGTGCGCGTATTGTGAATCAAACTTACTGTCCTTGAACATTTCTAAGTGTCACTCAATTACGTTTACTAGAAATAAAAATAAAATCATCTATCCTAACAATTTGAATAAAAAACCTTTACAATCTACGTCTACATGTAAAGATCTAGGTGTTTATTTAGACAGCAAATTAATTTTTGATAAGCAAATCAAACTCATAATATTAAAATCCTACAAGATGCTAGGTTTCCTATTAAGAATATGTAAAGTTTTCAAAAGTGCTAACACTCTAGAAATGTTGTTTTGTTCATTGCTCAGAAGTCCACTGGAGAATGCGTCCCCGGTATGGAATCCTCAATGTAAGGTATACATAGATATAGTACAAAGTATACAGAATAAATTCTCAAAACATTTACTCAAGAAATACCACAAAACTACAAATAACATGTTAAGTTTACAAAAAAGACGCACATTATTAGATCTGTTGTTTCTGTATAACCTGCTAAATAATAAAATAGATAGTCCTGAATTGCTATCCATTATTGGTTTAAATGTCACAATGAGGCGTACCAGGCACACTTCTCTTTTTCATATAGAATCCAATAACACTAATGCAGCAAGTAGCTCACCAATTACTCGCGCAATCATAACTTATACCCACTACGAAAAATTACTTTACTTAGATATTTTTCGTGATTCCTTGCAAACATACAAAACTAATTTATTAAATTTCTTGGCGTGATATAAATTGTTCTAAAATTACTTACACTTAACTTTTCATTAAACTTTATTAGTGAATTACAATTAGTGAGCATATAATTCTTGATTTTAAAATATCTCTTTATCTGCCCCCCTCCCCTTTCTTCTTTTTTATTACTATTACTAATTTATTCACTAATTAAGTTTTAAGACCCGTTCATATCTTAGGCGTAACTACCACTTCATCCACTTCTTCATCCACTATACTCCTTTATCCATTCACTATATGTACATGTCAAACTATCTGAGCTTCGATTCCTTAATCTTGTTCACAATAATATCCTAATATTATATACCTATTCTTCTGTACTAGTCTCGCCCTGGTGAAAGACTACCATTCAGATTCGAAACGTCGCGCAACGCGTTGGTTGTGCGAAATGGTAAGAGACGTAATGTCCTAGTATTCCTTTTCCCTAATTCTCCGCCTTCACAACATACCCCAAATATTGGGGATGCCTGACTCCGGAAAGTTGGGAGCTGTTAAGAGGGAATAACCAGACAAAACCGGAAATACGTTATTTTTAAATCAAATTTTAGACGTATTGACGTATCCACAAAAAATTATGAATTGATTTAAAAATACTGTTCTTTTGTCTAGTAAAGCTATGTTTTAAATTTTGAAAAAATATGTTTATTTTAAGTGTAATAAGGTTTTACTGTAGGTCGTTGAAAGATTTATTAAATTTTCAAACTAAATTTTGTTTAAAATTAATAAAATACTTAGTTTTTACCACCTTTATTGTTTACAAAATCAACATGTTTCGTGAGTAACGCTCACTTCTTCAGGGTTTTTTATTGATACTAATTATAAATAATAGGCATAGACAATGGTGTCAATTGAAAAATAATGGACATAGACAATGGTATCAATGGAAATATGAGAATGGGTAGGGGAGAGAGGGGCAATGGGAGACAATTTACAAAGGGAACAGGTTTAATATTGGGTCATTTAAGAACAATTTTTGGTTATTAATAATATTCAAATTCGCATTAAAAACTCTTTCGGATTTCTAAAATTTCTAGTTATTCCAACTGAATGCCATTGACATTACAATGCGTTAATTCTATTCCACTATTGAAGTCAAAGGTGTGACTGGTTTCCAACAAATGGTTGGCAAATTCCGAGAAACTGTTATTGTTTAAAGATTTCACATGTTCTTTAATCCTTATTTCAAATATTGTATTATAAATTTTGTATTATACAATACACATTTCAAATCATATAATCATGCAGTAAAATAAATCAATGAATTATCTGGAAACGCTGCTTTTCAGAATTTAAATTTTGGCTTAAATAAAATCATTTAAAAAAAGATCCGCGCCCGTGTTTTATGACAAAAATACTTCAGTTTGTCTATTTATTACGGCCTTACAAACTAATATATTTTAGATTTTTTTACATTCTTATTTTGCTTAGACATTATTGAAAAATTATAAATTTTTACGATAAAAAAAAGAACAAAAATTACATAATTTTAATAGTTTTATCATCACGCCATCAGCACTTTCGAATGTAGGTATAATTTAAAGCAAATTTTCAATGACATAAAATCGATATTGAGTTATTATTTTAAAAAGCTGGTAGGGAGAATAGTTAGTCTTTCTCATTGGAACCGCCCTGTATGATCGTAAGACCATCTTTTTTTAAAAAAAATTTTAAAAAATTTTTTAAATTTTTTATTTTTTTTATTTACATATGCATATATATTACAATACATTACAATATGATACTTTGTCTGTCCAACTGGGCAGAATACCCGTTTCAGGACAGCCAAATTGTATATTTAGTTCATAATATTCTTAACAAAGGAATGGTTTCGTTCAAGATATCACGGGAATTTGCTTCTGTCAAGACAACTTTTGAGAAAAATAAGAATTGTATATAATTAATGGATGGTTTCTTTAAGTCTTTAAAAGAATCGCAAAGATGTGATTTTTTTCAAGGTCAATTTGGAGTTTTGGATTTGTTTTCTTTAGTGAGATCACAAGTAGGAGATTCTTTCCAGGCCATTTAAGAGAACATTTACAATTGCATAGTCAGAATTTACACATTTATAAAGCAATATTTGACATATGAATTCCCAATGTATTTATAACTATTTAATTTAAATAAAGAACTATAATTTTTAGAATTTCTTAAATAGTAGAAATTACACAATTATAATCCAACTATATGACAAATGATTTTTTAAGCTCGTTTTGGAGAACATTAATTTATTTAGTTGTTTATTTATTTCTTTTATTTTACGCCCAGATGGCTTTTATATAAATAATAAGGCAGTACCTCCATCTTTTACATGAGAAAACAAATAGTTTAGATAAAGTTACGATGGGAATAAAAAGTATATAAATTAAATAAAAATATAGGCAACAAAAATTTAGTACAGTGAGATATATAATATTAATATGTTACGATTAAAAAAATACGTACATAATATAAAAATCCAACCAGCAAATTTAAAAGTACGTGATCCAAGGTTTGCAAAATTGCAACATTAACCGTATCTTTTACACCTATAAGTATGTTTTGATGTATCAAGCCGATGCGATGTATCGATGGTACCGACCTCATGTACCTCTCTATGGAGTTGCAGGAGTTCGAAACCATCGGACCTATCCAATTTCGAATTCAATATTTTAGGTAAAAAAGTTAACCCATTTTTTTTTCAATGAAATTACAAAGGCATTACATCTAATTACATTAATAATTGCATTCCGAATAAGTGAATGGTTTCTTTCGGGAGATCACAATTGAGATTTTTTCTGGGTTATTTTGGAGAACATTTGCAGTTGCATAATTAGAATTTACACATTTATACACCAATATTTGACATATGAATTTCCAATGCATTTATGACCATTTAATTTTAATAAATGTACTATTATTTTTACATTTACCTAAGTAAAAGAAATTATCCATTTATAAACCCGACTATATGAATATGAATTTCCAATCTTTCGACGAAATTTGAATTCTCGGCCGCTGGCTGGTTAATGGCTCCTAAGTGTGACTTTGAAGTGAAAGCTTCTTTAGCACCGTTGTGATTTGAAACTCGATGAAACGAAAAATATGGACACTAAAAAGAGACAAACGCGTACATCTAAGGATTTAGCCTGCGAGAGAATGAGATAGTGCAATCGGTCTCCGTTTTTTGCGGTGCTTCGTAGCCCCCTCACTCTTGTCTATTTTAGTTTTCTGATGGTTTCCCTTCTACCGAGTGTAAATTGCACACTCTGTTTTAAGACTGGTATCAAAAATTCTTACACGAGATAAAACACCTATCTAAAATATAATATTTTTTTATCAGAAAGTTAGTTAGTTTTTTTTAATAAATGCGTATCGAAGTTTTAATTTTTTTATAAAGTTTGGGTCTAAGAATTTTGTTGGTGTAAGAAGAAAGCAGCTGAAATATCGTGTAAGGGAAAAAGTTACGTTTGGAAAAAGACAATCTATTTTATCCAAGGAGAGCTATCGAACGTCGTTAGAACCATTTCTATAATTTACGGGGACAATTCCATATTATTACGAAAGCGGCTGTACAAGATTCTTGTTGTGAGGTTATTCTTTGTCTTTTCTATTGGAAGTTGATCCAATAAATTGCCATATTTCCCGCTGTCCATCGAACGCATATTACAAATCACATCAATACATAAACTGTTACACAATAAATATAAAATCTCTTCATATTTTGTTGTAAAATTTAGATTCTACAGCAACCAACCGTTTCCTTGAAGTAGGCCGACCGACTGGAGACTGGAGACTGAATGATATAATAATATTTTATAATGAAGTCATGACCTAAATTCCTGCGCGGAGGTAAATATTGGGTCATCTCAATTTAAACTCGTTGTGTTCCGCCTGGGGACAAGGGTCACTCGTTTCAGTTTCCTATCCACAGGTAACAGAGACGGATATGACGGACGCGATATCTGAAATTAAAAAAAATTAGGGAAAAACACTTTTCCAGCTAAATTCCAGTAGCAACAAGTCTTGGGAAAGCAAGGTAAATATTGAGAATAAAACCTTTTTTTTTGCATATTGTCGCAAGAAAGCAATACTGCTGTAACAGCTAAAAAAAAAATTGTTCACCAGACCCAAAAAAAATTTCGAATGTAAAAAAAAATCATAACTTTTAAACTAGGTGTTACGGAAATGCTATTTTTAAAATGCTTAGCTGAAAAATATGATCTATCAAATGGTAATATTTAAGAAAAATTAAACAATACAACTTTGTAATATTTAAATCTCTTGTAAGTGAAGAAGAACAATGTTTTGGCGTTTCCGTCATAACTTCGGCCCTTTGGATCCGAGTCGACTGAAATTTTGAATTCTTACTAAGAATAATGGTCTGTACACGAATCAATCAAAAAATCTTTCAATAAAAGAAAATTTAAAAATAATCATCATTTTCGGGCTCGGTCGTTTTAACACTTGGGTTCGGTCATAACTTTGGCCCTTTGGATCCGAGTCGACAGAAATTTTGGATTCTTACTAAGATTCATGGTCTACATACCATGAAGACTGTACACGAATCAATCAAAAAATCTTCAATTTTTTTTTTTCTTAAAATCATCCTTCTCAGTCATTTAACACTCGGGATCGGTCAAAAATTCGGCCCTATGGCACCGATCCGGCTGAATTTTTTTATTCTTATTCATGGTCTATACACGATTCAAGTAAAATATCTGCTAAGGAAGATTTTTTAAAATTTTCATCATTTTAGAACTTGGGGTCGGTCGTTTAAGCACGTGGGGTCGGTATTAACTACGGCCTTTTGGATCCAAGTCCACTGAAATTTTGGATTCTTGGATGGTCTGTCCACGAATCAACCAAAAAATCTACCAAAAGAAGAATTTTAATAAATATCATCATTTTAGAACTTAAGGTCGGTCGTTTTAACTCTTGGGTTCGTTCATAACTTTGACCCTTTGGATCCAAGTCGATTGAAATTTTGATTCTTACAAAGATTCATGGTCTGTACACGAATCAACCAAAAAAATCTGCCAAAAGAAGAATTTTATAAATATCATCATTTTAGAACTTGGGGTCGGTCGTTTTAACACTTCGGTTCGGTCATAACTTTGGCCCTTTGGATCCGAATCGACAGAAATTTTGAATTCTTACTAAGATTCATGGTCTACAGACCATGAAGACTGTACACGAATCAATCAAAAAATCTTCATTTTTTTTTTCTTAAAATCATCCTTCTCGGTCATTTAACACTCGGGATCACTCAAAAATTCGGCCCTATGGCACCGATCCGGCTGAAATTTTCGATTCTTACTAAGATTCATGGTCTATACACGAATCAACCAAAAAAATCTGCCAAAAGAAGAATTTTATAAATATCATCATTTTAGAACTTGGGGTCGGTCGTTTAAACACTTGGGTTCGGTCATAACTTTGACCCCTTGGATCCGAGTCAACTGAAATTTTGGATTCTAACTAAGATTCATGGTCTGTACACGAATCAACCAAAAAATCTACCAAAAGAAGAATTTTAATAAATATCATCATTTTAGAACTTAAGGTCGGTCGTTTTAACACTTGGGTTTGGTCGAATCTTTGGCCCTTTGGATCACAGTCGACTGAAATTTTGGATTCATACTAAGATTCGTGGTCTGTACACGAATCAACAAAAAAATCTGCCAAAAGAAGAATTTTTATAAATATCATCATTTTAGAACTTGGGGTCGGTCGTCTTAACACTTGGGTTCGGTCATAACTTTGGCTCTTTGAATCCGAGTTGACTGAAATTTTGGATTCTTACTAAGATTCATGGTCTCTACACGATCAACCAATAAAATCTGCCAAAAGAAGAATTTTTATAAATATCATAATTTAAGAACTTGGGGTCAGTCGTTTTAACACTTGGGTTCGGTCATAACTTTGGCCCTTTGGATCCGAGTCGACTGAAATTTTGGATTCTTACTAAGATATATTCATGGTCTGTACACGAATCATCAATCAAAAAATCTTCAAAAATTTTTATTCTTAAAATCATCCTTTTAACACTTGGGCTCGGTCGTTTTAACACTCGGGGTCGGTCAAAAATTCGACATTATGGCACCGATCCGGCTGAAATTTTTGATTCTTATTAATTTTCTATACAGGAATCAACCGAAATATCTGCAAAGAAAGATTTTTTTTAAATTTCATCATTTTAGAACTTGGTGTCGGTCGTTTAAACACGTGGGGTTGGTATTAACTTCAGCCCTTTGGATCCTAGGCCACTGAAATTTTGGATTCTTGGATGGTCTGTCCACAATTCATCCAAAAAATCTGCCAAAAGAAGAATTTTTAAAAATATCTTCATTTTAAAACTTGGGGGGTCGTTTGAAAACATTGGGTGGGTCATAACTTCGGCCCTATGGCACCGATCCGGCTGACATTTCCGATTCATGGTCTGTACACGAATCAACCAAAAAAAATCTGCCAAAAGAAGAATTTTTATAAATATCATCATTTTAGAACTTGGGGTCGATCGTTTTAACACTCGGGATCAGTCAAAAATTCGGCCCTATGGCACCGATCCAGCTGAAATTTTCGATTCTTACTAAGATTCATGGTCTATACACGAATCAACTAAAAAAATCTGAAAAAAAAAGAATTTTTATAAATATCATCATTTTAGAACTTGGGGTCGGTCGTTTTAACACTTGAGTTCGGTCACAACTTTGGCCATTTAGATCCGTGGTCTGTACACGAATCAACCAAAAAATCTACCAAAAGAAGAATTTTAATAAATATCATCATTTTAGAACTTGGGGTCGGTCGTTTTAACTCTTGGGTTCGGTCATAACTTTGACCCTTTGGATCCAAGTCTGTACACGAATCAACCAAAAAAATCTGCCAAAAGAAGAATTTTATAAATATCATCATTTTAGAACTTGGGGTCGGTCGTTTTAACACTTGGGTTCGGTCATAACTTTGGCCCTTTTGATTCGAGTCGACTGAAATTTTGGATTCTAACTAAGATTCTAACTAAGATTCATGGTCTGTAGATTCTGTAGATTCACGAATCAACAAAAAAAATTTGCCAAAAGAAGGATTTTTATAAATATCATCATTTTAGAACTTGGGGTCGGTTTTTTAACACTTGGGTTCGGTCATAACTTTGGCCCTTTGGATCCGATTCGATTTTGATTCTTACTAAGATTCATGTTTTTAGACAAACAACTTTGTTTACATCGCTTATATTTGTACACAATCTACATGTTTCGTGAACGATGTTCACATCATCAGGATTCAATGTATACTGTGAGCATCGTTCATGAAACATGTAGATTGTCTACAAATAAAAGTGATGTAAACAAAGTTGTTTGTCTTTTCTTAAAAATAAATAATGTCATCACAAAGTGAAAACCTTTCCAAAGAAGTTTTCTTCGAAAAATTAAGATTCATGGTCTGTACACGAATCAACCAAAACAATCTGCCAAAAGAAGAATTTTTTTTAAATATCATCATTTTAGATCTTAGGGTCGGTCGTTTTAATACTTGGGTTCGGTCATAACTTTGGCTTTTTGAATCTGAGTTGACTGAAATTTTGGATTTGATGAAAAGATATGACCAAACCCAAGTGTTAAAACGACGACCCCAAATTCTAAAATGATGATTGTTATAATTTGGTATTTAGCAGCTTTCTTTACTTCAAGGAAAATATCTGGCTTCCATGGCGGAATTCTTCTCGTTTATTCACAAAGCACATGTTACAATAAATTTGTTCCCGACCCGACAAAACACTGAATTTGGTCACTTCGACCACTTGCTAGATAATGCTAGCTGTTTACAGGATATCCACGTATTAAGAGCCCTTTTAACTATAAACGCAGGCTATTTATAATAACATTTTCCAATACACATAAAAAACAAAACACCATTGTGTCAGTTATCGTACGATACAGGGCAGAAATCGAGAAATCTGCTTTATCGTCTAGCATTTAATTTAGTGTCGCCATACGTCGCTAATCTGTACCAACAAAAACAATAAGCTACAAAATTATGCCGCTAGATGGCAGTAGCCTTCACTTTTTGAACATACTGCCGGGCGGGGAATGAAAAAAAACAACATGTTTTTTTGAAATTTAAAAATCAAACTACAAATTCCTAAATTTACACACAATATACTAAAATTTTACAAGATGTGTAACTATCTAAATTTAAAGGGTCCGGGAACCTAACCAACAATTAAAATAACCTAAAAATTTCTAAATTTCTAAAAATCATGCAAAAAAAATTTTCATAAAGTATAACAAAATCACAACATTAATAACATTTTTGTAAAATTGACAAATTAGTAATGTCTCATTGTTTCTATGGAGATTTTTCACTTCAATTATATTTGATTTAACCAACACTATTCACAAATAGTACTAAATCATTATTTCGCTGTTGACTGACTATCAGTTCATCATTAAATATTTCACTGGCATAGCACTGCCAAAAACAGAATGAACACTTCACTGGGTAGACTACTCAGCCATCTTGTCCAGGGTGGTCATCATATTAGAATAGTACATCACCATGTACCTCTGTATGTCATCATTTGGGTAGATCATCATAAATTAAGGGGCGGCCGTGCCCTGGTAAGCAGATAGTACCATTAATTCTGCTGCGAGGATGATCATCTCGCGGTTGTTGACTTGAAGCCCCAGTGGCTTCAGGCTGGATACAGTGGTGTCAACAACACCAATATCGATGCTCCATAATTATTGTTGTGGTTTGGTTGCATCGGTTCAGCCCTAATGCAGTTAGGCTGTGACCTTGGGAAGGTCCGGGGTTTGCCGGGTCGGGAAATTTGGATCCAAGTTTGATTCTATTGGCATCAAACATAATTTTGTGATGGGTCTCACAAAAGTGCCTAGTGCTGTTTTGAGGGTAACTACCCTCACTACTCCATCCGGGCCTGGATGAGTAGTTAATATGCGCGCCATCTTCCATAATGCAGGAGGCAGATTGTCTTCCATCAAGATTACCAGATCGTCCTTCTTTATTGCCTTTTGGTTGCTGGCCTGCCATTTGGTCCGTTTTTGCAGCTCGGCAAGGTAATCTCGTTTCCATCTGAACCAGAAATTTTGAATTAGAGCGTTTAATTTTTGATATTTGCTTAGTCTGTTCTCCGGGAGCTCGCGGACATCCACCTCGGGAATAACCGAAGCATCCCTGCCCATGAGGAAATGGTTGGGGGTTAGAGGGAGTAGGTCGTCTACGTCATCAGATAGGGAAGTTAAGGGACGGGAGTTCAAACAAGCCTCTATCTGACAAAGCAAAGTATATAATAATTCAAACTGCAATGGGTTATTTTTAGTAATTCGATATAAATGAAACTTGGTGGACTTGACGGCGGCTTTCCACAGCCCCCCATGGTTCGGCGCCCAAGTAATAAAACTCCAAGAAATTCCCTTATCAGCTAAAAAGCTATGGATTTTGTCATTGTTCAGTCTTAGACTGGCATACAGTCCTTGAGCTTATTGGAAGCTCCTCTGAAAGTGGTTGCATTGTTAGAAAATATTTTTTCCGGCTGACCCCTACGGGCAATGAACCTCTTTAAACAATTTAAAAAAGCATCGCTTGACAAATCTGTTACGAGTTCCAAATTAACCGCTTTGGTAGAAAAACAAACAAATATGCAAAGATACGATTTAATGAGCAGAGATTTCCTCAGCGCTCCAGCCTTCGTGTCTATCGGTCCGGCAAAGTCGACCCCTGTGACAAAGAACGGTAGACTGGGAGTGATTCTCTCAACTGGAAGGTCTCCCATGATCTGCCGGCAAACCTGAGGTCGGTATCTAAAACATACAACACACTTATGTAGGATACACAACAGTGTTTCTCCCAAATATCGGCCAATATTTCAAGCGTATTTCCAATAACAGCGCTTGGGGACCTGCATGTAAATGTTCATAATAATAATTACGTATAATAAGTTCAGTTAGTTTATGTGACGGTAATAATATTATAGGGTGCCTTTGATGATGTGATAAATAAGTAGCTAATTTTAATCGTCCACTTGCGCAAATTAAACTTTCCGTTAAACAGGGATTGAGAGCTTTCAATCTACTGTTTTTGTTTACTAACCCATGCTTCTTTAGGTCCTTCAATTCTCTTTTAAAGGAATGTCCTTGCGATGATTTCAGTAGGCATTTTAAAGCTGCTTCCAGCTCGGAGACAGTTAAATTGTCATACGTTTTATCCTTAGGGTTACGACAATTATTTATAAATCTTAACGCTTGAGCGATTACTCTTTTTAATTTGGTTAGCGATGAGAATTTTTCGAAAATATCCCATTCTTGAGCATCAGTTACCAGTAGTACATTTTTACTTTTTATTTCCGGGGGATCCAAACATGATATCTTGAATACTGGCCAAGTGCTGACATCTTCCGTCAACCACCTTGGCCCCTTCCACCATATTGAAGCGTTGACTAACCTTTCAGCTGTGGTACCTCGGGACAGTATATCCGCTGCATTTTCTGACGATGATATGTGCCGCCACTACGTTGGATCGCTGATTTTCAGTATCTCAGCGACTCGGTTTGCCACGAAGGTGTTCCAACGAGCTGGTTGTCCTTTCAACCAGCATAACGCTATTGTTGAGTCGCACCAGTAATAGGTGGCTGATTCCTCTACACTTAGCGTCAACTTGATATTTTTTATTAGCTTGGCCAATAGTAATGCACTACATAACTCTAACTTGGGTATAATATTTGACGCTTGCTCTCCGTTTTACCTGACGGCTTTGTAATTTCATAAGACAGGTAATCTAATTCATTATTCCAAATTAATCCAAGTATTTTTTCATTCTTGGAATTGTCAGTGATCATTTTTTCACAATTGCCCTGTTTGGCAATTTCACCTTGGCTCCGCCCAGATGACAATTCCAAAACATTTGATCTCCACTTCCTCAGGGTCATCCCTGCGGACAGCAAGATATCACTTATTTGTTTCTTCAACTTGAAACAAACTTCCAAGTCATCCCCTCCAGTCAATAGATCGTCCATATAAAAATCATTTTCTATGACTTGACTTGCTACTGGTAAATTAACTTGATTATCCATACCAATTTGTCGAAGACATCTCGTTGCTAGGAAAGAGGAAGGTCCCAGCCCATAGGTAACGGTCTTCAATTTGTAATGTTGGAGTTCCTCTTCTTGTGATTCGCGCCATACAGTCTTCTGAAGGCTGCGATCCGCTGCGCATACGTGATTTGACGGTACATTTTTTCGATGTCCGCAGTCATGACGTATCGATGTTTTCTGAAACGTAATAAATGGCTGTATAAGTCCTTTTGAATGACAGCTCCCACCATCAGAGCATCGTTCTGGGATATTCCGGTCGACATCTTTGTCGAACCATCAAAAACTACACGCACCTTCGTCGTGTTGCTAGCTTCTTTAATGACCGCGTGATGCGGCAAAAAATAGGATTGCTCATCCCCTCTCCATTTATCACATAACCCCATACGACCTAGTTGTTCATATTCCCGCATAAATTGTACATATTGCAATTTCAATTCAGGATTTATTAAAAATTTCTTCTCTAAGTTCTTAAATCTTTTTTCCGCTGTGTTTAGTGAGTCACCAAGTTGACTCACACAAGGGCGGCGCGGCAGACTCACAACGTATCTACCATCGCTCTCCCTAGAGAGCGTGGTGACGAAATCTGCTTCACACGCCTTCTCCTCATGATTTTGAAATCTTGCAGGATTCACTTCCTCCATTTTCCAGAATTTTTCTATTTGATTGGATAATGCGTTTATTGATAAACTACAAATTTGCGGTACTGGCCTTTTTTTATGATGAATGTTGATCGGGCCTGATATGACCCATCCTAATTCAGTCCTCTGAAGAGTAGGTCCGGTATCCAATCTCAGCCGATCATCTTGTAGTATATTCCAAAAGCTCTCAGCGCCTAACAGGATGTCAATAGGCGCCGCTACGTTGAAATTTGGGTCCGCCATTTGTAATCCCGGCGGCAGCTTAAAATCTTTTCTGGCCACTGTTGCTTGAGGTAGGTTTGTGGTTATTTCCTGTAATATTAGACAAGTGATATTTTGGTTATAATTTGTCCTCAGAGATTTCATTTTAATCGCAACACGTTTCTTTATATGGGTAACATTGTTGTGTATGCCTAACACAGGCTTGTTTATATTTTCACATCTTAAATTTAATTTCATTGCGAACTTTTCGCACATAAAATTTGCTTGAGCTCCAGAGTCAATTAGGACCCTTGCGTCATGCACTTTATTATTGTGATCTACCACCCCAATGATAGCAGTAGACAATAAAATTGTTTTTTCTGCCTTCGCTAAGGCTGAATGGTTTGACACTGAAACTCGTTCAGCATCCCTTTGGCAGTCACCTCCGGGGTGATCTTCACCTTTATTCATGGAGTCATCGCTCGGATGCATCTCCCTGTGCAATAACGTATTGTGGCTCTCGCTATCACAATGCTTGCATTTCAAATTAATTTTACAATATGGGGCCGTATGTCCTAACCTCAAACATTTGAAGCAGACACGGTATCTCCTTATTGCGTTAGCTCTCTCTCCTGAATTTAATTTTAAAAAATTTGAACAATAATACATTTAATGTCCCTTGTCATTACAACAAATACAATTATTGTGGGTAGCAGCTAAAAATACCGTTTTTTTTTTAGGATTATTGTTGCTACCATTTGCTTTCGGGTGGGTAGGAATTTTTTTCGAATCTGAATTTTACATTAATTCCAAAACTTGCACGCGCGAGGTCAAACATTTAAGAAATTCCTGTAATGTAGGTAGCTCATCCTGCAATGGGGTTTGTTCCCAATGATTTCTAGAACTTGCATCCAATTTATTAGAAATTACGTATATAATTAAAACATCCCATTGTTCGATTTTCACGCCTAAATTTTGAAACGCTTTGAGATTTACATTTGTTTCATCAATCAGGTAACGCATGGCTACTGGATCCTCATGTTTCATCTCTTTAAGTTGAAACAGAGCTTGGATGTGTCTTTGAACGGTAGTTCGCAAATTTGCAAACCTCTGTTGCAACAACTCAAAAGCCGATATATAATTCAGGTCTGATACCTCGAAATTGGCGATTATCTTTGCTGCATTCCCCTTTAAACAGGATTGCAGATAATAAAACTTCTGTACATTGCTTAAGGCAGTATTGTTATGAACCAGTGTCTTAAATGTTTCTGAAAAATTAATCCAATTTTTTGGATCGCCGTTGAATTCTCGTAACTGAAGGTTGGGTAATTTTATTTCCAATTTGGGAGCCTCCACAGACTGAATTGCTCCCTTTGCAGTCGCTAAAATTGAATAATATTGATTTTCAAAATTCTCCCTTTGCAAATTATTATCGATTTCGTTGGAATCCGGAAGGCTTCCGATTGGTTCCTGAATCTCTTCGAAATCATCAATTATTTTTTCAATTCTAGCATAGCGAATTTTAAATTCGGTTAACTGATAATGCGTTTAATGAAACCGCAAATCTCGTGAGTTTACCTTTCAACACTCCTCGTTTGTTAATCAACGATTTTAAATTATCCATTTTTATTACGTATTTGACAATAATTCAACAATAAAAATGCTAAAAATGTTCCTTAACAGTAAAAAACAGTAATAAAAACAGTAATAACCAATTCAAGTGACAACAATGACAGAATCTTACAATAATCATCTTCTAAACAATTAACCTAAAATAAATTTGCATGACTTGCATTTTACACTGCGGGTAGTTAATTTTTTGTTTTTAAATAAGCACATCGACACAAAAAAATAGCGCTTGTTTGAACAGGAATTCACGGAATTAGAACGAAAGAATAGCAGGGATACTTATGTTTTGATTTCTTTGTTCTTCATGTTCTCATCTTTCTGGTTTTTTAGAAAGCTCGCTGGTTCATTCTAGTATTTCCTCTGATGCTCGATATCCGATCCGATCCGATCCGCTCGTAAGAGCTAATCGGCTCGAAGGACCATGTTATAATTTGGTATTTAGCAGAAAGACTTCAAGGAAAACATCTGGCTTCCATGGCGGAATTCTTCTCGTTTATTCACAAAGCACATGTTACAATAAATTTGTTCCCGACCTGACAAAACACTGAATTTGGTCACTTCGACTAGTTGCTAGATAAGGCTAGCTGTTTACAGGAGATCCACGTATTAAGAGCCCGTGTAACTATAAACGCAGGCTATATATAATAAAATTTTCCAATACACATAAAAAACAAAACACCATTGTGTCAGTCATCGAACGATGCAAGGCAGAAATCGAGAAATCTGCTTTATCGTCTAGCATTTAATAAAGTGTCGCCATACGTCGCTAATCTGTACCAACAAAAACAATAAGCTACAAAAAATATGCCGCTAGATGGCAGTAGCATTCACATTTGAACAATGATATATATAAAAATTCTTCTTTTAGCAGACTTTTTTGGTTAATTCGTGTACAGACCATGAATCTTAGTAAGAATGAAAAATTTCAGTCGACTCGGATCCAAAGGGCCAAAGTAATGACCGAACCCAAGTGTTAAAACGACCGACCCGAAGTTCTAAAATGATGATATTTATAAAAATTCTTCTTTTGGCACATTTTTTTGATTGATTCGTGTACAGACCATTAATCTTAGTAAGAATTCAAAATTTCAGTCCACTCGGATCCAAAGGGCCAAAGTTATGACCGAACCCAAGTATTAAAACGACCGACCCCGAGTTCTTAAATGATGATGTTTATAAAAATACTTCTTTTGGCAGATTTTATTGGTTGATTCGTGTACAGACCACGAATCTTATTAAGAATCCAAAATTTCAGTCGACTCGGATCAAAAAGGCGAAAGTTATGACCGAAGCCAAGTGTTAAAAGGACCGACCCCAAGTTCTAAAATGACGATATTTATATAAATTCTTCTTTTGGCAGATTTTTTTGGTTGATTCTTGTACAGACCACGAATATTAGATAGAATCCAAACTTTCAGTCGACTCTGATCAAAAGGGTCAAAATTATGACCGAACCCAAGTGTTAAAACCACCGAACCAAATCTCAAAAATGATTATATTTATAAAAAATCTTCTTTTGAGAGATTTTTTGGTTGAGTCGTGTACAGACCATGAATCTTACTTAGTAAGAATCAAAAATTTCAGTCGACTAAGATTCTAAGGGCCAAAGTTATGACCGAACCCAAGTGTTAAAACAACCAACCCCAAGTTCTCAAAAGATGATATTTACAAAAATTCTTCATTTGGCAGAATTTTTGTGGTTAATTCGTGTACAGACCATGAATCTTAGTTAGAATGCAAAATTTCAGTCAACTCGGATCCAAAGGGCCAGAGATCGGACCGAACCCAAGTGTTAAAACGATGAGCACAAGTTCTTAACTGATGATATATATATAAAAATTCTTCGTTTGGCAGACTTTTTTGGTTGATTTGTGAACTATGAATGTTAGTAAAAATTTAAAACTTCAGTCATTTCGGATCCAAAGGGCCAAAGTTATGACCGAACCCCAGTGTTAAAACGACTGACCCCAAGTTCTAAAATGATGATATTTATAAAAGTTTTTCTTTTGGCAGATTTTTTTTTGTTCATTTGTGTACAGACCATGAATCTTAGTTAGATTCCTTAATTTCACTTGACTCGGATCCAAAGGGCCAAAGCTATGAACGAACCTAAGTGTTTAAACGACGACCCCAAGTTCTAAAATGATGATTATTTACAAAAAAAAAAATTCTTTTCGCAGATTTGTTGGGTTAATTCGTGTACAGACCATGAATCTTAGTAAGAATCCAAAATTTCAGTCGACTCGGATGAAAAGGGCCAAAGTTGTGACCAAACCCAAGTGTTAAAACGACCGACCCCAAGTTCTAAAATGATGATATTTATACAAATTCTTCTTTTGGCAGATTTTTTTGGTTAATTTGTCTACAGACCATAAATCTTAGCAAGAATCCAAAATTTCAGTCGACTCGGATCAAAAGGGCCAATGTTATGACCAAACCCAAGTGTAAAAACGACCGTCCCCAAGTAAAATGATGAAATTTATAAAAATTCTTCTTTTGGCAATTTTTTTTTTGATTTTGGTCTGTAGACCACGAATCTTAGTTAGAATCCAAAATTTCAGTCCACTCGGAATCAAAGAGCAAAAAGTTATGAACGAACCCAAGTGGTAAAACGACCGACCCCAAGTTATAAAATGATGATATTTGTAAAAATTCTCCCTAAGGCAGATTTTTATTGTTGATTTGTGTAAAGACCATAAATCTTAGTAAGAATCCAAAATTTCAGTCGACTCGGATCCAAAGGTCCAATGTTTTGACTGAACCCAAGTGTTAAAACGAACGACCCCAAGTTCTAAAATGATGATATTTATAAAAATTCTTCTTTTGGCAGATTTTTTTTTAATGATTCGTGTAAAGACCATGAATCTTAGTTAGAATCCAAAATTTCAGTCGAATCGGATCCACAGGGCCAGAGATCGGACCAAACCCAAGTGTTAAAACAACGAGCACACTTTCTAAACTGATGATATATATAAAAATTCTTCTTTTGCCAGATTTTTTTGGTTGATTCGTGAACTATGAATGTTAGTAAAAATTAAAAACTTCAGTCATTTCGGATCCAAAGGGCCAAAGTAATGACCGAACCCCAGTGTTAAAACGACCGACCCCAAGCTCTAAAATGATGATATTTATAAAAATTCTTTTTTTGGAAGTTTTTTTGGTTAATTCGTGTACAGACCATGAATCTTAGTAAAAATCAAAAATTTCCGTTGACTCGGAACCAAAGGGTCAAAGTTATGACCGAACCCAAGAGTTAAAATGACCGACCCCAAGTTCTAAAATGGCGATATTTATAAAAATTCTTCTTTTGGCAGATTTTTTTTGTTGCTTCGTGTACAAACCACGAATCTTAGTAAGAATAGAAACTTTTAGTCAATTCGGATTTAAAGAGCATTCATTATGATCGAACCCAAGTGTTAAAACCACCGAACCAAATCTCAAAAATGATGATATTTATAAAAATTCTTGTTTTGACAGATTTTTTTGGTTTATTCGTGTACAGACCATGAATCTTAGTAAGAATCCAAAATTTCAATCGACTCGGATCCAAAAAGCAAAAGTTATGACCGAACCCAAGTGTTAAAACGACCGACCCCAAGTTTTAAAATGATAATTTTTATAAAAATTCTTCTTTTGGCAGATTTTTTTGGTTGGTTCGTGTACAGACCATGAATCTTAGTAAGAATTCAAAATTTCAGTCGACTCGGATCCAAATCGCCAAAGTCATGAACGAATCCGAGTGATAAAACGACCGACCCCAAGTTCTAAAATGATGATATTTATAAAAATTCTTCTTTTGGCAGAATTTTTTGGTTGATTCGTGTACAAACCATTAATCTTAGTAAGAATTCAAAATTTCGGTCGACTCGGATCCAAATCGCCAAAGTAATGAACGAATCCAAGTGATAAAACGACCGACCCCTAGTTCTAAAATGATGATATTTATAAAAATTCTTCTTTTGACAGATTTTTTTTGTTGATTCGTGTACAGACCACGAATCTTAGTGAGAATTAAAAATTTCAGTCGACTCGGATCCAAAGGGCCAAAGTTATTACCTAACCCAAGTGTTCAAACGACCGACCCCAGTTCTAAAATGATGATGTTTATAAAAATTCTTCTTTTGGCAAATTTTATTGGTTTATTCGTGTACAGACCATGAATCTAAGTAAGAATCCAAAATTTCAATCGACTCGGATCCAAAAGGCGAAAGTTATGACCGAACCCAAGTGTTAAAACGACCGACCACAAGTTCTAAAATGATGATTTTTATAAAAATTCTTCTTTTGGCAGATTTTTTTGGTTGGTTCGTGTAAAGACCATGAATCTTAGTAAGAATTCAAAATTTCAGTCTACTCGAATACAAAGGGCCAAAGATTCGACCAAACCCAAGTGTAAAACGACGACCCAAAGTTCTGAAATGATATAAATAAAATTTCTTCTTTTGGCAGATTTTATTGGTTGATTCGTGTACAGACCATAAATCTTAGTATGAATCCAAAATTTCAGTCGACTCGGATCCAAAGAGCCAAAGATTCGACCAAACCCAAATGTTTAAACGACGACCCCAAGTTCTAAAATGATGATATTTATAAAAATTCTTCTTTTGGCAGATTTTTATGGTTAATTCGTGTACAGACCATAAAACTTAGTATGAATCCAAAATTTCAGTCGACTCGGATCCAAAAGGCGAAAGTTATGACCGAACCCAAGTGTTAAAACGACTGACCCCAAGTTCTTAAATTATGATATTTATAAAAATTCTTCTTTTGCTAGATTTTATTGGTTGATGGTGTACAGACCATGAATCTTAGTAAGAATCCAAAATTTCAATCGACTCGGATCCAAAAGGCGAAAGTTATGACCGAACCCAAGTGTTAAAACGACCGACCCTAAGTTCTAAAATGATGATATTTAAAGAAATTCTTGTTTTTAAAAATTCTTCTTTTGAAAGATTTTATTGGTTGATCGTGTACAGACCATGAATCTTAGTAAGAATCCAAAATTTCAGTCGACTCGGATCCAAATCGCCAAAGTAATGAACGAATCCAAGTGATAAAACGACCGACCCCAAGTTCTAAAATGATGATATTTATAAAAATTCTTCTTTTGGCAGAATTTTTTGGTTGATTCGTGTACAAACCATTAATCTTAGTAAGAATTCTAAATTTCGGTCGACTCGGATCCAAATCGCCAAAGTAATGAACGAATCCAAGTGATAAAACGACCGACCCCTAGTTCTAAAATGATGATATTTATAAAAATTCTTCTTTTGGCAGATTTTTTTTGTTGATTCGTGTACAGACCACGAATCTTAGTAAGAATCAAAAATTTCAGTCGACTCGGATCCAAAGGGCCAAAGTTATTACCTAACCCAAGTGTTCAAACGACCGACCCCAAGTTCTTAAATTCTGATGTTTATAAAAATTCTTCTTTTGGCAGATTTTATTGGTTTATTCGTGTACAGACCATAAATCTTAGTAAGAATTCAAAATTTCAGTCTTCTCGGATACAAAGGGCCAAAGATTCGACCAAACCCAAGTGTTAAAACGACGACCCAAAGTTCTAAAATGATATAAATAAAATTCTTCTTTTGGCAGATTTTATTGGTTTATTCGTGTACAGACCATGAATCTTAGTAAGAATCCAAAATTTCTGTCGACTCGGATCCACAGGGCTAAAGTTATGACCGAACCCAAGTGTTAAAATGACCGACCTCAATTTCTTAAGTGATGATATTTATAAAAATTCTTCTTTTGGCAGATTTGTTGGGTAAATTCGTCTACAGACCATGAATCTTCGTTAGAATCGAAAATTTCAGTCAACTCGAATCAAAAGGGCCGAAGTTATGACCGAACCCAAGTGTTCAAAAGACCGACCCCAAGTTCTAAAACAATGATATTTATAAAAATTCTTCAATTGACAGATTTTATTGGTTGGTTCGTGTACACACCATGATTCTTAGTAAGAATCAAACATTTCTTTCGACTCGGATTCAATAGGCAAAAGTTATGACCGAACCCAAGTGTTAAAACGACTGACCCCAAGTTCTTAAATTATGATAATTATAAAAATTCTTCTTTTGCCAGATTTTATTGGTTGATCGTGTACAGACCATGAATCTTAGTAAGAATCCAAAATTTCAATCCACTCGGATCCAAAAGGCGAAAGTTATGACCGAACCCAAGTGTTAAAACGACCGACCCCAAGTTGATATTTAAAGAAATTCTTGTTTATAAAAATTCTTCTTTTGAAAGATTTTATTGGTTGATCGTGTACAGACCATGAATCTTAGTAAGAATCCAAAATTTCAGTCGACTCGGATCCAAATCGCCAAAGAAATGAACGAATCCAAGTGATAAAACGACCGACCCCAAGTTCTAAAATGATGATATTTATAAAAATTCTTCTTTTGGCAGAATTTTTTGGTTGATTCGTGTACAAACCATTAATCTTAGTAAGAATTCTAAATTTCGGTCGACTCGGATCCAAATCGCCAAAGTAATGAACGAATCCAAGTGATAAAACGACCGACCCCTAGTTCTAAAATGATGATATTTATTAAAATTCTTCTTTTGGCAGATTTTTTTTGTTGATTCGTGTACAGGCCACGAATCTTAGTTAGAATTAAAAATTTCAGTCGACTCGGATCCAAAGGGCCAAAGTTATTACCTAACCCAAGTGTTCAAACGACCGACCCCAAGTTCTAAAATGATGATGTTTATAAAAATTCTACTTTTGGCAGATTTTATTGGTTTATTCGTGTACAGACCATGAATCTTAGTAAGAATCCAAAATTTCAATCGACTCGGATCCAAAAGCCGAAAGTTATGACCGAACCCAAGTGTTAAAACGACCGACCCCAAGTTCTAAAATGATGATATTTAAAGAAATTCTTGTTTTTAAAAATTCTTCTTTTGAAAGATTTTATTGGTTGATCGTGTACAGACCATGAATCTTAGTAAGAATCCAAAATTTCAATCGACTCGGATCCAAAAGGCGAAAGTTATGACCGAACCCAAGTGTTAAAACGACCGACCCCAAGTTCTAAAATGATGATATTTAAAGAAATTCTTGTTTATAAAAATTCTTCTTTTGAAAGATTTTATTGGTTGATCGTGTACAGACCATGATTCTTAGTAAGAATCCAAAATTTCAGTCGACTCGGATCCAAATCGCCAAAGTAATGAACGAATCCAAGTGATAAAACGACCGACCCCAAGTTCTAAAATGATGATATTTATAAAAATTCTTCTTTTGGCAGAATTTTTTGGTTGATTCGTGTACAAACCATTAATCTTAGTAAGAATTCTAAATTTCGGTCGACTCGGATCCAAATCGCCAAAGTAATGAACGAATCCAAGTGATAAAACGACCGACCCCTAGTTCTAAAATGATGATATTTATAAAAATTCTTCTTTTGGCAGATTTGTTGGGTAAATTCGTCTACAGACCATGAATCTTCGTTAGAATCGAAAATTTCAGTCAACTCGAATCAAAAGGGCCGAAGTTATGACCGAACCCAAGTGTTCAAAAGACCGACCCCAAGTTCTAAAACAATGATATTTATAAAAATTCTTCAATTGACAGATTTTATTGGTTGGTTCGTGAAAACACCATGAATCTTAGTAAGAATCAAACATTTCAATCGACTCGGATTCAAAAGGCAAAAGTTATGACCGAACCCAAGTGTTAAAACGACTGACACCAAGTTCTTAAATCATGATAATTATAAAAATTCTTCTTTTGGCAGATTTATTTTGTTGATTCGTGTACAGACCACGAATTTGAGTTAGAATCCAAAATTTCAATCGACTCGGATTCAATAGGCAAAAGTTATGACCGAACCCAAGTGTTAAAACGACTGACCCCAAGTTCTTAAATTATGATAATTATAAAAATTCTTCTTTTGCCAGATTTTATTGGTTGATCGTGTACAGACCATGAATCTTAGTAAGAATCCAAAATTTCAATCGACTCGGATCCAAAAGGCGAAAGTTATGACCGAACCCAAGTGTTAAAACGACCGACCCCAAGTTCTAAAATGATGATATTTAAAGAAATTCTTGTTTATAAAAATTCTTCTTTTGAAAGATTTTATTGGTTGATCGTGTACAGACCATGAATCTTAGTAAGAATCCAAAATTTCAGTCGACTCGGATCCAAATCGCCAAAGTAATGAACGAATCCAAGTGATAAAACGACCGACCCCAAGTTCTAAAATGATGATATTTATAAAAATTCTTCTTTTGGCAGAATTTTTTGGTTGATTTAAAGAGCATTCATTATGATCGAACCCAAGTGTTAAAACCACCGAACCAAATCTCAAAAATTTTAGTTTTGACAGATTTTTTTGGTTTATTCGTGTACTGACCATGAATCTTAGTATGAATCCAAAATTTCAATCGACTCGGATCCAAAAAGCAAAAGTTATGACCGAACCCAAGTGTTAAAACGACCGACCCCAAGTTTAAAAATGATAATTTTTATAAAAATTCTTCTTTTGGCAGATTTTTTTGGTTGGTTCGTGTACAGACCATGAATCTTAGTAAGAATTCAAAATTTCAGTCGACTTGGATCCAAATCGCCAAAGTCATGAACGAATCCGAGTGATAAAACGACCGACCCCAAGTTCTAAAATGATGATATTTATAAAAATTCTTCTTTTGGCAGATTTTTTTGGTTAATTCGTGTACAGACCATAAATCTTAGTATGAATCCAAAATATCAGTCGACTCGGATCCAAAGGGCCAAAGTTACGACCAAACCCAAGTATTAAAACGACGACCCAAAGTTCTGAAATGATATAAATAAAATTGTTCTTTTGGCAGATTTTATTGGTTTATTCGTGTACACACCATGAATCTTAGTAAGAATCCAAAATTTCAGTCGACTCGGATCCACAGGGCTAAAGTTATGACCGAGCCCAAGTGTTAAAACGACCGACCCCAATTTCTAAAGTGATGATATTTATAAAAATTCTTCTTTTGGCAGATTTGTTAGGTAAATTTGTCTACAGACCATGAATCATCGTTAGAATCGAATATTTCAGTCAACTCGAATCAAAAGGGCCAAAGTTATGACCGAACCCAAGTGTTAAAACGACTGACCCCAAGTTCTTAAATTATGATAATTATAAAAATTCTTCTTTTGCCAGATTTTATTGGTTGATCGTGTACAGACCATGAATCTTAGTAAGAATCCAAAATTTCAATCGACTCGGATCCAAAAGGCGAAAGTTATGACCGAACCCAAGTGTTAAAACGACCGACCCCAAGTTCTAAAATGATGATATTTAAAGAAATTCTTGTTTATAAAAATTCTTCTTTTGAAAGATTTTATTGGTTGATCGTGTACAGACCATGAATCTTAGTAAGAATCCAAAATTTCAGTCGACTCGGATCCAAATCGCCAAAGTAATGAACGAATCCAAGTGATAAAACGACCGACCCCAAGTTCTAAAATGATGATATTTATAAAAATTCTTCTTTTGGCAGATTTTTTTGTTGACTCATGTACAGACCACGAATCTTAGTTAGAATTAAAAATTTCAGTCGACTCGGATCCAATGGGCCAAAGTTATTACCTAACCCAAGTGTTCAAACGACCGACCCCAAGTTCTAAAATGATGATGTTTATAAAAATTCTTCTTTTGGCAGATTTTTTTGGTTGATTCGTGTACAGACCATAAATCTTAGTATGAATCCAAAATTTCAGTCGACTCGGATCCAAAGGGCCAAAGATTCGACCAAACCCAAGTGTTAAAACGACGACCCAAAGTTCTAAAATGATATAAATAAAATTCTTCTTTTGGCAGATTTTATTGGTTAATTCGTGTACAGACCATGAATCTTAGTAAGAATCCAAAATTTCCGTCGACTCGGATCCAAAGGGCCATAGTTACGACCGAATTCAAGTGTTAAACGACTGACCCCAAGTTCTTAAATGATGATATACATAAAAAAAATTATTTTGGCAGATTTTTTTGGTTGGTTCGTGTACAGCCCATGAATCTTAGTAAGAATTCAAAATTTCAGTCTACTCGGATACAAAGGGCCAAAGATTCGACCAAACCCAAGTGTTAAAACGACGACCCAAAGTTCTGAAATGATATAAATAAAATTGTTCTTTTGGCAGATTTTATTGGTTTATTCGTGTACAGACCATGAATCATAGTAAGAATCCAAAATTTCAGTCGACTCGGATCCACAGGGCTAAAGTTATGACCGAACCCAAGTGTTAAAACGACCGACCCCAATTTCTAAAGTGATGATATTTATAAAAATTCTTCTTTTGGCAGATTTGTTCGGTAAATTCGTCTACAGAACATGAATCTTCGTTAGAATCGAAAATTTCAGTCAACTCGAATCAAAAAGGCCAAAGTTATGACTGAACCCAAGTGTTCAAAAGACCGACCCCAAGTTCTAAAAGAATGATATTTATAAAAATTCTTCATTTGACAGATTTTATTGGTTGATTCGTGTACACACCGTGAATCTTAGTAAGAATCAAACATTTCAATCGACTCGGATTCAAAGGCGAAAGTTATGACCGAACCCAAGTGTTAAAACGACTGACCATAAGTTCTTAAATTATGATATTTATAAAAATTCTTCTTTTGGCAGATTTTATTGGTTGATCGTGTACAGAGCATGAATCTTAGTAAGAATCCAAAATTTCAATCGACTCGGATCCAAAATGCGGCAGTTATGACCGAACCCAAGTGTTAAAACGACCGAACCCAAGTTCTAATATGATGATTTTTATAAAAATTCTTCTTTTGGCAGATTTTTTTGGTTGTTTCGTGTACAGACCATGAATCTTAGTTAGAATTCAAAATTTCAGTCTACTCGGATACAAAGGGCCAATAATTCAACCAAACCCAAGTGTTAAAACGACGACCCAAAGTTCTGAAATGATATAAATAAAATTCTTCTTTTGGCAGATTTTATTGGTTTATTCGTGTACAGACCATGAATCTTAGTGAGAATCCAAAATTTCCGTCGACTCGGATCCACAGGGCTAAAGTTATGACCGAACCCAAGTGTTAAAACGACCGACCCCAATTTCTAAAGTGATGATATTTATAAAAATTCTTCTTTTGGCATATTTGTTGGGTAAATTCGTCTACAGAACATGAATCTTCGTTAGAATCGAAAATTTCAGTCAACTCGAATCAAAAGGGCCAGAGTTATGACCGCACCCAAGTGTTCAAAAGACCGACCCCAAGTTCTAAAAGAATGATATTTATTAAAAGTCTTCATTTGACAGATTCTATTGGTTGATTCGTGTACACACCGTGAATCTTAGTAAAAATCAAACATTTCAATCGACTCGGATTCAAAGGCGAAAGTTATGACCCAACCCAAGTGTTAAAACGACCGACCCCAAGTTCTAAAATGATGATATTTAAAGAAATTCTTGTTTTAAAAATTCTTATTTTGAAAGATTTTATTGGTTGATCGTGTACAGACCATGAATCTTAGTTAGAATCCAAAATTTCCGTCGACTCCTTTTCAAAGAGCCAAAGTTATGACAGAACCCAAGTGTAAAAACGACCGACCCTAAGATCTTAAATGTTGATATTTAAAAAAATTCTTCATTTGGAAGATTTTTTGGTTGATTCGTCTACAGAGCATGGATCGTAGTAAGAATCCAAAATTTCAGTCTACTCGGATCCTAAGGGCCAAAGTCACGACCGTATTCAAGTGTTAAACGACTGACCCCAAGTTCTTAAATGATGATATATATATAAATTCTTCTTTTGGCAATTTTTTTTGTTGATTCGTGTACAGACCATGATTCTTAGTTAGAATCCAAAATTTCCGTTAACTTCGATTCAAAGAGCCAAAGTTACGACCGAACCCAAGTGTTAATACGACCGACCCTAAGATCTTAAATGTTGATATTTAAAAAAATTCTTCATTCGGTAGATTTTTTTGCTTGATTCGTCTACAGAGCATGAATCGTAGTAAGAATCTAAAATTTCAGTCGACTCTGATCCAAAGGGCCAAAGTTACGACCGAATTCAAGTGTTAAACGATTGACCCCAAGTTCTTAAATGATGATATATTTATAAATTCTTCTTTTGGCAGATTTTTTTGTTGATTCGTGTACAGAACATGAATCCAAAATTTCAATCGACTCGGATTCAAAAGGCGAAAGTTATGACCGAACCCAAGTGTTAAAACGACCCACCCCAAGTTCTAAAATGATGATATTTATAAAAATTCTTATTTTGGCAATTTTTTGGTTAATTCGTGTACAGACCATAAATCCAAAATTTCAGTCGACTCGCATTCAAAGAGCCAAAGTTCGTGTACAGAGACCGAAAAAATCTGCCAAAAGAAGAATTTTTATAAATATCATCATTTTAGAACTTGGGGTCTGTCGTTTTAACACTTGGGTTCGGTTATTACTTTGGCCCTTTGGATCCGAGTCGTCTAAAATTTTGGATTATTTCTTACATTTATGGTTTGTACCCGAATCAACCAAAAAAATCTGCCATAAGACGAATTTTTTTAAATATCATCATTTTAGAACTTAGTTTCGGTCGTTTTAACACTTGGTTTCGATCATAACTTTGGCTCTTTGAATGCGAGTCGACGGAAATTTAGGATTCTAACTAAGATTCATGGTCTGTACACGAATCAACAAAAAAAATCTGCCAAAAGAAGAATTTTTATAAAAATCGTTATTTTAGAACTTGGGGTCGGTCGTTTTAACACTTGGGTTCGGTCATAACTTTGGCTCTTTGGATCCAAGACGACTGATATTTTGGATTCTGACGAAGATTCATGGTCTGAACACAAATCAACCCCAAAAATCTGCCATTAGAAGAATTTTTTTTAAATATTATAATTTTAGAACTTGGGGTCGATCGTTTTAACACTTGGGTTCGGTCATAACTTTGGCTCTTTGGATCCAAGACGACTGATATTTTGGATTCTGACTAAGATTCATGGTCTGAACACAAATCAACCCAAAAAATCTGCCAAAAGAAGAATTTTTATAAATATCATCATTTTAGAACTTGGGGTCGATCGTTTTAACACTTGGGTTCGGCCATAACTTTGGCTCTTGTTCTCTTAGTCGTCTTGGATCCAAATCCAAGACGACTGATATTTTGGATTCTTACTAAGATTCATTGTCTGTACACGAATCAACCAAAAAAAATCTGCCATAAGACGAACTTTTTTAAATATCATCATTTTAGAACTTAGTTTCGGTCATTTTAACACTTGGGTTCGGTCATAACTTTAGCTCTTTGAATGCGAATCGACGGAAATTTTCGATTCTAACTAAAATTCATGGTCCTGTACACGAATCAACCAAAAAAATCTGCCAAAAGAAGAATTTTTATAAATATCATCATTTAAGAACTTGGGGTCGGTCGTTTTAACACTTGGGTTCGGTCATAACTTTGGCCTCTTGGATGCGAGTCGCCTGAAATTTTGGATTCTTTTTAAGATTTATGGTCTGAACACAAATCAACCCAAAAAATCTGCTATAAGAAGAATTTTTTTAAATATCATCATTTTTTGATTTAGGGTCGGTCGTTATAACACTTGGGTTCGATCATAACTTTGGCTCTTTGATTGCGAGTCGACGGAAATTTTGGATTCTAACTAAGATTCATGGTCTGTACACGAATCAACAAAAAAATCTGCAAAAGAAGAATTTTTATAAATATCATCACTTTAGATCTTGGGGTCGGTCGTTTAAACACTTGGGTTCGGTCATAACTTTGGCCCTTTGGATCCAAGTCGACTGAATTTTTCGATTCTTACTAAGATTCATGGTCTTTACACGAATCAAACTAAACCACCTGCCAAAAGATGAATTTTTATAAATATCATCATTTTAGAACTTGGGTTCTGTCGTTTTAACACTTGGGTTCGGTCATTACTTTGGCCCTTTGGATCCGAGTCGACTGAAATTTTGTATTATTTTTTAGATTCATGGTTTGTACCCGAATCAACCAAAAAAATCTGCCATCAGAAGAATTTTTTTAAATATCATCATTTTAGAACTTAGTTTCGGTCGTTTTAACTCTTCGGTTCGATCTAGTACTGGGCGTTGACGATTATTCTATCCAACGCCAACGTCGTTATCGTTGGCAATTTTCAACTGTTGAAAATAGCTGTTGAGAATAACGTCGACGTTGACGCAACTATATTACTAACAAAAAAAATTTAGGGTCGGTCGTTTTAACACTTGGGTTCGATCATAACTTTGGCTCTTTGATGGCGAGTCGACGGAAATTTTGGATTCTAATGGTCTGTACACGAATCAACAAAAAAATCTGCAAAAGAAGAATTTTTATAAATATCATCACTTTAGATCTTGGGGTCGGTCGTTTTAACACTTGGGTTCGGTCATAACTTTGGCCCTTTGGATCCAAGTCGACTGAATTTTTCGATTCTTACTAAGATTCATGGTCTTTACACGAATCAAACTAAACCACCTGCTAAAAGATGAATTTTTCTAAATATCAACATTTTAGCACTTGGGGTCGGTCGTTTTAACACTTGGGTTCGGTCATAACTTTGGACCTTTGGATCCAGGTCGACGGAAATTTTGGATTCTTACTAAGATTCGTGGTCTTTACACGAATCAAACTAAACCACCTGCCAAAAGATGAATTTTTATAAATATCATCATTTTAGAACTTGGGTTTTGTCGTTTTAACACTTGGTTTCGGTCATTACTTTGGCCCTTTGGATCCGAGTCGACTGAAATTTTGGATTATTTCTTAGATTCATGGTTTGTACCCGAATCAACCAAAAAAATCTACCATCAGAAGAATTTTTTTAAATATCATCATTTTAGAACTTAGTTTCGGTCGTTTTAACTCTTCGGTTCGATCTAGTACTGGGCGTTGACGATAATTCTATCCAACGCCAACGTTGTTATTGTTGGCAATTTTCAACTGTTGAAAATAGCTGTTGAAAATAACGTCGACGTTGACGCAACTATAATACTAACAAAAAAAATTTAGGGTCGGTCATTTTAACACTTGGGTTCGATCATAACTTTGGCTTTTTGATGGCGAGTCGACGGAAATTTTGGATTCTAATGGTCTGTACACGAATCAACAAAAAAATCTGCCAAAAGAAGAATTTTTATAAATATCATCATTTTAGAACTTGGGGTCGGTCGTTTTAACACTTGGGTTCGGTCATAACTTTCGCCTTTTGCATCCGAGTCGATTGAAATGTTTGATTCTTACTAAGATTCACGGTGTGTACACGAATCAACCAATAAAATCTGTCAAATGAAGAATTTTTATAAATATCATCATTTTAGAACTTGGGGTCGGTCGTTTTAACACTTGGGTTCGGTCATAACTTTGGCCCTTTGGATCCAAGTCGACTAAAATTTTGGATTCTTACTAAGATTCATGGTCTTTACACGAATCAAACTAAACCACCTTCCAAAAGAAGAATTTTTCTAAATATCATCATTTTAGAACTTGGGATCAGTTGTTTAAACACTTGGGTTCGGTCATTACTTTGGCCCCTTGGATGCGAGTCGACTGAAATTTTGGATTCTTACTAAGATTCATGGTCTGAACACAAATCAACGCAAAAAATCTGCCATAAGAAGAATTTTTTTAAATATCATCATTTTAGAACTGAAATTTTGATTCTTATGAGATTCAGGGGTTGTTCACGAATTATCCAAAAAAACCATGCAAAAAGAAGAAGTTTTCAAAAATATCATTGTTTTAAAACTTGGGTTTCTGTCGTTTGAAAACTTGGGGTCGGTCATAACTTCGGCCGTATGGAACTGATCAGGCTGAAATTGTCGATTCTTACTAAGATTCATGGTCTGTACACGAATCAACCAAATAAATCTGCCAAACGAAGAATTTTTATAAATATCATCATTTTAGAACTTGGGGTCCGTCGTTTTAACACTTGGGTTCGGTCATAACTTTAGCCCTTTGGATCTGAGTAGACAGAAATTTTAGATTTTTACTAAGATTCATGGTCTGTACACGAATCAATCAAAAAATCTTCAACAATTTTTTTTTATTAAAATCATCCTTTAAGCACTTGGGCTCGCTCGTTTTAACACTCGGGGTCGGTCAAAAATTCGGCATTATGGCACCGATCCGGCTGAAATTTTCGATTCTTTCTAACATTCATGGTCTGTACACGAATCAATAAAAAATCTTCAAAAAAAAAATTAAATAAAATCATTATTTTAACACATGGGCTCGGTCGTTTTACAACCCTGGTCGGTCAAAAATTCGGCCCTTTGGCACCGATCCGGCTGAGATTTTCGATTCTTACTAATATTCGTGGTCTGTACACGAATCAACCAAAATATCTGCCAAAGGAAGATTTTTTTAAAAATGTCATCCATTTAGAACTTGGTGTCGGTCGTTTTAACACGTGGGGTCGTTATTAACTTCGGCCCTATGGATCCTAGCCCGCTGAAATTTTGGATTCTTGGATGGTCTGTCCCCGAATCATCCAATAAAACTGCCAAAGGAAGAGTTTTTTAAAAATTTCTATTATTTCATTCTAGAATTTGGTGTCGGTCGTCATAATACTTCGGGTCGGTATAAACTTCGACCCTTTGTATCCAAGCCGACTGAAATTTTAGATTCTTATTAAGATTCATGGGTTGTACACGAATCATTCAAAAAATCTGCCAAAAGAAGAATTTATAAAAATATCCACGTTTAAAAACTTGGGGTCGGTCGTGTGAAAACTTGGGTCGTTTTAACACTTGGTTTCAGTCATAACTTTGGCCCTTTAGATCCGAGTCGACTGAAATTTTCGATTCTTACTGTGTACGAATCAAACAAAAAATTAACTCAAGTGTTTAAAGGATGATTTTAATAAATCATCCTTTAAATACTTGGGTTCGGTCATAACTTTGGCCCTTTGGATCCGAGTCGACTGAAATTTTATTTTCCTACTAAGATTCATGTGAACGAATCAATAAAAAAAAATCATCCTTTTAACACTTGGGCTCCGTCGTTTTAACACTTGGGGTCGGTCATAACTTCGGGCCTATGGCACCAATCCAGCTGAAATCTTCAATTTTTACTAAGATTCTTGGTCTGTACACGAATGAACCAAAATATCTGCCAAAGGAAGAATTTTTTAAAATATCATCATTTAAGAACTTGTGTCGGTCGTTATAGCACATTGAGTCGGTATTTACTTTGGCTTTTGGATCCAAGCCGACTGAAATTTGTACGCAAATCATCCAAAAAATCTGCCAAAAGAATTTTTTTTTTAAATATCATCCTTTTAAACTTTGGGTCGGTCATTTCAAAGCTTGGGGTCGGTCATAACTGCGGCCCTATGACACCGATCCGGCTGAAATTTTTGATTCTTACTAATGATTCTTGGTCGGTACGCGAAACATCCAAAAAAAATCTAACAAAAGAAGAATTTTTAAAAATATCATCGTTTTAAAACTTGGGGTCGGTCATAACTTCGGTCCTATGTCACCGATCTGGCTGAATTATCGATTCTTACCAAGATTCATGGTCTGTACACGAATCAACTAAAAAATCTGCTAAAAGAAGAATTTATAAAAATATCACCGTTTAAAAACTTGGGGTCGGTAGTGTGAGTCGGTCGTTTTAACACTTGGGTTCGGTAATAACTTTGGGCCTTTGGATCCGAGTCGACTGAAATTTTGGATTCCTACTAAGATTCATGGTCTGTAAACGAATCAATCTTTTTTTAAATTTAACTTAAAATTTTTACTGAAATTTTGGATTCTTATTAAGATTCATGGGCTGTTCGCGAAACATCCAAAATATCTGAAAAAAGAAGAATTTTTATAAAAATATCATCGTTTTAAAACTTGGGGTCGGTCGTTTGAAAACTTGAAGTCGGTCATAACTTCGGCCCTATGGCACCGATTCGGTTGAAATTATCGATTCTTACTATGGACTGCCCAAGAATCATCCAAAAAAATCTGCCAAAAGAAGAATTTTTAAAAGTTTCATCGTTTTTGGTTTGGGTCATAACTTCATTCCTATAGCACCGATCTGGCTGAAAATTTCGATTCTTACTAAGATTCATGGTCTGTACATGAATCAACCAAAAAGCAGAAGAAGAATTTTTAAAAACTATCGTCATTTTAAAACTTGGGGTCGGTCGTTTTTACACTTTGGTTTGTCGTAACATTTTGAAAATCATCTGTATTATAATCAGTAGCGTAGGTAGGGGGGGGCGGACCGCCCCGGGTGCCACCCGACGGATAGTGTCACAAAAATATTGAATACGATGTTATTTATATTTTCGGAGCTCTATGGCTCCCCGTGGAATGTCAGAAAACAGGGAGAATTTTGTGCCTGACGGTCTTTTTATAGACGAAAATAGCCTATTTCTGAAATTATCTAGCCACCCCCAGGACGCACCAATTTTTTACAGATTTGGGAAGTCGAAATTGGGGGGTGACACCACGTCATCCGCCCCGGGTGCCACCCATGTTAGCTACGCCACTGAGTATAATCCTGTTGGTACGGCCATACTGCGGCCAACTTCAAACGTTCGTGCGATTGTGTGGAGGGGTAGTTCGTGCGTTAAAAGTTCGAGTTGCAAGGTTGGAGTTCGAGTTGGCCCTGGCTGTGGCTGGCGATGGCTGATTCGTGCGAGTTGGCCCAACACATCAGTCTTCATCGTGAGAGTGTATAAAGATTGTTTGAAATTAATATTTTTTAGCTTTACGAATCGAAATCACTATTGTGGGCAACTGATAAGATACGGCGCCGAATCAGCTGTTCGACATCCCCCATTTTAGAGTTCAGAGTTCGGAGTTGGAGGGTTGGCCGCAGCCACCACACGATCGGAGTTGGAAGGTTGGCTTCGGTGTGGTTGTAGCATATTGCTTTTTACAAGCAGAGAAAAAATGTAACTTACTGTTTCTGTATAGATTGTGAACTGCTTTTTGCATCTTCGGGGATGCCGGGAAGGAAAAACGTACAAAGGGTGTGTAGAAATCTGGGGGTCGGTGTGAGCAGGAGTGACGGATGATTGAATCCATCCCTCCTACTGATGAATCTCGAGAGAGTCCGACTGGAGAGGTAAAAACGTCTCCCTCAACCAGTCTGTCCCGATCTGGCCGCAGTTAGTGGGCAAACGCATGTGTCGCCAAAACCTAGATAAATCTCATAACATGAACCCGGGCACCCCTGCTAAGTCACCAAACGTAGCGAACCACTTGGGGTGACCTATGGCAGGAGTGTTAGTTATCCAATAAATGGTTCCCGGGGTGGCGGTACCCATACCAGCCTCCCAAAAATATGCTGGACCAATGGTTCCAGTGCAGCGAGTTCTTCCTAAGCAGCGAGTAGCAAATTGCATTAGGGGTCGTCCATTAATCACGTGATGTTTTTTAGCAAGTTTTTAACTACCCCAAGATTACAGATATACGCGACCGACTGCGACGTACTACGATGTACGACACTATTTCCAGCCTGAACAGCTAGGGGAAATAAGATTTGTCAAATAATAGTAAATTAAATATTGCCAATTTTAAAATTGAACAGGGTGTATATAAACGCGGATACATTATGCAAGCCTATTCAAACGAATAAAATTACAAATGTATGAATGTTTGGCACGCGCCCAATGCAGCGTTTGTCGTCGAGCGTCGAGTGCCGCATTTCGTGTCCAAGTTGTGGCACGTGTCACGGGAATGGTCACGAAAACTACGTAACGTTACACGTAATCACAGTATTATTATTTTTTATATCATTACATATCTAGGTGTAGTTGGTGTTGCAGGTATTTGGGCAGGGGAGAATTTACAGTCAAATTTAATCCACCAAATTGTCGAAATCAGCTTGTTTTACAATATATATAGACGAGTGGTAGAAATCTCAAAGTGGCAAGCCAAAAACAAGGCAATTGTATTGTCTTCGATTTCGTAGTTTTAGAACTAAACTGCCACGCATCGCGTGAGGTCGTTTCTCGTATCCCACTTCAAGTAAAAAGTGCCTAAACGCCCTCGTGTGTGATGAAAAAATGTTTTCATTAGGTACTCGGCAAACACTAGCAAAAGCAATGGAATAACATTTCATTTGTAAATATACACAAATTAATAATTATTATCGATACGATATAAATAATATATTTGTTTTCCTCCCGATGCTTCATTAGAGAATGCATGGTTTGCTTAAGTATAGGGTTTGGGCGCGCAACAGCCAAATTACGAAGTCAGTGCTATCGCTAAGTAAACTTTGCTGTTAAAATAGTCTAATCACTCTGTTTATTTTTATTCTTGCCGTAAAATAACAAACAAATCAGCGGTAACAACAAATACAATAACAATCGACCAGGGCGACCTCCGTAGTCCAGTAGGTAAGACTCTTGACTCACAATCCGGAGGTCGCGGGTTCGAACCCGGCATGCGCAAATAAATTTTATTTGATTAATTTGTGTTATATCACAATTAATTCATTTAAAATAATATATAGTATATTTGCGGCATGTTCCAGAGTGGAAGATACTATCAGTATCGCCCTGGTGTAAGACCACCATTCAGAATTGAAACGTTGCTTTAAAATGGCTTTAGCCGTGTTTGGTGACCAGATCTGAATAGCCAGGTACTTTCCAACCTTCCTCTTCCCCACCTCCTTCCCCTCCCCACTACCTTCAGCCTCACAACATACCCCAATTGGGGATGCCATAGTCTCACTGGCTCCAGACGGGAGCAGTTGAGATTCTTGTGCGGTATTCACTGTAAAAAAAGGGCCGGATTTACACTTTTCATTTGTATAGGCCACTTCATTTGCGCCGCCCCTTCCTCCTTCTTAAAAGTTGCCACTTGTAGGCTTTTATTAGGTGACACACAATTTTTAAAATTAATATTTAAATATAGGTTAGGTAGGTACTCAAACATGTAAAAGTGTAACATGAAACTAGAATTATAATTTATTTGACAAAATCATCTATAATAGCTTCATATAGTATTCGTTAAGTCATATATAACCAAGTTTGAGTAAATGAAACATAAGAGTCTCCCTAACTTCTCACATATAATTTTGAGTTTGTGAGACAATTAAATAGCAAGTATGGATGTCTTCCAACGTCATTGATTTTGGAGCAATTGTAGGTAAACCTTTGTGTTTTTCAGAAAATGCATTGTTCTTTCAAAAGAGTAGGAATGCGATGGAGACATTTTTTCATTTTTCTTCGTTTATTTTTACATAGATACCTACCCTTTTAAATATCTATACTACATGTATATCTTATTTAGTAACTGCTACGTTAGTATATTTCTTAATCAATATTTGTTATCATTCATAAGTTTATTTGTTTACTAATTCAAAAAAAAAGTATATATTATTTCTTTATCTTTTTCTGTAATGACACGAAATGAAATGTTTTTCTCTTTTAAATTGAGTAGATTCATTAACAAGAAATTACTTTATTTGTAATTATTTTTAAGAACCATATATTTTCTTTTTGTAAATCTGTTGTACGTGTCTATATTTCAAATAATAATAAAAAAATGTGATTCGAAAAAGGACTGATTGGACGACGTGAATACTTCAGGAATAGTTCGTTGTGATGATCAATTTCCATAGAGATTTATTAAATTCATGTCCAGTAGATATCCTGCTTCCTGCATCGTTATGAACTAGCGATGATGTAATGATTCTCACTTTCATTATTCTGTGACTATCCTAACGTTTAAAATGACCTAAGTACAAACTTACCTACCTACCTTTCCGTACAGATTCCTATCCGCCCCTCATACCCTTTTCCTTCCCAGAACTTCCTCTTCTTCGTTTCCCCAAAAATACCCACCGCACAGCATCCCCTAAGATGACATAGGCCCTGAGGGAAACTATTTTCCTCAGGGTCTCCTATCTTAAATTTGGCAACCAGGACAAGACGCGTGAAAACCCCGGATTATAGACCCCAGAACCCGGACATGTCAACAGGTTTTTTAAACATAGTCAGTGTATTAAAAAAACAGTTGAAAATGTCATAAATCACCTTTTTATTTATTTTCAAATAAAGTCATCTTTTATCATCATTTTAACACGAGATACCTAACAAAATAGAATCTTAATACAGTTTGTTACAAATTGTTTTAATAATCAGTTTGAATTTTTTTTATTGTTAAAATAAAACACAAATTATTAATATATTCTGTTATGAAAACAAAACCTTATTACAATATTAAGCCTAACACAATTCAATTAAAATTTTAAACATAAATCTTAAAAGTTTTGAGACCATTTTAGTATTCAGTCTTACAATTTTTTAGGTAACTCTTTAACTCAATAATAATTATATCTTAAAAATTTTATCAGCAGCCATTTAAACAAGAAAATATCTCTTTAACATAATATGAACTAAAATCAGTCTTCTTAAATTTTTTAAGCAACAAAACTGAACCTTTTTAAAGTTTAGACTTACTGTAATGTAAGTTATACTATTCATTTTTTTAAGCATAAAATAACCAAAAACTATACTCATTTATATCACCTTAGAGTTTTAATCAACAGCCATATTGTAAATTTCTTTTGCGTAATAAAAACAATCATAACTTTAACTACAAAAATGAAAAGAAATTATTGCACTCAAAAGTACATAATTTGATTATCTAGCTATTGAAGTTTTTTCCTCAGCCTCTCGCCTTTTTTACTTTTCAGTTTTTTTTTTGTATTTATCACTCTTTCCGATAGCTTTTAGAATATCTTCCTTTTTTAAAGGGAATTTGTAAATTCAATGCAGCTGTATTCTTTGAAATTGAATTTAATTTTAAATAGATAAGTGAAACAATGTTACTTTGTTTGAACCACTTTTATATATTTGTTTAAAGCCGACTGGTTTCAGAACGACCGTTCCTTCCTCAGAGCAAACGTATATGTTTGACTTTAAATTTTAAGACTTTATTTTTTTTTAAGCCGGACATCAAATCAAACCCCGCCCGAACGCCCTCTAAACTAGGACAAATCCGGGGAAACCCGAACGGATGGCAACCCTACCTATGTGGAGCCTATGCCAATTTTGAAAATTAAAAATTCATTGAAAGTGAATGATTTCTCGCATTACATTACATTACGCAGAAATATTTAACATGACGTACACAATCACAGACAACAGAAATGAATATGTTTGATGATATACCTGGATACTAGATTGATGTTTTTGAACGCTAAAGTAAAATAATAACATAAGGTTCATCTCCTTTTATCACGCATAATTCAGTTTATCAATCAGCAGTCATTTATATTTTTTTCTGGGTTCCACGCGTTACAAACTCGTGTATTACGCATGTTTTATTTTTTTTTATGCACGAGAGAAATTATTTTTGCACGCGGGTAGATAAATATTTTAAAATACTTTGGTTTTTTTCAAAACCTTCATCGATACTCGTTGATAGTGTGACGAGGACAATAATATTATCATAATTTACGGTTGTATGCATTCTTCAAAATTAGATTAGATCTTTCAATACAGATATTATTTATTTCTGTTCAGTACTCAGTCGCTTTTTAATTTTAACATAAGTAAGTCATCCGTGTGGCCAAAAAAATAGGTATGTTGTGTGTGTTCATAAAATTATTTTGGAAAAAGAAATTCAAATAATAAGTCGAATCGCGAAACCCATTGTTTGGAATTAAAAAAACCGCGTTCGTTTGGCGTTTTGATCTTGCCCAGATAATTGGCCTCCTTTGTTTATGTTTATTTCCATCAATCCGTTTGGTATTTTTTTCTTACATAAAAGCTGTAGTGAATATACAGTGATCGTGAAATCTGGTTTAACAATAAATATCGTTCCAATCATAAAAGCTTGGAGTAAAAATAACCCTACGAAAAGTGGGACTTGGGCAAGTTATTGGGGATATGCCAACAGTTTCAACATGGATTTCAACGACGAATACACGACACGAGATTATTATTTAGTCTATAAACATTTTCATACTGGATCCGACTGCTATACTCGACGTCAAGAAATGCAAAAAAGAGTGGTCTAAGTGAACTCCGATGGATTACTGCGGGGACAAGAATTGTTCTTGGCACACCCGGGTGCCAGTTGACATGATGGCAGTACTGCATTGGAATTACAGGGGATTCAAAGAGTTCCCAGAGGAGATTATGAAAAGCCGAAGTGAAATCATAACGGACGTGTACTTGAAAGAAAACTCCATAACGGAGTTTCCCCGTGACCTGTGGCAGTTTAAAAGTTTGAAGAATTTGTATTTGAGCGGCAATGACATCAAAGTGCTGCCGAAAGAGATCGGAATTTTAGTATCTTTAAAGTCGTTGGATTTGAGCGGGAATCTGTTGACGTGTGTGCCGGAGGAAATATCGCAACTTGACCATTTGAAGTGTTTGATATTGGACGATAACGCTATAACTCATCTTCCACTTAGCCTGAATAAGCTGAGAAAACTTAGATACCTTTCCATTTGTGGTAATTTGTTTTTATTTATTTACTAAGGTTGTGCACAATGATTACCATTACATTATATTCGCCGAATATAAATAATGATAGTGAGACTCTTTGATTATGAAACTATAAGAACAAAATGCTTTTTTATATCAAGGATTTGCCTTGAAAACTTTTCCCGGGATTAATGCCACCTATGGAAGAAAATTGTGATTAGTTACAATGTGAACTCGTTCGCGTCAAGTGCAATAGTTGATCAATAAAATCACAGATGTCACCGGTAACATTTTAACGCCTTTCTGTCAAATCGGTGATCTGACGTCAAACGTCACTGTCATAATATTGTTTGTATTGTTCGTGCTTAGGTTAACTTCCAAATTATTCCTTTTTTTTTGCAAACCTGTGTACAAAAACATTTAGACAGTTGATTCTATCGTTGTTCCATGTTAAAGTTTACTGCAATGTTTGTTTGCATGGCGAATAATGATGACAAAATGAAATCCGGTGTTTGCTTGATATTTGATGTTTTTTAAGAAAATATTGAAAATTGGAAACGTAAAAAACACAACTTATTATTTTTTAACTTTTTTACTGCTTTGCATGTAATTCAGCATTTTTTATGATATTTTGAGTTAAAACAATGGATTGACAGTTGATATGAAATGTTATACCTGTGTAAATGAACATCGCATATTATGGCAAACATCCAAAGTGTGGACCCTTGAACCAGACATTAGAACAATGGCATTTTATATTTGTGCTTGAATACTTGCTCTTGAAGCACATTTCCTTGTCAACTGTATCTGTGTGCCAGTCCTATTTATAATTCCACAACAGAGATAGGAAAAACATATTTTTGCCCTTTTTACTGAGAAAATGAAATGCCAAATCACGGGTGCAAATTCATCGATATACATTGACACATTTCGGGAGAGACAATCCCCCTGCAATTTCCCCCTTGGGATGAAATTAATATTTTCTCTCACCACGTAATCATAAATTAGAAAAATCTTATAAATTTTCTGCCAATGTAATTAAAAAATAATGATGAATTTGGAGTGATGATAATATTTATGCTAAATGCTAACAAGCCATAACCTGTTGCGACAAGACATTTTCACCATGAGTACGGTTAGCGATGTGACGGTTCAGCTGGAATGGGCTTTTGAATGCGGGTTCTTCGCGGGAAGAGGATCCTATTCCTTTTTCAAATCAACTATTAGAGAACCTGGTCGGACCCAAGCCCCGGACTCGGAGCCGAAACCCGAATGCCTCCACCGGCATCCCCATGTTCGGGGTTCTTGTCTGGGTTTGAGTTCTTGTGCGGGTTCCGGCTCTGAGGTCCGGTCCAGCCGAACCTGTGCGTCCCCGTAGCCGCAATAGCAGTCGTCGCAGCAGCAGTACCCAGTCCGCACCAAAGAACTTTGCTCCTAGAACTCGAGTACTTTTACGCCTCGGAGGCCTCCTGCAAAATGCAGAACTTGTCCATCGCTGCAGTACATTAGTACCTTTTAAAATGCAATGGTTGCAAGGAACGAAAAACGTAGTTAGGTATATTAATTAGTGCAACAAAAACATAAGGATTTATTTCTTCTAAAATGTCACTTTACAAAAATGTTTCGAGTAAACATTTATTTTGGGAAGCTGAAACGGTTTCGGTTATTTTGAAAAATAAAGTGAAATGCCCACCTTTATTCGGAATTCACTTTTCTGTTGGACAAAAACGTCAGAACTTTTTTTTCGATTGTATTTTTCTTGGCTTCTTAATTTGAATACTTTTCATCAGCTGTCTGTCATTAATTTAAATTGTTCGTATGCAGAGTTCTTAGTTAACAGTTGCCAATAGAAGTTATTATTGCTTATTGTGTATTTCCCAGCCACCATTTAAATTTTCTAGATTGATGCTTGTTGAAATGTTTTAGTTTTATATTGTGTTATAGAATGAAAATAAAATATTCAATATTTTTTTATATAATTACTATAACTCAATGGTTATCCAATTTAAATAAATCAAAAAATATTTTTTTTTTAAACCACTATATTTTTTTATAAATAACATAGTGGTTGCAACAGAATATTGTTTAATTTATTAAAATATTCATCATTGGAACGTCATGGTTCATTTATAATTAATAGTAAAACTTAAATCCTTAACTTTATGCCAGATAATTGTGCATTAGTTTCAATTAGTCCATTATAATGTATGAATAAGGATTTTTCTTTAAAATTATGGTTATTGTTGGAAATTTGTTTATGTGTATATAATTCTGTTTTCCTAAAAATTCACCCCAATGAAAGCAAACTTAGCTTGAATTGATTACCATTTCTGCATTATTTGGTACAATTACTTAGGGGTCGTCCATTAATCAAGTGAGGCTCGAAAGGGGGGGGGGATCGGAAAAAATCACGAAATATCACAAGGAGGGGAGGGGGATATAACGAACTGTCATGTGTATTTATTTTTCGTTGTACGCACATATGCCAAGACCCGGACAACCTGCAACTTTAATGGCTCTCTGAAAATTTTTATCACAATGCTTAATTTTCCAAAATTTATTCAGATTATTATACCTGTATTTAAAGATAATATTCTGAAAATTTCAATGTACTTTGTACTAAAAAAATTCACTTGATCACCTGTGGGGGGGGGGTTCAAAAAGTTGAAATGACATCACGTGATTAATGGACGACCCCTTACATAAAATATGTGAGTACATAGTTCACAATGAATTATGTCTATTAATGAATCATGTCTCACTGCCATATCTGGTGTATGGCAGTGTGACATGAAACTGGCAGAGGAAGGATGAAAGTAGACTGAATCCTGTAGAAATGAGATCTCTGAGGCGTATGTGTGGTAAAACCATGTACGATAGTGTGAGAAATGTGGAGATCCGCGAAGAATGCAAGGCTGATGTATGCGTAATGAGTAAGATTAAGAAAGGGACGCTCAGATGGTTTGGGCATGCAGAGCGAATGAACGAGGAAAGGAGTGTAAGGAGAATATATGACGCAAATGTGAATGGAAGAAGAAGTCGGGGACGCTCGAGGAAGACATGGCACGACCAAGTGAATCAGATACTTGAGTTGGGCCATGTGAAGAGTCGGAATAATAGAAGAGCATGTATGAGACGATGTATGAATGTGAACAAGGCAAGAAGTATGTGCCAAGATCGCGTTGTTTGGCGGTCTGTCCTCTCTGCCTACCCCTGCGGAGAAACGGCGTGATGGTTAGTTAGTTAGTTCACAAAATTTTGTGAGAAAATAAAATCGTAAATCGTTGTGAAGGTTAGAACGACAAATAAATGAAATTTCTCATTTGTATTTTTAATAAAGTGACAATATGCAATGTATATGAATTTAGTTGCTTGTATTGAATATGTAGAGCTGATTGTAGCATATTTTGCAGACAACCAGCTAACCTGGCTCCCACAGAGGCCAGTGTCCAACTACTATGCGGCCGAGTTCCGCTTCTGGAGGAACAGAACGCTGCAACACATTCCTTTCTCCCTGTGGCTTCACATGCTGCGGGACCAGCAGGTCCGATTGCAGAATATTGGGTAAGTGGCCATCAATTGACCACTTTACTTGTTCTTTTGAACAATTTTAGATATGAGGGGTGCCAAACCATAACGTTATAAGTGCCAGAAAATGAAATTTTTAAGAGACACAAAAAACATTTTTAATGGAAAAATAAAAAGAAAAGTAATGGTTAAAAAATGTATTATCAAATTATCATTTATTATTAATAATCTAAAACAAATTTTGTGCTCTGTCAAAATATGGAAATAATATAATATTTTTTTAATAAAAAAAATGAAAAGAACAAAACGTTTTAAGTGTCATTATTTATGCAAGTCATAACTCAACACTTTAAATTTCTTTATTTTAAAAGGTTTTCATAAAACAATATGCTTTCTCCGGCTAAATACGGCGATACGTTTTCTCGTGAATTTAAAAAAAAAAAATTCCGACGTGAAAATTCCTTAAAACGTGATGGCATGCTGTTTCACAATATTTAGGCTAGATGGCGTTAGTAACCCTTCAACTTTAGAGTACAAGTAAACACCAGCACATATAACCCTCAAAACATATTTTCTCGACGTTGACACACCGTCTTCTTTCGACATTTTGAATGAACTAACATTTGCAGCTCAATCGGCACTTAAAACGTTATGGCGTGCTGTTTCACAAGATTCAAGCTAGATGGCGCTAGTGACTCTTCAACTTTAGAGTGCAAGTAAACACCAGCACATGCAACGTTTTACTGCAATAAAACGTATTTGAGTTCGTGGGGCACTTAAAACGTTATGGTTTGGCACGGAAAGAGTTTTAGTGCATATTTTTGTGTTATGATGTAATGGGGGAATGAACGCTTAAAGATTTTTTTAAATGCTACTTTACTTACGTACATTCATCTGTTCAGGGGTTGTTCAAGTATTACCTAATGCACTTGAGGGGGGGGGTCTTGTGAAACGTTACTGTGCGTTACGAGGGGGGGGGGAGGGGGGGTTCTAACAACGTGCTATGTAACATGTTTTTCTTTATTTAGATAAAAAAAAAACTAGGGAATTAAAATCTTCCAAGTTGGCAACCCTTTTCGTTCTCGAAATATCTTGTTTTATTTATTACCGCAAACGCGATTAAAACAAGAAAAGAGGTATTTAAGCGACTTTCCAGTACTTTGCGCAACTTAATTTGTAACTTTCAGGTAAAATTTGTCACTTGGGCGTTATGTAACGTTTAGGGGTCAAAAACATTCAAAAATTGCGTTACATAATACTTGAACGCCCCCTCAGGTGAACCAAGGCTGATGTATCCAATTGACTTGTTGACTATTCTCATAAATGTTTTTGCCTTTTGCATAATGACTCTATTTAACATTAAGGCTTGTAAAACCCCGTTAATTCAAACCCCAATAATTCGAAAAAACGCATAATTCAAAATAACGCTTAATTAAAAAAATTTTCCAAAAAACATTCCGAGAAAAAAATTTTCATACAAAATGAGTGTTTAATTCAATATTCTTTAATTTTTTAATTTAAAATGTATTTTTGTCCGCACATGAAAATTTGTTTGTGTAATTCGAAAAACATGAAATTTAGCAAAAAAATTCATACAGTTTTGTAAATCTACATCGGACAGACACCTGTGGCGATAAAACGACGTAAATTTTCGATTTACACGGTTATAAATCGGTCTAATTCGTATTATTATTTTGCAAATCTGAATCGGTGTACACTGGAATGTTATATTTTGTCGATTTTTCTTCAATTTACGAGTTTGACGGGCCAGCCTGAGCATAATCGGGTGGGAAAATTTACGCGGAAACTTTCGATTTACGCGGAAACATGTATTTTTTTTACTAATTTACACCAAATATCCTTGTATGAATCTACCTAACCTAATGGACCCGATTCTTCAAACAAAATACTGAGTTATATTAGGATGATAATATAACTTCCACATATTAGGCCCTTCGCACATAGAGATACTTACAAGCTACGTGATTGCAATGCAACCACAAGTCGACTACTGATATGCTATTCTTTAACGCTGGTTTCCGTACACGGCGCTACCTGAATTATACAAACTTGATCATTTTTTCACATACAGCCAAAGAGTTAATACAATACTCTAGCGATGAAGACATTACTGTTCTTCTTTATCTAACAATTTAAAAGAAGATTTTGGATTCTCAACTAGCGTAGCGTGCTACCAGTCGTGTATTAACTCTAGCAAAATAGTATGGGCGAATACTCACAAGGGACGCGTATGTTACGCACATAAAACTTGAGTCGCTTATAAGTATCTGTATACAAGTAGATTCCATGTCAACTCGGAATCAACTCAACTCATCACCTCTTTGAATAGTTATTAAAAAACTGTGAAAAAAAAATATATCCATTAACCTAACCTAACGTAACCTATTTAACCAATTTTTTTCATCACTTTTAATGGCTTTTTAAAGAAGATGTGGAGTTGATTTCATTCTGAGTCATCCAGCCACATAATTATTCCGAACAAATATCACATTTTGAGATGATTGTGTATAAAATTGTTTAACATTAAATTAATCAGAAAATCTAAACTTTGAAATTTTGTTTTTTTTTTACATTAGCTCCACACAGAAGGCCCTGAGGAAAAATAATTCCTCTCAGGGCCTATGTCATTTTTGGGGATGCTGTGTGGAGGGTATTTTTAGGAAAGGAAAAAAGGAAGTTCTGGGAAGGAAAAAGGTATGAGGGATGGGTGGGTCGGAATCTGGGGTCCAGAGTGTCCAGGAGTGACATACGTATGAATCTATTCCTCCCACTTCGGTGCAAGGTGATGTTTCGAGAGCGTCCGGCTTGAGAGGTTAAAAGGTCTCCCTCAACCTGTCTCTCCCGATCCGACCTGCCACGCAGTTGGTGGGCAGATGCATCCACCGCCAAAATCGGACAAACCTTACCGCGTGAACTCGGGCACCCCTGCTATGTCACCAAACATAGCGAATCACCTGGGATGACCTACGGCAGAGGTGTTGGTTATCCGATAAATGATTCCTGGGGTGGTGGTACCCATACCCACCTCCCAAATTGTAGTTGCAAAAGCTTTTGAATGCCGCTCTTCTTTATAGAATTTCTGGGTCAATGCATCTGTTTTTATCTCAATCGTATTCCTTATAGTCCTATATATCATGGTAATATCCATTTACCCACCAATCTAATAATAAGACAAGATGCCATTTATTTTGTTTAATTTTTTTTCAATTCAGACTTGGTTGAAGCCATTTAGTAAAGACATTGTAATTTAAAAGAGAATATTATGCTAATTTCCTCTAACTAATAATCTTTACCTTATTGTTTCAGCTGTTTTGGCTACCCCTACACTTACAAACAAGAAATGAAAAATAGAATTCTAGTGGCCAACAACTTTGTCATTCCTGATACAGAAATAGTTTTACCCGAGCAGTTTGACGACATCCAAAAGTACCCCATTCTGACCCCTCCCACGCTCTACGAACTGAGTTTGAGACAATGCTACATGCTAGTCAGCAACGTGGCAGCGGATATCCTGAACAATAACCTCGGGCCAATAGAGCCCCACAGGTTGGAGAAGATGGCGGAAGATGTCCTGAACATGAGGGAAATGGATGATAATAATAACTCGGTTAAGAATGTATTTGGGGAAGTTTTGCCGGCTTGCTTGAAGGATGAGCTGGCCAATGGGCCAACAGCTGTTTGTGAATTTTATATTTGCAAATCTCCCTTGTTCAGAAGTACAATTTTGGATATTACCAGCCGGTAAGTAGATTCACATTAATTTATTTAAAAATTAGTACATTTTATTATCGTTGAACATCTTTTCACTAATCTTGTTCAGAAAAGGGAGTTGATACCCGCTGTGAGTTTTAAACTCATTTCATCCAACTGTAATCCGAACATCCACCATACTTAGACCACCTTTTGTGCATGTGGGCTGTGGGCTTATTGACCATATTTACTTATTGATGCTAACACTCCTCAATATTTTTTATAAATCGCACATCTTTCGTATTTTTGAAGTAAAACTTCTTTACGCATACTTGACTTGGAGAGTAAGCTGGTAAATGCGTGACGAGAGCGTTATGAAAAGTGTGATCGGGCGAGGCGAACGGTCGGGCCTTTACGCACGCTTGACTTGGGGAGTAAGCTGGTGAATGCATGACGAGAGCGTTATGAAAAGTGTGATCGGGCGAGGCGAACGGTCGGGCCTTTACGCACGCTTGACTTGGGGAGTAAGCTGGTAAATGCGTGACGAGAGCGTTATGAAAAGTGTGATCGGGCGAGGCGAACGGTCGGGCCTTTACGCACGCTTGACTTGGGGAGTAAGCTGGTGATTGCATGACGAGAGCGTTATGAAAAGTGTGATCGGGCGAGGCGAACGGTCGGGCCTTTACGCACGCTTGACTTGGGGAGTAAGCTGGTAAATGCGTGACGAGAGCGTTATGAAAAGTGTGATCGGGCGAGGCGAACGGTCGGGCCTTTACGCACGCTTGACTTGGGGAGTAAGCTGGTGAATGCATGACGAGAGCGTTATGAAAAGTGTGATCGGGCAAGGCGAATGCAAGTTGAGAGGGAGATACTCGTATATGTAAGTTTTACTTCAGTCGTGTGGTCTAAAGCACACTCGTTTTTTTTAAAGCATTGTCAACTTCCACTGTCAACCAGTTTGAAAAGAACCCTCATTGGGAAGAGAGGTCTACTTGATTTTTTTGATTTACATTTTCACTCTTTCATTTTTTTCTTAACTTTATCTTTATTGCTTTTAGTAGATGAAACCGGATTTTCTGTTTTTAGTTCCAAATGAATTCAGCATTCCAGTCGAGCTATTCTATATCTTTTGTGGGATCGTTATTTTATTAGATAGCGCAAGGGCGGATTTAGGGGGGGGGGCACGGGGGCATGTGTATCTTTTTGTACTGTGGAGATTCCACCACAGTACAAAAAACTGTTTCTATTAAACATTTAATTTTTTTATTGTTTTGACACTTTCATAAATCTTCCTATACATACTTGAACTTGTAAAAACAAACTTGAAGTATGATACTTCAAGTTTATTTCTAACAGTAATTGTTGATTTTTTGCCCCTCCGCCCCTTGTGCCCCCCCCAGAAAAAAATCCTGGATCCGCCCTTGAGATAATGGATGTTATCTCTTGTCGAATTTGTGTGATTTTTACATATTTACTGTCACATATTTTAGTTTAGATAATTTTAAACACGAATTCCTGCAAGTATAGTCTGTCAAATAAGAGTAGAAAACATAGGAGGGCGCCACTGTTGATCAAATGGCAATACTAAACACATAACTCATGGTGTTAAAGTAAAGCTGTGTAACCTACATTTTTTGTAAAAAAATCAAAAACACATGAAAGTGGGAAAAATATTTTTTTATTGCAATTTTCATACCTACCAATCTCAAAATTAGAATTGCATATAGGTATATTATACCTTTGCAATTTTTGTTAATACAATGAGGAATAACGATATTTTGGTAAAATAAAAAGCACAGTTGGAAATTGCTCACATTTATTTAATACTAGCTTAAGTACCCAGCGTTGCCTGGGTTTTAGATCATGTCTCTAATTTTAGATCCGAATATATTTAACGCATTCCGACCTAAAAGTAGTATAACTACTCACCATTTATAGTTATTCTTTCTTTTTACCTACTGTTAAATTCAAATTTATGTTATACTAGCTGGTTCCCGGCATGCGTTGCTATGCCATTTAATAAAGAAATTGTTTCTCCCTGCGTGTTCTTTCCCATTCGTCCCGATCCCCTTCGGCCTCCCCTTCCTCTCCCGCGTTTCTTTCCCTCTCGCGTTCCCACTCCTTCCGTTTCCCCACTACACTCCCTCTCTTCCCCCGTCCTACGAACCTCCCTCCCAAGTTCCCCTCCCCCCTCCCGGGTTCCCCTCCCCACCACTCCCGCAAATCCCCTACCCGAATTCCCTTCCCCCCTCTCGCATTCCATACATTCAGTCCCGGTACACTCAGTTTTCAAACAGCTCGCATGCCACTTATTACATTTTTTTTATACTAATTTAATAATGCCAGAGCTCACCGCTTCTTTTATACAAACCTTGTCCTGACAATAAAGAACACAAAGCAAAAAGAATTATCCAATTTGGTGCAGTCGTTCGTAAGTTATGCGCGTACATACATTTTGGCAATTCATTTTTATTTATATAGATTTAATGAAAGCAAATCACATGATAAAACACCATTTAATCAAATTTATAAGATACCTTAACAACAGTGCTTCTTCGAATTAAATTTTTTTCTTTAAGAACAAAAAGAAGGTTTTTTAAACACTGTTTTATACATTCAGTGTCATTGCGATTTGAAAGAATATTTGACAGTTAAATTGGTGTTGCCAGCCTACAAATTTAGTAGTTCAATTTTTAATATTTTCTACTCTTAATTGACAGACTCTATGCATGATTATTTATTCATTTAATGCATGTTGTACATAGAAAAAGCAAATAACAGCCATAAAAATCACACAAATCCGACATGAGATTATGTCCGTTATCTAATAACGATCCCATAAAAGACATAGAATCGCTCGCTGGTTTAAGCTATTCCCAAACAATTCATTGCTCTACGGGTTAGCTAAGATAATTAAGCTTTACTGCAATTAAGCTAATTACTGCAGTGTTCATTGTAATAATTTTTTTTATTTCAGCTCCACAACAACGTTAGAAGGTCCAGTGGATATCTTAGTGACGGCTTCCTTCTGCTCAGGACGGTGTTGTGAGAAATGGCGGAAAGCAAACAGAATATCTCCCTTCAAATGGGTTCAGATATGAAGGGGATATCCAACTTAGTTGGAGGTTCAAATTATTATGGGATGGATTATTAAGTTATAATGATAACTGTTCACCAAATGTGATCTGAAGTTAAGATAAGTGGTGCAAATTGAGGTGCTACAACAAACAAACAAAAATTTATTTGTTGTGACTTTTTAATAAGGAGACTGTAATGCCAAAGTTAAAAATGATAATTTTAGGAATAGTAAATTATTTAGCTAAATTTAACTAAACGAGGTGGCGCAAAAGCCATCACCCTATCGTAAGATGCCATAATTTTTGCAAATGGTGGCAAATGTCAGTTCTGCTTTGACATTTGTGAAGTAAACAGATATAAAATATGTACATGTTAACAAGACTCCTCAAGAATGCGGAAATTTTTTTTAAAAATGCATTTCCGGGTCGCCTAATCTCTCATTTTGGTGATTTGCACTGGTCCGCAAGATCGCTCGATTTAACTGTTCCTGACTTCTTTTTGTAGGGTTTTTTGAAGTCACGTGTCTATGTCAACAAGCCTCAGACTCTTGAAGCCCTCAAAGAGATTATCCATCAAGAATGAGAGAACCCATCGCCAGAAGTTCTCTGGAAAGAGTGATGGAAAAGGCCCATATGGTCATCAATTCTGGCAGCGGCCACTTGGCTGATATCATTTACTCAACTTAATGGAAAAAAATTAAGACATCAAATAAACACAATCCAAAAGTAGAACCAAATTTTTTCATTCATAAAAAAAATTACAGTCAAAGAACATTGGGTGACAACTTTTGCACCATCTTGTACTAATATTATTGTCTATAATAGTGTTTCAGAACCGTTAACACATATTGACAAACTTTAATGAGTCAATTTCTCTGTAGTAAAATAATCCATGGTGTGCTATTTCTGAATCGTGTGAGCTTTGAGATGATCTCCAAAATAAAGGTGGATATACAAAAACCTCCAGTCTGTTTAATTAATGTAATTTTGTTTTGTATAACAACTGGAACGATTTTTGCCATATATTGGCGCCATTTTAAATGTCTCCGATTGCTTTTCGGACAAAAAATGCAATTATCTCCTTAATATGGAAAAATTTAAAAAATATATATTTGTAGCTCCCACGTTTGTTATTTTGAACTTAAAATGAAGCTATTGAAATGCTTTATCTATTATGACCATAGATGTTGCAAATCTGAACTACATAGACTATTTTATAACGATGTTAAAAATAAATTTAAAAAATATTTTTTTCACGCTGAATTTCTGATCAGCTGTTTACGGTTAAAATTAAATCCTTTTTTCATACATATGCACCTTTCATTATCAAGTACACCATAGACAATATATATAAATCGAAAATATTTTATGTTGAGTCGAATAAAAAGTTCCTCTCACGGTAGTTTCAAAGTAACAACCACGCAGGATTCGCGTGGTTATAAACTTTACAATTTTTTTTATAAATCCTACAAATGTGAGATAAACGGTAAAATACAGGTTAATTCATTGGCTATATAGCACTACAAGCGAGGCCGCACACCGACATACATTTATTTTACGAAAACTGTGGCGCCACATTTGAAACACAACACATTTAACGCCCCCCTATATTTGCGCGCGAGCACGCACACCAGGGACACATTTGTAGCGAGTGCAGTTTGTGGCGAGGCATTAGCCGCGCTACATTTATTCAAGATCGAACACATTCGTTTTTTGTGGTGCAGTGGTTTGCAAAAATGAAAGACAATATTGAATTTTATGTGGAGTTTATTGCAGAGGTTGAAAAAAACCCTATTTCATATAACCATGGACTCACTGATTATAGCAATAGACGGATTACAGAAATCATCTGGACCAAAATCGGCGAAAAAAAAAAAAAATTTTGAATTACCGTAAATTGCAGAATCTTGATTAAATGGGTGAACCCAATAACGTCTTTTTTCTCACTAATTTCCACATTAAGAAATCCGTATCGTCAGATGGTGTCCATTTTTGAGTAGGTATAAACAACTGTGCGTCCGGTGTGCGTGTACGTGACACATATACTCCAAGCAAAAATAGTAGCATGCATATTGTGACGAAATAAATGTTGCGTTCATGTAGCGTGTGGCTCCGGTGTGCCTAATAAGTTTTTATGTCTCCGTGTTAAAATTCGAAGGTATGATTTTTTTATGTTGGCGAAACATTTAAAAAATGATCTTCTGAAAATCTCGAGCAAACGGAGAAAAAAGTTTTAAAATGCGCTGTCGCTCCAGTGGATAAGTAAGTGTAAATATAAAAGTCGGTAATGTGCATTTTGATCTGAACCATCTCCTTCTTGTTGTGCCTCTCCTGATGGAGCCTTGATACTACCATGACTATTATTTTTACTTTAGAACAGAGTTCTCGGAGGAAAATGCAAACTGAAAGTGCTTGTGGTAAAACTGTTGTCTTGAAAATCGATTTATTGTAATTTTGTTCTTTTTATTTTCGTGTCTACAACTGTATTATTGCACTTTGATTACCTTTTTTCTTACCTTGAACCAACAGTTATAGTTCTTTGGATTTATTATGTTCCTCATTAGGTCTTTAAATGTATCAGAGTTTCTTGTACTTTGTTTATGCTCTGCATTACTTTTTCTTTTCCGAATCTCTATCCTACAGCACATTTCAAAAACTTTAAATTCACATTTCAAATTTTTCATTGTAGCCTGTTTTGTCAAGGTCTATATTTCAATGCCATGTGTAACTTGCGGAATGGTTTATGCATGTTGTATTTTGAATTTTCATGGGAATTTAACAAATTAACCAAAAGTTCACACTTTTTGGTTTTGCTCGGTATTTTTTTCTAATGTATCTTTTTCCAAATATTTATTTTTGACTACGTAAAACATTATTTGTTCTATTTTTGACTGCTTTGATATTATCTTTATTATTTAAATAAGCACTCGTTATGTAAGAAATTATATTTCAACAAAATTGCAAAGTAACAACAGACTTTTTAAACCAAAAGATTTATTTTTCAATTGACCTTGCTATGGTGAAAGTCTTAGTGACAATTATTATTGCAATATTCAGGGGTTGTTTCACTAACCCTTTGATAGCTTATAAGATATATCCGTAGGATAATGTATATTAATGAATAAAGAAATCAATAGATGGAAAACTTGGCTAACTTATGGAACGTACCCATACTACGTGACCAATTTTTAACCCCCCCCCCCGGTGACCAAAATCCTAAGCAAACCGCCGCTCATTTGTACCAAGCGTAACATTTTGAAGACCCCCCCCCCCCCCCGAAGAGGTTACGTAGTATGGGTACGTTCCCTTATCTGATATACAGCCACTATTCATAGGTTCGAGAACCCAATGGTAAACTTGAACTCTTTAATTAAATAAATCGTTTATCATAAATAGAAAATATACATTATCCTATGGATAAGCTGTCAAGAGGATGGTGAAATATATACTAAACATGATATTTATGTAACATGTAAGACTTGGTTTATATATTTGAGGTATCGCATGTGATTGGAACATAGATAATTTGGGTGGCGGGAATGGGTACCGCTGCCTCGGGAACCTTTATTGGATAACCAACACCTCTGCCATAGGTCACCCCAAGTGGTTCGCTACGTTTGGTGATTTAGCAGGGGTGCCCGGGTTCATGGGGTGAGGTTTGTCCAGGTCTTGGAGGCGGATAACCAGGATATACTGAACCCCAGATTCCTACCCACCCCTTAAACCCCTTTCCTTCCCAGAACTCTCCTCTCCTTCCTTTTCTTAAAAAAACCCTCCACACAGCGTCCTCAAAGATGACATAGGCCCTGAGGGAAATTATTTTCCTCAGGGCCTCCTGTGTGGAGCTCATGTAAAAAACAAAAAAAAAATAGATCTTGAGAAGCAAGAACCTTTCTTAAGCCTCGATTACATGGAGCGAGTTTAAAAGCTACTAGCCGGTAAGGTTGTGAATCGGTGAGTGAGATTGTCATGATGACACACAAAACTGTCTACTCGCTCAGTAGTGACAGTAGCAGCTAAAATAACGATTCCCGCGCGAACCAATTCGGTCGACATTTTGTGAAGAACTTGAGGTCGCAGCTAGCACCACACGCTAGCCAGTAGCGAGAATAACGGCTCCCATGCGAACTAATTCTTACAATTACGAAATCAGCTGTTGGTAGGCCGCCATCTTGAGCGAGTAAAGTTGACCACCCTTCAACTTTTTTTGTAGATTTTCCACAATCTGCTAGTTAGATAGTAATACGATTACCCTGAGCGAGTTTACTAACAGATAGTGAATTTTCCAGATAGTAGCTTGTAAACTCGCTCAATGTCATCGAGGCTTTAAGTTCCACAGAGACTTGGTATTATAGTGTTTTGAATGATGTGAAGATTGTATATATTATATATAGATATTATATCAGACTTGAAATGTGTAGTGCTCTTTTCTATCCTCTACTTCCAAAGAAATAGTTGTATAATATTATTGACTACTTGTAAAGAATAAAACATGAACTTCCAATAATTGGAAATTTAAAATTGATAAAAATATATTTTCAATAAATTAATTCTGCCTTTCAATTTGAATTCGCCTCAAATATCTACCAACAGTAGGGTGTGTCAATTATTTCAACTTTTGAATTCAGAAACGCCCGGGTCTCAAAAGTTGCGTCCTACAAAGAAAACGAGAACTGCATTTAAATTTTTTTTTTTTAAAGGTTATTAGCCCGCTAAAATGCAGAAAATCAGAAAAAAACCTAAAACTTTTTTTAAAATTATTTTAATTATTTTTTTTTTCAATAATTTTACCTTTTAACGTTAGTTTGTTATTAAAAAAATGCGTATAGCTGACAAAAATTTAAAAAAATTAAGTTTATGAATACAAGTAAGTCAACAAGAATACTGATTTTATCCAGAAAAGGTGTTATTTTCCCCTTTTATTTTTTGACAAACACATCACTTATGTTTCAAAACAATTTTTTTTTGCGTTCTTTGTACTGTAGTTAAAAATTAAGTTTGGTACAAAATATAAAATATGAACCCTTTGTTTTATTTTTTTCCAAATCACGAAATCAATTTTTTTTTTCAAAACTTCTGGCTATTTTAGCGGACTAATTAATAGTGAACAATAATTTAATTTATTTTCACGTTTTCGAATAGCTACAGATCATACGAAACTTTTGAGACCCCGGGCGTTTTAAAATAAGGCCTTTTTTTCTCTCTATGGAGAGTGACACAAACTAACAAACTGTGTTGTTCGCTATTTAAAAAATTACTTTTTTGTACAAAATATTTACCATGAATTCCTGGACATAGAATCCAGAACTCAAAATAGAAAACCCTGTTTTCTCTGTCATAATTCATGTACTTACCCACAGTTTTTTTTTTTAGCAAAAATATCGTTCCAGAATAATTGATCAGACTGATTCCTTTTCTTCGTTAGCTTACTTCGACCTAGGCTTTAGGTCATTGGGCCAACATAATGGGCAAACTCTGCTTCACTTCCACCTCTAAGGTTGCTTTTGAAAAATGATTGAGTTTCAAATTAATATCATCCATTGGTGCCAAATTCCCATTACGTATAGTTCAATAATTCTAATATTGCTTCGCTTCTGTAACAGAAATCTGTTTTTCTAAGTAAGAAAAATACTTACATTGTGACACTTGCGTCATGAAATTTGCACAGCTTTTCTGTTTTTAATATCCTAGTCAACACTACTATTTTGTGCTAAAAACAATTATCATCTGAAACTGTCAAGCTTTGGAACGGGGATGTCGTCAACTTCCTTCATCTTCTATACAGGGTGTAACAGGCGTACCCGAAGGATTTTAACCATCGATTCCTGACATTATTTGGAGTAAAAAATGTAAATGAAATTTTGGTCTCGGGTGATATTATTGATGTTTTTTTTAATTTATTTTTTCTACAAAAACATTAAAAAATGTTAGGTATTGGACAGTTGGAGGCGGGTCGATTACTCGGAGTGACCAATGACAACAAACGGAAGAATTTTTTTTTTTTTGAATTTGAAGAAAAAATATTACAAAAAAAAATGTCATCAAAAATTTACATTTTTTACTCCAAATGGGCTCAGGAATCGCTGGTTAAAATCCCTCGGGTACGTCTTGTTATACCCTGTATATGTGAGATGCCTATGAGTTGCTAAACCATTCATCCGAATGCGATGAAACTTTGGTAATTTGATGTAAACTGTGATGAATTGCATTGATCAACAGTGAAAATTAGGAAATATCGTAGCTTCCCACTTTAATTTAAAAAGAAAATATCAATTACTTATAAAACGGACACGTCTATGACATCTATCGGATTAGAGTAAAGTGAATTCATATTTACGGTAGGGATCTATAATTAGACAAGGTGAGACGAGTATTGATGAAAGGATCACAGATGGTATCAACAAATAATCAGAAACAGGGACTCCCCAATATACTTTGGGCCATGATATATTGACAGCCAATTGAATTGCAGCAAAAGCGATTAAAAACCAATTCAGCCTATCAACGGGAAGAGGGCCGAGCCCATTTTTAGAACAAAGGAACGACCTTTGGACTTGGCAATTAGAAATGTAATTAATGAGTTTGACGTTCCCACCAAACCGAGAGGTGAATAAACTCCATGGGAAAAAATAATCTGTTCAGGGACAAAAGTACGGTGACCCCAAGAAATGTTATGGTTAACCGGTACATTCCAGGGACCAGAAACCCTAGTTCTCGAACGCATTAAAGCATATCAGGTGCGGAAAAAAAGGGATACACGTAAACAACGATGGAAAAGTTTAAGTGAAAAATTGCATAGCAAGTGACGAAAACGTGTTGTAAGGTGTTAGGGAGATTTCCATCTATAATACGATTGTTTGTGACGACCGGAGATGATCGATTCGAGGGAAAACGTGCTAAAGGAAATGGAAATGTTGAAAAAACAATGGAAAATTATTGTTATCAATTCTAGACGGAGCTAGGATATTACGATGAAAGATTTAGGGAGGAAACGTCAAAAAAAATGAGAGTTTTAAAGAATAGGCGAGGGTACATTTCAGATGTCTAGAGCAGTAACAAGTGTTAGAGAAGAAAATAGAGTGCAGTACGGAGGGGAGTGGAAAATGCTGAAAACATTGCGATGGAAAAACTCAGGAAAAGGAGTCATTTTACGTAATTAAAATGGAGTTTATAGAGTAACATAGTACGCGATTGCAGATAAAAATGAGGCATTACAATGGTTGTCGATTTCTGATGTATTTTGTTGTGATAAACAAGGAATATTCGAACATGAAAGTTGTTTAGATAAGGACGATTAGTCGTTAAAAAGGTAATAAAAATTATCATGGGTCTTATGAAATATTTACATTAAAGAATTCTCGTAAAAGTTAACGACACTGAAATAAAAAAGGATTTATTGCCAGGTGGGTACAGGAATTAATGTATACAACTGTCAAGGCATATGGTTTATGGGATTTTGAGTAAGAATGGGACAAAGTTTGGGGGACGATCTCTATGAAGCAATAAAAATGACAGGAATTTAAGGGCCGAAGTGGGGGTATCTCCTATAAAGATGTTAAAAATGATATATTTATTAATAACAAATAGAAAATGAAATTTTCCAAGAGGCAGCAAACATCAAAAAAACGATATGGTTACATCAGGGAAGTACAGGGAGCGAGGGGAGAGAAGATACGACAGAGAAAAACAAAGGAAATCTTAGATTAACAGTGAATAAAATAAATACGGCTTGAAATATAAAAATCTATAGAGATATGAACAATAACGTAAGAATAAATAAGGAAATTCATGGAAAGAGTGTCGTGAATAAAAGAAAATTCGAGAAAAAAATGGAAAATTCAAATATACGACGTAAATAGAGAAAATTCGGTTTTAAATGGAAAGGTTCATATAGAATACAGAAAAACTCGAGGAAAAATAATAAAATAAAAATGAACAATTTGCGAGAAAGACTTCGACATGAAGATATCTCTGATAGGCGAATTTGGGGACAGATTTGGGACATATGGTAGATGCCGTACGCACGGACATGTTACGAAATAGATGAAAATAGAAATTTAAAATTATTAAATTCAAGCTGATTTTGTATGAACACCAGGACAAAGGAAGTTGGGCCATTAAACATGGATCTTACTAAATCCGGATCTTGTAAGTATGGAAGTACGAGACAGAATTTAAAGTAACAAACGCGGAAGGTACTAAGAGACCGCATTCGACAATAATGGAGAGGTTTCAAGAAATTACGAGTTGATAGTAATTAGATTGGTTTATTACAGGAGATTCAGATACGATCTTTTGGACCTGAGAGGGGTATAAAAGTCTAGACAAATGCCAGTTGAGGACAGTCTACGGTCGTGGTCGAAAAGGTAGTAAGTTCGCGGAACGTGACGAAACGGTGGGTAAATTTAAAGTTGAAAAATTCTAAGTGATAATTATTTTGATACTTAGAAAAATTTCACATTCTAGTCAGTGATCTACAAAAAAAAAAATATTTTGCAGTTAGAATCAATGAAATAAGAATAAAGCCAACGCATTAATTACTTGTGAAAAATAAAAGTGCTCGTGATAAATACAATTTGTTTTAGTGGAAAATTCGGATTTTATAATCACTTAATATCGTATTTTTAAACTTAGAAATTTCGCGTTTAATATTAGTGCAATAAATAACTGAAGTGATGTGATAATTTAGCGTGAAGAAGTTATAATTAAATACGTGTGTTCAATCTAAGTGAAAGTGTTCTAACAAATAATAAATATTTAAACTAATTATCTTAAATAATAATAATAAAACAAAATAATAGTTTATTAATACATAAAAGTTCGGAGGGATAAAAATTTAATTTAACAACAATTTACCATCTCTAAATTAATCGTGAAGTAACTATCATTTAAAGTGTTATCTAACCAACGAGTTTTGAGATAAAATACAGTTTAGAACGATAGAGTTCATGCATCATTTTAATTAATTAGATTAAATGAAAAAAAAAAAAAAAATTGAAGTCAAAAAGATTTAATTAAATTTAGGAAAATAAAAATTAATTTAGGAAAATTGCAGCAAGGTTACCGTGTATTTCCCGGTCGGAAAAACCTTGGTAGGGGTAAGTCTTTTCCGTTATAAAATTTTACAGATTCCAAGAAGAAAGCGGAATGCAGCAAACATTGGTATTTGGATTAATTATTTGACCAAGATATTACTCTCTTAATATGTGATATGTAACTATATTAAAATATTATAAGTATAATAAGTATATTTTATATATTTATATATGTATGTATATAAACATATATATATGTAAATTTTGTTCCCAAGAAAAATTTTAATCAAAAAGAAAAACACTTATATAAAAAGAGGAAAAGGGTATCGATTCCTACCTCTGAGTTCATCAATCTATTAAAAGTAGTTATGTGTGATAAATTTACAAATCAATATTTATATTTAATTTTATGTATGTATTAATATAATTTCAGAAAATCCAGAGCATTTGAAATAAGTTATGATATTAGAAAATTATTTCAATCATAAAATAATTATACATATTAATATTATAAATTATTTATTGAGACAAAGTATATATAAATGAATAAATATGTATACGTAATCGGGTATCAGACTAGACAATTGCGCTAAGTACATCATTATCAAACAAAGAAAATTTTAGAGTCATCTCACACGTCTCCGGAATGTCTAAATTAAACATACTTCATACGCTTGAATCTAGGTCACGAGGCCGTCGAGAATGTTTACAAAGCTCAAATTGTTTACAAAATAAGTCGGTCACTGGGACACTAGTTCGAATACAGTAAAAAGAAAAAAAAAAAATGACCTTGATTAGTGGATATCGTACTTAGGTATTAACTTCTAGGAACGGGATAAAATTAATTATATTGCGCAATTATTAGAGAAAAAAAAGGGGAATTAAACACCATCTTTAATTTGAACGTAAAGAGGTATCTACAGACCTAAGCAATTGAAAATTAACAGATTTATTATAGCAGTTCAAAAGGGTGTATTGAAGATCTACATGAAACAGTTGATAAATCACGGGATAGTTCAAAAAGGTGTGTTGAAGATTTACATGAAACATTTGATAAATCACGGGATAGTTCAAAAGGGTGTATTGAAGATTTACATGAAACAGTTGAAAAATCACGGGATAGTTCAAAAAGGTGTATTGAAGACTTACATGAAACAGTTGAAAAAATCACGGGATAACTTAATAAGGGGTAATGAGGATTTACATGATTCAATTGAGAATCACGGGATAGCAAGAATTTATCAAAAGTTGAACATTGGAGGGGAGGGAAAGAAAAAAAAAAAAATACAGTTCAACCAACAGAAGGCAGTGGTCGCTTCTATAACAAGGACCATTAATCAAACCATAGAGATGGCGGATCTCTCAAACAAAACCGTCAACAAAACCAAACAAAAGCTTGGAGTTATGGCGAATCTCCAGAACACATCGCCAGATAAGATCTTAATGTACGAATATGTATTTATATCACCCACTATTCTTACGTATGTATTCGGTATCAATCTGAGAATTTCGCAGAATTTGATGGGCGAGATCCGAGCTCGGGATGCGTTGCAAGTAGTTTCGTATTGCGAGTTATAAACCTTCCCAAAACGTATGTTTACATATATATCTTTTTATGTACTGTTCATTGAATGAAACGAACTCACTTACAATTAGTGCTTTAGGCCTGTCGGGTCACTCTCGTCTCATTTCTTGAACGTGGAGGGAGGATTCACGACCCGTAACTCCACACAAACCCGTGAGTATATGATTGCATATAGGACGAAACCGGTTCGCCCTAAGTAAATAGTAAACTTTGGAGGAGTAGGAATTTGGAGGTATCTGGGCTCGGGGGAAGACCTGAAGGCAGCGCATGATGGCGAAGGAAGGTTCATTTGGGACGCGATAACTTAGGTATCAATCAATTGAACCGTGCCAAAAGACTGTGCGAATTTTGGGTTGACTCCTGATCACCCTGCTTACTTGATGGAGGCAGGAGCCAAATTTTGCCAGAAAAAGGGTTATTCTGAGTTCGTCAAATATGCAATTAACTAATTACATTAACCTACTAAATCCATCTCTATATGTACCTTATAGCAGCTGAATCAAAACGGAGGGGCGCCCAGCAGATACGAGATACAATCATAATCAAATTTACTAACATTTAACCATTTGAGTTATATTTAAATTATCTGTTCAATTAGTCATGTGTAGTTTCGATTAGTATTGCTTATTCATGAATTCATTAGGATGTAGGGAATCATAATAAACGTCAAAGGGAAGTTAGTTCATTTAGAGAAATTACTTAAGGTTAAATTTGCAAGAGAGAGACCAATACAGTTTGAAATTCAACACTCTGTTTAGAATCAAGAGGGTTACCAAAAAAAATAAGTAATTAAAGTCCTATATCATAAATCAAAAAATTACACAACGTTTGATGGAGTTTAATTACAACCTAAATACGAAAATATTTACGTTCAAAGTCGTAAATAACGTATTTATTAGTTAAGTACATATATCGCTAAAGGTATGTAGTACAAGGGAGCTTTAAGTAGCTTTCTGTAGTTATCAGAGGAAATAAGGGTCCAAATTTATAAAGGCTTGTGTGACGTAGGGGAGGAATTTTCCATCCCTACCACATATATGCAAAGCCTTAAGAATTTAAATATCGATCAGAGCCAGTAGAAAAGACAAATAAATACGAATAAAAAAGACAGAACATCACAACTGTCTTGCCGATGCCCAGGAGTAAATAAAATACAGACAAATATACGAGAATTAAATAAGTATGAAAAAAGAGAAATATGACAACATATACCCGCGATGATTTCTATATATAATAGTGAATTCTGGCATCATGAAATTATGCATTGCTAACCGTTCATCCGATTGCAATGAAACTTTGGGGATTTGATATGTGCATACCTGCGATGGTTTCTATATAATATAATAGTAGTTCTGGCATCATGAAATTATGCAATGCTAACCGTTCATCCGATTGCGATGAAACTTTGGGGATTTGATATGTGCATGCCCGCGATGGTTTCTATATAATATAATAATGAATTCTGGCATCATGAAATTATGCGTTGCTAACCGCTCATCCGATTGCAATGAAACTTTGGGGATTTGATATGTGCATACCCGCGATGGTTTCTATATAATATAATAGTAGTTCTGGCATCATGAAATTATGCAATGCTAACCGTTCATCCGATTGCGATGAAACTTTGGGGATTTGTAATGTGCATGCCCGCGATGGTTACTATATAATATAATAGTGAGTTGTGGCATCATGAAATTATGCGTTGCTAACCGTTCATCCGATTGCGATGAAACTTTGGGGATTTGACATGTGCATAACCGCGATCGTTTCTATATAATATAATAGTAGTTCTGGCATCATGAAATTATGCATTGCTAACCGTTCATCCGATTGCGATGGAACTTTGGGGATTTGATATGTACATGCCATATATGATATGGCATTTGCCATTGATATGGCATATAAAAATGCGTTACTAAACCGTTCATCCGATTGCAAGAAAACTTTGGTGACTTGTTGTGAGCACGCCCGCGAAGGTTTCTACATATATTGGTGAGCTCTGGCATTATGAAATTTGTGTAAAAAAAATTGTAATAGGTGGCACGCAAGCTGTTTGAAAACTGAATGTTCCGGGATTGAATGAATGAAAAGCGGGAGGGGAACCGGGGAGGGGGAGGGGGAGGGGTACTCGTGAGGGGGAGGAGAACTCAGGAGGGGGAGGGGAACACGGGAGGAAAGTTCCCAGGAGGGGGAGGGGAAGTTCGCGCGACGGGGGAAGCCGGCCAATGAGATTGGGCAGAGGGAAGGCGGAGAAGGCAGAGTAGGAACGCAAAAGGGGAAGGAGATGCGGGAGAGGAAGGGGAAAGAGACGAATGGGAGAGGACACGCAGGGAGAAACAATTCTTTATTAGTGGCATAGCGCGGCTTACCGAGCCTACAACACATCTAGAACATCCGAAGACAGAACAGCTTACAACAAAATGGCAAAGGAAACCAAGAGAATCATAAATAGATCAAAATTTGAGCACGACCAGCAGATCAGCAGAAAGCTGGCTGCATGCTCGCATGGCAGCAGGCAATTCTGGTCGCTTGCTGGCTCAATAGGTTGCAATTTCTGCAAATCCAGTCTGCCGCCTCTTACCAGACCTGACGGCTCACTAGCAAACACCGCCACCTAACTTATTAGGTAAAATGTTTGCGGATAACTCAACCCTCGATGACCAAGGTGCTGTCCCGACGTCGGTTCCTCACTGCGGTTTTCGTATGAAAAAGCTGAGGATCCGGCATCGGGAAGTACTCCATGTTTTACGAGGGCTTGATGTTAATAAAGCTAGTGGGCCTGACGGAATACCTGCCCTGGTACTGCAGAGGTGCGCTGCAGAAATAGCTCCAATTTTGACGAAGCTTTTTAAAATGTCCCTGAAGACTGGCTCTGTGCCCTCTGGTTGGAAAAAAGCGGTTATCCATCCTATTCCAAAGAAGGGTGACCGCTCCAACCCGGCCAACTACCGCCCCATAGCGATCACATCAGTTCTGTCTAAGGTGATGGAACGTGTGATCAACGACAAACTGCTCACATACCTCGAGAAGAACAAAATTATTAACGACCGTCAATACGGATTCCGGCGGAACCGCTCGTGCGGTGATCTTCTCGCGTATGTGACGCATGTTTGGGGGCGATGCCTGGAACGTTTCGGTGAGATCCAAACGGTTGAACTGGACATCTCCAAGGCCTTTGACCGGGTTTGGCACCGAGGACTTGTCAACAAACTGCATTCTTACGGACTTCCCGCATCCTTGTGTACTTGGATTGCCGACTTCTTGAGGGCGAGGTCGATTCAGACGGTAGTCGATGGTTTCACCTCTTCCTCACACTCGATAAATGCTGGCGTCCCACAGGGATCGGTTCTGTCTCCGACTTTATTTTTGTTGCACATCAACGACCTTTTGTCATGTGCACCAATTCACTGTTATGCGGATGGCAGTACAGTTCATGATAGCTTTTTGTTTGACAAGCCCCCAAAGGGCTCACAAACTCCAACAGCTCGTAGGGCTTTGAAGCAAAGAATGGACGGTTACCTCGAGAGTGTTTTCTCTTGGGGTAAAAATAATCTCGTTGAATTTAATGTTTCAAAGACCCAATCTTGTCTGATTACGTCTAAAAGGGATCGAAATGAAAATCTAGTCTCTTTCAAAGGAAGCAATCTTCCGAACAGGCCCTCCATTGATATGCTTGGTGTAACTCTAAGTGACCAGCTCAGGTATGGGGGCTCCATCGAAGCCAGAGTAAAGTTAGCCTCCCAGAAACTGGGCATACTGTATAGGGCCCGCAGATACTTTAATAGTGCACAACTGCTAACCCTGTACAAATCGCAAGTGCGCCCCACGGTTGAATTTGGCAGCCACCTCTGGTCTGGAGCTCCAAAATACCTGAAAAATACCCTCGACTCTGCAGAAACGGGCGGTCCGTTTGATAGATTCTCCCATCTTAACAGACGTATTGCAATCTTTAGAGCACAGGCGTCGGGTGGGAATGCTATCCTTGTTCTACCGGTATTACAATGGAAGATGCTCCGAGGAACTAGCACCATTGATCCCTTCGGCACCGGTGCATAGTCGGGAAACACGCCAAACACGTGCCCAACATTTGTACACGGTTGACATTTGTCACATGAGAACGGGTCGTTTCTTCGACTCGTTCTTATGTTCAACAGCTCGGCTGTGGAATGATTTGCCGGCCTCTGTGTTTCCTCCTTCCTACAACATAGGTCTCTTCAAGACCAATGTTCATTCCTTCCTCTCCTCAAAAAGACCCTCCACACAGCATCCCAAATGACATAGGCCTCGAGGGAAATTATTTTCCTCAAGGCCTCCTATGTGGAGTTAATGTAAAAAAAAATAGCAACGCTTGCCGGGACCTCGCTATAATTATATAAATGGAGCGACCGATCGATGGGATTTTGTTAAACAGAGATAACTCACGTTCCCATTCTGCCTGTCCCGCGAACCCCCCTCCCGAGTTCCCCTCCCCCCTCCCAAGTTTCCCTCACCCTTCCCGGGTTCCCCTACCCCCTACCGGGTTCCACTCCCCACTCCCATGAACCCCCCTCCCGAGTTCCCTCCCCCTCCCGTGTTTCTCTCCCCCTCCCGAGTTCCCCTCCCCTCTCCCGCATTCCATACATTCAGTTTTCAAACAGCTCACTTATTGCAATTTTTTTACACAAATTTCATAATTCCGGAGCTCACCAGTATATATATATAAACCTTCGCGGGTGAGCTCACAACAGCTCACCAAATGTTAAATAAAAAATGGATAAATTTATCCAAGACAATATCTAGATAGAATTTAGTTCTGGTTGAATCTTGCAATCATTCAAAAAGATAGCAGCCAATAAAAATATGCATTAAGAAAATGAAGATAATGTTGGTAGTTCTTGGTCGAAGAATGATACAGTTAAATATGACAAAATCAGATAGGGACATATTAGCTCAGTTTGTAGAGCACTGACCTGGCAAGACAGATCGTGGGTTTGAGTCCCAGATGTGACTGTATCTTTTTCTGATTTTTCTGTTTCAGATTTTCGATTGAGTTTCTCTAATATTGTCTTCATTAATTAAAAAAAAATATTATTTTTACCGGTGAATCGGTGTCCTAAAATGCTAGTATTGTGAAAACGCGACCTTCATAGAAGGCATAAACTAACATACATGCATCTATGTGTGTCCTTGTACTCACCCTCCATTTATTAAAATCAGGTAAGTTGCATTCGATCTTCCGATAAATGTTCGGAAAAAATATGTTGGAATTGATTACGAAAATAAATTCCTAGTGTGGCCATGCGCCTGGCGTTTTTCAAGCAATAAATCACAATTATTCTCAACGAGAGCCCTAGGTCCCTGTCTTGTGCTGATTCGGCCTCCGTCCATGGCAGTCCCATCCTCTCCTCACACAGTTTCCGGAGTTGCCTCGCCCAACTGTTTATGGGCCTCTACCCTCTGGAATCGGACTCAGTATTTTCCTCGGAATTCGGTCATTAGACATTCTTAGTACATGCCCAAGCTACCTCAGTTGCGATTTTTCTATTAAGAGTAGCAGTGGTTCGATGTTTAGATGGTCTCGGATCGTCGAGTTTCTTGTATGATCCCATTTCGTAACTCCATTCCTCTCGAGTACCTACCTCATTCCGGCAGCTTGGACTCTAAAGCGTGGTCGTTCGTTTGGCATCCAAATCTGGTGGCCGTAAGTGAGCGTCGAGCGGTATATCGTTTTGAATACTGCCATCTTTGTCTTGAAGGCCTGAAAAGCTAAGGGCAACGAAGGCCTCAGGTGGTTAACGCGAGTTTTCTCAGCGGCTTGGAGAACGGGTAAGACCCATACAGTCTGGAGGACAGGAATTATAGTCCCAATATTTAGAAAAGAACTATCGAGGAATAACACTTCTTAGTCAATCAGGAAAAGTTTACGTTAGGAAACGCCTGGAAAAATAGATGCCGAAGACCGGCAGAGAGCACAAGATTCAAGAAGAACAGTGCGGCTTCAGACAGTTCTAATTTCACAAAATATAAATTGTGATAAATTTACGAGAACGTTTTTTTGTTTTTTTTTTTATGAATACCAAAATCCACAACACAGAAAGCTGATAACTTCATTTTGGGTCGCAAAATAACTTCAATTAGGCCACAGGTTGGGCATGCCTGTTAGTGTAAGTATATTCTGTCTTTTACATTTTAGAACAAGACGCGTGAGAAAGGAGGACGAACGTCGATGACATCAATACGAGCTCTCGCTGGGATAAAATTTAATTTTATATTATGTTGCTCTCATCTTGCAACCAATTGATCTGACTGGCAAGGTATTTTCTTCCTAATGTTTCTCTTTCCCAACTTCTCTTACTTAATTCATATAATAACTATTTTATACTGGAGAAAACATTGCCACTGTACGGAATGCAGCTTGAGAACTTGGCTCTTTTAATTTGTGAGCCACGTTCCTGCTAAATACTATTTATTCTAAGATTTTATCCCTTATACCTAATCGTTTATTTATTCCCACAATATATTATTAAGGCTTAGCTAGTCGGAAAGTCTCCGGCGTTGATACGGCGGCCATGTTTGTAAGTTAGACCGGAAGTGAGCGCCTGTCGCTCGATCACCGCCGCTCTTATCGGTCGAAAGAAAACTTCCTTCCGGTGACGCCTGGCGGGAAAAATGCGCGCGCTTTTTACAACCGAAGCCAGAACTGTCAGATTAACTCTGTATGCAAATACAAACGTACTTAATAGTTGGTTTATGTTACCCGAAGTAACCTTATTCGTAATAAGTCAGTAGCTACCTGACTACCTCGGGGGATGGTTTATGAATCTGTTTCATTTCGTGGCGTCACGCGATTATTCAAAGGGTTTTGTATGGTGTGCGTTCGAAAAAATACCTCTTGACCGGGTTGTTTTCGCACGATTTTTGCGGAAGAGACGGTCTCGTTAAATTGGGAGAACTGTCAACCCAAATATATTGAAATATAAGAGATGTGCCATAGTTTTTACTGGGTGGGACTGTTTTCCTGGCATCGCCAATATTTTTAACCAATACTACTGCACACCTTCAAAAAATCAACTAAATGAACGAATTCTTTACCTATTCAAACTATTCCCATTAGACGGTAGTCTGCCGACGCGCGGCGCTTGGGCGGCCATCATAGCATATCTCTTTGGTCATACCAATATTTGGTCATTTCAATATCTTTGGTCATACCTCACACGATTTCGACATCATTTGAGACGATTAAAAGTTTTTGTCATAATATCATAATAATGCCATTAACTTATTGTGTTCCGATGTGTAATAATAGTGGTGGACACGTGTTTCCAAAAGATAAAGATTTGATGGCAAAATAATGGATAACATGAAAGGAATTTTACGTAGAATGTATAATAAAGTTGTTATTGGGAAGGCATCTGTCAATATTTGGTCTCGCCGCAAAAAAAATTGTCATGAATAATTATTTCAGACAGTTCTGTATTATTTTTATTCGTGTTCATTTTACTTTTGAAGCAGAAAACAACAATCAATCGAAAAAATGCCTAAGCCGTAAACAAACGAATCGCAATGAAAGTCCATATTCTATATTTTGGCATAATCACACCCAAACTCACGACGGGAGGACCGCCTTAAAACGGCTCATTGTAACTACCATAATTTTACATCCTATTTTTTAAAGGGGTGTAAAGTTATTTGGTTAGCATAATTAGTCAAAATTTCAGAGCCGTGCATGTGGTATTTCGAAACATCTTAACGTTTATAACAATTATGGTGAATATTTTTGTTTGTTTGTAATAATGAATTGATCCAATTATAATTATATTATATTATAATTTGAGAGATTTGAGAACTGACTCTCACTTAAGTAGGTATATTTTATATATTTTTAAGAAAACCTAAAAAATTAATCACAAAAAAATAGTTTTCAAATGAAAATGTTCGTACCTATCCCCTAAAATTATGTGCAATTTCAAGATTTTACATTTGCGCATTTGATATCAATTATGTAGGTAATATAAGCGGATAATCTCCGCCCAGACGCAAAATTAAAAAGTTTTTAAAAAAATTTTTTTTTTTTTTTTTTTAATTTCTATTCTATGATAGAATAAAGAAGAAAGTCATGAATTTTCACAAAAACTTAATTTAATTAAAATATTCAATAACAATATTTTTGCATATTTTTGCTCTTCTTATAAATGAACAGCTGGTTCCCGGCATGCGTTGCAATGCCATATTCAAAGAAATAAATTGTTTCTCCCTGCATGTCCTTTCCCAAGCGTCCACGTTCCCCTCCCGCATCCACGTTCCCCTCCCGCGTTCCCCTTCCACCTTCCCCGCCTACCCTCTCCCCTCTACCGCTCCCCCATCCCGCCAACCCCCTCCTGCGTTCCATTTATTCAGTCCCAGAACTTTCAGTTTTCAAACAGCTCGCATGCCACCTATTACAATTTTTTTGTTCAAATTTTAATTTTTCTATTATTACAAACATTAATTTTTGTGTATTATGTATAAGAACAATTAATCAAATCTGGTACCTAACATAGGTACCTATTTAAAATATCTATAATTTAAAAAATCCATAGACAATTCTTTTGTTAAATAGTAGTTAAGTTTTCTGAAATTATCCAATTTTCTTATTTTTTCTTTCCGTAAGAACCTTCTACAAAGTATTAAAAGAACTTTTGAAAAAAATTTATTATAGGTAAAGTCGTTCTGAAGTTATGGCGTGACCAAGGGAAACAGGGATTCATTTTTTTATATATTTATTTGTTTGCGCCTATTTAGGCTTTTACATACTTATATATATAACAATATTAACGAAATTTTACTATGAAATACTGCAGGAAACGACAGTTTAAAACACTTGCACAAAAATAAATATAAAGTAAAAATATTATTGAATTTCATCCACAAAGTATGTAGGCACAAAATATTAAAAATCCATAATAGTTTTTTTTTTCAGCCGACAAAATACTGTAGTATAAATAGTATAGTATAAATATATATAGGATATGTTTAATTAAACATTTAATCATTCGTAATTTACACCTATCAATTTTAAGTCACACCACTATAGAAAAAAAACAAATTATTCGCGCTAGTATCAGCTGCAATGCCTTCCCTATTCTTGCTACGGAGCAAGTTAGGAAATTACGATAGTTCGTAGCGTGTAGGAAATGAGCTTCTTTCAAAGTTATTTAAAAAAAATGTTTTTCAACGTAAGGAAAGTAAGTATTGTCATAAAAAAAGGAAACATACCGGCATCAGATCGGCGGGAGAGTAAACTACAGGTGTACCGTACTCCACTACAGGGATACCATAAATCATCCTAGAAATAGTCCATAAAACTCGGGATTATTAGCTTTCCAGCGTAGTACATTCGCGTCCGGTCCATACTCCATACATCACGGCCGGCGAAAATTAATAATTTATGGCAGACTTCAGAATCCTTCCCGACTCAGCCGAGAAGAGATTATACGGGGGAGATTTTATTTTCTTAGGAAATTTTTAAAGGAAAGGCAGGATTGAAGATTACGGATTATGTAGTTGTAGCGATGTCCGGTGAGATTTGATGAATAGGAAGTCTAGTATAGACGATCGATAAAACCCTATAACAAATTCGTCTTTTATGGTCAGTTATCAATACTTGCGAGCACGGTCTACGATTGTTAACAGATATTCCGACCGATTATTGACACATTTCAGCGTGATCTCCGTTGTATCAGATAAGTTTCGATTTACTATCAATATATACATATTTTTTAATTACATCGTTCGTTATGCAACAGTACTTGCTTATTTAATGAACGTATTGAACTAACACTGCTCTTAGAAATGAAATAAGTCGTGTACGCGATCCATAGACTTAAATAATGCATCTGAGAATCAATTCATTCCGTCCGATCTCTGAGAAAAGAAAATGGTTGAAATATGAATAAAGACCTCGTTAACTAATTATCTCTCGTTTAGCGTAAAAAGTAAATGCGGACCGCCACATATTTATTTTTTTACGTGAGCTCCACACAGGAGGTCTTGTCAGGAAGCCTATGACATCTTTGGGGATGCTGTGTGGTGGATTTTTTTAGGAAAAGGAAGGAGAGGAGAGCTCTGGGAAGGAAAAGGGTTTAAGGGGTGGGTTAGAATCTGGAGTTCAGTATATTCTGGTCATCCGCCTCCAAGACCTAGACAAACCTCACCCCATGAACCCGGGCACCCCTAATAAATCACCAAACGCAGCGAACCACTTGGGGTGACCTATGTCAGAGGTGTTGGTTATCAAATAAAGGTTTTTTTTTTTTTAAAGAAAGACAAACATACGGGTTACGAATAACGGAATAACCCAACAATGTTTGAAAATCTCTTACTACCACCACAGTAAGCGTAAAATGTTGCGTGTGTCGTGATGGAGGACTTAGTAAGCCTAGAAATCGGACAAGCGATGCCCACTCAGCCACTGACTGGTCTTAGGTTAGTATTTCAATTCAACATTGCTAATTTTTTTTAACGTAATTGCTTGGCATTTGACGCTTCGTAGAATCAATTCACCTAAAATACCTTAGTGTTGCCAGCTTACCGGCGACGTATCCTATCGACTATTGTGAAGTTATCGATTTCACCGTGCTGGAGCTCCAGGAATGGACGTTGGATATAAAATTTTACTATCGGGATTGTTGTACGTACATTAAATGCTATGGATCTGTAAAGCCATTTCAAACAACGTTTCAATTCTGAATGATTGTCTTACACCATAGCAATACTGAGAGTATCTTCCACTCTGGAATATGCCGCATATATTAGGTACCGTATATTATTTTAAATGATTAAATTGTGAAATAAAGCTAATCATACCAATAAAATTTGATTTGAACCATGATATACCTTAGGATTGCTAGTCGAGAGCCTTATCCCTCGAACACAGAGGCCGTCAAATATATGTTGGACAAATACAAACATCACATTGGTTATTTTCATAGATAATAGAAACAAGGGAGGGCCATGAACCATTATTAGTATAAAACCGCGCACACAAAAGTGTTTCCAATATCGTTCATTCATACTGCTGTAAATCGCATAAACGTACAGCGGATGTGTTTCTAACTACACACCAAACGTATTACTTTAATTGGACATTGGACCCGCCGCTTTAATAATCGGTGCAGCTCGACGCGTAATGGTCGTAGCTCGACGACAGTCAGCACGCTTCTGTGCCAAATCTTCGTTTGTTTCTATTATCTATTGTTGTTTCAACAATATTATTCTTTGTTATGTACTGGCGCTTCCTGAATTATACCTGTTTGCGGTCGATTTGTTGCAACAAAACCGCAAGTTTTTAAGGAAACCGACATAAATTTGGGAATTCCGGATTAATGCAGTATAGAAAAATGTTCCTGGTATACGTGCATAAATATGATATATAGTCATAAGGTCGCCAGGTGGTGTAATTTCCTGGATTACAGACTTCTGGTATTATTTTGTGGAATTTTGAAACCAACTTTTTTAATGGATGCGTTTATTTATTTTACATATAAAAACAGCCTTGTGGATTGAATGCATTGATATGTAAGTATATCTCTATGATTGGATGTGTTATATATTATAATACTAGCTTTTTCCCGCGGCTTCGCTCACATGGTATTAGGGGGGTTCCCAGTCCGCCTCCCCCCCTCCCCCCATCCCCCTCCCCCCCTTCCTCACCGCCTCCCCCTTCCGCCACCTCCCTCCCCCCTCTCAACCCCTCCTCCAACCTCCCCCCCTTCACCCACCCCCTTCCCCCTCCCGCATTTATTTGAAGTACTCCCCTAACAATTTGAATCAAATAAAGAATATACTAATCGTGCCACCTATTACAATTTTTTATACAAATTTCATAATGCCAGAGCTCTAAGTAGCCTATATGTTATTCCGATGTGTTAGATATATCATTGTAAAGTTTCATTAAAATCCATTCAGTAGTTTTTGCGTGAAAGAGTAACAAACATACATACATCCATACAAACTTTCGCCTTTATAATATTAGTAGGATATTGCATAAATGCGGTTATATTCAGCTATATTAATTAGCAAGTAAATTTAAATTTATGCAATGTTTTTACATTGCATTTTAAAATTCATTTTAAAAATTTTTGTATTTTGCTTTCTAGAACTATGTTACAATCTACATGACATAGCGTCATTTTATTTTTTTTATGTGAACACAGCACAAGGGTCTCAACTGTCCGAAACTAGTTGAACTATGGCACCCCCAATTGGGGTATGCTGCGAGGCTGAAGGAGTTGGGGGAAGGGGTGAAAAATGTTGAAATTGCCACCACAAAACTCTAAAAGCGATAAGGGTACTTTCGTACAAAGCTGATGTTATTCAAATACACGTAGCTTTCTGAAATGTTTTTTTTAAAGAATTAGAATTTATTTATTTATTAACAATTTACATACAAATCATTTGTAAAAAGTATTCTTATTGCCGTGATGTGGATATTCCAACCAATCCAGTTTGGAATAAAAAATGATTCAGCGTTTTTGGCGTGGAATGAATTAATAATACGTGTGTTAATAAAAACAGCAATTTAAATATAAATCTGATAAATCAAAATACTCACATAAAACGTAGATTTACGAAAGGCTTCTGGAATATTTAGTAAATATGTTTATCGTTATTATTGATTATGAAATAATTAGAAAGGACTGAAGATGGGTTAAAATTAAAAAGTTGGTTCGAAGAGGAATTAACATTTAAATTTTCTCTGAACGAAATACCACCATAGCACCCTTCCATCAGAGGCCAGTTCGTTCGAGAGGAATGATGTGAAAGAATGGAAGAAACGCGACTAAAATGTATTATGTACATTTTATGTGAGGTGACTTTAACCATTCATTTATCCCGCTGGCGCTGTCTTCCTCCAGTACATTGTATAAGTGGAAGCTGTATTCGCTAGACTCACATGTGGCAGGCTTTTTATAGATAAGCCTCGTGAAGCAAAAACGAAGTTGACTGTAGTTTAAAACTAACAAACTAAATATCACACCGTTTCCCACAGGGTTAGGTAGGTAGATAGGACGGACAGCAAATCAACTCGGCCTTGACACACGCTCCTTCTTCATACATGTTACATCATCTCATACATACTCTTCTATTATTCTGGCTCTTGACATGGCCCGACTCTACTAAAAGTATCTGATTCACTTGATCAAGCCGTGACTTGGCGTCCCCGACTTCTGCTATTCACATTCGCGTCAAATTTTCTCCTTACACTTCTTTCTTCCCTCATTTCAAAACAAACCATCTAAACATCCATTTCTTAATTATACTCATTACACTTAATCACCCTTACATTCTTTGCTGATTTCATATCTAACACGATCATACATGGTTTTACCTGGATCTCATTTATACAGCATTCAGTCTACTTTCATCAATTTATTTAATACAATAAACTACCCTATCTAGGCCTAGGCAACTAACATAACAACTAACTATATTTATTGATTTTGTTTAGAACTTTAAGTTAAATAATTCTAATTATAATAACAATTAATTGTTTTTCAAGACAACACTTACGATTGGAAAAATTAATTAGTAACTCTTTACTAAGAACAAAATAAAAATAAACAATATATCCTTTATTTTAAATGTAACAAAATTAAACTCTATCCCACGGTTAAGAAAATACAAACTTTTCACATTTTAATGTGGAAGATTTATTGTTCGTATTAATTTTACACTTTAAATAACATAAATTAAACATTTAATGCTCAAGTAACTTTGCAGACAAACGATAAACACCGCGAGGTTTTTTCGAATAAATTTGGAGTCTTCATTCTCCCAGACTCAGAAATTTGCAATTTGTATTCATGGCTGACACAATTTAACCAAAGCAGAATATAAAAATTGTACATAAGATATAGATTTAGCATTTTCCAGGAAAATGATTGATGCGCCCCCCTCTTTGAATGATTAATGCAGGGAAAACTCTCATAGCAGATTCTGTTTTATTTTTCAATAAAAATGTCGATGGGCGTCAGTCCTCTGCGTTGTAATTAATCATTTCAGATTATGTTGCCATTTTTTTGGTAGCAGGAATGTTGCCCGTTTAAAGAAGTATTTAAAAAGAAAAATAGGTACCCAGTTGTTGGAAACTTCGATCCTTTGTTGTTCTTCTCTGCGATGCTTCATTATAAATTTAATGATCCGAGATTGCTTCATTAATTATGACTGTTTTAATAATACGCCTACTTCACTCATCAAGTATCAAAATGTTAAAAATTATTTTCAATTGCTCGCTGTCTTTGGTTGTTGTAATTTACGTTACCAAAAATGTTTTGTTTAATTTTATCATTAATAATATTAATTTGTATAATCGTGGAGCGTGGAATAGTTTTGTTGAAATTTTATGTTTTATGGCTATATAAGAAGGGCGTTGATGAGATTTAAAAAATATAATTAGGAAATATTAAAAAAATTAACTTAAAAAATATTTTCTTATAATATGCCTAACTTCTAAAGTAAAATACATCTACTTTGAAAAAAAAAATCATGTTAAATTTCTTCACTGATATATCTCAATTGTTATTGTTGGATTTTCATGTCCCATGTTTTGAGTTTTTTATTTTTTTATTTAATATAATATAATGGTATCAATTACATGTTTATATATAAGAAATAAAGTTTTTTTTTATTAAAATACATTAAATAATAATACGTATTACACCCTTTTTAAGAGCAGAGCTCGAGTTAAAAAGGCGGATAAACGCAGGTTAACCACAGTTTAGCAGAGGAAAAATAAATATATTTTTGTATATATATTAAACAAAAAATAGATAATTAACAGTAAATAAGAAAAAAATATAAAAAAAATATTTTTTTAAACTAAATAATAGATAAGAAATACAATTGACTCAAGAGGAGGAGATAAAGAGAAAGGAAAAAAATAATGAGAGAAAAAGGATATCTAATATTATAATTCAGTTGTTGTGTTGATAAGTTATATAAAAAGAGTTTTTATTGAATTTTTGTATTTTTTGTAATTTGTTTCCAATCTTAATTTTAAGGGTAATTCGTTAAACTATTTAACTCCAATATATTTGTAGAATTGTTGGGCTGTGGTGGTGTTACAGTGTGATATCGTTAAAGAACCAAGGATATTTGTTCTATTGCTGTTCGAAAAAAGAGTTAAGCTCACATTATTGAAACAATCTTTGTGTATTTGTAAGAGCGTAATTTTTTTATAAATACCCACGAATTTGAAAGTAGTACCCACAAATCTCAATATTTCTGTAAAGAAACACATTCCCCTATTTTAAAATGCATAATTTAATCACAAAATAATTTAATAATGTTAAGGTAATTTAACTACGGTTTTTAGTTAGCACAACGCCCGTGAAGTGATATTTCATATGCATGGCCTAAATGTAAATGCCTTTTGTTTAAAAATGATAATTTTAATTTTTACTTCCCTGCTCTGAAGTACATGTGTCCTAATTAATAATCATGAGGTTTAAGCGCTCCTTTTCACATGTTGACAGTGACCTTCCTCTTTTTTTTTTCATATTATTTTTTTTTTATTTTAGAGAAAGTTGACAGCAAATCAGAGATTACAAAATAATACAATAATAAGATGTTAACTCAGAATAAAACTACAGATTTGTATGAAAAACAAATCATGCCGCCCGCCACAGATACTTTTCTTTTTTTTATTATACGAGTACCTTATACAGAGAGATTATTTTATGACGGTGCTTATTTAATCAGAGAACGAAAATATCTTACATCTAAATTATGTTCTCCATTATCTACCCTTTATAATGCCTTTCTAATCTGATATCTCCTAACCAACATACACCATATGGGTGATGGGGGAGGCTCTACGAACCTACCAAGTACGTAGTGCTACCATCCCCCATAACCGCTTGCGCCTGAACTCCGGGTGAACTGATCTGTCATTAACTTTATCTGCCCACGGGACGATAAATTCAGATAATATCGAAAAACCACAAAACTGCCACCGACATTCATGGCTGACTTACTTGGGGAGGAAGATTCAAATCGGAATTCGGACTATTGGTTACGTAGGAACTGGTAATAATTGCAAAAATTGCAAGCCACGGAAAAAGCCTATGATGAAATCCTATTATAATGTTATAAAGGCGAAAGTTTGTATGGATGTATGTTTGTTACTCTTTCACGCAAAAAATACTGAATGGCCTTCAAAAATTCTTTCACTAATAGAAAGCTATATTATTTGCGAGTAATATAGGCTGTATATATTGGAAAGTTCTGGCGTTATGAAATTATTTATTATACGTTTATTGTCTAGACGAAAAGCAAAGCGTTGCTTGATAACTATAAGTAATTATTTAACGTGGGCTGTCATTTATTATTTGTTTAGGTTACTATGGAGAACTGGTAATAATTGCAAAAAATGCAAGCCTCGAAAAAAGCCTATGATAAAATCCTATTATATTTGTATTATATTATATTTAATGTTATAAAGGCGAAAGTTTGTATGGATGTATCTCTGTTACTCTTTCACGCAAAAAATACTGGATGGGCTTTAAAAATTCTTTCACTAATAGAAAGCTATTTGCGAGTTATATTGGCTGTACATATTGGTAAGCTCTGGCGTTATGAAAATATTTATTATGCGTTTATTGTCCAGACGAAAAGCAAAGCGTTGCTTGGTAACTAAGTAATTATTTGACGTGGGCTGCCATTTGTTGTGTTTAGGTTACTATGGAGATCCCTTTGATAGTTAAAATTATATCTACTAATCTATACTAATATTATAAATGCGAAACTGTGTGTGTTTGATCGGTATGCTTTAATAGGTGGCACGCGAGCGGTTTGAAAAAATAATGTAACGGGTATGGAGGGAGGTGTGGCGGTGAGTAGAGTGGGGATAGGGAAGGTGGAGGAAGCGGAGTGGGAATCCCCCTAGTACTATGCGAGCGAAGCCGGGGGCAAAAGGTAGTATATTTATAATTTGAATAATACGGTTTTTAGAATATAATATTATATGGATAGATCTAATTTACACTGGGTTTTCAGTCAATTTCGAATTCTCCACAGCTTGAGGATATTTTTATCGATTGTTTGGTATCGAAATGTTCAGTCAAAGCTACTTGTTATCAACATTTAAAAATAATAATAAGTGATTAATAAACCTACATATATAAATAATCTAATATATCTGAACAGGTTTATGAATTATACAAAGAAAAGTGTCCCGATGCGTAAAAAATGTTGTAAAAATCCACAGTTTTATTCCGACACGGATGGAATTTTGCACACTTGACATACCTAATAAAAAAGGCCACCGTCTATCTATACAAGATGTCTAATAACCACTCCATCCACTACATAGAAGAATTTTGATCCTTCTTGACGAAATTTTTCACACTTGATCATCAAAACAAGAGGAACCATTAAATCATCAAATCAAGTCATTGTGACTTGTGTGGGATTCATAAAAACAACCCCATCTCCATTTCCCGTCCCTTTAAGCAAAATGTTGATACTTCTTGATAAAATTTTGTACACTTAACAATACAAACTGTTTAATATCACCATTGGAGGGGACCCACCACTTTCCCAACGGCGTTATAAGGAAACATATGGTTTCCTCCTTCACCGCACACGTCAAGACTCTACTTTTTTTGAACGAAGCTACATTTATTTGAACGACTCTAGACCCTCCAATGTCCATGCATACGGGGTTAGTAAGCAGTATGCAAGTACTTACATTAACATTATACAAAAGATAAATAGAAGTAGCAGCCCGTGGAATAATTCTTCTGAGTGGAATAATTTTTAATAAAATATCACCACAATTATTTTATTAAAAATTACGTTATTCTGGCTTTGGTTACGTGGCATCCCTACAGTAGTTCTACGGGCTTAAAGGCTATCTTAGCCACTTTGAACCAGTGCAGCGGAAATGGCTAGACTACCGAACTGAAGGTCTGAGGGTTGGATAGTGTTTAGGGGAGGCCTGCAGAGCAAGGGGAAATAGCGAGCCATACAGAGGAGTGTAGGTAGCGTGAATCGTTCGGATTTAACTAAAACGGAAGCGGTATCATACAGAAAACGACACCGGAACCGGAAGTAGATAGTATGAACTTCCGGTAGGCTTCGCAGGACGATGGCTTTATTATGAGACTTATGTGCCTTTGGAGATAATAATAGAATATGGCTTTTTTCAAGTTGTTGTTTTATAGGCGTTATAAAGAAACTTGGATGAGGGGGTGGACAAGATACTGGATAAATCCTGCTCCTATCTGTTTTAATAAAATCAGATCTTAAGCCCCTAAACCCTAAAGGGAGAAAAGGACTGATGTGAGAATGAGATTGGATTTAATGTTTTTATGTGAATACCGTCCAAGAGCCCCAACAGCTCCCAACCATCTGGAACCAGTGGATGTTTTGTGAGGCTGATGTGGTGAAGGGATAGGGTGGGGAAGAGAAAGGTTTGCAAGTACCAGGTCACCAAACTCATCTAAAGTCATATCAAGTGACATCTCGACTTTGAACAGGCCTTTCCCCAGGAGAATATTGAGAGTATGTGCTACTTTGGAACGTGTCGCATAATATACATTCTAAATATTGTATTGTACGTGTTGAGTATGAAATCACAAGTCATATTAATTTTTTCAAAAGAAGCAATTACTTTGTGGTTAGACATTATATTATAAAAATAATAGATAGATTAAAATAATAGAAGATACATAAATAATAAATTCGTGGTTAAATACAAAGTGTTGTTTTATTTTTATAAGTCATATTAATTATTAAATTTTATTGCGCACATCCCTGTTCATGTATATTCTTTGCATATTTTCTTTACCAATGAGGGCGTACTGTTATGGTATCTAAATAGACATAGTAACAAGAGAAAAACAGTGTAGTGAAAATAAAAGGATACTAAATGTAGGGAACTAAAATAAAGCAGTTAAGACGAAAGCGAATAAAATAAAACTAAATGTGTAGCTGTTAATAATTATTGCACTCCATTTTTAAACGGTTCGCTGGCAGATGATCAGTTGGAATCTCTGGGTTAACCCAGGATCACTCGCGTCTAACTTTGAAACAAGTCAACTCAACACCTTATTGAAAAGTCATTAAAAGCTGTGAAAAATAGCCTACAACCTAACCTAACGAAATCTGTTAAACCAATTTCTTTTATTTTTTTATTTCATCACCTTTAATGTCTTTTCAAAAGAGGTGTTGATTTGATTTCATTCAGTTGTTCGGTCACCCTTTGAAACTCGTGCACTGGCCTAGTGTAAAAAATACCCGAGATTTTCAATGTTTTTACAGTGCCAACTAGATTTTTTTATTATGTTTTATTTATTTTGGTTATAATAAAGCACATGAATAGTATAATTCATTTATTCAATTTCAGTTTTTAAAATGGGAAAATAAAACAAAAAAAACATGATTTTAGGAAATAGAACGATTTTAATTTGGAAGGTGGACTTTTATTTTGTGAATTTAATAATTTAAAAAAAATTCAGTCTCACTTTTGTACGGATTTAAAATGAATACCAACCGGACCCGTATGCTTGTTTACACGACAACGTAACATTACTGGACATACGTATGGCGTATGAGGCGTACCTGAGTTTGTTTGAACAGAAATATTTGAGAAAAAAATTAAATGCCTTGATTTTAAATAGATTAATTACTACTAAAAAATCAGGAAAATTTCATATCTGGGTCATATACTTCGAGGGGAGAAGTATCACTTGCTCCATTTGATATTGAAAGGCAAGATAGAGGGTCGCCGAGGGCCTGGTAGGAGACAAATGTCTTGGCTGCGTAATATACGAGAGTGGACCGGCATTAGAAGCGTGGAAGAGCTATTCCGGGCAGCACAAGACAGAGAGACATTCTCAAGAGTTATCGCCAACGTCGGGGGGACCTGATACGGCACACAAAGAAGAAGAATTACTACCTAAAAATGATTATAACAATTAATGCATTGGCTTGAAGTGTTATACAAATTATATGTTTTATACATATTATACAAATTGCGCAATGTGCACATACATAGATTGGATCTTTTCTTGAAGGATAAAACGAACACCTTACTCGTTATCCAAAAGTAGGACTCACTGCTCGGCAGTATTTCTACATTAGCCATTTGATATTTTCTTAACTTTTAAGGGATTCGACAATGTGATGATACTTGACCTCCGGTGAGGTTTTATTTGTAAACACAAGTGTCAATTCTTTCATAAAACAATCACCCAAGCAAAGGTTCATTTTGTTCAAGTAAACCGTCGTTGGCTTTGTAAATTACATAAATTTTGACGCTAGCTATATTCAATATTCTAAAAATACAGTGAGTGGCGAGGATTTTGGTAATCTGATAACTATTTCATCTAAAACCGCTCATCTCCTTTTGTAATTTCATTTCATCTTCGCCTCTGAGTCAACTGTCAGAGTCGGTGATCATTTTCTTCAATTCTCTGGTAATTATGTCAATTTTTGCAACATGGCGTATTGTGGAGGCCACTAGAATTATTTTGCCCATTTTGGGACATATGGTGGATTCCTCTTCGAATCCAAAATAGGAACTGGGAACTGGACGCAAATACTTGTGTGATTTTATTTTTTTTCCAGCTTCATATTCCAAGGAACACTATTGATACAACTAACATACTCGACTTTGTTTTTTTAGTTTGTTTTGGTTTCTTTGTTCTCTTTTTCTTTTTAGTCTCACAATGCTACTTTGCTTCGCTCAGAAGGCTGAACTGAACTGCATCTATCTATTTTGTTATGTTTCTTTTTCCCCTTCTGGGGGTGCTCTAGACCTCGTCCTTGCATCAACAGGAGTCGGTCGACGATGGCACGGGACCCTCTAAAATCAATTGCGCCACCCCCAGCAACATGTGCAGGCTTTAGGTTTGGGGGAGCGACCTCGGCTCTCCTTCGCCTTGCCTCCGGCTACTCGACGCTGAATTCCTTAGGGTCATCGGGTATTTCCCCCCAATCTCCCATTTACTTTTCTTTGAGGCATCACCGAGGAACCGGCTAAGGGGCGCGGAAGCTGAGTGTGGTTCACGACTAGACCGAACGTCATGCGCATTCTTGCTGGGACTGCCAATCGATTGGAGAGGACTCCCAACGGTTTGCCATGCCCTTATTACTTATCTACTGTGTCTTCCTCCCAAACAGGTGCTTGTAGGATACGCTGGATACAATCACCCAGCGCTTGCCACCTCGTGGACTTTCACCAACCTGTCCCACTGTCTTGTCTATATTTTGTCATACTAACACATATTGTATCTGTATTTCCTGCTAAGCACTTGCATGCTGCTTATTTACAACGTATGCAGGGACATTGGAGGTTTAGTTTTGTTTTCAAATGTAGAGTCGTTTTTACCAAAAAAATTAGAGTCCTTGCAAGAGCCTTGAAGGGGTAATCATCTGTTACCTATATCAGGGCGGGTAAGTGGTGGGTCCTCCAATGGACGCAAATACTAACCCGGGAAAAAAAGACCGAAGAACCGAATTTGCAGGCATATTGGAACGGAAATAAGCGAGCTTGCTTGATTCCATTTGAAGGTACCGAGTCTATAAACTTTTAAATAATATTAGTAATCCTTTTATTGTAATTTTAAAATGACGAAAAGGAAGGCATCCAGAAACTCTTCTGCTTCTAATTTTGCTAGGCGACTAGTCGCGCCCCATTACTGGCCATGTACATTATTTGTACGTAGACATTACACTCTACAACATATTATCGAAGAACCAACATGTTAAACCCATTAAGCAATACGATTTCGAATGCCGATGCTATTTTGTTTTTAAGCACCTTTGAAATTAAACCATAAAAACATTACTTATGTAATTTAAAGGCAGGCCTAAAGCAGGGCTTCTAAACCTTCCACATCCCTAAAATAAGTTTTGTAAGAATTTGTAAACCTTTTTTAAACATTATTCCGAACACAACTATTCCGAAACATTAGGTACTGCGGGAAAACAAATTGAAGTAAAAAAGTAACTATAATATAATTTTTTTTACTATAATACGTCTATTTTCCGTCTATAACCCGTCTATCACCCAGGCCGGCTAATAGCCAAATTCAAAGAATATATTTTTTTGTTTGACTGACGACTGACTTAAATAAATAAACACCGCTAACACCGAAGCCAAATCCTAATTGGATGGTACCGAGACATAAATCTATTTTAATTTCTGTATTTAAAAAAAAATACATCCATTTGTGTGCGCATGGGTGTCGACAACGAGTCTATCTGCCGAGTTTCAGCTCGATCGGATGTCGGGAAATGGGTTCATTTCCACTTCCAAGATGTTCGTTATTTCATTCGAGAAAATGAAATCGAAATTTAAATAGATTTATTTAAAAACTTGATTTTATTGACCTTGAGTGATTTAGTTGTACCCGAGGTTTGTAGTTCCTGTCTAGTAGGCCTTACTCTGCGGCTCTATGAGGTTTTTCTTATTTTAATAATATAATAAAATGTATGAGTTATTCGTATTGCGCGTATACTTTCCATCAGACATTTTACGACTTCAACAGACGATCGTATCGCGGGATATTTATGCCCCGAAGTGGAGCTCTGATGGCATTTTACTGTCGTATTAACATGCAGAAGCCGTATGCCAATGTTTACCCAAATACGCATAAAATGTGTGTGAAAAAATAAATGTGTAAATTATAATATAACTAGCTGAAGTTCCCGGCTTTGTGCGGGTTTAACACAGAGGTTTATGAAGTCAGTTGTGGATAGTAATTTTTGAACGTCAAAATAAGTGTGCAAAATTTCATCAAGAAGTATGGTACATTTTCTTTAATGAATAAGAAAATCGAATGGGGGTAGTTTAAAAAAAAATTAAAATGAAATATTTTGCATATTGCTTTGTTATAATTAAATTCTAAAATATATGTTAATTTTGAAGATAATATCTATATATTCGCTGAGTTGAAATTGTAATTATATTAATTTTTTTTATTGATAAACTAATGTTTAAGACAAGATTTTTATGCATAGCACAAAGGGTAACAATTATTATATGCAATAATTTTTATCCTGAAACATTAAAAAAATCATTGAAAAAATCTCCCGAGAAAAGATACATGCCGCCGACGGGACTCAAACCCGCGTCCTTCTGATTTCCGGTCAACTGCTCTTATCCACTCAACTACGTCGGCTTATCTCCTGCCCGCCAAATAATTCAATATATACTAGTGTTTCATTCAACAATTACTGCTTATTACATTTTTCCACCTGCGAACAACCAGCTTTATTTTATATGAGAAAGGCATTGTAAGTGCTAAAGCTCCCACTAGGTGGCGTCGAGACAAATTATGTCTACATTTTTTGGTGAAATACTTTAACTCGTCAAATATTAATTATAATTTTTTTAATTGATAAACTAATATTTAAGACAAGATTTTATGCATAGCACAAAGGGTAACAATTATTATAAGCAATAATTATTAGCATGAAACACTCATAAAATTATTGAAAAAATCTCCCGAGAAAAGATACATGCCGCCGACGGGACTCGAACCCGCGTCCTTCTGATATCCGGTCAACTGCTCTTATCCACTGAGCTACGGTAATTATATGAAATTCCCTCGACAGAAAAAATTGCAAATTATGCTCCAAAAATTATTAAACACAATATATTATAGTAAAACGAATATAAAACTTTATTCCACTTAATTTCATTCGACCGTAACCGGTTTCAGCTCGTTAAGGCCATCTTCAGACTGGTACAAATATTTGTTAGTCTACGGTTTATATACACAACATATTGGGGAGGGGGAGAGGGGTGGTCTACAAGGATTTTAATCAATTATAATAATTATATTTGTTGCTAAGTCGTTTTAGTCGGATTTCTAAATATTTTGGTAATTCCAGTAAGCTAATTACATTGGGTTTGCAGCTCACTTCAATGATGATTAGGGAAAAACCTTACAAGTAATATGAGTTACTAATGACCTAATTTCTTTGTTTTGTTATTTAATATTTTATAGGTATGAAAAAATTTCCAGTGTATCTTCAAAAAGTGTGATGTTTTATTATAGAAATAGCACTTATGTTTTAACTAATTGTATTACTTTAACTGTAAATGTATTTATTATGTATCTTTTGTTACCGCTTTTGCAATGTATTGGTTTTATGCTGTTTTTGCAAATAAATACGATAAATTAAATATTTTCGCTTAATTTTAATCGTTTTTTAATATTAGCGCGCCCCCTCCAACATATTTACATATCTCCGTTTTAAACCATCTTCTTCTTCTTTTTGTACGCTTACTACGGAGCCTTAAATATTTTCAATAATTAAAATAACTTATTAATGTAGAAGTAAGTTAGAAGATAGTGTCACAGTCAAACCACTATTTCGTTAAAAAAGCCACTAAATAACACCGCAACACTATAAACAGCGCTTAATCAAACTGCAGCATAAACTTTAAGAGGGGCGCCTAAACACTAAACAAGCTCCTTTGTGCCCCACCCCGCTCTAGTGCTACCCGCCCTCCCAAGGCGAATGGCGTACAACATATAAAGCAGGCACAAGCTTGATACGGTAAGCCCTGCAAATGAACCACTTCGTATCTACTAATGACTCCGCCATTGCAAGTTGTTAACTTACGGGTTTATTCCATTACCTGGCGGGATGCATTCAGGGCAGGAGTCCGTAACTCTGCTTGATAAATTAATCAAAATTAAAAATATTTTTACTAATTTTAGTTAGGTATATATATTTTTTTTAAATGTATAAATTTACTAAAAGGGGCGGTAATAATTAAATAAATTGATAAAATAAAATAATTGAATAATTCAATTAATAAAGTAAATCAATTGAATAATTAAATAATTAAATTAATAAAATAAATAAATTGAATAATTTTTGTTTTTATATATATTTTTTTTATTTCATAATATTTTTTTTTCCTACAGATTTTTTTTTTTTTTTTGGCTACCACACTAGGCTAATGCCCGTGTTGTGGTAGTCAATTAAAAAATACTATTCTTTTGAAACAGATATCAAACACACTTAATAAAAATTAAGAAATACATAAAAGTAAGTGAAAAATAAGGAAAAAAATCATATTTTAAAGAAAAATAGAAATAAAAATGTAAATTAAAATTTTGAAATACAGAAACTAATAATAAGATTTAGTGTTAAGAACTAATGTATTCTATACAAATATATAAATTAAATTATATATAATTTAAAACATAAATAAAATTAGGTTGAAAAATTAAGGGAGAAAAAAAATATTTTAAATATTTTAGGAGCGATGAACCAGAATTGTCGTTGAGCGAATGAGGTATTAGTTTGTGGGACCCCGCAACCCAGGTTTGATGAAAAGCGGGTGTGTGCTTGATGTTGTGGAGTCGTTAGTAGGTTATTTTTTCGTATAACAAATGCTTGTCTTAGTGAAAAGCTGCCGAATAAATAGATACTAATAAATAAATAAAATAAATTAATTGAATTATTAAATTTAATGAATGTAAATCACTGTGATTTATTTAACATTTAATGAATGTAAATCAATGTACAACATTATTTAATAATCGACATGTTTTGAAACCAATGATTTCTTTGTCCAATTATTATTTTGATTAAATAGTGGAATACAAAATCATTCATTTTCATTAAAATAAAATGATGGCACGAGTGAATTTGCGATTATTGAAGAAATAATTAAATATAGATAAATAGATTTAGATTTTATTTAAAGATTTTCGAAAAAAAACAATGGTTAATTTATTTTTATTTTATTTTTATGTTGTTGAATAAACTTTATATATAGATAAAACGACATGTTCGTTTTTATTCGCGAATATGGCGGCGTTGGCGTCAAGCCGTACAAAGTTGGTGACAAATGTCTTCATTTAGTGGCGTTTTCCACGTCATAATGTCGTTGTAGCCAAAATAAATCGATTTTAAAATCAATAATAATAATTAATGAAAACATTAAAATTACACATTTGTAATACCATGATCAGAATCAGAAAAATAAACTTTCAATCTTCCACACATTTTTGTCGTTCAAAGTTCTCAAACGGTTAATCCTAGGTAGTTTTTTTTCTGTCGAGAACTGTTTTCACCTCGCAAAGATTTCATCATGAGTTGGGTCTATAAAATATCTGTAGATGTAAAATAAAATACGATATAGAAAAATGAAACAATTCAACTTTGTATAAACCACTTATATAATGTGCAAATCCGACCGGTTTCGGAACAAACGTTCCTTCGTCAGGGAAAGCTTATACTAATTTGACAGTTTAGAACAATGTTTTATTATGGTAGGGGTGGAGCCGTTGTTAGTTAATAATGTAGATTGGGAGGGTGGGTATTAGTGTAGAGTGGGTGGGTAGGGGAACAAATCCATTGTTCTAAACTGTCAAATTAGTATAAGCTGATGATGATGTCGTTTCTCACCCGGAATGCCGCTTAAAGTCTCGAAAACCCTTCTGGACGGAAGGAGAAAGACTCCTTCGAACACCTCTCACCCCAGAAGATAGGTGGAAGCTTGAGTGGTTATCGGCCAACGTCAAAAACGCCCATCTCGTGCAAGACCCCACTGAGAGACAGCCTGGGTTCTCATTGCCTCGCAAACTCTGGACTGCCATCAATAGGATAAGGTGCTCCCATAGCCGTTGTGCTCACATGATGCATAGATGGGGCCTTAAAGAGTCGGCGACGTGTGAATGCGGTGCGGTGCAGACCACCGAATATGTGGTCAACGAATGCCTGCTCCATTCATTCCCCGGCGGGATTGATGAGGTCCACAGGGCAACGCCTGAGGCCCTAGACTGGCTCGCAGATCTAGATGTCTCCCTCTGACCCCCACCATACGAAAGAAGAAGTATAAGCTTTCCCTGACGAAGGAACGTTTGTTCCGAAACCGGTCGGATTTGCACATTATATAAGTGGTTTATACAAATTTGTATTGTTTCATTTTTCTATAATGGATAACCACAAAGTAATAGCTACATTCAAATATATAAAATAAGATATCATATATTATTGGTTATGTTTTTTTTCCATTCGTTCAATAAGAAAGAAAGTATCGAGTAAAGCGACTATTACGAAGCTGGGTGATTTTACGTAGGTACCATAAAAACAAGTTTGGGAAAATGTTATTAGGAAAAATACTCAAAGTATTATACGGACCTGGATCACAAATAGTTCTTCACAAGGGAGCTTGAGATAATTAAAACAATGAGTAATAAAAGTACCAAATGAACGGTAAATGGGGAATTTCTGAGTCCATAAATGGAGATTTTTTTGATGTGTAAACAATGAGAACAGGGGGTTATAAAAATTACTGAAGAAAATTAGTTGAAAACAAAAGTTTATTTTTAATGTGATAAAGCGCCACTGTGATAGGGGAACTATGTCGCCACCCAGTTGGGCAGTGTTTAGGGTAGGGGCTGTAGAAAGGGACATATTAATGTGTGTCTTGTAGAGGCCCGGATTATATGAAGGAGGAAAAACAGATGCCAGTAGCTCATTCCACATACGAGCTGACCTAACAAAAATGAGTCGAAGACACCATCCGTTCTCATGAAGCTAACATCAACTGTGAACGGGCGTTCCGCTCCTATCCGTTGATTTTCACGTGCGTGCACAGATGCATAGTTGATCAATGCTTCTAGTTCTTTAGAGCAGGTTCCATTAAAATATCTGTAGAATAGAGTCAGCAAGCCAAGCAATATTCGTATTGAACACATTCACTAACGTCACTGACGCAGTTGAGTTAATAAAACAATTTGTTCTTATTGTTTGCTATGTAGATGTACTTATGACACTAGGTATAAGTAGTGTTGTAATTAGAATTCGGATTTTTATTATACTACGTTAGCCACGAGAGGAAAGGAAACATCCCATTTTTCTCGCCAAAATGCTTTAAAAATTGGCCGCGAGAAATTTAAACGTGAACAGCCTTACTCATCATGAAACCGTACCACGGCTCTGTAGCGTTGCGGTAGCTACACAGTGGAGGGGCCTACACTGCTCAGGGTAAAAATCTTTACTCATCATCATAATGTTTCTCGACAGCTGTTGTGATTTTTTTACGGTAGCAACACTGCTCCAAAGCTGAAAAACGCGGTCAATTTAGCATTTCGCGGCGTGTTGCCAACTTCACGTTTATTCATACGTCAACAAGTCAACATCAGTCAACCCAACATATTATTCGAGGAGCTTCAGCGAGATTGATCTGTGTTTGTTTACCGTTTCTAAATACAATAATAACTGAGAATGGACAATATAAACAATAATTCGGACGTGGAAAGGAAAAGGCGGAGGCGTTAGGAGACAAGAATTGGGGTGACGTTTTTAACTTTTTATTTTGGCTGTAATGTATTGTATTGTTTACTTGTTTGAAATGAGTGTGTACCTAATGATTGTTTTCCTTGAAGACCTTATGGAAGATCTGTGTGGCGGAACACGTCAAAAGCATTGAGAATAAAAACTCGGTTACTAACACTCTGGTTGCCAAAGTTCGCCATTTCGTCATGTACTGAATTAACCCTAATAATCGGATGGTTTGAATTCTGACAGCTACTACATCTCCCGTACAGCGACGCGGGAAGAACCATGTTGAGTAACAATTTCACCTAACCCGGTCTTGCTCCGAGGTTGTATCTTATTTTCTAAAATAATAACGCCTTCTTCACAATAAAACACTATCTTTATTTAGACTGTAAACTTTTAGGAACGAATATGTAGGACGGCTTGGAGGCTCTCTATTGTGCTCTGAAAATCTCTTTCTTGGTAGAAACTCGCAAATCTGAACTGAAGGGGTGAACCCTGCACTAGAGACATTCCTTGTATAACTCCGTAAACTCTTAGAACTAGCTCTACGTAAGCTATACTACGTAGCTCTAACTATCACAGTAATTTTCAATTTAATAGAATAACTCAAAGAAGCTTATAAACCTGACTGTAATCTTTAATTATTGAAAAGTTCAATACTCAGAAATTTCCGGTAATATAATATCTAATGCTGAGTATAAACAGTTAGGTATTACCGCGAGCCGAGTCACGATTTGTAGGAAAGAAACTAAGCAACCACGAGCGGTGTTTAAATTGTTAAGTAATTTGTTCATAAACCTTGGTTTGTTTACCTCTGCACTAAGCACTTGCAAAAGGGAAACTGGGCGGGAGTTGCGCCAGTTATCGCTGTGGACCAGCTCTTAAATTTCAACTCTGTAACGCCATCTCTAGCTCTGTAGTTTCGTGGTATGAATATTAATTCATTATTATATTATACAATGTTTGCTAATCGACTAACTTCAACGAGTACTTATGTCTCATTTCCATTGTCGTAAAAAATGGAACCGGAATAAAAATCTTAAATCCATACAATATAATAGGGATTATTTCGTGTTTTGTTGTTGAATTGTTGGTTTAATGTGTAACTCAGTAAATTTAAAATAAACTCTCGAGCGGTGAGGTCTGAGATGAAAATGAATAAAAATTATATCCATATTTCAGGTGAACGCAACTTTCAGATATCAATGATATGCCTAAAAGTGTTCATTGTTTTTTTCATGCTTTTTTCTTTTTTCCGGTTCGATGAACATTTAATTTTTTATTTTATGCACAAAAAACTTAAGGAAAGATGAGTAATTTATATTTACCCGTAACATGTAAATAAATAAATGTTGGTAGGAGATTTTCTATACAGCGTCTCCGGGGGTAAAGTGCTTTAACTTCGGGAGGTGATTCTACACGATAGCATAAATAAAAAAGATGGACAACTTTTTTCGAAATTCCAACTTTTAGGGGTAGTTTTGTTCTAAAAAGATAACATTAGACCGGCGTGTGCGGCCAGCTGTATTATTTTCCACTGTTACAATACGCGCCAATCACAATCATGCAATGTTGCCACAAGTTGTTGTACAATTTGCAATTTTGTTCAAAATTGTAAATGGTAGCATAGACAGTCCTAATTTAACTAAGCTCATTGAATTTCATGTTCCCACGAGAACCACTCTATCTAAAATCCTGTTTAAATGTAACAATAATAGGACTGAGTACTCGAAACACTCCCTTGTACCTAGGTTACATGATGTTAGTAATAGATATGCAGATGTGGCAGATCTATTTAACTGCACGGAAGGTAGGTACAAGAGGACTATGCTATTAATTCTATTTGTACTATAGATTTTTATATGTAACTGTCTCTCTGGTGTCATTTCTCATTCAAATGCTACAATTATCTGTTAAACAATTTTTTTCTTTAATTTCTATATTACTATTTTTGATTTTATGACATGCAATCAGTTCTTATGGTATATGTATACCGTTGAAATTAAATAAATAAACAAGTAAGATCGTACCTCACACTAAGGATTTTTAGTAGGTACGTATGGGAAAAAAATTTTTGGAATGTCGTAAAAAGTTGTTAATCTTTTTTACTCACACCATCATGTAGAATCACCTCCCGAAGTTAATGCACTTTACCCCCGGACACCCTGATGTGTAACTTGGAAATGCGTTTATTTAAAAAATAAGTTTTTTTTATTTAAAAAAAAAACTTTTTTCCAGTAAAGCAACGTATCTACTATTAAGTAGTAACGTAAAAGTTTTCTGCGTAACCTTGTACGAGTATCATCATCGCGCGAGTGAGTATATTTTCTACTAAATTATAATTCAACCAATCAACATCATAAACCACCCCAACACTGAAGATATAAACTGAATTATTTCTGATCCTAATAAACAAAGTGTAATCACCCGGCAGCGCCATAAAGCTGGCAAGAAATGAAGCACCTGAAATCCACCCCTAAAACACTACCCCTCACCCTCGCAGGCACACGGCACATTGCAGTAATCTCGTGTAATTAAGGCTCTATAGCGGGCTGTTTCCTTATTGAAACCGTAAAGATACCCTTCGAACCCCTTTGGACCCTGGAAATTAGTGTTATCCGAGACTGGACCGGAAATGGTCGAAACAACAGATCCGGAGCTTTATGGAAGAGGATGTAGGTAAGTACTGGCCGGGCTTATGAATTTTAAGAGCTTGGCGTTTTTTAATTGCTTTTGAAAATGTTAGCCTAATGCTGATCGTTTGGAGATGTAGAATTTAGTATTTGTTATCAAAGATAAGGTTAAATTTTATCTGTGGGGTCGTGAGCGTCACTATTGTAGAAGTTTTACGTGAATACCTCAAGAGTGCCAGCTGCTCCCGTCTGCAGCCAGTGAGACCATGGGGGCATGTTGTGAGGCTGAAGGTAGGAGGGAGGGAGAGTAGATGGGAAGAGGAAGGTGGAGAAGTACCTGGCTATTCAGATCTGCTCACCAAATACAGCTAAAGACCACCAATCAGAATTGAAACGTTTCGAGCAACTTTTAAATTCTGAATGGTGGTCGTACACCAGGGCGATACTGAGAGTAACTTTTTTTTACATGAGCTGCACACAGGAGGCCCTGAGGAAAATAATTTCCCTCAGGGCCTATGTCGTCGTTGGGGATACTGTGTGGAGAGTTTTTTTAAGGAAAGGAAGGAGAGGAGAGTTCTGGGAAGAGGGGTTTAAGGGGTGGGAAGGAATCTGGGGTTCAGTATGTCCTGGTCATCCGCCTCCAAGACCTAGACAAACCTCACCCCATGAACCCGGGCACCCCTGCTAAATCACCAAACGTAGCCTTCCACTCTCTATCTTCCACTCTTTAACGAGCCGCATATATACTATATACAATTTTTAATGAATTATTTGTGAAATAACATAAATTAATAAAGTAAAATTTATTTGCTCACGTCCGCGTCGGGATTCGATCCTGCAACCTTCGGATTGCGTTACCCCTCGACCACGGTGGCCGTCTACATGTAGATGTAAACAAATCAGTGCATAAAACAGTTCATTCTTTAATAACTCACCAGTTTTCTGTGTTCTCCAAACATTCAATAATTTTTGCCCCAACTCAACTCTCGATATATTTTGCAGTCATTGAGTGAGATAGGGAGTGTTACTCCCTGCAGTCATTTAAGAAAAAAAAATACTGATAACTTGCTGATCAATGCACTCCACTAATTAACACAATTCAGACACATACATAGGCACATATTTACATACATTTTTATATGTCGTATCTAAGCACTAACCCCGCCCGGTGAAATGCATATAATCACTCCAGATATTTCATAGAGACGTGTCATGGGTACCGATCCTTGCAATTATTTCTAAAACTTTGTAAACTGTTTACTATTCATTGAATGTACTTTTTTTTCTAACATTATAAAACATCTCTTTGGACTGCCGTGAATTAAGATGATTTGGACACATTGCTCGGCAAACTGAGGACTCCTCCTTAGAGAAACTCTTTGTCATTGGCAAAGTGGAAGGCAGACGAAGCAGAGGAACGTCACCAATGCGCTGGAGTGACCAAGTATCACTGGCGTCCGGTACGTAGGTGACCGCGGCCCTCCATGCAACGCTGGACTGCAAGGAGTGGAGGAGCCCTGTCTACACAGAAATTGGAGTAGCTTTCACGATCTTCGGCAGTAAGGAACCGACTCAAGAAGAATACTCGTACCTTTACTGTTTTCTGCAAAGATTTGTTCTTCCAGATCTTCTGTTTTTCTATGTTGCATCATTTCTCATAAAAGCACCGAGGCGCTCGATGGCGCCGACCCCTGCTGAATAGTATAATAGTTTATCAATGGTTTCCGTAACGTAGTAGTCAACCCATTTGATTTTGATTCAGGAGTTTGGGTTAGGTTAGGCTATGTAATTGTAACAATTAGCAACAGCTTACGCCTTCCATAATATTATTTACACAACAACATATGCCCACAATAATTGGATGTGCAATTCATATTTTTACTATATCAGTTCATCTCAGTGTTTAAAAAAAACGTGTTTTCAATGTGGATTTGTGACATCATTTCCAGCAAAACTTGGATAGTGAATTTTTAATTTATCGATTTTTTTAAACATTTTATTGGTGCAGATGACTATAAAACAGGTGACTTTTTCGTCATTAGCACTTGAAAATTTAGTACATGGCTGATTGAATATGCTCTTGACGTTGTATAAGCTATTCCTAAGATAGTTGTTGAAGATCGTTAGAAGCGCGGGGGCCTGCTCGTGGTTCTTGCTCTAGTACCAAACTCCGGCTGGGAACTTGTAAATCCTCCCTCCCTGAGACGCTGCACAACTTTCTCCCATAACAAGCAACAAACCCATATCTATGTACACCCTACCGCTCTGGAATCAGCCCTGGTTAGACACTCCTGTTATTAAGTCTCGGATAACAGGATTTTTAATCATTTTGTGTTTTAAAATTTAAAACCTGTACTATTTTCGATTAATCTTTACTATGAATCGTTTACATTATGAATACCAAAAAATATGCCTTATACATATTAAAATATGCTCCGATCGTTTCACCTCAGGAGAATTAAAATAAACCGAATCGGACAGGGATACCTTAGCGCATTTGGTAGCGTAGCGGCCAGGAAAGCCGAAGGTGCTGGGTTCGTGTCCCAGAGGTGCCAAAATCTTTTTCTGATTTTCATGTTTTCAGATTTTGATTGGGTTTCGCTAATATTGTCTTCATTTAATTAAATATTATCAGTTGAGATTTTATTCGTAAAGTTAAAAATAAAAATAAATAAAATAAAATTGTTAATTACTTTATAAAAATTATAAGCTTAAACTATTAAAAAAAATTTTTTTCATTAGAAGTGTGAACTATGAGAGCAATCTTTAAATATTAAAAAAAAAGTTTTTATGGCTAAGTTTATCTATGACAATTTCTACTGATTATTTTTTTTCCTTCTTATGAAAACTTTCAGAAAATAAATAAAAAGCACTTTGTGCTAAAATCGACTGTTTCTGGACTCCGTTTGCCAAAAGATTGTTATGCCTATTATCATCCATTTACAGTTCAAGATTTTTTATTTTCACTTCTAAACTTTTGGGAATAAAGGTAGACTAAACAAAAACAAAATTTAGGGTTATTTTAAGATTAATTAAATATGTATGTGCACTGTCTAAAAATTTTCATTTAATTGCGACTTTCCTCTTTTAATTTTATGCTGCTAGAATATCTGTTCCGCTGTATCTTGGACAATCATGGTGATGACTACGGCCGATGTTTTCAGGTACGTATAAACCATATCTTTCCAAGGGAGATGGACTTTCATTATATGCAACATTAAAACTCAATATTTCAAAATTTGCACAACGTCTGGTTTCTAGGCTAGATCTATTTGTTGCCTCAAGTAAGTCCATGTGGTGCATGAACCTCGGATAGGTTCCATGCATCCTCATATATATATGCCTTTTTTGTATTTGTTCCAGCATTCTTATTTCATGTAGGTGTGGAACCCATACAATTAGAAAAATATCCATTGATATCTTCCCTCTTTTTCATTAAAGATATATCTACCAAAAATTGAAGTTGCAATCGCAAAACAATTGCAGAACGTTTTGTCTGTTAGTGTCAAATGTATCTACCAACAGATATTTTTTTTTACTTTTTCAGCTTCTTCAGTGTAAGCTCGGTTTGGTGTGTGACTCGAAAATTTATTCCTACGCAATTGATTATCAGTAGAAGAAGAACTTAAAGTTTAGTGCATTTTCAATAAATGGTGCCCTCTCAGAACGGAAAGGCAATTAGTCTTGTATAGTCGAATAGAATATTGAATATTGTAAAAATGGATAGGGATCAAATAAAATAGTAGCTTTCCGCGTAAGAGTATACTTACCACCCTCTTAATTGAATCTTATATGATTTATTCTGGTTTTCATGTTTCCAGACTTCTTCCAATATGTGCTAAGTTTCCTCCTTATTACCCGAGTAAGTGCAAAAGCAGGTGAAGCCTTATTAGTTACATACATTCGCTGCATCCCACCGCCTGTTGCCTGGCAACCAGCAGCCCGACAAGATGTGCAATTACTCGTCAATTATCTTCTGTTTAATGGCAGCCTCAAGTTGGCGAGATTGCCGCCTAATGACAAGGACTTCCACAACTACTCTCCGCAACACTGCTACTGCCACCGCTACTGCTTAAATTTACAGTCGGAGGCGTCGCTAGTGTTTGTTTTGTTGTTCACCATCATTTTGTCTCTTTTTGGTATCAACTTCGTGATAATAGAAAAAGTTTATGAAACATGTCTCTTATCTCGTGCGAAATAATGAAAACTATGCCCCCATATACCTTAAATCTCTTGATCAACATCGAGATATCAGAGACCTTTTAATGCTCTATAAGATTATTCATAACTTCATTGATAGCCCATAATTACTACAAAATATTCATTTCAGATGTCCATTAAGAGTTACTGGATCTCCGGACACATTTTATATCCCTAAAAGTAATACAAATTAAATTGAAAATGTATTTATAAGATGAAGCAGTAGCACATTCAATAGATTATGCCCAAATATCGATGTGTTTAACACTAACCTTTATAAATTCACAGCATTCGTAAGAAAATAACAATCGATCGAATACCACATGTTTAACTTAAAAAATAATGTTGCATTGATTTCTTTATTTCTCATTTTTTTAGTTCACCACATTTCCTCTTTTACTTTTAGCAGTTTGAATTTGAATAAAATCACTTCCTGAAAGATATTTAGATATCCATTAAAATTTAAATGTAAACCTTCGAAAAATTTCACTAAACCCTTTTTGTGGATTTAAGTAAGAAGATGCACTTTATCAGAATTGTTTAGATCAGGTAAAGGTATTGTTGTAATTTCAGTTTGTCGTTATTTCATTGGTCAATGACATACATATTCTTATCACTGTCATATATGAATTTATAAAACTGTTTATAACGCTAATAAATAAAATAAAAATATCAAAATAAACCATTTCTACAGTAGTACTTTTCATCACCATTTTAAAATTTACAAGATTTACTACCCGGTTTATATTTCATTTAAAAAGCAAGAAAAACGAAAAGCTGAAACAAATCAAATCATCACAAATTGTTTTGTCTTTGAGTAGATTTCACCGGTGTCTCTTTTTTCTAATTGGAGATTGAAAAATATTTTCTTTCTCCCTATTTATTATTAAAACATAATTAGACTTTTTCACTAACCAATCTAAACCTTTTCAAATCCCTCTGTTCTAACAATGGTTTACCCCTCCAATTACACAGGTCTGCGACTGTTTTTTTTTCTTTGAAATAAGAGGTAATTACCATGTATTTTTGGTTGCTGAATTCGGGAAAATTATCAAAAAAAATCCATCACGTAAGGTTTTTCCGGAAAACTCAAAATACTGTGGGATTGCCTATCTTAAGGCGCAAAACGGGGTTTATTGCCGAAATATTTTTTTTTATTAATTCTAACTTATTATAAGATAATGTTATGTTTTATAGACTGAAACAAAACATTTAGTAACTCATAACGATAAAATTAGTCAGCGTTGAATCATATATATCTGGATTTTCCTTAGTAAGTATGATGAGAGAATGCCGAAATTCCCTTTGCCCTATTATTTATTTATTTCTGTTCCAACTTTCGTAACATGCATTTCAGAAATGACTTCAAGAGGTTGTGTAAGTTCTTCTGAGAGTTTTTGCTATATTTATGGTGAATTTGTAGTGAAAAAACAACAAAGAAATATTACTGATTTTGTTAAAAAAAGTGTATTTTGCGTATTTGGTGTGAAGATAGGGGACCAGGACAAATCTTGGGCCCCGCATGGAGTTTATTCAGGGTGTGTTGAAGGACTTAGGATGTGGTCAAAAGGTAAAGTTAAATCTTTTCGTTTTGGTGTTCCCATAATCTGGAGAGAGCCTTGAAACAACAGCGATGACTGCTACTTTTCTTCGTGGAATGTGCAAGGGTATAGTACCAAAAATAAAAAAGAAAAAATTTGTTACCCAAACATGGATTCGGCACTCCGCCCAGTCCCTCATGGACCTGGCATTCCTACACCACAATCACCCCAAAGCCTAGACGATTTGCCATCATCAGAAAGTGAATCAGAAGAAAATTCTAGTGACGAGTTTCAACTAGGCGACTCCAGTGGACCTCAACAATTTTAATATAACGTCCCACAAAAGAAAAAAGCACAAAACGAAGCTTCGAAACTAAAAAAAGCCGATTTAATAATATATATTTATAATTGTATATAATGTAAATAAAATATTTTATGACTTAAAATTAATTAAATTTGTATAATTTTATGATTTTTTTTTCTTTTGAACATTCCCTACAGAAGTAGTGTAAGGCGGGTTTGGCCTATGTTTTAATTTCCACTTTGCGGAAAATCCTTACGTGATGGGTCGAAATGGATGGCATACTCGAATTCAGCATACCGAAATACATATAATTCACCCATTACCATTTTTAAAAAAAATATTTAAAAATGTCAATTTGCAGACCTGCGTTATCTATCTGTCCAAACAAGTGTCTTGCTTTTGTTTAGTTTTCATTCAACCCTTTTTCACACTTAATAGAAAGCCGTAAATTATTTAATTTTTTTTATGATTGATGTACCTACATTTTTTTAGATACAAAACAATCGCAGAAAAATAATCCAAAACCAAGTTTAGTGATCATTGTGTAGGTGTAACGAAATAATAGCTTTAAGTCGGAAATGTTAAATAAATGGCTCAAATAACAATTGTCGGAATAAAAAATGTTTATTTTAATTAATAAAAAAATATATTATTTTAAGCTTCTAGGTCAGACTTATTTTTAAAATTGCTCTCTCACTTAATATCGAGCATTGGCATATATTGGAGCATGGTGCAAAATAGTCTTTTCTGAATTCTACGTTGTTGGCAATATTAATATATCTAGTGCTAACAGGGCTGGGGTAGGCGAATCAAGCGGCCGCCCGGGGGTACCGACTTTTTGGGGGCGGCAAAAAATATATTTAAAATTTCTCTTAGATTTTTTTAAAAATTTTCTTTACTTACATTACACTTCATATAGGAAGAATTCTGAACATTATTTCAAAAGTTACTTCGCGTCATCAACTTAAAACAGTAGTCTATTTATATCAACAATAAAAAAAACTTCTTTTTTTTCGTAAGAAGCAATTACTTTGTGGTTAGACATTATATTACAAAAAATAAAACAATCACTTTGTATTTAAAATTGAAAAGGGGAACTCGGAAGGGTGTGGAGGGGAGGGGGAGGAGGGGAACTCGGGAACAGGGAGGTGAACTAAAAGCCACCCGCAGGGCCTAGTAGCAAAAACCTGCGGAGCGGGTTTTTAACTGCTTGTTGTATTTAAAAATCATCACGGGCATGCACACATCAAATCCCCAATGTTTGAATGAAATAAGAAAAGTTGTTCTAAGTAATGGCGTGACCAAGCGAAACAGGGATTCATTTTTATATAAATAGATTAATCAAATTTGGTACCTAACACAGGTACCCATTTAAAATATAAATAATTTTAAAAATCCAAAGACAATTCTTTTAATACTAAAAAAAACAGCTGCCTGCTAAATTTATTTCAACAAACTCGCGAACTGTCAAACGTACGAAGTTAAAATAGTCGTTAATAGTTTTCTGAAATTATTCAATTTTCTGCGCAATTTTCTTGATTTTTCTTTCCGTAAGAACCTTCTACAGTATTAGAACACTTTAAAAAAAGGAATGAAATGGGTAAAGTCGTTCTGAAGTTATGGCGTGATCAAGGGAAACCGGGACTCATTTATATATATATTACGTTGTTTAAAGGAGAATTTTCATGTGCAAACTCTCCTTTAAACAACGTAACTCACCTGTTTTGAGAGCTTTAAAACTATTAAGAAAAAAAATCACGATAATAAAAAAGACTTGAAAGTTCCAAAATAAAAAAATGTACTTAAGATGAAGCCATGCGAAATAATGCAAAATCATACAAAATCGTGTATTTTTGTTTTGAAAATTTGATCGCTTAGAAGTATTATACTTAGATGCTTCAATTAAATACTGCGTGTAGAACATATCTTGACCTTTAAAAATATCAGTAATTTTTTTAAAGGCCAAGATATGTCTGTTTAAATCTTTTAATAAACCTAGAAAAAAATAAAGTATAAGGTCTATAAAAAAACATTTTCATGTGCAAACTCTCCTACTTATAAATTCCTTTTCGGATATTTATTGTTTAATGTGGCAAATTCAGTTTCTTTTATAATAATCGCAAAAAAAATTGATATTTACGCCCGAACTTCATAAAATAAAATAAAATATGCATTTACTCGTTGTTATTTTTGACATCTATCAATACAGCCGCCACTCGACAAATTTAGATTTTTAAGTGAACCTTATGCCATCGGCGTAAGAACCGTACACTTGGCACACCCATTTCGTATCAGTTACATAACCAACGTCTCTTCGTCGTTAGTTAGGACTTGGTTCCGTGAAATCAGCTTTAAATTTCCTGGTTATTACAATAAACAATGCGTAAAAAAGGAGTTAATAACAGGCCTTTACGAAATTAACCTGAAAAAAATAAATCTCAAATACCTTTTCCAATCCTTCCAAAAGCTTTTTAGCAAGTATTTTTAAACCCCTTCCAAAAAGAGACCAGATTCAGATTTCGATTTTTCCTGGACTATTGGATCACCTTAAATGACAGGCGTAACCACTAATGACGGCCGGCGTAGTCCAGCGGTAAGGCTCTTGACTCGCATTCCGAAGGTCGCGGGATCGAATTCGATCGAATCGAATTTTATTTGATTAATTTGTGTATTTGACAATTTATTCATTTAAAATAATATATAACATATTTGCGGCACGTTCCAAAGTGGAAGATACTCTCAACATCGCTCTGGTGTAAGACCACCATTCAGAATTGAAACGTTGCCCGAAATGGCTTTAGCCGCGTTTTTGGTGACCAGATCTGAATAGCCAGGTACTTCCCCACCTTCCTCTTCCCTATCTCCTTCCCCTCCCCACTACCTTCAGCCTCACAACGTACCCCAATTGGGGATCCCATAGTCTCACTGGCTCCAGGCGGGAGCAGTTGGGACTTGGGACACTTGTGCGGTATTCATGTAAAAAAAAAAAATGCATGATTTTGAAAAAAAAAAACATAAAATAGAATCTATTTTAATGGATGCTTTAGAATAGAGGGTCGGTCCTGTTCACTAACGGGTACATTAATTATATCATAGGAAATATTGTGGTTAGACCTTTGGCCACATCAAACCTTACCCTGCCTTTATTCCGCCATAGCCGACCCTATCAGTTATATTTACCCAGATACAATATACTCCGCTTGAGGCTCCTGAGGGGTAGGTATATTAGATGTATTTAACCCTGTCATCGAGACCACCGATATCCAATATTTTATTCACCAACGTAGGTCAAAAATTCCACAAATCAAAGTGGTACAAACGGTGTAGGTATTATTCCCAAAATTCAATATAAGCTTTGTTCGAAGGTCGTAAGATTGTAATAAATAATAAATTGCTTCTGTCTACAAGAGAACGGCGAATTCTGGTTATCGAGAATTGTTAATTATTTTACGTTCACAAGAGTCTCAGCTGCTCCCGTCTGGAGCCAGTGAGACTATTGCATCCCCAACTGGGGTATGTTATAAAGCTGAAGGTAGTGGGGAGGGGAAGGAGATGTGGGAGAGGAAGGTGGGGAAGTACCTGGCTATTCAGAGCTGATCACCAAACAGGTCTAAAGCCAATTCAAGCAATGTTTCAATTCTGAAAGGTGGTCTTACACCTGGGTGGTACTGAGAGTACCTTCCACTCTGGAACGTACCGCAATAAGGAACTCCAGTGAAAAATATTATGGCTTTAAAAAAATATGTTCATATAGACCAAGAAACGCTGATTCTGAATATATAAGTTTTATTTCATAATATTAAACGCAGAGTTTTTAAAAAAATATTAAAAAGTGCATTTTTAAACCTCTTCTGAAAACACAGCGTTAAGTTGGCATTACTGAAATGGTTAACGGTGACGTCACACTTAACCTGTCACCTGGTGATAGTGTGTTGACATTTGAAATGACTTGAAGTGCACACGTACCTATGCAATTCAACATTTCGTGTGTTTGGTTTATTTTCATACTGTTTATAGAGATTTAGATAAATAATAGTTATTGTGTTTATTGAAACATAATTTAGGCCCAATTTACGAAAAGGGCTATATTTGCGGACAATCTGCAATAAATTTTGTCTATCTGAGGTTAAAGTCGTCCTATTTTGACATTTGGTTATGTATTTTCAAATTGTTTTTAGTATAGGGCTTTTTATACAAGTTGTTACACACTCGTCATGATCAGTGTATTATAAATACCAGTGTTTCTGTATGTATTATACAAAAACAATGCACCTACAAAGGAACGCCTGACACAAAACACGACGTCACATGTATTTGCAATAATTGCTACGTGAAGTAATAATTTAAAAGTACGAACACACTCACCACTGAATTAGAAACTGAATTCCAAATTAAAAAAAAACACTTTGCAAAATAAAAATCATAAGCAACCCGCCGCTCATTTGTACCAAGCGTGGTATTTTGAAGACCCCCCCCCCCCCCGAACGTGTCACGTAGTATGGGTACGTTCCATAATATAATTTTGAGTTGTCAGTGTTAAAAATAACATTGCATGTAAGTACATGAACAATAATTGAGATTCATAGGAATTCCAAAATATATATATACGTATATATATATATATACGTATATAATATATTTTTTCCTTTTGGACATGTAAGAGCTCTTCCATATTTTTTTTCCGGATGATTTCCTTATTAACAATAATCTATTTAAAAACTGACTGATGTACGACTCGTGAAAGCAAATGAGGACACAGACGTGTCCACCAATGTCAATGCGACATGGGCGCACTGTCGTGAACGAGTGCGAGTGTGAACATGTGCAGCGGGGATTAGAGTGGTAAGAAAATAATAATGTAACAAAATAATGGACTATTGGTATTTTGAATATAATGGATGTTGGGTAGGTATTATAAAAGTTACATGAAGTTTTTCTTACACCTACTTCCACCATTAAAAAAACCTGAAAAAATTGTTGATTAGCTTGCAAATTTATTTATTTATTTATTTCAAAACATACGGCACAACATGTGCCATTGACATAATCATATTTATATATATTATAATACAATAACATAAGAAAGTGAGCTTGCAAATTTATTTATTTATTTATTTCAAAACATACGGCACAACATGTGCCATTGACATAATCATATTTATATATATTATAATACAATAACATAAGAAAGTGACATATAAATGTAAAGTTAAATATAAAAACAAAGGGTAAAAGAAAGGAGTTAAGGTAATGAGTAGTAAATAGAATTATGACGTATAAAATGAAAGTATAAAGTAAAAGTGTAAACTCTAAAATATAAAGTATAATGTAAAAGTAAAAAGTTAAGATAAAAATTATGGATTCCGCGATGCGTGGGTGCGAACCCGACGCTTTATATCACTCGGATACAAACTGATGTGCAGACCGAAACCGAATTATATATTAAATCCTCAGATAAAAGAAACAAAGGATTATATCTGATTTCGTTATAAAAATAAGGTTAAAATTAGAAAAACATTGGAAGGCGACTGAAGTGAAATTCGGTCACTGAACCTATGAGCATACTACTTCTTTTAAAACGACCCAAGATACGCTTACGACTCACATTTGGCCGTTTGTTTGTTCTGAGATACCCAAGGATCACATAGGAAAGAAATTAATGGTACAAAATTTTTAGGGTCATGTCAAAAGTCAGAATAATAGAAGAGAATATATGAGACGATGTATGAATGTGAGTGAGGCAAAGAGTGTGTGCCAAGACCGAGTTGTTTGGCGGTCCGTCCTCTCTGCCTACCCCTGCGGGGAAACGGCGTGATGGTTAGTTATTTTTTTTTTAAATTTTGTTCCTTTGGATTTATTTTTGTTTTATACTTTTATGTTAAAACCGCAAGAGTCCCAATTTCTTCCTGCTAAGCGGAGCCTCTGAAACTATGTTATCCCCAAGTGCTTAAGGGTATAGGAGGGAAGAGATGTGAAGAGGAAGGTGGGAAGTTCAAAGCTTTTCACCAATCACGTCTAAAGGATTTTCGAGCAACGCCTCAATTTTAAATGGTGCCTTTCACCATGGCAGTACTGAGAGTTTCAACCATTTTGGAAGTTCATTCATAAGTATAATATGTAATTTTTGTACGAATTAGATATGAAATAACACAATTTAAACAATTTTCTTTCACAGAAATTTAATTAAATCTTATTTTTTAGCATAATAATTTAATTAAAAGAAATTTACTTGCATAATTTAATCAAATAATTGACTGAAGAATATACGAATTAATTAAAATATATTGACATAATCATTTAATCAAATAAAATTTACCTATATAAGTGTAGTGTTCTGTAATTTGTAGCAACACTAACAAATTTTCCAAACACTTTGTCTGAAGATTACTTTTGGGAATAAATATTCTTGATCTTTTATCTGGTTTTATTAATACTTCGCGTATACAATATGGACCTCGTCCTAACTTGGAGCTAGCTAAATTGGTTCTAATGAGAGCGTTACACACATCACCTTCAGTCGTCGCCTTAGTTCTTAATTGTCCAAACGACCATTTGAAAATTTGACAGGAGGTGAAGGTTTTCTTTCATTATTTCAATAAAACATTATGATAGGTGTTCAAGATAAAGCTATTTCCGTAAAGCCAAAGATCTGATTAGTTCAAATAATTCTTAATTAAGTGATTAACTATCCTTTTTTATACTTTATTTTTAGTTTTAAAGTGGAGATTGAACAAAAACTAAAATGGTCGTTTGGACAATTAAGAACTGAGGCAACGTAATCTCTCAGCTCCCCGTCCCTCTGTTGGACAACTTAGGTACTAAGCTACCTGCCATCTAGCGGAAACTACTGACAGTTCTTATCACCGCCATCTATGTCTAAAAGCCGGAAGCTTTTTACATACACAACAGTAAGAATTCAATTAAATATGCTTTACTGACTTCTTATTTTTTTTCCGGTAGTAAACATTTACTCCTACCCTTTTGGGAGCTCTAGACGAGGATCAATCGATATAAGATTTTTTTATACCAAAAGAATTTCTCGAAAAGTTTTTTTTATATTTTTCGTATGTTATGCTTTGATCTATTTAAGAACTTTGGTAAGAAATATTTTTATTTTAACAGAAAAAAAGTTTGTATGAAAACTGTCCGCTGATGGTTTATTCGAGGAGCTTTTAGTTTCAACTTATATTAAGTTGAAGCTTTGGAGCCTTTCAGGATTCATCGCCACCTTTATTTTGTATCTTAAAAAGTTAGTTTTCGGCTATTTTTCTCCTCCTATGAAGAATGTATAATAAAACAAGGGGTCTTCTCGCGAACACCGAAACTCGACGAGCGCTCGTGAAAACTCCTATCGCATTTGCGAGCCATATATTATGTTCGCACCTAAAGCTTGCGGGAAACTTTAAGCTCCGCACTCATCTGAAAGCTGATTTTAACTTGTAACTTTCAACCACTTGCCAGAGTCGTCAAGAGCTGAACCTTCCTTCCTCTTCTGTTCTTGCTTCCGCCATTTCGTCTTACTTTCTGTCTATTCTTTCGTCGTCTTCTTATACTACTTCTTTCCTCGCTTTTCTCCGTTTCCTCTCTCCGCCCTGTCCGTTCTGCAGCGAGGCTCACAATAATTAATGTGCAAAAAGTTAGTTTTTGTAAAAATTCTAGGAGATTCTTGAGAACTCTACAAAACTTTGGCCTTCCGAGCACATTTTAAAGGTTTTGTTTTAACGAGGGAAATAATTTTCAATAATCGAAATTGATTTAACAAACTCATGGAAAGTACGTGATTGTTTTCTCTCTATCTATACAATATTAGTATCACGTTAGATATTTAATAATTTAGTGTACATATTATACCGAAAATAAAACACAGTACACACAAGTTAAATCTCAGTTCAACCCTCGCCATAGGTCACCCCAAGTGGTTCGCTATGTTTGGTTCACGGAAAGAGGTCTAAGCGGCGGATGCGTTTGCCTACCTATATGGCGGGCCGGATCTGGAGAACTAGTCGAAGGAGACCTTTTGACCTCTCTAGCCGGACTCTATTGACACATTGTGATTAGCGATCTTGCCAATAATTTATTGTTTGCATTATTTTTGTCCCACGAGCAAGCAAGCAAACCTTCAGGGTGACTAGTACACGTTGTAAAATAATTTAAAATCGTAATAGGGATAACGCATTCTAGAATACAAGTGAAACATAGATATCTGTTATTCAGATTGGGGCAGAGCAACTTGCTTATTTGAATTTGGCACCTTGAAGCGATGGTTACTGCGAATTTTTTCAATGACAGAACTACTAGGTATGGACTTGTATGTATTTGAGACGATATATCAAAGTGACTATAGCAAGGCGTTTGCAGTAAATGACAAAATAGTAGTAAAGTGCTAGTTTTAATTATGTATCAAAATGTGTTATTACTGTACTGTATAATGTATATGATCCCTCAATGAGTTTCTTAACTTTTGGGAATTAAATGTGAGTTATCTATTGTACACATTTGTATTAATATAAATTAATATATAACAAAGAAAATGCACAAACAAAAGCTACTTGATGACTGGTCGACACCGTCACTGAAACATAAGATATTTTTTGCAACAAAACGCTTTGGCGATTGAAACGGTACAGGGTTTGTAGATGATTTTGCACAACAAAACCTAACCCATTTCAGTCGCGCCGCCGCACAGTGATTCGTTTCATACAAACTAGACGCTAATAAGTAACTTTTGAATTCTCAAACAATGACGTCATGGCAACATTACCACATAGACTGGATAATAAATGCATGCTTAATTGGGATGATTAGTGCACGCATTGACTCTTACCAGAGTCGAATAATGTGTTTTGAAATTATCATTTGCATTTATTCGCTCGTCGCAGCTCGACGTTTAAAATTGTGTACTAAGTTTGAAAAGTGTTTTTTTTCGGTTCTGTAAAATGATGGCTACTTTGGAAGGTATGTTTTAAAGTTTTTTTTAACACTTTAGTGTAAATAATTTTTGTTGTTTTTTAAATAATAAATAAGTTTTGTGTTTTTTTTTTTGGCCTAAAAAATATTAAATTTCTAACTTTCTCGAGAGTTTATCTCAGAGAGTATATCAAAATCGCACGATAATTTTCTGTTTTTAAAATAGTGTAACTAATATTCTATTCATATCAGTTTTGATATTAACCCACACGAATCCACATTATTATTATTGTTTCATTTTACAGGAACCACATACGAGATTTCCAGGCTGGAATTGTTCGTGACATGAAAGAGTTTGCCAAACAAAGAAAGGCTTGAGGGAATGTTTAACAAAAATTTAAGTACTTTTGAACATGATAAGCTCAGTGCAAGTGGTGAAAAAAAGTTGATAAAACAAATATCTTTAAATATAAGCAGAAAATGGACCGTAATTTTAGCAATTTATTACACTCAAAATACACTTTTTTAGTTTTTACATATAATTGTTTTATTATAAACCTCAAATACTATATTAACACATTACTGAAAAATAATAAAAAAATTAAAAAAAACGATAGAAAAAAAAAATATTAATCATTTTTAACACTAATTTTCATAAAATTAGTGTTGACTACACCTCAATAGAGGGTTAAAAATAATTTAATTTTTAGCGTCTAGCATGTACGAAACGAATCACTGTGCGCCGCGCCGCGACCGAACCGGTGTAGACTATTTTGCGCATCAAAACCTATCGTATTTCAGTTGTCGCCGCGCCTGGAACGGTACAGTTTTTGTAAATACGCGGCCAGGAACACGACCGGCGCAATATCGAAATGGGTACGGAATGCACATTGAGTGGCGATGATTGAGTGGTCGTTAGAAAAGTATGCCTCAACTCCACTCCATGATTCTAACTATACCAAGAAGAGCTACAACTTTTCGTCCTGCCTGCGCATTCTCGAATGTGTCATCCCCATCCTCCTCGTAGCAACCATCGCTTCATCGGCCAAATTCAAATAAGCAAGTTGCTCTGTCCTACCCTGTATATTATTATTCAATCGCTACATCAAAAATATTACTCATTATAGTTATTATTTAAAAAGAAAGATACTTTTAACTCCTTCGGCGGTCTAGTACCTGCTAAATATCCCACTCCACTTTCATTTTTCCGCAGCTATACGGATATATCATTCCATCATCCAGTCGATTTTGGACTTCTATTCAGTATTTTTTACATCTCCATAATGGAAGAATGACGATCATCAATCAACCATTGAGGAGTCATTAAAAGTTACGAAAAATAGAAAGACCTCATAAGCCCATAACCTCACCTAACGTAACCTATTTTTTCCATTATTAACGGCTTTTCAAAGGAGTTGTTGAAGTTGTATGTTGTTGAATTGTCCGGTCCCCCCGTCGATGTACATACCATATTTTGTCATCCTGTGTATACCCTGTATACACAGGATGACAAAATATGGTACATATAAAATTTATATACATACCTACCTTTTCACATCTAATATATATTTTTTATTTTTTATTTATTTGTTTATTAAAACATACACAGTACATTATAATACAGATTATAAGGTATGTTAAATTAAATTATTACATGGTTATGTACCTATTACGTAAGTCCATGGAATGTCATTTGGTAATTACGCCTGCGATATGAACCGGTCTTAAAACTTAATTATTGAATGAATGAAGTAATAATAATAAAAAGGAAGAAAAAGGGGGGGGGGGGGGGGGGAGATAAGGAGACATTTTAAAATCAAGAATTATATGGTCACTAATTGTAATTGACTGATTAAAGTTTAATGAAAGTTAAGTGTAAGTAATTTTAAAACAATTATATCACGCCAAGAAATTTAATAAATTAGTTTTGTATGTTTGCAAGGAATCATGAAAAATGTCTAAGTGTAGTAATTTTTCATAGTGGGTATAAGTTATGATTGCGCGATTCGTGAGTTACTCGCTGCATTAGTGTTATTGGATTCTATATGAAAAAGAGAAGTGTGCCTGGTACGCCTCATTGGGATATTTAAACCAATAGTGGATAGCAATTCAGGACTATCTATTTTATTATTTAGCAGGTTATACAGAAACAGCAGATCTGATAATGTGCGTCTTTTTTGTAAACTTAACATGTTATTTGTAGTTTTGTTGTATTTCTTGAATAAATATTTAGAGAATTTATTCTGTATACTTTCTACTATATCTATGTACACCTTATATTGAGGATTCCATACCGGGGACGCATACTCCAGTGGACTTCTGACCAATGAACAAAACAACATTTCAAAAGACTTAGCACTTTTGAAAACTTTACATATTCTTAATAGGAAACCTAGCATCTTGTAGGATTTTGATATTATGTGTTCGATATGCTTATCAAAAATTAATTTGTTGTCTAAATAAACACCTAGATCTTTACATGTAGACGTAGATTGTAAAGGTTTATTATTCAAGTTGTAAGAATAGATGATTTTATTTTTATTTGTAGTAAATGTAATTGAGTGACACTTAGAAATGTTTAAGGACAGTAAATCTTCAAACTTGGAATTCGATTTCCACATTATCTGACATTGCAACGGAAAGTGTTTGTTATCGCAGAAGTTGACAAATTTATGGAAGTGAGAAGTAATGCGGAAGAATTATAATCAAATATTTTGCATCGAGTGTCAACTACCTTCTAAGGTAGTCTAATCTAACTACCTCTTACAAGGTAGCGTAATTTGAGGTCAGCTATCTTGTAATATAACACACTCTGCCTGCACCTAAACAGTCTAGTAATAACCATAAACTAGAGGTTTATTGATAATAATAAAAACATTAAAATATTTTTGTATTGTGCCTTTCCATATTTTATATTTATATATATATATATATATATATATATATATATATATATATATATATATATATATTTTTTTTTTTTTTTTAATTAAAAAAAATACATACATTCAAATACAGATTTATAGTAAAACATATGGTTCTTAAAGTTAATTACAATATATAAATTTCTTTTTAACAAAACCACCCAATTCAAAAGAGAAAAAACATTTCTCGTGCTTGAATTTTGGAGAGTGCCATTGTAAAATGCGAATAGGTACAGAGAGTGTGTTATTATCTTCATATAATAATTGATAATTTGTAGAGCGCCGTTTTTGCTAAAAATCACCTCAAGGGCGCTGGTGGGGTATATACACTTATCTGACATTTCAACTAAAGAGACATATTTTGAAAATTGTTTCGCGGAAATTCCCGAATAAGTTTCTGGCAGGTTTGTATTGAAAAAACATGTGAGTATATGTCCATTTATTTTACAGTTACACTGATTACATTTTGTATAAATTTCTTTATAAATATACGTAAGTACATCTATTGTGCATAAAAAGAAAAGATTATATGGTGACCAGGAAAATTGTAATATTTAATTTAATTTTCACTTTACGTTACTTTGGCGTTATGAATTTTGAATAAAAAATACTATAGGTGGCGTGCGAGTTCGAGAAATGTGTGAATTTCATTAAGTTTAGCGGCGGGGAGGGAATGCTGGAGGGGAATTCGGAGCGAAGGTGAGGGGGATTCGAGGGAGGAGGGACGAGGAAGGTGGGAAGGCGGGGAAGGTGGAAGGTGAACGCGAAAGAGGGATGAGAAATGAAAAAATGGGAAATGACACGAAGGGGAGTGGTGGGTGAAGGGAAGGGCGTAGGGAGGGATTGCAAAGGAGACGTGGTAGCGGTAGGGGACAACAGGGGGTACACTTGGAAAATGGTGAGAAGTGTGGGTATTTCATATAGTTTAGCAACAGAGAGGGAATGAGGGAGGTGGAGAGAAATCCGGCAGTGTGAGAGGGGAACGAAGGAGGATGGGGGGGACAAGGGTGTGAAAGTGATAGGAGAGCAGGGGTGGGGCAATGGAGAGGTGGGGGAGGTAGAGAAAGGATTTTCAAAAAATAAATAGTAACGGTAGTGGAATGCAGGGGGTTAATTTTGAAAATCTTCTCATATGGACAGCTGTGTGTGGCCTGCTCACCCATTGGAAAACCTTCTAATTTATCCAGACGGAAAAACAAAAATATTTTGTATTCAAAATTACTTCAATAAACAGAATTAAAATCCAAATATTTTCTTTCTTCGAGTGACATTGCATCGCATGCCTCACTAGTTCCACCATAAAAAAGGAATATTATGGAGCCATGTCGAATCGAATACTGAAAACCCCGTATTATAACAGCCTTTTTAATTTAATTTTAATTTTTATGCGGCCAATAAACAAATTTTTATACAATATTATATACATTTTGCATTAGTCAGAAGTACACTGGAATATGCCTCGCCAATTTGGAACCCTCAGTTCAAAGTATATATAGATAGCATAGAACATATTCAAAACAAATTTATAAAATATTTTACCATCAAATTCAACAATAACTTTGAATGCGCATTTCACTCTTTGCAACATAGGCGAGCAATAGCTGATTTGACATTTATACACAAAATTTTAAAAAATAACATCGACTGTACCGAACTTCTTTCCCTAGTTAATATTAACATACCCTTAAGACGTACACAAATATTCCACACGCTTAATACAAGACAAATGCAGCGACTAATTCGCCAATCAATCGTGCTCTTCATAATGTACAATAATATTTGTCTAAATTTTAACATCGACATTTTCTCCGATTTACTGCCCAAATTTGAAAAGAGCATCTCGTCAATAATATAAATTGTTCAATGCACACACACACATACATCGATACATACTCACACATACACACCTACCCACTACGCATATCACCCGATAAATAGTAGTAACAAAGAAACTTATCATAGGTACCCACCATGAAATATACTTAATAATTGTAAATTGTTTTCACCACTGTAAATAATGTACCGTTTGATTCTGTTTATAAATAAAATAAAATAAATAAATGGTAAGTTTGTAATATGCATACGTTTATTAGTAGTTAGTAAGGCTGTAATAATATAGATACTTGTGTACCTTTCTTAATAACTTCGTAGTTTAGGTTAGATTTTCACGTGCCTGACATTACAACAAGAAGATACATACTGCGGCCTTGTTATTGCGGAAGTTTCCGAATAAGTTTTGCGGAAAGTGGGAAGTAATATGGAAATGGTTTACTTTTCGGTAATTTGTTCCGTTCGCCTCGTTTGAATCGCGGATCAACTTGCTCGGTTAACATTCCACTATTCCATTAGTGCAAGGATTTTCGGCCTTACGAAGACATAGGAAATATTTGAGGAAATATTGATGAACGATTTGTAGAACTTTGTACTAATGATTCATCGGCATAAGTGTCATAACGAATTCTGAACATACTTTCATAATGAGGTACGATTTGAGATTTTTACGGCCAAAAGAATTATAGTAATTTATTTTTGGGTTATTACCAGTGACTGACCGAAGGTTCGGTTTCGGTTTCGGCAAAACAATCTAGTTTCGGCTCCAGTTTCGGTTTCGGCAGAAAATCTGCCGAACCTTCGGCTGCACCGAAACTCTGCGTTCGTGAATTATCGCGCGTCGTTCGGCTGAGTTCGTGGCTCGTATGTCATCCGCCATCATTAGCTGAGTTCGCCGGCCGGTCCGGCGTGATTGTGTTGTGAGTTTATGTGTTATTTTTCGCGCATAGCAAAGATATTCAAATACAGAAGAGATATGCTATGGTGTCCGCGCAATTGTCGCCGGACTACGCGCTAATTAGCGTAGTTTTCATACAAAAAGAATTTGTTCATTTCGTTGATTTTTTGAAAATGTGCATTAATATTGGTTAACAATATATTTTGAATAAGGAAAGAATTCGTTCATTTAGTTTAACGTTCGTTTGGTTTATTCGTTAATTATTTGTTCTTTTAGTTTATTTGTTAATTGGTAAACAATATCGGCGACACCCCGAAGCGCAGACCCACATAGTAAAAACAGCAGATAGCACATCTACTTATATTTAAATATCTTTGGCGCATAGTGATTGGGTACCTAAGTGTTTGTTTTTGTTATTACTTCTATCTTATTTTATTGGCAGTTATTGAAGTTCTTTCCGTTGAGTTATTCACTCAGATTTATAAATGATGAGAAAAATGTAAACATAGAAGAGGTTAATATATTTTTTAACATACTTCTATTATTGTTTTATTTTATTTCATTTAACACATGTTATAAGAATTTAGTGATTGTAAACGCAATTAAAATTAAAATACTCAATTATTGAGGTCCTTCCTTTATAATGTAAGTGTTGATTATTGACAAATTTTTGTTTTAAGAAGAACATATTTTGTTAGTTTTTTTAAATTTTTTGTTTGTTTCATAGCAGTAATATAAAAAAACTAAGACGATTATTTTTTCACATACTCTAATTATTATTTTTTATTGTAATTAACACGTGTTAACTGTCTATAAAAAATTAGCCAAATTTCAGTAAACAATATATTTTTTAAAAGTCTAAAAAAGTTTCAGTTTCGGCCACTTTTTTTTCATCTAATTTTTTAACAACTAAACAATATGGAAAGAACAGGGTATTTTACGAACTTCCGTAATTGCCTTGATCTAGAAATGCCAGAGAGAAAAACCTGCGCTAATTTTATAACACTAAAGCTAACAAATTTAAAAAAAATTACTAGAATTTGTAATCTTATTTTTTCTATAATTTTTTTTTTTAATTTTCGCATCGATCCTGATGACGGGAACTACAGGGTTATACGAAACGTCTCCATTGAATGGGCATGGAATGTAACATGTAACATTACTGTACACATACATACCAACATATTTTTTTCTATTACTGTTCTTATTTAAAACTTAATTTTAATTTTAATATTTTACCTAGAAAGAAAACGAACGTGTCCTAATTTGTAGAATTTAATGGGTAAAAACATACATAAACTGAAATGGTACTTTGAAATAGTATGCAAAATATTCCTGTTATTTTTGTGATAACATTTACAAGTTACAATTACAATAAGGAATCATAAAAATTATAAGAGTATATAAATTATGAAATTTATCTACAAACAAGAAGATGAGGATATCATAATGAGGAAATAATCATCATGAAATGCTACGTATAAACAGGTGTAACGCCGCTTGCGGTTGCTTCCATCATTTCACTTAATTCGTGGCTCAGCTCGCGGTAATACCTACATGTATATAAGCAGAATAAAACAACACAACAACCTACAGTCCGCCTCGGAACAGGAAACCCTAGTGAGGAGAACTGTGAATAAACTACTATTTTCAATTTGGGAGGCGGCTATGGGTACCGCCGCACCGCAAAACCGGTCACCCCAAGTGGTTCGCTACGTTTGGTGAATTAGCAGGGGTGCCTGGGTTCATGGGGTGAGGTTTGACCAGGTCTTAGCAGTGGATGCGTTTGCCCACCTGCTGCACGGCGGGCCGGAACAAGAGAGACTGGTTGAGGGAGATCTATAGACCTTTCCAGCCGGACTCTCGACCCATCGCCTTGCACCGCAGTTGTAAGGATGGATTGATACGTCCGTCACTCCTGGATACACTTACCCCCAGATTCCTACCGACCCCTCATATCTTTTTCCTTCCCAGAATTTCCTATCCTCCCCTTCCTAAAAAGACCCTTCACAAAGCATCCCCTAAGATGACTAAGGCCTGGAGGGAAATAAAACTATTCTTTGTACATATGAATTTTAATATGTAGTGACCTATTAATAACAAAAACGATGATTTAACAGCAACAATATAGTTTAACAGATGTTAAAGATATTTATCTATTACACGCACCAGTAGGCTTTTACATTTTATTTTACAATTTGTTTGCACTGAACTAATGAATAACATAAGTTTAATAATATCGTGATTCACTCAGGCATGAGGAAAATTAAAAAGTGTCTATTATTATACTAGGGTTGACTTAATAATAACATATTCATTTTAAAGTTGCCCTTTAGGCAATTTTCCAACAAAATTTGGTGCACATTTAAGTAGTAAATATTTTATTTAAGTAGGTAGGTACCTACATGTTTAAAATATATTAAAGTTACCTCATATCAAGCGTAGACCTAAGACGTGTTAAAGTGATATATCAAATAATAATAACTACTAATCCCTTGTTGGCAACACCCTCTGAGGTTTATTATAAATATTCCCACTTTAGCAGGACCTTTAAGAGTTAGTTGAAGCAAAGTTCTCGCCAGGACATTTGTAGCGACTTGCCAAGATTAAATTTAAACCTTAAACTTTGGCCCGGCGCGACTCGCAAAGCAGAATAGACCAACTTTTCTTCGTGCAGTCGAGATATTAATTAATCTTGAAAGTGGATATATTAATTGGTGGAAATTTCGTTAAGCAAATTTGAAGTTTAAAGGAGTTCCAAAGTTTTTAATTTTGTCAGAAATTTATTGAACTTTTGCCAAAGCTGGCGAAAGTATTAATACAACGCGTGTTTAGCGTTTTGGTGTTACCTCGCTACGTTATTATTTTTTTTAAGTTTCGTAACGTAACTAACTTTAACTGGCTTTATTATTTGAATTAATCTAACAACTAAATAAAAAAATAACCAATTACAAGTTCGACTATCAAAAATTATAATGATACTTTATCGATGAAACTTTAGAAAATTGACTTTATAGGTAGGCCACAAAAAACAGATTTCTAAAGTCCCAGAGCAGTTTTTACATTTTTCCAGATAAATTTTATTGTTTCAATTCAATTTGGGAGGCGGACCATATATTGGATAACAAGCACTTCCGCCACAGGTCACCCCAAGTGGTTCACTACGATGATTTAGCTGGGGTGTCCTGAGTGTCCAGGGTCATTGGGTGAGGTTACGGTATTGGTGTTGGATTCGTCGGCCCACCAGCTGCTTTGTAGGCCGGATCGGTAGAGACTGGTTGAGGGAGACCATTTGCGTCTCCAGCAGTACTCTCTCGGAACATTGCAGTGGGAGGCATGGATTCCCACGTCGAAGTTTGAATCCGCTCCTCGAGACACAGACCCTCAGACCTATTTCCATCCCAGAATTTCATCTCCTTCCTTTCCTCAAAATACCCTTTACACAGCTAATATGACATAAGCAGGGGTTCCCGGGTTCATGGGATGGGGTTTGACTAGGCCTTGGTGGCTGATACGTTTGCCCAACCACTGCGTGGCGGGCTGGATCGGAGGAGACTGATTGAGGAAGGCCTTTTGACCTCTCCAGCCGGATTCTCCCGACCCTTTGCCTTGCACTGCAGTGTGAGGAATAGGTCATCTTGGTGTGCGATGGTAGTGATGACACTATCGCTTGATACATTATCACTCTGTACTGATTCTGTAATTATGTTTCACATGTATAAATGCTCTTATTATTTTCTATTTTTCTTGATTAGTTTTGGTTTCCATTCTTTGGTGGCGCAACTGAACTGTGCATGTTATGTATCGTCGTTCCCCCATAGAAAAGGGGTGGGATAGACCCTGTCCATGCACATTGCCAGGCGAACACACACCGGAGCGGTCTTCCCGCGATCCACCCGCGCCTCCCCCATCGACATGCCTTGGCCTGAGGCGTAACCGTGCGGTCTCGATGTCCTTCCGTCCCCCCTCCGGTAACCCGACGCTCATCTTTCCTCAAGGTCTTCAAAAACTTCCCCTTCTCTCCCAAGTACATTTCTTCGAGGCAAAATCGGGGAACCAGCTAAAAGACGCGGACGTCGAGCACCGTCTGCGGTTGGGCCGATAGCTATACGCATTCTCATTGGGAGTGCCCGGTGGTCTATGGAATACTTTCTCTGGCTTTTTTTAAATATATTTTATTTTATTTCCGCTACTATAGTAATTACTTACATTAAAACATAATCATATAACTGTTTTTCCTCATTACTTATTTTATTAACAGAAGGTTTCATTGACTGGTCATAGCCGTTATTTTTCTTTTTATTTTTCTTTTACTAACACTATTATTTCTTTTTGATGTTACCTATTTCAGAAGAATTATTCCACGGGCTGCTACTTCTATTTATCTTTTGTATAATGTTAATGTAAGTACTTGCATACTGCTTACTAACCCCGTATGCATGGACATTGGAGGGTCTAGAATCGTTCAAATAAATGTAGCTTCGTTCAAAAAAAAGAAGAGTCTTGACGTGTGCGGTGATGGAGGAAACCATATGTTTCCTTATAACGCCGTTGGGAAAGTGGTGGGTCCCCTCCAATGAGGAATAGATTCATACGTCCGTCTCTCCTGGCCACACTGACCCCCAGATTCCTACCCACCCCTCATACCTTTTTCCTTCCCATATATTCATCTCCTTCATTTCCCTTAAAAACCCTCCATACAGCATCCTCAAAGATGATATAGGCCCTTAGGGAAATTATATTATTATTATTTATGGCATAATGGAATTCCAAATTTTTATTTTAGAAAGTGCCAAAATTTGTAGTTTTAAAGTTTCACCCATTTCATAAGATTCGAATGAATTATTCAAAATTTTTGGCAAAAAATTCAAAACTAAAAATTTACAAAAAAAATTAATTATTTGAAGTAATTTAATTCGAAATTTATTTTTGAATGCTCACTGAAATTTGCCCACGTAATTCGAAAAAATTCTGTTTGTGCGAAAATATATCATAATATCTACGATTATTTCGTAAATCTGACATGTTGGCGTCTTACGAAGACAGGTAAAATGCCGTTAAATTGCACGGTTATAAATCATCCTAATTCGTATTATTATTTCTTAAATGTAAATCTGATAGGCCGGCCGCGACGGTAATCAGACGCGAAAATTCGATTTACTCCAGAATAAGTCGTCTTATTACAAATTTACTACCTAACTGAGTTTACAAGGGCCACCGCAGAACTCGAATTTGTTTCTCTTAAAATTCAGAATTTCCAAAAATAAATTTAAAAAATCACTGATTTTATGACATTTCACTGAAAATTCTCGGTTCGGTAAAATTCCCTGATAATTCCCGAGTTTTCAGGTCAGTGGCCACTCTTGTTTTATAGCTTTTGTAAGAATCATCAAAGCAAATATGTTTTTCATCTTTCTTTACTATAAACGTACACAACCTGTATTCTGAAGTGGGAAAAAACTCTAAAGCAATGGCATCACTAAATCATCATTACTTTCAGTCTGAAATTTCTAGATTAAGAGAATTATGTCCGACTAGTAACTTCATTCCGTTATGATTTATGAAGTTTATTCTATTAACTTATTAAGTTTGTTCCGTGTGCGCCATGTTCAAAAAGAAAAATATCGATTATAGATCTTTTTAAGCACGGTGTATTTTTTTTTATATATATATTTTTTTTACTTATCTTCCATTTTTGTTTTTGTTTTTATATTTTTGGCAATACTGATTAATAAATACATATAAAGTTACATCGGTTACATAGTTACATAAGTTTTTAACAAAGAAACAAAAAATTGCCTTCACTTACCATAAAGAGACAATGCTCTTGTGTTTGGTAAATAATATTTTTAACCCCCTCCCCCCCCTCCCCCCCCGGTGACCAAAAACCTAAGCAACCCGCCGCTCATTTGTACCAAGCGTGGTATTTTGAAGACCCCCCCCCCTCCCCCCCGGAGACCAAAAACCTAAGCAACCCGCCGCTCATTTGTACCAAGCGTGGTATTTTGAAGACCCCCCCCCTCCCCCCCCCTCCCCCCCCCCTCCCCCCTCCCCCCCCCCCGGTGACCAAAAACCTAAGCAACCCGCCGCTCATTTGTACCAAGCGTGGTATTTTGAAGACCCCCCCCTCCCCCCCCTCCACCCCCCCCCCCCCCCCCCTCCCCCCCGGTGACCAAAAACCTAAGCAACCCGCCGCTCATTTGTACCAAGCGTGGTATTTTGAAGACCTCCCCCCCCCCTCTCCCCCCGGTGACCAAAAACCTAAGCAACCCGCCGCTCATTTGTACCAAGCGTGGGATTTTGAAGACCCCCCCCCCCCCCGCCCCCCCTGAACAGGTCACGTAGTATGGGTACGTTCCCTTATGTATCTATGAATTTTATAAATCCACACTATAATTGTAGTAAGTTGTTAGTTTGTATTATTATCAAAGCATTCATCTTTTAAACGTCTTGTAAATAGCAAATAAGTACGACACAGAAACCAATAAGTAACCGTCTACGAAGCTTATTACCGCGCTCTCCACTCGCTGGCGCTGTGTACAACTGGAAACATTGCTGTATATTTCTGAGAGAACTTAAACCCAATAAAACTTGTGATGAAGTGTCCGCGGCTCCAATAAAAGCTCTCCACATTTCTCGAGCTTCGCGACTTCACCGCCAGTGGCCGTAGTGGCGCAGGGAACCGGAAGAGGGAAGCAGGAAGAGGGAAGAAACGGGAAGTAAGAAAAACTTCTCCAAGTTGAAGCAAGTCGAAGTAGCGTTATTTAATGTGGCGTGCCCGGGGGATCGTGAATATTCAATTGAAACTTTGTGTTTCGCTTTCCTTTAAATTCGGATGCTAAGGTTACCACTGCGACTAGATTTATGAGGGGGATTTTTCTTCAGACCCCCGCGCCCTCGCGTTCGCCCCCGCCCAGATTCGACTCTGAATCTGTCATTGTTCCTCGAGCCCAGCCTTCCAACTTGCTTAGGGTTGCCATACATCACCAGGCGGCTGAACCGGAACATTCCCAACCAAGTCCCAGCCTCCCGATATATCCCTTTTATAAATCTTTTACCATTTAATTAAATGTACCAACTATGCACGTAGTACGACTTTCCAAACAATATAATTATTACCCCGTGAGTAAAAGTGTAATATTTTCAAAATTATAAAAATAATCTTCTAAAATTCAGACAAACGATAAAGTACCCAGATATACTCGATACCCATAATATAATTTACCAGACGAATATTTTTATTCTATATTTGTAGAAACATGCTTCTGTGAAACAAAATTTCTCAGTTTTCCTCTTGGCAAGTCAAGTTACATCCCTTGAGTTTTCACAAGTAACAATTAATAATCAATTAAAAACTTTTGTGCTAGACATTTTCTGTAGGTAAATAAATGCTGGGCAAACTAGGTGGTTGAAGCAAGATTCCCTGTAATACAGTTTGCAGTTATAAAGCGAAGGAACGAAGCGTTTTCGTAGTCGATTTTTTATACCTTTTGTGATACGGGGTCATGAAATCCGCTTAGTTTTAAACGTCATTTCCATCCATGATGCTTTATAAATTTCTTCATGGACCTAACTAGGTACTTCATATTTGAGGAAGCTGTAAGTAGAGTGTGAAATGTGAACCGTGTACCAACCAAATAATAACAAATCATAACTAGTTTGGGTCGCACACTAATGGGTCGTATTTTGCATCCCGAATGCTATCATCATTATAATGTATGTTCCATATCCCTACAGTAGGTTTACAAACAATGTATCTACATTTTATATCATTCGTACGCGTACATAAATACACGTTTTCCTAGCATTTTTATAGTACGGGTAGTTTAAGTAGATACCATGTTTATGTTCATATATGAGAAACGAGTCTACGAGTATAATATTAATGTTGGGACAAAGAGCGCTGTTTCATACAAAAAACAATGGATATATGAATAGGCACTTTTCTCTTTGCCTGTGGCAATGAGAACGTAATATTTAGAATTAATTCAGAGGGCTTCATCATTTACTATTATTTATATATTAAAATGATGTGTTGGGAAAATAATTTGAAAATTAATTAGGTTCTTCCAATCTTCGTTCTGTGGGAAGGGAGCTAAATTAGTTTCCATTAAATATCATTTGTGAGATTCGAATTCAGCAAAATATAATATACTAGCTGACCCGGTCACGCGTTGCTGTGGCTAATAAAACACAACGTCATCTACTGGATGGTTATCCAACCTTTATACCCACCGCCGTCTTTGAGTTCATCGCAAAGAGACAGACAGATGTCGCGGAGGACATTAATTTATAATATGTAGAGATGGTGTGAAAGATTATAATAATGTGCATGAAATGCTTGAGGTAACCGTCTAAATAACTTATCAATTACCGCAATGTGCGTGACCATTTTTTTAGAAGATAGAATGGGTATAGTAAGCTATCCGTAAAAGATAGATATATGCCTTCGGGGACTTTTTTGTATATCTATAAAAGAGGAATATCGCACCATGCATTGTTTTGTTATATCCCAAAAGGATTAGGCAGCGTTTTCGATGAAAGCTACCAGGCGGCTTGACTTTTTCCGACACTTCTAACAATTATCGTTATGTTTCAACCAATTTAGACAAATCCTTGACAAATTAAATACCTAAACCTTTGTCACGAAACACTCTATCTATTGGTGAAAACCGCATGAAAATCCGTTGTTCAGTAGTTTTCGAGTTTACCGCGAACAGACAGACAGACAGACGACGCGGGGGACTTTAATTATGTTTAGTGTCCCTTTACCAGCAAATTAAAAACACAATAACTAAACACAAGACTCTGACAGTTAAAGTACCTATACGAACTACATACTTGAAACTTGGGACAGTGAAGGTCAACCAGTGGTTCTAAAATATAGCTTAATAATTTATTCAACAAAAAATTATATAAACTGAAAAATATATTTTTAATACCACAATGGATATCCAGTCATTTATATCAAACGCAGAAAAGGCAGTCAATGCTATCAACAAAGTGCTTCTTGACCCTGGTAACAAATTTAATAAGGACCAAATAGCAAAAATTACTCCGATAGCATGTGAAATATTAGCGTCAATTGGCAGCATGTCGGCAGCGGTAGCTACCAAAACTGGCACCTTGGAAGGTGAATTGAGGGCCTACAAAGAAATTCAAAAAAACATACCACCCCAAAACAATTTCAATATTTGTGAGGCTATTAATGAAATTAATGAAATTAATGAGAGGTCAAAAAACATAATTTTGTGCAACGTGCCCGAAAGGACGAAGGTAGCAGTTACAGACAAAATTATGGAAGATCAAACTGTAGTAACAGAAATAATTTCCAAAATTGACACACCTGCAATAAACAACATTGTAAAAATGTATCGATTTGGTAAATATAACAGTAATAAACCAAGACCTATAAAAATCCATTTTGATAATTCCCAGACAGCAAGAACACTACAAGGAAAAAAATATCTCTTAAAGGACAACCTACGCATTTACTCTGACTCGACCCCAGCACAGCAAAAGCATCTAACGGACCTACGAGTAGAACTAGAAAAACGAAAAGCTAACGGTGAGACAGATATAACAATTAAATACGTAAATTCGTCTCCCAAAATCGTCAACATTCATCCAAAAAACTGAGTACTATGAAAATTTATTATCAAAACGTCCGTGGACTACGAACTAAATTAAACGAACTACGTTCTACCATATCTACACACCACTATGACGTATGACAGAAACAGAAACTTGGCTCGACTCGGAAATAAAATCAACAGAACTAGGACTTAACAACTACAAAATCTTTCGCTGCGATAGAAACTCTAAATCCAGTTCCAAAACAAGGGGCGGCGGAGTGCTAATTGCAATTAAAAAAAAGTTGTTATCAAGAAAACTCAAAACAAAAAATAATACACTCGAAACAACTATTTATACAAATTGATACCACCGTAGAAAAGATAATAATTGCAACTGTGTACACACCACCACTATCTGATGCTCTAATCTACCGAAGTCACAGCGAAGACGTTGAAGATCTACTCTACAAATACCCTAACTGTAAAATTATTATTCTTGGGGATTACAACCTACCTAACCTGAAGTGGAAATCAAGTGATAGTGGTTTAATTGTAAATGAGGGCGAGAATCATCGTGCACGTGAGATTTTGGATATGACAAATTTTTTAAATCTTTTCCAACATAACTTTATATACAATGCAAATAATCGCTTACTAGATCTAGCAATATCAAATTATCTAAATTGGTAATTGAAAAATGTAATGATCCTCTATTACCTGTTGATAACTACCACCCCCCTCTTTATATTAAGCTAAATGTGTGTAGCGTCAAACCAAAACACGTTGAAGAGACTCTCAACTACAAACGTGCAGATTTTGAATCTATAAATTATCATCTTTCCCGTGTCGACTGGTATTTTTTATCGGACGTGAATACTGACAAATCCTTAGATAATTTATATTTAATATTGTCTAGCACCATAAAATCATATGTACCACTATATACTCCTAAAAAACATACATATCCGACTTATTTCTCACAAGAACTAAAAACCTCACTTCAACAAAAAAAGAAACTTCATAAAAAATTCAAAGAAACTCGATCGATGATCGATTATGCAATTTTCAGTGAAACTAGAAAACAATGCAAATATATTTCTAAAATCTGTTATAAAACATATATAAACTCTATCGAAAACACAGCTTTGCACTCAAGTAATCTCTGGAATTTTATCAAAACAATAAACAACGACAGTAAAGACTATCCACCACAAATGCATATGGACGACAAATGTGCTAACAGCACACAAGATATCGTAAATCTTTTCTCAGATTTCTTTAAAAATGTTTACGATGAGGAAACACCAGAAGAAAAAATTCCTTCATACTCATTTAAAAAAACCATTCATTTAACAGACTGCTACATAACAGAAGAATCTTGCAAAAGAAACTATGTTCCTTAGACATTAACAAATCTGCAGGCCCAGACTCCATCCCGCCAATTTTCCTAAAACATTGCTCCTCTGTATTGTCTAAACCACTAACCATTCTCTTTAACCAACTACTATCTTCTGGACATTTTCCTGTCTGCTATATTATCCCAATACTTAAAAAAGGCGATGAGACTGACATTTCAAACTATCGACCTATATGCATACAATCTGTATTACCCAAAATCTTTGAATCTCTAGTTATTGATGAAATATATCCCACGTTAACAGAGATAATAAATGACAAACAACATGGCTTCATTGGAGGTAGATCAACTTCAACAAACTTATTACTCTTTCAAAACTATATATTGGAGTCTTTTTCTAAAAACAAACAAGTTGACTGTATATATACTGATTTCTCGAAGGCTTTTGGTAAAGTGTCCCACAAAATACTGATCCGAAAACTTCATGCTCTGGGAATCAGAGCAAATATGTTGAACTGGCTAAGTAGTTACGTATCAGGTAGAACTTTGTTTGTAAGAATGAAATCTTTTATATCCAGGCCATTTTCTGCCACTAGTGGAGTACCGCAAGGTAGTCATCTTGGCCCAATTTTATTTCTTATTTTTATAAACGACATAGTCAACTGCTTTAAAGACGTCAAAGTATTGCTTTTCGCTGATGACATTAAATTATATAAAGAGATAACTATCCTTAATCACTGTGAAATTCTTCAATCAAATATAGATATGCTAAAAATTTGGTGCTCACAAAACAATCTATATTTAAATGTAGAAAAATGCAAAACTTGACCTTTTCCAGAAAAAAAAACATCACTGTTTTTCGACTATTCAATAAATAAAATAAATTTAGAAAGAGTATCGGAAATGCGGGATCTTGGCATAATAATGGATGAGAAACTAGACTTCACGGTTCACATTCAACAAACTGCAAATAAGGGTATGAAAACTTTAGGATTTGTATTAAGAACAATTCAAAACTTTGAATCGTTACAAATCATTAAACTACTGTCTACATCCCTTGTTAGAAGCCTAATAGAATATAACTCCATAGTCTGGTCGCCCTTTTACAAAATTCATATTCATACTATTGAAAGAATTCAAAGAAAATTTCTACGTTTTGTAAATTTTAAACTTCACATCCCTTTAGAGCACATAAATTACCCGTCGTTAATGAATACTTTAAATATTCCAACATTAGAAAACCGACGAAAAATAAACGACCTAACTTTTTTATTAAAATTATTAAACTCTAAATTCGACAGTTGTGAACTCCTGCAATTAATAAATCTACATGTACCTACACGAACAACTAGACAAACATTGACATTTTATGTACGTACATCTCATTCGAACTATGATTTACATTCTCCAATACAACGTTTGCATAGTCTTGGTAACAAATACTTAAACAATCTGGATGTATTTGACAATAATTTGAACTTAGCAAACTTCAAACGCCATATGTGCCAACTATTTATTTCTACCTATCCCATAAACTAATGAAAACAACAATTTTAAACATTACCTACTTTATGTCAACTACTATTATTTTATGGACTATATTTTGTTTCTTATGTTTTATGTTACCTGTATTTTGCTAACGCTTATATTTTATGTAACCTAAATTTAAAAAAATTTTTTTAACCCTTATATTTTTTCTAACCTATATTTTGTTTTTAACAAATATTATTTTTTTTTTTTTTTTTTTTAAAGAAAGACAAAGATTCCCGGGTTACGAATAACCCGACAATGTTTGAAAATCTCCTACTACCACCACAGAAAGCCGAAAATGTTGCTTGTGTTGTGATGGAGGATTTAGCCAGCCGAGGAATCGAACACGCGACGCTCGGGTGGGACCCAAGCGCTATGACCACTCAACCACTGACCAGTCGATATGTTATGTTACTTGTATTGTGTATTGTATTTTGTAAACCCATTCTTTACACTGTAATTAAAAAAAAAATGTACTGCATTCTATGTAAAAGCCCTATGGGCGTTTAAATAAAATAAAATAAAAAAATAAATAATATGTAGAGAGTAGAGATAGAGATTTTTGAAGTGAAACTTCTTTAGCACAGATACGATTTTAGATTTAGACACATCTGCCTTGATGATGGACACTGCAACGCTGTCCGAAACGTTGGCTAAAGAAGGAGGTAGCGCAACACGGCATAATACCCCAAAAACTAATAACAAAAAAACAAAAACAAAAAAATCTTTAGCACAGTTGTGATTTGAAATTAGGCTGAAACGGAAATGACGCATTACAGCACCTGCGTCAAACTGCGCTCATTGGCTGCTTTGATTATGATGTCACTTTTCAAGGCTCCTATTGGTTGAGATATGAAACGCAAATGACGCTAGGTCTGCGCTCATTGGTCTCTTTGATTATGACCTAACTTTTCAAGGCTCCTTTTGGTTGAGATTGTTTTGGTAAAGTTTCGCTTCTACCGCGTGAGAACTGCACTGAACGATTAGGTCATATCTACATAGGGGTTGGTGGCACCTGAAATGCTATGTTTTGTGCTATGATTTTTCACACACAATTTTTTTTTTTGTAATAGGCATTTCACCCTAAAAAGGGTGCTTTATGCCGAAAAAGTTAGAAAGATAATAATAATAATAATGCTTTAACTTTGTTTAAATGGTGGCGTCAAAAGCTGGCTGACTTGTACTTGGGCAACTGTATACAAGTCGTAAAGGTAGGGAAAAACCAATCAAAATATGCGACCCTTTCATCTGGAGTACCCCAGGGGTCTGTTCTGGGCCCACTTCTTTTCATCCTCTTCACAAATGTTGCTAAAATAATCGAATAATTTGGCCTTTTTATCTCACTGCTATGCTGATGTCCAACAAGTTTACTTTTACTGCTTACCAGAGGAAGTAGACAGTCTAAAATCTTGCATAATTGAGTGTCTAGAAGCAATTACCCGCTGGATGACCTCAAATAGATTAAAACTAAATCCGTCAAAGACTGAGTTTCTTTGGACCGCCACAAGCAGACGTCAACATAACATTGATAACTCCCCAATAACCATTTCAGGAAGCGACATCACTCCAAAGACATGTATAAAACTACTGGGTGTCAATCTGGACGCTGATTTTTCCCTTAAAACGCAAGTGAACAGAACCGTAAGCACGGGGTTCTTTCAGTTAAGGCAAATTAAAGCAGTAAGGAGAAACTTGCCAACAGAGGCGACTAAATTACTAGTCAATTTGTATGTGGTTTCACGTTTAGATTATTGCAATGGAATATATGGAAGTCTTCAACAAATTACAATCCGTTTTCAACGCTGCGGCAAGACTAATCACCGACGTATCTAAATATTCCCATATTTCAGAGCATCTCAAAAATCTGCACTGGCTTAAATGTCCTGAAAGGATCCAGTTTAAGCTCTGCTAGATGGTATTTAAGTCCCTTAACGGAATGGCTCCGGCTTACTTATCGGAATTGTGTATTCCAGAAAATTCCAACTCCAACTAAATTTCCAACCAAAGGTCAGCAACGTCATCAGCTATCGGAAGGTTAAAGGAACCAAAGCGCACACCAGATACTAAGTTTGGTGAGCGCGCTTTCGGAGTGTCAGGACCTAAAGCCTGGATAATTAAGAATGATCACAGACTCGGCGGAATTTAGAGCTAGACTTAAAACTCACCTTTTTAGACAGTCGTATCCATAAACTCAAAATCTCTCACCTTCATATTCAATGCCCGCGACACTGTAAATAACTAACCTGTAAAAACGTAGAAAAAAAACTCTAAAGAGTCCTAAATTCTCCAGTACTTTAAAATTAATATCAACTCTACTTTTGCCACTAATCTATTCATCAATGTATTACTAACAGTGATGAGGGTAGCAAATAATTTAAAACCATGCTATGTCCAGTGTGTTAACTGTAATGTCCTCCGCGTGCAAAGCCGTATCTTCTCCAAGCATAAACTTTCTAATTAAAGTGTGTTTATCGGAAGTGACCTGCCAGGTAAGTATGTTTCTGTATCCATTTGAAAATAGTAAAATTAGTTAGAACCTACGAATTCTTAATAAATTGTACAGCGCCCTTGAGGTGATTTTTCACAAAAACGGCGCTTTATAAATTATCCAATTATTATTATTATTATTAATACTTGGATGATTTATATAGCGCCTTTTTTGTGAAAAATCACCTCAAGGGCGCTGTACAAACTTATAATACATTTCTAAAATAAAAAAAATGACAAACAATTAAAAACAACTTAGGGCTAAAAATTGCATCACCGATACGAAAATATATGTACAATATTTTGACTAATGAACGCGATGCTGCCTAAAAATTAATGGAAACAGGACCATACTTACCTGGGAGGTCGCTTTAAATTAACACTGTATATTGTTCATTTAAAGAAATTTAGAAAGAGTTTGCACGCAGAGGACATAATTGTGAACAAATATTATTTAATCCTGCAAAATATTTTAATATTAATCTGTAATTTTGAGGATAATCTATCTATAAGAGAATAGGACAAATCAAATATTGAAGTCATTCAAGTCTACGAACATACTCTATTACTATTATAAAATCATTTCCCTCAGGGCCTATGTCATCTTTGGGGATGCTGTGTGGAGGGTTTTTTAAGAAAAGGAAGGGGAGGAGAGTTATGGGAAGGAAAGGGGTTTAAGGGGCGGGTAGGAATCTGGAGTTCAGTGTGTCCTGGTCATCCACCTCCAAGACCTAGACAAACCTCACCCCATGAACCCGGGCATCCCTGCTAAATCACCAAACGTAGCGAACCACTTGGGGTAACCTATGGCAGAGGTGTTGGTTATCCAATAAAGGTTCCCGGGGCGGCGGTACCCATTCCCGCCTAATATGCGCCACCCTAATTATGTATGGAGTATGGAGTAAATGTAAAAAAAAAAAAAAAAATTGATTTCCATTCTTTGGTGGCGCAACTAAACTGTACATATTGCGTATCGTCGTTCCCCCATAAAATGGGAGTGGGATAGACCCTGTCCTTGCACATTGCCAGGCGAACACACACCGGAGCAGTCTTCCCGCGATCCGTCCGCGCCTCCCCCAACGACATGCGTAGGCCTGAGGCGTAACCACTCATCTTTTCCTCAAGGTCTTCAAAAACTTTCTAAGCAAATAACATCTCCGCTAATATCTAACTGACACAGGCAATTGATGTAGAGTAAAAATAGGATGGGTTCCAATGTACTTCCTTTGGGAACTCCGTAAGTTATGTATCTGTTTTGGCTTGTTACGTTGCCTAATTTTAGTGCGTGAGTGCGTTTAGTTATATATGATTTGAACCAGTTATACGCAGAGTTTTTAATACCTATGTTATCTAATTTTTTTAGGAGAATTTTATGGGACACTGTATCAAAAGCTTTACTTTTTATTTTATTTTTTTATTTTTTTATTTATATATTTTTTTTACAGTTTTTTAGAGAAAATGTGTCCTATCTGGGGTACCCCGTTCTAAGGACACATTGTACAAGTTTTATTATTTGAATTATAAGTAAATACCTAATCTATGTTAGAATATTGCCAAGGAAAATTATTAAGTTAGATCTAAAAGAAAGTACAAAACAAGCATTATTCTTTGTTGGGTTGCAAAATTGAATCTATTTTCTTCCTTCCCATGTCCATAATCCATATTTTTATGCTTCTTTTAAAGGCGGTTATTTTTTTTGTGGTTTTCATTGCAAGAGGGAGTAAATTAAATAATTTTACAGAAAAGTATTCCATATTTCTTTGTCCAAAAGTCGTTTTAGTTGTAGGTTGGTAGAATGTATGTTGTAATGTAGATCTTGTGAATCGGCCCGAGTTTGTCTGTGTAAAGTTATCCTGATTTTTGAATGCGTACATTAGAATATCTTTTGTATATAATTGTTTCAGTGACATTAAATTCAGCGCTTTAAAAACATAGTCTGTAGGGGTTCTGATGGGTACTCTTAGTATAATTTTCAGAACTGCCCTTTGTGCTATGAGGACTGGTTTTATAGTGGAATCGCATGAGCTTCCCCATCCGATAAGACCATATTGTAGTTGAGATTGGGCTAAGGCATAATAGATTTTAATTAGCTGTTCTTTATCTAAAATGTTTCTTATTGTTTTGAAAAAATAGGTTAGTTTTTTTAATTTGTTGCTCACATTTTCCACTTGGGAGTTCCAATTTAAGTTTTGATCAATTATTATTCCAAGATATTTTATTGTTTGTATTTCATTCAATTTTGGACAGTTGCAAGGAGTTTCTCGGTTCACGTTTATACAGTCTTTATGAATTTTTATGTTTAGGTTTGTATTGAGGTTATCCGTCTGTTTGTTGTGGATTTTGAAAGCAATATAATTAGTTTTTGTATCATTTAGTGTTAGTGAATTTGAATCAAGCCATTGTTTTACCCGATTCATCCCTTTTTCAGCTTTTTCAAATACATAGATCTAGAAAAACCGCAATGCAGCTGTTTTTTTGGTCAACATTTTTTAAAATGGTTTCTGTCACTTTTAATATTGCATCTTGTACTCCCATATTCTTTCGAAAACCATATTGATTTTCTGATAGAATTTTATGTTTGTCTAGATCAGGGTTTCCCAACCTTTATTTCGCCGAGCCTCCCCGAACCAAAAAAAAAATATTCATGCCCCCTTAGGTGTCGTCCATTAATCACGTGAGGCTCGAAAAGGGGGGGGGGGGGTTCGGAAAAAAATCACGAAACATCACAAGGGGAGGGGGGGGGTATAATGAGTATCATGTGTATTTATTATACCTACATTTAAATAAAATATTCTGAAAATTTCAATATATTTTGTACTATTTTCACTATTTTCACTATAAAATTTCAATATATTTTTCACTATTTTCCTGCCGACAAGCTACTTGCAGTAGCTTTGCAGGTGCAATGTAAACAAGAAAAAAAAAAAAAACTAAAAAAATACACTTGATTTTGGGTATGGAGGGGGGGGGGGGTTAAAATCTCGCCACATATCACCAGGGGGTTAAAAAGTTGCTAAAAACATCACGTGATTAATGAACGACCCCTTAATTATATTTCAACAAAATTAAGAAACACATTTTTTAATATTAACGAAATTATTTACTTGATTTTCAAATAGGTACTATACAGATACAATATATTTATTTATTATCGATCTTTAATAGAAGAGTAGGTACACTTTTAATTATTAATTACTTTCACATTTACATTTCTTAGTTTTCTTTTAATTTTACATATTATTCTATTATTATTTTATATTTATTTAAATTATATTTTAATAATTAGTTAATGACTAACAACTTTCGAAGTAATTTTAGAACAAATAAATAAAAACTTTTAAAGTACTATTGAGATACTTTAGCTTGCATGCTCTGTACCAGTTGGTCGATTCTGGTTTCAGTCTTTGGTAGAGCTATGGTTAAAACCTATACGCCCCCCTGGCATTTCTCTACGTCCCCCTAGGGGGGCGTGCCCCCCTGGTTGGGAAGTCCTGGTCTAGATAGTCTACCAGTTAAATTTTCACTAGATTTTCGAGTACTTTTATAAGAACATTTAAAAGTGATATAGGCCTATAGTTAGAAGGATTATATTTTTCTCCGGATTTGTAAATAGGTACTATGTTTGCAATTTTAAAATGGCTTGGGAATATACCGCTAGTAATACTCAGATTACAGATGTGGGTAAAGGGAAGGGCTATTTGTTGTTTTAATTATTTTATTAGTTTAGTGTCAAGTTTGTCGGGACCAGTCGCACAGTCGTTTTTCAGTTTATTTATGTGATGTATTATGTCTTTGGTTTAGAAAATTTTTACTCTAAATGTATTGTTATCTTGTGCATTAGTGATATATTTATCAGCAAGCGTATCTTCGTCAGTGTTCGTTTTATTTAGTGGTGTTTGGGCTAATATTTGACCCATGTCTGCAAAGTAATTATTTAATGTGTTGGCAATATCAGTCTGTTCAGTTATTACTGTATCGTTAACTTCTATTTGTCGAAATTGTGCAGCTGGTTTCCTATTTATATTGTTAATTTCCTTTACTGCGTTCCATAATACTTTCGGGTCAGCTTTGTTTTCTTCAATTTTTCGTCTGTAGTATTCTTCTTTTGTCTGTTTCACTATTGACCGGCAGATATTTCTATATTTTTTATAGTAATTTTGAATCCTGATATTATTCGGTGAGTTTGAAGACTGTTTGTGTAGTTTGTCACGCTTATGTAAACATTTAACTAAGTTGTCGTTGATCCAAGGCTTAATTTTTATATTTTTGTAAACCACTTTTTTATCACACACATATTAATTTTTTCAGTAAAATTCACCATTGCAGTGTTTACATCTGTTTCATTTAAAATATTGGCCCAGGATATGGAATCAAGAGATGATCTAATGGCGTCTGTGTATTTTAGTTGCATTTTATTTTATTCATTGTCTTTCTTCTTGTAGTTTTTCTGGGAAAAGTCGAGCATTACGAATTGTTCAAATTTTTTTAAACAACCCATCTTTAGTGTTTCAAATACCATTTCAGTCAAAGTGACGACTTAAATAGATTTGATTCTGTTTATGAAAAATCGTTTACCAAGTCTGTACCATTTAGTCACGGTAATGACTATACTAGAGTAGTTTGTGAAACATTATTTAGCCTATACTATTTCAGTAATAGAGTACGTTCGTAGACTTAAATGACTTCAATATTTGATTTGTCCTATTCTCTTATAGATAGATTATCCTCAAAATTACAGATTAATATTAAAATATTTTGCAGGATTAAATAATATTTGTTCACAATTATGTCCTCTGCGTGCAAACTCTTTCCAAATTTCTTTAAATGAACAATATACAGTGTTAATTTCAAGCGACCTCCCAGGTAAGAATGGTCCTGTTTCCATTAATTTTTAGGCAGCATCGCGTTCATTAGTCAAAATATTGTACATATATTTTCGTATCGGTGATCAATGAACCGGTGTATGCAATTTTTAGCCCTAAGTTGTTTTTAATTGTTTGTCATTTTTTTATTTTAGAAATGTATTATAAGTTTGTACAGCGCCCTTGAGGTGATTTTTCACAAAAACTGAGGGAAATGATTTTCCTCAGGGCCTCCTGTGTGGAGCTCATGTAAAAAAAAATACAGGAGGCCTTGAGGAAAATAATTTCCCTCAGGGCCTATGTCATCTGGGATGCTGTGGAGGCTCCATAGCTCAGTGGTCAAGAGCAGCTGACCGGCAATCAGAAGGACACGGTTCAAGTCCCGTTGGCGGCAAGTATCTTTTCTCGGAAGATTTTTCAATGTTGATGAGTGTTTCAGGCTGATAATTATTGCTTATAATAATTGTTACCCTTTGTGCTATGCATAAAAATCTTGTCTAAACGTTAGTTTATAAATTAAAAATAATAATTAATATTTGACAAGTTTAAGTATTTCCCCAATAAATGTAGTCATAATTTGTCCCGACGCCACCTAGCGAGGAATTTAACACTTACAATGTCTCTCTCGCAAAAATAAAGTTGGTTGTTTTCAGGTGGAAAAAATATAATAAGCAGTAATTGTTGAATGAAACACTAGTATATATTGAATTATTTGGCGGGTATTTGATAAGCCTCCATAGCTCAGTGGTCAAGAGCAGCTGACCGGCAATCAGAAGGACACGGGTTCAAGTCCCGTTGGCGGCAAGTATCTTTTCTCGGAAGATTTTTCAATGTTGATGAGTGTTTCAGGCTGATAATTATTGCTTATAATAATTGTTACTCGAAATTCTCTTTGTCCGACACAAGGTCAGCATTCCACGCTGGGCTTGTTATGCCACGCAAGCCATCCAACATTTCCTTTCGTGCTTCCTTCATCAACAGAAAGCATCTGCGTTACGTAGTGATCTAGTTTAATGTATGCCCCTTCCATTCTGAAGAAGGAGAAGGGAAGAGGGAGAAAGTCCATCTGCCCTTCATTGACCTATCCCATCCCCCTTGCCATACATTTAGCGTCCTTTCGCGCATCGCTTTGTGCAAACCAGGGAGGGCCACGACTCCTCCCGATGTCAGCTCGACTCCCAGGTGGTCAGCAGCCCTGCCTCTAATAAGTTCCTTTTTGGTCAATATTTCCCTACTTTCAAGGTCAATCGGCAAAACGCCGCCCGGCCAGAACCGGTAATGCATCTGAGGCCACAGTCCTATAAGCGCCCAAGAGCGCCAACAGGGGAGTCCGCTGACCCCGTTTAAGAGCCGAGTTTATCAAGACATTATCCAAACGACGCTCCCACACAGAGGCAGCGTATGAGACTTGCGACACATATACCCCTCTGTACAGCAGGCGAATCGCCGGAGAGCGCAATTCCCACTCGGCTGTTGAGAGTCTTCTCAGTTTCTGTAACAGGGCCTGGGCCCTGTCGGAGACGTTCTTCACGTGGGCTAGGAACGAAGAAGATCTGTCCAAAATTACGTATTATTGGTATTGAATTAATACCTGGTGGAGCAGTGCCTCTCCCTGAACTTCTAAAGATGATGAGAATAAAAACGCTGAGTGAATGGCAGATGAGATGGGATAGATCGAATATGGGAAGATGGACCTTTTCCTTCTTTCCATCAGTTAAAATCAGAATGGAAGGGGCATATCTTTTAATGGACCACCATATCACCCAATTGCTTTCTGGACATGGGGAGTTTAGAGGTAGACTTCACAGACTGGCTCTATCATCCCATCCCAATTGCGCTTGTGGTGATACCGACCAAACAGCCGAGCACATTTTGTGGCACTGTGAGATTTTGACGGATGCTCGAGATGAAATGATTGATGGTTTACAAGTTATTACGAGACCTGCTTGGAATACAGATCTCGTCTCGAATAAGGTGAACTTTGAGTGCCTGAGGAAATTCACGAAAATCTGGGTTGAGAATGGCCTGTTCTTAGAGTCGCTGAGTAGCTGTAAAATAACTTAGGTACCAGGTGTATTTTGCTTCTGAATTCACGGACACTCTTCATTATTCCTTTACATTTAGCGCTTGGATTTATTTTTTATGATTTATGTGTTTTGTGTTTCTGTAATATGTTATTTCTTTTATTTTATTATATATTATAAGTTATATGTTATATTTTACATTTGCGTTATGTTATTTTGTTCATTATATTTTCAAAAATGTATATAATTGCTTTGCGATTTGCTTTGTTTATATTTACTATACAACCTGTTAATTTATGCCATGTTCCTTATTTTGTTTTGTTTGTCTTTAACTATTTCAATGTTTTTTGGATGAACTGAACTCCAAATTTTTATTTTTTTTCCCTATCCCCGTATGGGGGTGTGCTGGACCTCGTCCCTGCTTCATCTTTAGTTACATTATTAATTTTGCAGATCCTTCTCAAATCTATCTGCGCCTCCCCCAATGACATGTGCAGGCTTGAGGTTTGATCACACGACCTTGACTGTCCTTTGTCCTGCCTCTGACTACCCAACGCTGAATTTTCTTTTAGTCTTCGGGTATTTTACCCCAAATATTCAGGTAACATTCTTTGAAGCTTCACTGAGTGGTTGGCTAAGGGACACGGAAGCTAAGTGTAGTTTATGGTCAGACCGAAAGCCATTCACATTTTTTGTTGGTACTTGCCAATTGATTTGAGATTTATTGTATTTCTTATGTTCTCTATTTTATGCAGGTGCTTGCAAGTTTTTTACAGATGCAATTCCGCGTCATGGAGTCTCATGAATGAGTTTTTCTTTTGCCCTGTTTAATTTATCTTTGTCTTACTAACCTATTTTTTTGCATTTTGTTTTTCCTGTTAAGCACTTGCATACTGCTTACTAACAACGTATGCATGGACACTGGAGGTCTAGATTCGTTCAAAATAAATAAATGTAGCTTCGTTTAATCAAAAAAATTAGAATCTTGCGAGAGCCTTGAAGGAGTAACCATCAGTTACTTATACCAGGGCGGGTAAGAGGTGGATTACCTCCACTGTCCAAAATTACGCCTAAATACCTGGTGTTTTCTACAAATCGGATGGATGAGTCTCCCATTCTGATGAAGTGGTTCCTGCCTCGGCTGAGCATGCCCTTCATGAGGCCCACGGTCTTGTGGGGAACGAAGTTCAGTCTATTTCTCTTTCCCCATTCAAGGATCACTTGTAAAACTTCTTCAGCCTTCATTCCACTTCCCTTCTACTGTCCCCAGAGACCAAATACAATTTGTCATCAACGTAATCGACCGATTTCATCTTTGGGGATGCTGTGTGGAGGGTTTTTTATAATAGAAGGAGAAGAAGTAGTGGGAAGGAAAAAGGTGAGAGGGGTGGGTAGGAATTTGGAATCTGGGGGTCAGTGTGTCCAGGAGTGACGGACGTGTAAATCAATCCTCCCACTGCGGGTAAGGCGATGTTCCGAGAGAGTCCTACTGAAGAGGTCTACAGGTCTCCCTCAACCAGTCTCTCCCGATCTGGATTGTCACGCAGTTGGTGGGCAGACGCATCCGCCGCTAAGATCCGGACAAACTTCACCCCATGAACCCGGGCACTACTGCTAAGTCACCAAACGTGAACCACTTGGTGTGACCTATGGCAGAGGTATTGGTAATCTAATAAATGGTTCTTGGAGCGGTTCCCATACCCGCCTTCCAAATTGAAATTAGATATACATATAATGAAAATGACATTAATAATCATGACTAAATTACGATAAAACTTTTGACCGTGAAAATCAAAAATCATGTATGACTAAATTACGTCAATCCTTTGAATGTGGTTATTCTAGTAATTTATTTGATAATTATTTAAGACTTAAGCCAAACCGAGGAGCGGCTCGTGGGAGCAATCCCGCAAAGGCTTAAGGTCTCTGCAAATCACACGCATTTCGGCTTTTTATGATTGAGATATAAATAATTCAAGCTCCACGTTGTCAAATTTTAATATGACAGCCACAGGCGAAACGGGTGATTTATTGTAATAAAAATGGTAATTTATTAAAGTTTGGATATCTCCCGACTCACAAATAATATAATCGTACACACTAAGTTATAAAGACACTTAAATATGGGGTACCACTCCGCAAAGCTGCTAGGAAATATTATCAGGAAGATAGAACAAAGTTATCACACAGCCGGAGGCTTGGGTCCGCATATTCCTCCAAATTGTGGAACATTCCCACAGGAGGACCGTTTGGCTTGTGAAACCGTGGAACTTTGTAATATGTGACGATATTGCCCCGTAAGTCAAAACTTATCAAGGCCAGACTTTGAGCATATATGAGATAATGAAGACGATTATGCCTCGGGGACTGTATTCTAAATAGGTATTATGAAATATTTGAAATGTTGTCAAAGCGAGGGACATCGTTTTAAAGTAGCCGCAGTTTATACCGCAATCACGGTAAATAATTGTTCAGCACAATATATTACATTGCCCATTACCTTATATGAGGTAATACTTGGAACGCAAAACATCAACTCTGTACTGATGTTTAGTAATTAATTAGCTAAGGTTCTGAGATTTACAGCTGAGCATAAAATAAGTGTTATTGAATATATTTTAAGATCGCAGCTTCATTACATCTATGTAGTTAGTTTTTAATCATCATCTCTAGATGATGATTAAAAACTTCAGCAATGATAAAATTGTTCATCCGTTTGAAAATTAATTAGATGACCTAAATTTGATTAAATAATCGATGTGCTTCAGTGGGCGTAGGAACAAGAAGCGATGAGTCATCTTGAGTAGGCTTTAGTTTGATACAAATTGACTAAAAAGGATGTATGTTTGTATTTATTATATTTACGCCTATCTTGACACAGATATATCCCAGTGAGAAAGACATCGAAAAACTCAACGTAAAAATACCTTATATATATAAATAAATAAAAAATAGCACACCATTAAAAAATAAATAAAAAAAATTGAATATGTGGGTCAAAGCGGAGAAAAAGAATGCTTTAGAACAGTTTAGGATGTTTAGAAAAAAGTCGAGATATGGTCTGTAGGCAGGCTTACTATTCTAGGAAGAACTTTTAGAACTTATTTAGCTAAAGTTGAAATCGCCCATTGAAGGGAGATGATATCAAATTATTACGTAACATTTTTTTCTTTAACCTTTCGGGCTTTTAAATATTTTTACAAACAAGGCTCAACGACAGTGAAATTTTTCAATGAATTTCGGAATGCTTCCAAGACATTTTAAATATGCCATAGACTTCTTATTTTTAAAGAAGTGGTAAAAACAAATATATTTTGGAAACTAGGCAAAATTATCTTTCATTTGTTTGTATTTAAAAAAAAAAAAGTTGGTCTTTCTAGACAATAAAATTTTTTATATAAAAAAAAAACAAATTTAATGAAAACGTTGACAAAAAACTTTCCGAAATATTTCGACTCGAAACATCCATAATTTTGAAGGATTCGATGTTCAGAAAACATATTACATCTTTTTGCACAGGAAATTAGTATAAAGCTGTCGCTGCAATTTTAATGCCATTTATACAATAAAAAATATGTGCCTACCTAAATATTTTTTATCTTCCAAGTATTAAAGAAAAAATCCTGCCTATTTGTAATCAAGTCTTTTGATAATTTTTAATTAAATTTTAATGCTTAAAAATCAAGTATATAGATGCCCCGTTAAATCCATCCTTAAGAAGCTCCAATGGATTATGATGTTTGTGGCTAGTAATGTCCGGAGGCATGAAGAGAGGCCATCCGCTCATTTCGGAAACTGAAAAAACCAGCTGGCTACGCAATCGCTATCCACAGGAAAGGAACTTGTGAATTTCATTGACGGTCCACAAATAGGTCGTGAACAAGTCAACTGAAACGCGATTTCTTATTTCACGTTTTGTTTGGTTCGGTATATATTTTTCTTTAAGTGCTAATCATAAATATTTCCCATCTACCGCTTCCAGGGCCGGATTAAACATGTCGGGGCCCCTAGGCAATGTACGTCTCGGGGCCCCTTTACCCTATGGACCGCTAGCCGGTGCGGGGCCCCTAGGCATTTACCTTTTTTTTTTTTTTACAGTGATTACCGCACAAGAATCTCAACTGCTCCCGTCTGGAGCCAGTGAGACTATGGCATCCCCAATTGGGGTATGTTGTGAGGCTGAAGGTAGTGGGGGGGGGAAGGAGGTGGGGAAGAGGAAGGTTGGGAAGTACCTGGCTATTCAGATCTGGTCACCAAACACGGCTAAAGCCATTTTCAAGCAACGTTTCAATTCTGAATGGTGGTCTTACACCAGGGCGATACTGATAGTATCTTCCACTCTGGAACATGCCGCAAATATACTATGTATTATTTTAAATGAATTAATTGTGAAATAACACAAATCAATCAAATAAAATGTATTGCGCATGCCGGGTTCGAACCCGCGACCTCCGGATTGTGAGTCAAGAGTCTTACCCACTGGACTACGGAGGTCGTCAAAACACTGCCTTATGGATTATACCCTGACCGCATCCATTAAAGATCTCGTTCATGCAGATTCAACACACAAACTACGGATTCTATGGAAACTACGCATGTCATGGAAATCTAAATATTTAATTTTTCAAAACGTTATTACTATTTTTTAAACTTATGTATTCTAATGACTATTATTTAGTCATTTTATTTGAATGCATAATTATTAAAACATACTCTAATATTGAAAACAGTATTAGGGTATTGACACCACTTGTCGGAAGTAAATACTGTAAATGTAATACAATAACTATACGATCAAAGACGTAACTTTCACAGCTCTGCGTCCTTTCTGTTAGTATTAGTAACACGTAGCAACTTCCCTAACCATCCAGTTTCCACTTGTTTTGAAAGAAAGTGCTTCTTGAAAGCTCGCCGGAAGCCCGACTTCTTTGTGAAGCTCAGCGGGTGAGAAAGAAGACCATTTAATAAAATAATTTAGTTTTAATTAAACTCCTTAGCCGAGCTGTATGCTTTATAAAGGCGAAAATGAAAATTTCCTAACTCAAAGCTCATTCTGGGGAGACTGTTTTGTGTGAAGTTGAGTAATAACAACGAAAAATTGAAATAAAAAGTCCCACAATTTTCGAAGAGTATTCGCGGCTTTATGTAGGTAATGCAAAGTTACGGCGGTATTGTTGTGTAGTTATTATAATCATTTTAGAGTTGATATTAAGGCGCCGCATTCGCTCTCAAAAAGAAGAAGATGGAGAAATATGTAATTATGAATGTTAGAGGAGCGCGCTAATATTTAAAGCGATAAAATCGATGTGAAAATTGTGAAAATGTTTAATAAAACACAACTCGTTTAAAATAGAGCAAAAATCTTGTGGAAGGCATATTAAGTATCATTTAAGAAATTTTTCATAACTGTAACTTGTAAAATAACTGAAATAAACATGTTTATAATAATTTTCGGAGCATAATTTGCGATTTTTTTCTATCGAGGTAATTTGATATAATTTGCGTTTCGGCGTGGAACGCGTCTAGATATTATCTTCAAAAATAGCATAGACCTTACAAACTTCAAATGTTTAAGGGAGATATGTAAGAAATCGGTAAAAATTCGAGTAGCGGCGGCTTAAGGTTTAAGTCAGTTTTTCAAATCCATTTCAGTTTTCTTTTTGAATTTTGGTTTACATTTATTTTGTTGACCGGACAATTCAACTATGTGCAACTTCATCACTCCTTTGAAAAGTCAAAAGTGAAGAAAAAAAAAAGTTACGTTAGGTTAGGTTACGAGCTATTTAAAAAAATTATCACAATTCAAAGAGGTGTTTAAATGCCTTTTTGGTTGAGTTGTCATGGAAACTTTTATTTTAAAATATTAAATTAAACAAGTAGTTCTGTGAACATAGCGCCTAAGAAGATATTATCCAATTTTCTCTTATTTAATAATTCAAAACTAAAATTTTCCAAAAAGTAGGTACTTAAGAGGGATTACCAGAGAAAACCACAAATTTGTCATTTTTATTTTCCACCAAAAATTATAAATGGATTTCGAAAGATTGTTATTTTATCTAGCATTCGCATGTTTTAAATTTTGAGAAAAAATGTTTATTTTTAGTATAATAAGGTTATACTATTGGTTGTTGGCAGATTTTTTAAATTTTCAAAAAAGATTTTATTATACCACATCCATTTCAGTAAAATAAATCAATACATTATCTGGGTATCGCACGTTTTAGAATTTTAATTTAAATAATTTAGTTTAAATATAATCATTAATATAAAATATATACGTACATGTGTTTCTTAGCGAAAATTGGTCCGTTTGTGTATTTATTTGCGCAGTTACAAACTAATGTATTTCAGATTTTTTTAACATTCTTATTTAACTTAGACATTATTGAAAAATGATAAATACTTATAATCAAAAAATAATTTCAAAAAGTACATTATTTTAATAGTTTTACCATCACACCTTTCAACATTTTTGGATGCAGGTATAAATTAAAGCAAATTTGGAATGAAATAAAATCGATTTTGAGTTATAATTTTAAAACGCTGGTACGGAGAATAATTAATCTTTCTTATTGTAACCCCCCTGCACGATCGAAAGAACAACTTTCGACGAAATCTGGATTTTCGGCCACTGGCTGGTTAAACGCTCTTAAATACTTGCCTACTTGATTATGAATCATATAACAATTTATGCAACCAGGGCTGGTCAGTATTTGAATTACTTGTAATTGAAATACGTATTTGAAATACAAATACGTATTTTTTTGAAATACAAATACGTATTTTGTATTTGCATTTCAATTACTTCCTAAAAATGTATTTTGTAATTGGTATTTCAATTACCTGATTCTGAAGTATTTTGTAATTCGTATTTCAAATGCTTATGGCTTCAAAATACATTTTAAAATACATTTAGCGACCAAAATAATGATTATGAAAAATTAACTGACATAGATAATACGTGGACTAAAAACGTTAGAATCCAGAACAATATATTATGTATGTTAATATTTAGAGTTGGCAACACGTCCCGTGCTATAATAGCACTGTTAATGTACATTTTCTATCATATTTGTATCATAAAATATTATGCTTGTCATTGCTTTGTATTGCACATTTTTATGTCACAGTATTAGATCAAGCACTGCAGGAATAATTTGAGTGAATACTTGAATATTTTTATGTTAATTACAGTAGAGCGCACTTGAAGTGAAATAACACAAAACTGCGCTATACAAATGTTATAATAATTATTATTATTATTATCTAACACCTGGGCCCTATACCAGAAAACTTTACAAGTGGAACGGAGATGAGATGTGTCTTTTAAGCAATATGATTGGTCAATTTTTGCACGTCTCTGTTTCACTCTGCTCAACTTTGCTTCTATGGAAACGCACCCTTAGATAAGGTTCTACCAAAACCAAATGTATTTTGTAATTTGTATTTTGTATTTGAAATAAAAAAAAAATGTAAAAATACTGTATTTTGTAATCTGTATTTCAAATACACGACTTGAAAGTATTTTGTAATTTGTATTTTAATGGGGTATTTCCACAAACGAGGAATTCTGTGGAAAATGTACGGAATATTTAAAGATTATTTTTCTGATTTTAATAATCCTACTAAAAATGTTTGATTTTTATGTTTTCATTCAATATTATTGATTTTAAAAACGATCTAAAACTGAACAAATCAAAACGGCCCATGGTTGGGGAATGGGATTGTGACGTCACAAATGTCGCTAAGCTGAACTAGCATAAATAAACACTGTCAGTGAGCGTCCTCACTCATGACGTCACACGATAGCCACGCCCCAAAATATCGTTTTAGCGGTAATTCCAAAATGGGAAACTTTAACTCGCTGTAGAAAATTTATTCGTCAACATAAAAATAAAATAAAAATGCTATAATCATCGTAATTTTTTGCTTAATTTTTTTAAGCAATAAAAAAAACACGTGGAAATACACGTATTTTGCCCAGCCTCGTATGCAACATTTTTTTATTTAAAAAAATAAGAATTTATACAATTTGTCCAAAGAACCGCCACCATCTCAATGGAAATTCTTTTTACAAACTCTCTTCAGGCATGTAAAGAGGGAGACAGAACAGAACATAGAACAATGAGATGGAGGTAGGCTTTTACAATGTCACAATATTAAAAACTAAAATACTTGTAGAAATTGATAATAACATTATATAATTTAATGCTCCTAAGCCTTAAAAAAAATCATTTTTGTCTCTCGCGTGGAGATAATATTTAAAAAAAAATTAAATGAGGAACGCTGTTATCAAGAATTTTTTTAATGTACAAACTAATGGAGGAAAACGTAACATTTTGTATTTAATTAAATTAATGAAGAAAATATTAGCGAAACTCAATCGAAAATCCGGAAGCAGAAAAATCAGAAAAAGATATTGGCACCTCTGGGTTTCGAACCCAGGACCTTCTGCTAACATGGCAAATGCTCTACCAACTGAGCGAAGGTGTCCAATTCGGTCACTTTTAACTGTATCACACTTCGACTAAGAACTACCAACATTATCTGCATTTTCTTAACGCACATATATGATTGCAAGATTCAAACCCGAACTAAATGATATCTAGATAGTATCTGGATAATTTTTTATCCATTTTATTAAATTGTATTACAATTTGTTTTCATTTAATTAAATATCACAATTTGAAGTTTTACTCATAAAGTTTAAAAATAAAAATAAAGAAGTAACATTTTGTTTTTCAGATTTATTGAGGAATCTTTACAAATAAAAACCATGCCTTTAATTAAAATTTCTTTCAAATAAAGCACGCAGACAATATATTATCTACATTATAAATGCCTTGAAATTATCGTCGACGTCGATTTTAATTGGAATTTTCGAGTTTCTGGTCGTCATTTGCATCGGCAGTAGGCTTTCGAGACTATTTTTAACAAAACTGAACTTTTAGAAGTATTTCATGAACCGCCGCAAATAATTAACTTCATTAAAATTATCTTTCTAAATTACTCAAGGGGCGGGGAGCGCTCAAAACACTGCGTGGAGGGGTGCACACTAAATTGTTATGACAATATTAATAAGATGTAATTTAAAATTTGTTCTTCAAGACGTTCGACGAGACTTAATTAAAATTATATTCAGTAAGTAGGTACGTACCTTTATTTCTTCGAAGAAAAAAATGTTTCCTGATAATAATGTTATATTAGTTTTCTTGTTCACGCGTTTGGGTCTCTCCCGGGCAATCGTGTTCGATTCCTATACTGGCTAAGTCTTCTATCACGACACAAGCAACGTTTTTTGCTTAGGTGTTGGTAGTAGGAGATTTTCAAACATTGTTGGGTTATTCGTAACCCGTAGTCTTTCTTAAAAAAAAAAGAAAGAAATTAATTTTCTTTTAATTTTTTTAATGTTAAAGATAGACTTTATCCCTTGTCTGAATTATTCTTCAATCAGTTCCAAATTTGAAAATGGATCTTAAATTTGAGTTCATTGAACGGGAAAAATTAATTACAAAATTGCTTTTTAAGAGGAAACACGGTCGCTAAAAAATTAGAATAATAGGTATTTTACCAAACTCTTGTTGGGGGGCATACTTTAATTTTGTGAGCTCAAAAGGGGGGGGGGGGTCCAGCAAAATCTCACGTTACTTAAAAAGAATATACGAAGTGGCCCAAATTTATCTCATTAAGGGGGAGGGGGGTCTATATTGGAAAAAAAACTGCTCACGTAATTAATGTATGCCCCCTTGTCACTGTCGCTATTAACCCCCCGAATACTGAGCAATGGGGACATCTGCACCTTAGGCTGATAAAACCTAAATAAAATCGTCAAAATCAAGGTTTTGTATTCCCATTTTTCTTCCCCAAAATTGGACCGATTTTTAAGATTTTTTTTACCCACTGAATTAGAATAAAATATTGTTTGTCTGTACGTTTTGCCGTTTTTTTAAATACATTACCTAGTTTATGTACTGAACGCCTATTGTTGATGGCATTCAAATCAGGCAATTTTAACGATTTTTGGGGGGACCTAAATCATATAAGAAGTCAATTATCAAAAAATGCAAAACTTGCCGACATGCCAGTGGTCGATATCAATATTATATTTATTTATTTATTTATTTATTATTAGTTTCAATAGCAAGGTTTGTACATGTATGTATAATGTATAGTATAAGTATAGATTCTTTTTTTTTTTCACAGACCTCCTCACTAGGATTTCCTGTTCTGAGGTGGCCTGTAGTTTTTTTTAAATATTTGTATTTGGTTATGGATTGTCTTTATATCGTCTTCACGATGTTTGTAATTTTATTATCACTTTGATCTCTCAGCCATGTTTTTACTTTTGTTTTAAATATATTCATTTCCTTTATATTTTTGATTTGATCTGGTAGAGCATTGTATAATTTCATAGCATGGAATTTATTATTTCTCTGTCCAAAAGATGTGTTCAAACTGGGAGTAACCAGGATGTTATTGCTTACTGCCCTGGTTGAGTATTTATGTTGGGCAGTGGAGTATACATATATGTTTTTTTTCAGTTTAAATAAAATATTTTTTGAATAAAGTTTCTGTACATTGAAGACTTGAAAGTTATTAAATATTTCTTCCGTCGGAGTTCTAAGCGGAACTTTCAGTATTGTCTTTAGTACTCCTTTTTGGGCTATATTGAGTCGCTCTGTGTGAGTGCTCAAGGCAGACCCCCATCCAGTTATACCGTACTCTATTTGTGATTGACACAAAGCATAGTATACTTTTTTAATATCGTTTATGTTGAGGATATTACGAATGTTTCTAAAGAAGTAAATGTACCTGGTTAGTTTTTTTGTAATTACGTCAATTTGTGAGTTCCATCGGAGATTATCATCAATCTCAATTCCAAGATATTTGATGCTTTTGGAGTGTGCTATAGTGGGACAGAGGCATGATAAGCCTAGATTTTGTTGATAAATTCCTTGGCATGTGTGTAATTTGAGATTTAAGTCCTCCGACGGCTGCCCTCTGGCTGTTATAGAAAATGTAAGATATTTTGTTTTATTAACATTAAGCGTGAGGGAATTTCTTTTAAGCCAGGTTTGCAGGAGACTAAGCCCGTGTTCCGCTTCTTTGTAAGTATTTATCCAATCTTTTTCGTTAAATAAAATTACTGTGTCATCAGCAAAACTAATAATTTTTCCTCTTGTTTCTAGGTTACAGATATCATTGATGTATATCAAAAACAATATTGGTCCTAGTACACTTCCTTGCGGTACGCCATGGTTGATTAGGAGAGGTTCGCTTTTTCTCTTATTAATTTGAACGCTCTGTGTACGCTCCATCATATAGCTTTTTAGCAAGTTTAGTGTTGTATTTGTCATACCAATTTTTGTAAGTTTAGCAAAAAGTATTTTGTGGTCTATTGTATCAAAAGCCTTTTGTAAGTCTATGAAGATTGCCAAAGTTTTTTCTCCACTGTCTAAACTTTTAGTGATCATATCTGTAATTTTTTCTATGGCGTCACTAGTACTTAAGTTCTCCCTAAAACCATACTGTGTTTCCGATAATATTTTATTGTCTTCTAAGTAGGATAAGAGTTGTTTTTTTAATATTCTCTCCAATATTTTTGAAAATGTGTTGAGTAGGCTTATTGGTCGGTAATTGTTTATGTCATTTTTACATCCTTGTTTAAAAATTGGTATAACAGTAGCCTTTTTGAGAGCCGTAGGGAATATGCTTTCAGTTATAGACAGGTTGACTAAGTATGTTAGAGGTATGATAAGTTCTTTACAGAGATATTTTATTGCATTGGTTGTGATTAAGTCCTCCCCCGAAGAAACATTTGATTTTAGAGAAGAAATTGTGTTTTTGATATCATCAGCTGTAATTTGCTTAAACTCGAGTTTCTTTCCTTGTTCAGGGGGTTCATTTATTAGTATAGCGTCATTACATTGTGTAGCTTGCTTTGCTAGATTTGATCCTATATTTATGAAAAATTTATTGACGTATTCAAGAATTTGGTCAGGATTATCAGCGTATGTCCTTGGGACATTGTTTATATTCAGCACGTCAATTGATGTCATGGTAGCAGATTTAGAACTGGTTATTTCATTAATTATTTGCCACATTTTCCGTGGATTTTGTTTACAATCTACAATTTTTTTCTTGTAGTAGGTTTCTTTTGTATATGTAATAACTTTTTTGCAAATGTTTCTATATCTTTTGTAGAATCTTAACATGTGTATATCGTATGGATTTTTTTTTAGTTTCTTGTGTAACTCGTCTCTTTTTCTTATGCAGTTTATAACATTCTGTGTAATCCATGGTTTAATGTGTACATTTTTATGTGAGATTTTCTTAATAATTTTTGTGGTATTAGAGAGAATATTATTCTGAAAGAGTTCTATGAAGAAATTCCATGCATCATTTGCATTGTTCATACTTTGCAGTTTTTTCCAATCGGTACATTGTAGATTATGTTTAATGTCATTCCAGTTTATTTCAGTTTTTTCTATTGTTTGTGGTCTTTTCTTGATTTTATTTGACTTGTTTATTTTTATTGAAAGTATAGTTGTATAATGATCTGTTATAGTTGAGTTAAATACAATAGTTCGAGTAATATCTTTTGTTTTACTCATTATATGATCTATGCAACTTTCATTGCTGTCCACTTTTCGAGTAGGTACATTTATTAAGCTTACCAGTCCATGGGATGCTAGCATCTGCAGATATTGAATTCTCTTGGGATGTCCATTTTCTAGGATATTTATATTTACATCTCCAATAAAAAATATGTTTTTCGTGTCTTTTAGAAGGCAGAGTTCCTCGTCTACGGATTTAAGAAATGGGTCGATGTTTCTTGTAGAAGGCGATCGGTAGATTGCTAATATAGCCTTTTCTTTTCCGATTTTAATTTTTAGACAATTGGCATCTGTGATAATAATTTCCTCAACTTCGGCTTTTATTTCGTTTTTAATGTATATAATTACACCATCGTTTTGTCTTTTGTTATTCAAACTTGAGTAAGTGGTATATCCAGCTATTTCCAAATTCATGTATTTATGATTTATCCAACATTCAGTAAGTATTATTATGTGTAGATTAACTTTTAAATATTTCAGTAAAATTTGTAATTCATCAAAATTTTTTCTGATGCTTCTTATGTTTTTGTGCAATATATTAAAAGAGTTGTTGTTTATCATTGATAGGTCATTTGGTTCCGAGGTTAGTATAGTGTCAGTCATTTTTTACTTTAATTCATAAATGTTGTTTCGAAGTGCCTTTTTTTACACAATATTTTTAATATCATCTATATGTTTGATGTAGATTATTTTTTCGTTTGGCATTTTTCGAGTCATTATTTTTCCATCTTTACACCAAACGTAAGAATAGTTTTTTTCTTTGGCAGCTTTTTTTGTTTTCCAGAGCAGTTCCCTTTGATATGGGCTCAATTCTTCTGCAATATAGATTGTTTCAGTAGTGATCTTTTATGTCTTCATAATTAATATTTTTCCTTTTAGAGATTAGATTATCTCTAGTCGTTTTATCAGCAAATTCCACTAGCAGTTTTGGTGGCGCATTGTTTCTTCTATAAAAAAGTGTTTTTATTGACGTCAAAATCCAGAGAGGAAATTGGGCAATACTTTTGTACGGACAAAATTCCGCCCGGTTTCATCTTAATAGAAAGAATAGAATCCTGAATGTCTTCTTCAATTTCTTTTTTTTATTGTTCTTATTTCCTGCTAGAGCAATCCCGATGAGTTATAGAACTCATTTTAGGACAGGAGGGACATACAATTCATGGGTGGGAGGAAATAGTTAAAATTTTACATAGGAATTTTTGATATTAAGAACAAAAGTTTCACATACAGTATAGATTAAAAATAAAAGACAGGTTAAGTAGAACAAACAACAATAGAAAACAATTAAAAAAGGGGAACAAGGTTATACAAATATGGATGATTACAACTAAATGGAAAAGAAAAGCAGATAAAAAGAAGCAAGACAATTGAGCATGACAAGAAAATTACATAGTTTCATCCTTAAACGTACTTACTTAAAAAATATTATTTTAGCATTACTCTGAAATTTTTATTTATCTGGATTCCCTTGCATATATCTGGTAGCGAATTATATAGTGTACAGGCAACATAGTTCAGAGATTTTATCCCATATTTTGTAGTGTGTGTTTGAGGTATGCGGATTTTATTGCTATTTTGAGTATTGTGAGTGTGGATGTCTTGATTGTAAAGTGGCTTGATGTTTGTGTGAGTTGATTGTTGGGTAATTTTGCTTGTGATTTCATGTTTAGGAAGGACTGTGATTGGAAGAATACCGGAAACTGAATAGATATCTCTGACAGGGGTGTCCCATGGAAGTCCAAAAACATTTCTGAGAGCTCGGTTTTGAACCACCTGCAGATCAGCTATCAATTTCTTTGGGGCAAATCCCCAGATACAGCAGAGATAAGAAATGAATAATAATGAATGTACCATGGCGTAGTACACTGATTTTAGTAAAGGAATGGGTAGTAATCCTTGGTGTCTATTAACACCAGTTATGGGTGTAATTTTCTACTTTACATGATTTACGTGGAGATCCCACGAAAGTTGGGAATCTACGATCAGGCCCAAATATGTTGTGCTCATTTTCTTTTCGAGGCAGTTATCACCAACTTTGATATTGAGGCTGAAATTTTTGTTGTTGCCAAAAAGTATATAACGAGTATTTTTACGTTAAGAGTTAGTTAGTATTTTATTCTTAACCAGCTTGTGAGTTTAGAAACATCAGCATTCATTTCCGCTTCTAGCTCCGCTAGGTTCAGTTTATTGTAATAAATTAATGTATCGTCCGCATAGAGTTGTAGAGTTCATTTAATACCCGACTTTGTTATGTCATTCACATAGATTAGAAATAGCAACGGTCCAAGAATTGATCCCTGTGGCACTCCACATTTTACCTAACTCACTCGTTTCTCCTCCCAGTTCTACTGCCGAAAAGCGATACCAACAATGCCCAAATGTTTCAGTTTTCGATCAATACGGTATGATCCACCATGTCGAAGGCCTTCTGTAGATCAATAAAAATTGCCGCCGTAAAATCCCCATGATCAATACGTTTCTGTAGATTTGAAGGTGACCTTTTCCCCAAACATCCCCAGTTGAATTATATTGTTACAAAACAATCAATGTTTTAATTAATAGATAAAGCTAAAACTATAATACTAGTCTGGCAATAGTATTTACCTAACCAACCCGATGAAGTATTAATTGAGTAACCGAATTATTTAGGTAGCTGGATATTAATTATTAATGCGAAAGTTATTTTGGGAGAGTTCATGAATATTTTCATCGAACTTTATGGCAAAATTAGATTATTACCTTAAAAGCGACGCCTGAATTTTAATCATCATTAATTAGGGCAAAAAATAATTGAGTTTCTAGAAATAATTCCCGGAATCATTAATCTTTTTCTGGGCTCCAATCAAAGACACCCTTAATTTAACTATTTTTCTTATGTACCTGCCTGTTATATACTGTAAAAAATTAACATTTAAGCAAATTATTGATCTAAAGTAGTATTATATATTTTGTCGTAAGCCGGGCCTCCCGCGACAATATATGTACACACAACAAATACTGTACTTTTTTTTTACATGAGCTCCACACAGAAGGCCCTGAGGAAAATAATTTCCCTCAGGGCCTATGTCATCTTTGGGGATGCTGTGTGGAGAGTTTTTTTAAGGAAGGGAAGGAGAGGAGAGTTATGGGAAGGAAAAGGGTTTAAGAGGTGGGTAGGAATCTGGGGTTCAGTGTGTCCTGGTCATCCACCTCCAAGACCTATACAAACCTCACCCCATGAACCCGGGCACCCCTGCTAAATCACCAAACGTAGCGAACCACTTGGGGTGACCTATGGCAGAGGTGTTGGTTATTCAATAAAGGATCCCGGGGCGGCGGTACCCATTCCCGCCTCCCAAATTAAAAAGTTTGAAATGGTTGTGCAAATATAAAACATTTGGGCAACAATTTTTTTGTTTCCCGTAGCCAATGGAAAACAAAAAAAAACGTGCCCCCCCCCCCCCCCCCGCCCCAATATCTTTATATGTTTTGAAAACATTTGGTTGCTGGAGACCCGACTGCGCGACTGTACGCCAACATTAAATATTTGTACTATAATTGTAAGAATCATGATTTTATTGTAATTTTGGGAGACGGATATGGGTACCACTATACCACCACCCCGGGAACCATTTATTGGATAACTAACACCCCTGCCGTAGGTCACCCCTAGTTGTTCGCCACGTTTGGCATCTTAGCAGGGGGTGCCTGGATACATGGGGTGAGGTTTGTCCAGGTCTTGGTGGCGGATGCGTTTGTCCACATTCTGCGTGTCGGGCCGGATCAGGTTGAAGTTCGGCTCAGACTCTGCGCAGACTAGACCCGTCATGCTGCACCGCAGTGAGAGGAATGGATTCTTACGTCCGTCACCGTCCGTTTCAGAGTAGAAGATTCTCTCTATAACTCTCTAGTGAAAGACCACCATTTAGAACTGAAACGTTGCTTGAAATGGAACTAGCCGTGTTTGGTGACAGATATATTCCTACTTCCACAACTCCTTCCCCCCACCGCACTATCTTTAGCCTCACAACGCAGCCCATTTGCGGATGCCATATTCTCACTGGCTCCAGACGGCTGGGTGCATTGGGACTCTTGTGCAATGTTCACATTATAAAAATACATATACATATATGTATATATCACATTACCAAAGATAAAATTTTATTGAATACTTTAAATTACTAATCAACATTAAATTATGATTTTTACGCGTATCTTATTTTCATCTCCCTCTAAAAACAATATTTATGAAAGATACAGTTTCATTGAAAACTTTTCAGCTGTGGCTGCATGATACGTGCTTATTAATACTAAAATACGAGTCGTGCATCATTTACCTTGATACATGTTCTTATTTTTTCGCAGCAAGAGTATGAAAGTAAAAAAAAAAAAAAAAATTTTTTTTTTTTATTATAGCGACTATATACAAAAATTTTACATACAAAATGAAATGTGAAATTAAGTAAAAAATATTGTATTTCTTAGTCCTCCTCACTAGGGGGTCCTGTGCCGAGGAGGACTAAAGTTATTTAAATATAGTTCATTTGTCTTCTATGTCGTTTTTAGCGTCTTCGCTAGGGTTTTCTCATTGACCTCTTTAAGCCATGTTTTTATTCGTGATTTGTATTCAATTGGATTTTTTATTAGTTTTATGTCTTGGGGGAGGATGTTATGGAGTTTTGTTGCAAAGTATGTATAGTTTCTTTGTCCAAATGTGGTTTTATAACTTGGAATATTTTTTATATCATTTTTATTCGATCTAGTGTTATGCATACACGGTCTAGTAGAGGATTCATTATTTTTGAAGAGCTTCAATAATATATTTTTGGAATATATTTGTTGTACATTTGGTACGTCAAAGTTATTGAAAATTTCAGTTGAAGGCGTTCTAATTGGTACTTTCAATATGGTCTTTATGATTCCTTTTTGAATCGTATTCAGGCTGTGTAAGTACGTATTTGCAGCAGATCCCCATCCTATGATTCCATATTCAATTCGAGAATGACATAACGCATAGTAGACCTTTTTCATATCCTTTTTATTTAGCACGTTTCTTAGATTTTTGAAGAAATATATAAGGCTTGTGAGTTTTTCCGTAATACCTTTGATGTGTAGGTCCCATCTAAGATTTTCGTCAATTATTACTCCGAGATATTTTATGTTTTGTGTTTTTTCGATGACGGGGCAGTAACATTGTATATTATTTCCATGGCATTCATGTAATTTTAGTTCTTGTGATTTTATTGGTTGGCCCCTTGAGTTCATTGAAAATGTTATATATTTTGTTTTGCTTATATTAAGGGTAAGCGAGTTGATTTTGAGCCAATTTTGAAGTGCACTAAGCCCTTTTTCAGCCTCACTAAATGTATCAGTCCAATTTTCTTCTTGAAATAATAAAACAGTATCATCAGCAAAACTGATTACGTTTCCTTTAATGGTAAGGTTATTTAAATCGTTGATGTAGATAATGAACAGAATCGGTCCCAGTACACATCATTGAGGAACGCCATAGTTTAAAGATAGAAGTTTGCTCTTTTGTTTGCCAATTTGTACTTGTTGTTCTCGCCCTGTTATATATGACTCCAATAAGTTAATTGTTGATTCGGCCATTCCTATTTTTTTTAGTTTAGTTAGTAGTATTTAATGGTCTATTGTGTCAAAAGCTTTTCGAAGATCTATGAATAAAGCTAAACATTTTTTCCCATCATCTATGTTTTTTATGGCCATGCTTGTTAGATTTTCTATGGCATCATTGGTGCTCAGATTTTCTCTAAAACCATATTGGGATGGTGATAGTAATTTGTTTTGTTCAAGAAATTGAACAATTTGCTTCTTTATTACAGTTTCCAAGATTTTTGAAAAAGAGCTTATGAGACTTATGGGTCGGTAGTTATATATATCCTTTTTGTTACCACTTTCATGTATGGGTATAACTGTAGCTTTTTTAAGGCATGAAGGGAATACATTTGTAGATATAGACAGATTGACCAAGTATGTCAATGGGAAGGTCAGTTCATTTTGTAGTTGTTTTATTGTTTTATTTGAGATTATGTCATTTCCCGATGATTTATTAATATTAAGGGATACAATTGCATTTCTGATTTCAGTATTGGTTACATCAGTTAACTTTAATTTATCTATCTGGTTCATATTTTCCTTTTCTTCTGGTAAAATGCTAGTTATTGGTTGTCTGATTTTCTTTGCTAATTGTGACCCTATATTAGTAAAAAATTCGTTTACGTATTCGAGAATTTTGTCCGGATGCTTTGCGAAAGAGATTTGGGTATTTTCAATTGTTAATTCCTCCATGTTCTTGTAATGGGATGATTTTGCATTTGTAATTTCATTAATGATCTTCCATAATTTGCGCGGGTCATTGTTACATTCGTCTATTTTCTTCTTATAATATTTTTCTTTGACAGTTCGTATAACATTTTTGCAAATATTTCTGTACCTTTTGTAGTATCGTTGTATAAAAATATCACAAGGATTTAATTTAGATTTCCTATGTAATTCATCTCTTTTTCTAATGCAATTTATAACGCTTTGAGTTATCCATGGCTTAAGATGTTGGTTTTTATGCGAAATCTTTTTTTCTATTGATTTGGTATTTGATACGATGGTGTATGTTATATATTCAGTGAATTTACTCCAGGCATTATTTGCATCAAGATTTTCCAGTAGGCTTATCCAGTTTGTATTGAGTAACTGTTGTTTTACATCATTCCATTTGGTTTCTGTCTTTTGCACGATAATTGGGTAGGGCTGCGATCTTTGTATTTTCTTTTTTGTAATAGATAAAATTGTTGTATAGTGGTCGGTTATAGTAGAGGTGAATATGATAGATTTGGTTGATATAATAGTCTTACTGAACATGTGATCGATGCAAGATTTGTTGTCATTAGTTACACGCGTAGGTTTATTTATCATACTTTGGAGTCCATGGGAGGCCAGTGTTTGTAGATAATCAGTTCTATTGGGATGACCATTTTCTAATATGTCAATATTTATATCTCCGAGGAAACGTACAAACTCGTACCAGAGAATCATTATGTGGGAAACCGGCAAAACCCATAATAAAGCGAAGACACTCACAAAACTACGCCTCAGAGGATTTTGGTAACCTTCTTCCTTATTAGTGGCTTTGACAAACAAACCGCTCACTAGGAAACCGTTGAGCATAGAACTAAATAGGGTGCAGCACTGCAAAGTACTTACTCAAGATTCGTAGAAAATGTTTTAACATACATTTTCTACGATTCTTGGTACGTGCTATTATATTTGTTACTTTGAAAACGATTGTTATTGAATTTGTCTTGCTGACAGTTTGCACATTGAGCTAAAGCAGTGACCCCACAATTGATTCGCTGAAAATTGGCCCCCCGTAATGATATCTTTACATACATAGTATAAAGCAAAGTCGCTCCCGCTATCTGTACGCTTAGATCTTTTAAACTACGTAACGGATTTTCATGCGGTTTTTACCAATAGTGAGTGATTCATGGGGAAGGTTAAGGTATACAATTTGTCAAAGTTTTGTGTAAATTGGTTGAAATATATAATATATAAAGGGAGCGGGCTGGCAAGCGGGCAGCGGGCAGTGTGGATTTGATATGTTTGCAAATTAACAAAGTTATGGTTGGGTAATAGCGTTGTTGCTTTGTGTTTCGTTAGCCACAGCAACGTGTGGCCGGGTTTGCTAGTTTATTATAAAACTATGAATTTTTGGAAGTTATTTACCAATTTCATATTACATAAAATCGACATCAAAATTACCTTTAATAATAAATAAAATAAAATTAGCCCTCATTGCTGCTAAACTTAAAAAAAAAATTTAAACTAATTATTATTATTATTTTTTTTAAATATTATTCTAAGCTAGCTGGTCACGGCTTGCGTTGCAATGCCATTTTATAAAGAAATTTTTTCTCCCTGAGTGTCCTTTCCCATTCGTCCCGTTACCCTTCCTCCTCCCGCGTTCCATATATTCAATCCCAGTGCATTCAGTTTTTAAAAAGCCCGCGTGCCACCTTTTACAATTTTTATTCAAATTTCCATTTTTCATGTATATTAAATTTGGTACCTAACGTAGGTACCTATTTAGAATATCTAAAATTCCTTGATTCGATTCAAACTATTAGGAGAGTACCTACTTTAAATAAATTTATCAACTTAAAGATTTTCAAAAATAGAATCCTGATTTAACAATCATTGTTTTGCACAATATCATTCTCAAACACGCGAACTGTCAAACGTGCGATAGTCGTTAGGTTTTCTGAAATTATCGAATTTTCCGCGCAATTTTCTTAATTTTTCTCTCTGTAAGAACCATCCTCGTACTTCAAGGAATATTCTAAAAAAGAATTGGCGAAATCGGTTCAGCTGCTCTCGAGATTTGCGCTTAGCAACACATTCAGCGATTCATTTTTATACATATATAAGATTTATTTGTTGGCTCGCCAACAGAATATATCACATATAATTATTACATCAGTTAACAATTTTAATATGGATACAGTGATAATTCCAATGAGAGGTGAGCAAACCATTCATCACAACATTCTCAATTAGTTGTAAAACATAATAATAAATTAAAGTACATACATAAAACAAGAAGAATCAATAATTACAAAACATATTCACACATGAACATATACATACATTTGTACACATTTTATAGGACTAGGTGAGGAGATCATCAGGGATATGTAAGTATAATTTCCTTCTGATGGTAGCAATTGAGTTTGAAAATACTTCTAAGTCTTCATATTTGCAATATTTATTGTATAACCGAGTCGTTCTCGAGGTTGGTTTGAAGAAACTTGTATTAATACGGTAAGTATCGATCCGAAAGGTTTCAAGGTTTCTCGTGAATTTCGGCCTTATATTAAGATTAAGTTGATTAATTAAATATGAATCATACATGTTGTTTGTGATTTTAAACAGGGAGATCAAATCTGAAATGTGCCTTCTTTTGACAAGTGATACTTCTTTAAAGTGAGTGAGTCTTTCATCATAGTTATCTAGATTCCAATGTAGGTACTCCAGATTTGTAAGCTAGTACCCTTAAGTATTTTTTTTTAACAGACTCCACTTTATTGCTATGAATTGCATAGTGTATAGACGAAATCACGGTGACCAAATCACCTAATCCATATTACAGATTATCAGCCTTCGGGTCATTATTTTTAGAAACGGCTTGTCTTTCGACATAGGCCTCCTCTAAATATTTCCATTTTTCTCTATCCTTTGCAACTCTGATCCATTCTGGACCAGTCACCTTTTTTAGATCATCTTCTCATCTTTTCGTTTGCCCACGTTTGTTCCTTTTACCGTCTCTTGGATACCACTCTGTTACTATTCTGGTCCATTTCTCCTGCCTTTTTCTCAACATATGTCCAGTCCATCGCCATTTTAGTGTTCTATGTACAGAATGTACCTTTTTGAATTGAGTTCTATTTTTTATTTCTTTTAATTTACTTTATTTATCTCTTCTATTAACTCCAATGACACTACTTTCTATGCTATTTATTGACAGGAGCTTAGTTTATTTGTTAAGGTTTTCATTAGTATCCATGTTTGACTACCATATGTTAAACAGCGCCCAATACATGCGTTATAGACTTTTTTTTAGCTTTAATATGGCTGTTTCAAGTTCTTGAAGTTTCTCGGGTATCCTTAACGATCTTGAGTTAAATGTTACTATATGTATTTCTGAAGTTATTTTGTATATCTTTAAAGGGTCTTGGTCGTTTTCCCAATAAGTTATATATATAATATTTTGTTATTCGGCGGTACTTTCTCTCGGCATACACCGCCCGAGTCACGTATTTATATTTTGTCTAAGTAGGTATATCGTATTTTATAATAATGATAATAAAATAACGTTGGTTAATTTTTAAACCAACCGGTTTCGGTTCGACCTGAACCTTTCTCAGGATGAATTCAAAAGGGAAGGGATAAAAGTAGGCGTGGGGAAGAGAAATATATTAAAAATGGGGCTGTTTGTGTTTTATTTTCTTTATTATAATTACGCTTACCCACAAAGTGTTTACTACACGTAAAAATTTAATACCGTATTTTCCCTAATCCGACCGCATATTGTATATAAGTATGCGGAAGGACAACTGTCGGCGGATCAACTGTCATGGAACCAGCCAAAGCTTGCCATCAAATCGTTAAATGCCTTAATTCCTGGATTTAAAATGAAGTCGCGTCGATATATTTTTTTTTTACAGTGAATACCGCACAAGAATTTCAACTGCTCCCGTCTGGAGCCAGTGAGACTATGGCATCCCCAATTGGGGTATATTGTGGGGCTGAAGGTAGTGGGGAGGGGAAGGAGGTGGGAGAGGAAGGTTGGGAAGTACCTGGCTATTCAGATCTGGTCACCAAACACGGCTAAAGCCATTTTCAAGCAACGTTTCAATTCTGAATGGTGGTCTTACACCAGGGCGATACTAATAGTATCTTCCACTCTGGAACATGCCGCAAATATACTATATATTATTTTAAAACGAATTAATTGTGAAATAACACAAATTAATCAAATAAAATAAAATTTATTTGCGCATGCCGGGCTCGAACCCGCGACCTCCGGATTGTGAGTCAAGAGTCTTACCCACTGGACTACGGAGGTCGTCAGATATGAATAAAACAAGTGTCATTCCAAAACCTTGGGAACCAAAACGCTGTGTTTATCCTTGAACTTATATAATATACTAGCTGGTTCCCGGCAAGCGTTTCAAAGAAATACTTTGTTTCTCCCTGAATCACCTTTCACGTGCGTCCCCGTTCCCCTCCCACCTCCCCTTCCTAGCAAGCTTTAAAATTATAGCCTATATGTTATTCTGATGTGTGAGCTATATTATTGTAAAGTTTCACTAAAATCTATACAGTAGTTTTTGCGTGAAAGAGTAACAAACACACATACATCCATACAAGCTTTCACCTTTATAATATTAGTAAGATAGTGAGATTATGCTATAACTCAGTATTTTCACCCAATATTGTTGGCGGTTTACCTTTACTGGTTTTCACTTCTAAGCATGAAAATTTTAAATTCAGCACAATATTTGATGGTCACGTGCAATCACCGAAAACGTTAGTTCGTAATATTCCAGCCGATTTGAATATTTACCAACGGACTTAACTTCTCCACATTTCTTCCATACTGGACGGAAGTAGTCCTGAATTCCTGAAGCAACTTGTCTAACGTAGAACAAAACAGGAAGGTTAAGGCGAGGCGAGGTAGGGAAAGGAACTCGTAAGGAGAAAGAGACAAGGAGAAGGAAAGCTTTCACTCCGAGCAGATCCGATAAAGTTTTAAATTTAATAGTTGGGCTTTGCGACAGCGAAACGTTTAATCCGAGACTCCGTTAGATTTATTTATCTCCAAGAAGATTAAAATTAACTGGATGGCATGCTAAAGCGTTTCAACAACTTATATATTCAATTTTCTGATAAGGTTGAGTTATTTTATTGTTAATTGTTTTCATAATTATATTTTCACCAATTACCAACAAGATATCGCTCAAATATTAACACACTTTTTGCAAAACTGTATTTCTTATCGAACAATTAATTTATTGAGGAACACAAAACACAACGTCTTGTCTAATTTCCCAAACTCATGACGATTGACTTTCGATACAGGAAGAAAAGCAATTTATTGTTAGACAAAAGTTTAATGGATATTTCATAGCTTCATATATGAAATGTTAAAAATGTATGATGGATGAAATTGAAAGAGAATTTCATGAAAGAAAAAATTATGCGTCTTTCATGATGCGACAAATACAGTTTTATTTTTATTAAGATATTCAGATATCACAGTTTTCTTAGTAAAGAATGTTATTACAATATCTTATGTGATATTAATGACATTCGAATTTTAGGTGACCAAATTAACTGGCCCATAATGGAATACAAAAACGTATTCAAGTTAGGTTCCTACCTACTATAAACGCCCTCGTCGTCAAACTCGATACAAAAAAAAACTAATTTTGGTGTGATAATCTTTATACTTGAGACTTTCCGCCATCATTCAACAAACGTTGAGGCTATTGAAGAAACCGCAACAAATGCACACTAAATAATTCTTCTCTAAAACATTAAGTACTTACTGTTCCAAAAGCGCCGGCCGCCATCATCTGACAGTATTAATACCCTAGCGACTGAACGGTTAAAATTTAAGAATCCAATTCCGAGTACAACTCTGACGCCGCGCCGTATGGAAACCATCTATGAACGAATGTGACTATAAGCTACCATCGTAACATAACCGAATTAAAGCAAGTAGCTGATAATGCCAAGAGATGGCGCCACCTACGTTAACAGCCAGCATGAGGAACGTCGGCTGGCAAGCGTAAGTAAGCGTAAGTACTCTTGGATTTGTATTTTCATTAATCTCTCCAGTCTGGATTCATTTCATTAATCTCTCCAGTCTGTTAGTTTGTAGCTACTGTCGTGGCGCCCGCCGCACGCAGGGCCTAGCAGCAAAAACACACGGGATGGGCTTTTAACTGCTAGTTTACAATTATTATTTTCCAAGCGGATGGACATTACACTAACTTTGAATATTTTAGCAGTTAACAATTTGCTTAAAGTTAGCAATAGTAATTATTAATATTAGCATTCGGTTAATTCAGTTGTAGTTTCGACCCTCTGGGCGAGACGGAAACGGAAATATTGAGTATTATTATTAATATTTCAGGGTTGTACTAATTTGGGTAGGTTAGTCTAGGAAACTAATTACTGGATCTACTAACTCAATAAGTAAACATCCTTGGGGTGCATAGCTTTATCACCAATTGACTGAGTGTAAATCGTGCCTTAATATTATTTGAAAATTTATTATCTTTGATTTATGCTTTAGCCAGCCGAATAAAGAAGCGTACAAGTTCCTTACCAAAGTCATGAAAATAATAGCATGCCAAATCTATAGCATGTTAAATTATATACATATATTTATTATTTGTTGCGACAAATCGCAACAAATAACGGTTACAACCCAAATATAGTCGACAACATTCTAAATAAAAAATTTAAAAAATTAAAAAAATTATCCACTAGTAAATTTTTATACAACAGTCCACCTCATAATAATAATATACCAAGTAATAATAATCAACCTCATCAATGGCGTAGAATCCTGTACATCAATAATTTCTCTCAAAAAAGTGTTAAAAATCTCCCATCAGAAATCAAACCAGCATTTTACACTAATAATAATATAGGTAAACTTTTAATGAACGGTAAGGATAAGGAAGACAGTCTATCTCACTCGGGAATTTATTCACTTCAATGCAGCGACTGCCCATTTTTTTATTTTGGTAAAACAGCGCGCAACATCAACACCCGTGTCAAAGAACATCTTAGATGTTTACACAGCTCTGGATTTTCAGAATTTGCAAACCACTTGATCGAAAACGATCATAAATTTGACAAAACAATATCGGTATAAGGTTGGATAATTTAGAGGCACTTGAACTGGAAAGCCATAAACACTAATAGTAAGGTAGTTAATAATCAACTAAATTTAAATAAAAGTCCCATACTAAGATTGTTCACTATTGATAAAGAACATGTCCGTTCCCTTCCCAATTCTCCATCTATGCCTCCTTCCTCCTCCTCCACTTGACGAGTCAAGCCCATTTTTGGTAAATTATATATTATAACACACATGTAACCTAATGTTAGTAGAGTATTATACTGCCCTGATGAAGCTACGGTTGTAGCGAAACCCGGTCGGCATAAAGTATAAATATAAAAGTGGTGTTTACAAAGTTAGAGAATGTATGAGACGATGTATGAATGTGAGTGAGGCAAAGAGTGTGTGTCAAGACCGAGTTGTTTGGCGGTCCGTCCTCTGTGCCTACCCCTGCAGGGAAACGGCGTGATGGTTAGTTAGGTAGTTGGTTAGTTAGTTTGTTTTATTTTAAATTAATAATGTCACATCACAAAGTATCCGCTTCATATGAACAAATAATATTATTATGTTATTACTATTCCATTTTCCTTCTAAATTCTAAATTCTAACCACCGTACTAAAAAAAGTGTTTTAAATTTTAAACTACTGAAAAACAGCCATTTACTACACATTAAATATTTGTTCAAAATCAGTTGTGTAAAACTTAAAACACGTTTATTGGTAAGGCCAAATTCATGAAATTTAAAAAAAAAACATATTTGTTCATAATTAAAAACTTAAAAACATGTTTTAAAACCAAAGGTTTCTTCACCGAAATACAAAAAATACTTGGTATACTTTTTATAAATAATAATTTTTTGATGAGGAACTATTGGTTTTAAAAAAGTTTATAATTTTTATTAAAAATAGTGGTGTCAACAAAGTTTGTTATTTTAATTTAATTTAAAATGACGACAGAAAGTAATTTGGCAATTCCGTATTCAATAAAATGTATAATAACACCACGTCCGGTCAGTGGCTGAGTTGGCATCTCATCGTTGGAATCTGCCCTAAGAAAAACATGGTAAAATATATTTAAGATAGTGTTTAAAATCATTACAAATTATTTTATTTTGAAAATATATTATTTTCATGAATTTGGTAAGGAACTTGCACGCTTTTTTATTCCGCTGGCTAGTTCAACTGCTTACGAAGAGGTCTATGTTTATGGTATCACTTATTATATCATATTTCCTATTTTGTGCTCCTGTCTAAAGTGGTACATGCGTATCGTACCATGTCTTCAATTAATGATATATTTATATGAATACTATAGCTTTAAGTATCTTGCAAGTATTTTATTTAAATTTAGAAGAATAAATACTCTCACCAAATATTTTGTTAGGCTTTTTGAAAGCTCGTATTACAGTACTTTCGCAGTTGACAGAAACTCGACTGGTAATTTATGTACAGGAACTAAGCCGCTTGTTCAACTAATTTTTCACTCCGAAATTAAGAAAGATTAAACTTGTTTGAAAATTCTGTCTCTGTCCAAAGTACTCCTTGTTCCAGTCAGATTTACCCGTGAAAGTTTTAACAGTAAACAAACTAACATTTAAAGCAAATTTGAAGGAAAAATGACTCAGCGTCTAAATATATCCCTGGAGACTGATATTCAAAAAACAAAGTTTTAAAATATCTCTCTGTAAGAACGTATTTCGTAAAATCATACAAAATTATGTATTTTTGTTTTAGAAATTTGATCGCTCAAAAATATTACAGATGCTTCAATTAAACACTGCGTGTAGAACATATCTTGGCCCTTAAAAATATTGATAATTTTTTTATAAGTCTTTTAATAAGCCTAGAAAAAAATCAAGTATAAATAAAATAGGTCTATGAAAAAAAACTATCACGTGCAAACTCACCTACTTATAAATCCCTTTTCGGAACGGTTTTCTTGTTTAACGGGGCAAATTCAGTTTCTTTATAATAATCGCAAAAAAATGATATTTTCGCCCGAACTTCATAAAAAAATATATATGTAAAATAATATGATAATACGGCCGGCAGTCGATGAAATCGGATTTTCAAAGTGCCTTTTCTATGCCCGTCCACCTAAGAACTACAGACCTGCCACACCCATTTTGTAACAGTTCCGCCCCGGCCGCGACGGGGAATAGACGTCTCAGACTCCGCGTCGCTTGATTCCGTGAAATCAATTTTAAATTTCGTTTTTATTATAATAAACAATGCGTAACAGAGGAGTTAATGTTTTTTACAGGCCTTTACGAAATCAAACTGTAAAAAAAATCAAATACCTTTTCCAACCTTTCCAAAAGTTTTTTCTCAAGTATTTTTAAACTCCTGCCAAAAAGGGGCGAGAATTCCGATTTCGATTTTTTCCTGGACTATTGGATCGCCTTAACATTATTATTTGTGTAAATATTTTAACGTCAGTCGAACAGCTGTTAAGAATTAAAAATTGAGTTTTCTAATACACAGGGTGTCCGGGGTTAAAGTGCATTAACTTTGGGAGATGATTCTACATGATGGTAGGAGTAAAAAAATTAACAACTTTTTTCGAAAATCCACCTTTCTTTTCTCATTCAAAAAGATCTACCTACTAAAAATCCTTAGTGCGAGGTACCATCTTACTTGCTGAGCGCCCGCCGGGCACGATTGTGGCAACATTGTATGATGGTGATTGGCCCGTATCGTAACAGTAGAAAATAATAAAGCTGGCCGCGCACGCCGGTCTAATTTTATCTTTTTACCACAAAACTACCCCTAAAAGTTGGAATTTCTAAAAAAGTTATTAATCTTTTTTACTTATACTATCATGTAGAATCACCTCCCGAATATAATGCACTTTAGACGGAAACCTGTATATTCGTATCTAGTTTATTTTCAAGTAGACCTTTTTTCAATTTCAAAAAGTTAATTCTCATAATTCGCGCATTTATAAAGCTTATGATTTTTAATTTTTTTTTATATATCCTAAAAATATTAGAAAATTTGTAAAATATAAGTGAATTCATTGGACATATATAGCACTTAATCAGTTTATATGTCTCCATATTAATAATTTTTTTTAATGAGGGGCGGAATGTTTCCAAATGGAACGCCCGGGAACCCAGATCGCTCTCCACAGAAAATTAATCTAAAACTAAAATTAATTTACATACAATACCAAGTTAATTTCTAATTATAAACGTTTTGCGAGTGACTTTGTCCCCGCGCTATCAGAGCATCAATGAACGTGTTGATGTTTTTGCCTATCATACACGACGTGTAAAGTTTGTTGTTGTTATTTATATGAACCTCTCACCCACCCCCTAACCGGAAACGGGCGGGACTGGACTAGATTTATCTCCTCCCTGGCCACAGAAACTCCCCCAAAGCCGAAGGAGGACGGAAGTAGTCTGGGATGAAGATAAACGTCCATGTTTAAGTTGTCCTCCTCAATGGGCAGTTATTTGCTAGTAATAATATATATCCACCCTGAATGTGTTAACACTAATCAAAGAGATGTTATGATCTTTATTGATTGCTTTCTCACCCTTGCAAGGGTAAAAACAAGGGAGGCGGATGACCAGGACACACTGAACCCAAGATTCCTACCCACCTCTTAAACCCTTCTCCTTCCCAGAACTCTCCTCTCCTTCCTTTCATTAAAAAAACCCTCCACACAGCATCCTCAAAGATGACATAGGCCCTGAGAGAAATTATTTTCCTCAGGGCCTCCTGTGTGGAGCTCATGTAAAAAAAAAAAAAAACATGAATTAAAATGAGGTAAAATAACCCAAGGTCTTGCTCAAGTGTCTTCGCTATGTTAGTACGATATTCCTCGCTCAAATTGAAGCTGTCTAAATCTTCCGCTCAATCTTGATAAGCCACAAAGTAGTTCCCTTTTTGGACACCGCCGCCGAGACGTTAGCACCTCAAATTTGAGATTTATGTAAATAATTGCATAGGTACTTCCAAATCATGTATGATCTAGGAATAAGATGAGTTATTTAATTTTGTTGGTGGTTTGGTACACGAGTGAACGTTAGGACGAGCCGGGTCCAGTGTCAACCCTTTTCAACAAAGTATACGTTTATTGGGGGTGGCGCTAGTGAGCTACTGTTTACTTTGACTCAGTGTTATTTGTGACTGAAAAGTTAAATATTGTGGAAAAACTCAGCGATATAGACAAAAAAATAGTAAAGAGAAAAATAAATCATAACATACAGTGTGGATAAACCCTAAAAATAAGTAGAAACTGTGAAAAACCGCGAAAATACCGCGATTGAGGGTTTACATCTCTAGTGCATTTTACGACAACACACCGAAAAAACTGAGTCTAATGGGCATATTAGACCATTCAATTCTGCTGCGCAATTAGGTTGTAGATACCAAATTGCACCGTGTAAACAAGACATTGCATGTTTCCATGTCATTGCGCGTCATCTTTCCACCGCATTGAAAATATTCAACTTGTTTAATATTTTCAATGCGATTGGTTCGTTTGTCCTTCGTGCGCATGCGCGAATGCGGCGTTGCATGCGCGCGCAGCACTGTCCGCGCATATTGAATTGTCAAACTGTGACTGTTTATTTTGTAGTGAGTTGTCAACATAGAAAATGGTTTTTAAATGGAGGGAAGTGCATACGCCTCTCATTAACTCGTTAATTAAATGATCACACATTAACTTAATTCCCGCGCGCACGACCTGTTTCGAAGACATTCTAAAATCTATGACAGAAATGTGATTGAATGGTCCACTTCTGTCAAGTACGTGTAAACAGTACACCCTTTCAATTATACGCCGTTCAACCAAATGGCATCAATGTAATTGACGTGTGTAATTTCGCCATGCGGGATTAAAAGACAATTAACAGAAAGGCATCCGTCAGTAACAACTTATCATAGTGCATTTTTAAATAAAATCATTGAAATTATAACCTCACTTCTTTGAAATGATATGCAAGATTTACTTTAACTAACTAACGCCATCTGTTGATAAACTCAGAAACTGCGAACCATTCGAGATCGAGAATCGGCTATTATTCGCCATATACGACGTGTTTCTGTGAAAATCCACGAGAGGGCACCCGTAGTACCAAACTATCTCAAAAAATTACCATGGAAGAAGTCATGAACGCACCTCGTAAGATCCAAAGCGAACTCGATTCACAAAAAAGTACAATTCTAAAATGCGGAGAAAAAGTAACAGAAACAGTTTCACAAAATATAAACAACATACTGGAGGAAAAGTTTAAAATTTGAGATGAAAAATATGAAAACCTCAAAGAAAAGTTGGAAAACCAAGAAAAACGAATGTATTTCATGGAAAAACAAGCACGAAAAAATAATATCGTCTTTTTCGGCATTGAGGAAACCGAAACCTCATACCAAATATTGGAATACATTATTATCAACTTTGTAAAGGAATATTTCTCTCTAGACCTAGATCCCAGAGATATCCAAGAAGTCAAGAGAATAGGCAAAAAAAGAGAAAAATCTCGACCAATAATTGCTACATTCACCACACTTGGCACCAAAATAAAAATATTTAAGCAGACAAGAGAGGTACTGAGAGAAACCATACATTACATAACGGAAAACTATCCGAAACAAATACTAGAAAAAAGAAAAGAGCTACAAGTGCAGGCAAAACTCGAGAGAGAGAAATGCAATATAGCGAAAATTAAGTATGACAAACTTGTCGTATAAATCAAAGACAAAACCACGGACAGCAATAAGAGAATGCTTTCATTATCTCCTGAAACACTTACAGACGACGGAACAAAAGAACAGGCCAACAAGAAAAATAAACAGCATTCAAAGAGAAGAACTTCTAGCATGTCTGAAGGAATTATGAAACCAAGCATGCTCAACTTTTTAGTAAATAAAAATAAAATAAAACAGGCCCAGAGCTCAGTGTAACAAAGCCGACAACTTGTAGCAAATACCGCCCCCTCCGATACAGGCAACATGCAAAAAACAAAAACAACAATAAAAACCAAACCTCATCTTCCAACCCGGCTGGTCACCGTGGAAGATCAAGACCAAAACCCTCTGAAGAAGAAATTCCAAACTTCCTCAAAAATACAAGAAATGACACAAACACAAAAATAATTCTAAACCCTACGAACAAAACAAAAGATGAGCTTTTCATAGTAACCTATAACGTCAGAACTTTATCTACTCACGAACGTTTAATCGAACTAAGTGAAACAATCAAAGGAATAAAATACGACATAATTGGCTTGTGCGAAAAAGAATTCTTTAGAGGAGGCCTTCACCTTCGCGTGAGAGGGGGGTTCTTGGAAATGAATTAATTTAAGATACGTTTATAATATTTTTTCAACAAGATTGTAAATAACATTAATTATACTTCGTATTTCTTTTATAACTCGGCATCATACCTATTTGCAAGAAATAAAAGGCTTTTTTATTATTATTTTTTTTTAATTATTTATTTATACGTTTATTTTGCAGTGTTGGATGGAAAACATTTAATAATGACGTAAGCAACATATAAATCATCATCACATGCCTTGTTGTGTTTGCTGTTGGACATAGGCCCAACGTTCTGCTCGCACGTCTTCCTGTCAGTGGTAACTAGAATTTACCCATCACGTGACGGCTGCTTGCACTGGTTCTTCAGACTACTAATAAAGTCTTTGATCTAGTCGAGTTTCTCTTTTTAAACGACTTCAAAAAGGAGGAGGTTCTCAATTCGACTGTATTTTTATTTTTTATTTTTTTATGTTTGTTACCTCAAAACTTTCGACTGAGTGAATCGATAATGATGATTCTTTTTTATTTGAAAGCTGGTGCTTCCCACTGTGATCCCATTTTAATTTGGTCCAGTTCTGACAATGGCATCCATGAGAAAATCATATAAATCTTAAATTTGCATCAGGTATGTGCGCGACAAATGGACGAATAACTCAATATCACGCCAACCGATTTCGATGATTCTTTTTTTAATGGAAAGGATGTATTTCAAGGGTAGTTTGACGAGAGTTTGGTTAGGTTCTGATATGGGATTCATGACAAAGTAATGGAACTCTCCAATTCATAAGAGCAAATTAATAATACTCGTTATTAGTTAGTGTACTTCAGATTCACTAAAAATCGAAAAATAAAAAAACTATATTTTTGAATGTAGCTATTACTTTGTGGTTATCCATTATAATAAAATGAAACAATGCAACTTTGTATAAACCACTTATAAAATGTGCAAATCCGACCGGTTGTCATATAGCCCAATCATGGATTTGTTCCCCTACCCACCCACTCTACACTAATACCTACCCACCCAATCTACATTATTAACTAACAACGGCTCAACCCCTACCATAATAAAACATTGTTCTAAACTGTCAAATTAGTATAAGCTTTCCCTGACGAAGGAACGTTTGTTCCGAAACCGGTCGGATTTGCACATTTTATAAGTGGTTTATACAAAGTTGCATTGTTTCATTTTTTTATAAAAAAACTACTTCAAAAAATGCACTAAAAAGTAAAAAAATAATTTCGTATTCTTCTACAACTTAATAATCAACTTACTTTTTCTACTCATCAATATGTAGGTACGATTGTTATTTTTGGAGTCGATGTCAGCCAAGATACCCGGCCCGGCCTTGTTTACTTGACAGCTCCCCTCCCGCCGCGGCCCGCTCTCGCCTCTCACCTCGTCAAGTCACGCGTGTGACACAAGCACATCTCACCTATAACTATGTATGTAGTTACAAACCTACCTTGGCTGACACCGACTCCAAAAATAACAATCGTACCTACATATTGATGAGTAGAAAAAGTAAGTTGATTATTAAGTTGTAGAAGAATACGAAATAATTTTTTTACTTTTCAGTGCATTTTTTAAGTCGTTTTATGTTTTGTTAAAATTTTTGTTTTCTACATTAGGTTTTACTCAAGGACTCTCCTGTAGCCATTACTATTGAGTCGAACAATTTGTACAGCCAAAGACCACCGCAGTATGAACAGTTACTTTAAACTGGGACTGGAACTCAGTAACTCAGTACAATACAATACCAAGGGAGGAGGTTATCAAACCGAGATTTAGACTCTTAAAATCCGAATCCAAGTCTTGCAGTAGAAAATATGATTTTTCAACAAATGCCACTTTTTGGAGATTTTGTTTTTTTTTCCTCTTCAGAAAATCATTTTTATTAATCCAAATTTTCAGAAGCTATGGCGCCATAGTGCTTGAAATCAAGGATTTTAAAGTTCGAACCCAAGCTTTGCATTATAGCCGTGGGAAAGATGAAATTTCCACAAATGCTACTTTTTGGAGATTTTTTATAAATTCCCATTCACACCATCATTTTTGATAAGAATCCAAATATTCAGTCGCGCAAGAGCCATAGTACCCATCTTATATATAAAAATGATTCGCGGAAAGTGTTGCTAAGCGCAAATCTCGAGAGCAGCTGAACCGATTTCGTTAATTCTTTTTTTAGAATATTCCTTGAAGTACGAGGATGGTTCTTACAGAGAGAAAAACTAAGAAAATTGCTCATAAAATTGGATAATTTCGGAAAACCTAACGACTATCGCACGTTTGACAGTTCGTGTGTTTGAGAATGACATTTTGCAAAACAATGATTGTTAAATCAGGATTCTATTTTTGAAAATCTTTAAGTTGATAAATTTATTTAAAGTAGGTTAGGCCCTAATAATTTGAATCGAATCAAGAATTTTAGATATTTTAAAAAGGTACGTATGTTAGGTACCAAATTTAATATACAGTTTGGCAATTAAGTGTAGAAAATAAATGATGGCGCTGCGATCGTTTTTTAGGTTTAAATGGACAATGTTTAAATGACAACACCAAGATGGCGCATAAGACAATGAATATATTTAAAAAAAAACACTTCGGTCAAAATGCATATTTCATAACGTATTTGTATTTTCGAAAATTTTGCTTAACAAAACTATAATTTAATAGAAGTAAATAATAGAAGTAAAATTGTAACTTAATATAAGTAAAATAAAACAAAACCTATTTTAAGTGGGCGTTTATTTCGTTATAAGGCAATAATAATAATAATATTAAAACGGCATTATAGTATGAGGCGGTACATATACAAATCAAACACAAACAATTTACATATCACAAAAACTAATAATAAAAACAAGTTTAAAAAAACACAATTACTACAATTTAAGGTCAGAAAATTAAGTGCATTATACTTTTATCATGCAATAAAGATAATATTCAAAATAAAGTTGCAAAGCTTATAAACAAAGCCGATGGAATGCAAAATTTTTCCATCTGCTTTTTCCCCTTCCTTGACGATTCGCCTTATCGTTGATTGAGATTTACCTGTGTGTGAAAAACATCATAAAAATTATTATTGTAGAAGGTATTTAAAAAAACACAGTAGATAGATAATATTCATTAAGAAAGAAAGAGAAAATTAAGAAACAAGTTACTTTTCTATGAGTTTAAAGAAGTTGCATATTCCTATTATTTTTTAATTGATTTATTTTTTTCTCGTGGCTTCACATGAACTGTCAAATGAGATTGTCAAATTCAGATTTTTAAACATAACCTCAAATCAGATTGTAATGGTTATAATCGCTCGAAAATTGGCATAAATCTTGTAATACTAATGAAATTTATTAAACAAACTATACTACGAACCAGTTATTTCTGCAGTTCGTTTGTAAACATCTTCTAAATTAGACAGAAGCTTCTTCGCGTGATATTCGGCTAGGCAGCGTTGAAAAATGCAGTATATAACCCCTCTTGCATCACTACATATTGGTTTGTTCATTTTAATTAAATTCGAACAATGCACAGGCAAACAATGAATAAAAATATTATTAAATGAGCGATCTTCTACTCAGATTTCAGATAATAAATCGACCATAACATGCGATAACATGACAGCCATAGGAACCGTCATAGCAAAGCGAGTAATTCGGTGCTGCCATAGTAATGAAAACATTTAGTTCCAATTTATTTCATTTCTAGACTTAATTGCCAAACTATACATGAAAAATAGAAATTTGAATAAAAATTGTAAAAGGTGGCACGCGGGCTGTTTAAAAACTGAATGTACCTGGATTGAATATATGGAAAGCGGGAGGGAGGGAGAGATGGGGAAGGGGGGGAGGGGGAGGGGGAGGTATGAGGGGCGAGAGGGGAGGGGGGATGGGGTATGTGGAGGAGGTGGAGTGGGAACCCCCCTTACACCATGCGAGCGAAGCCGCGGGAAAAAGCTAGTAGTATATATAAAGACTTTCGAAGACCGAACCCAAGCTTTTGCATTATGCCCGTAGGAAAGAAAAAAATTCCACAAATGCCGCTTTTTGGATATCTAGGCTTTTAAAGTCCGAACCCAAGCCTTTCATTATGCCCGTGGGAAATAGGATTTTTCAACAAATGTCACTTTTTGTAGATTTTGTTCATGATTTATCTTCAGACCATAATTTTCAATAATAAACAAAATGTTCAGTTGGTTTGGCGCTTCATATGATGATGAAATGAACATTCGTCATAGTATCAATAATTATTGCATCATTATTTTTCAAGCATTTTGAATTTAATTACGAAACAACATAAACAGTTAACAGTTGTTAACAACAAAATCGATCTTCTGCCATTTTAAAACATTGTTGTGCATTGATCGAGGCATTTTAGATCAACTACAACCTTCAAAATAGGTTACATTTTCATTTTGAACCTTTAGCATCTTAATGCTCCGCTTCGAAGAAAGGAAAATGTTTGTAGTCAGTTGCCAAAGTTTGCCAGTATACATATGTATATGATAGTGAGAAAAACATTGATTTGGAATAAATATGTTTTTATATAATTATATAATATAATTAGAATAATTTTTTACAGTCGATACGCATCGACCGCATTGATTTTTTTTCTGTGGACTGCATTGTAATTGATAAAGTTGACTCACCAATATTAACTCGGTGAATCGCCTTATTCATAATAATATAAATCGAAAGAAAGCCGCACAGAAACTACAAAATCTAAAATCCATTCTTAAAGCCATGTTTAATTCATTCACCTACATGTGCCACATAGTTCGCATTGCTAAATTTAACTTTTAACGTACCGCCATGCGCCGCCTAGCAAAGCAATCGATCTAATGCATCAAAATAACACAAGGATCTGTTACTTTGTTCAAGAATCCAGAATATTTTGTAGATTAGGCAACGCGAAGTAAATAATGCAATTGAGAATACAGGAAATGGTTGCACATTTTAAATATTTCATCTTAAATTCTATTGAACGAGAGATGGAGAAATTACGAATTCCGCACTACTCGAATTTTAGATATAGGTACCTACGCCAAGATTTGTTAAATATTATATTCATCTTGGAATTCAGGAAAAAACCTCGAGTCTCAGCAGTATTGGAAGTTTGATACAACGTGTTCGCAATGTAAGAAAAAACTTATATTTTACAAGCCATGCATGAACAGACTTCAAATTGGAATATTCACCGTACGGAAGATTTACATCCGTAAGTTAAGTATTTACCTACTCCTTTATTTGTGCAAGGAGGAGTTGGAGAGGATAAAGAGAAAGTAGTGCCTACAACTTATCAGACCTAGTCAATTAATACAGATTCATCCAATTAGAGCATTTCAATGGCCTCTATGGTCGAGGGGTAAGTTTCTCGATTAGCAATCCGGAGGTCGTGGGTTGAAATCCCGGCGTACGCATATAAGTCTTCTTTGATTTACTTGTCTGGTATTACTTTTTTATTTATTTATAAATATATAATATAAAAATAACAAGCCTTAACCATTACATATTATAGAAAGGGTCTTAGATTAAATTTGCTTGAACAATTATAAAACAAAAAACGAACGGATGACCCCAATATAACGCTAATTAATAAAGTAAGAAAAATGATTTATCCCCCACTACTTACGAGTAGTATTTCTACAAAACCAAAAAAATATAACACACTTAAAATGAGTCACAGCGGTAACGACTTTAAATCATTATAAAACAATTAAGAAAACCCTAACATTTAGTGCAGGGAAAAAGTTTCCCAACCCCACATAATACTCTCTCAATTTATTAGTGTCTCAGAAAATTAGTTTAACCGGTAATAAATCAATTCAGACATCTTCAAAAATTCACCTTTAAAATCGTATAAATAAGTCGTCTCAATGTGAATTAACCACAGTTTGAAAATGGCCCTGTAAGCCGAAACAGCTGTATCAAAAATACATACTAAAATACTTGCAGAACTTGATAATTAATTTGATAATGTTATTATTATTAAATTTAATTTGAATTAAATTTAAACAAAACTAAATAGAGTTCAACGAACTAAACACAAAAGCAATAAATATTTTACAATTTATTCATTAAAAAAAAATGTATATTTGTTATACGTTCCAGAATGGAAAACACTCTCAACATCCCTGGTGTAAGACTATCTTTCAGAATTGAAACTGTTGGTGATCAGACCTAAATAGCCACTTTCCCATTTTCTTTTTACCGATCTCCACTATCTCCAGCCGCACAATATACCCCGATTGGGGATGCCGTAGACTCACTGACTCTAGGCAGTTGTGAGCAGTTGGTACTCTTGTGCAGTATTCACGTAAAAAAAATGTTACGATTCAAATTGGAGTCTTTGAAACATGACTCAAAATTGTGAAAAGTTTATTTGCAAAACTGCAGATTTAAAAACTTGGATTCCTAGGTTTACTCTACATGTAGGTACTCATAACTGTGCTTTGATTATTCATAAAACACCTTTTTTTATTATAAAAAAAAACTTTGATCAATTTGTATATCGTCTAAATCCAAGTATTTCTTTTACCTTTATTGATAATTTCCACCGCAGTGTCACATGTTCTAATCATTTTAAAATCTTAACGCTCACCGTTTTATTATTAATTTTCCAGTTGTGTTTTTTCTCTAATGCTAAAACGTCCATTTTTATAAACCAATTCTTATATGATTTATTGAGATTTATGATTGAAAACTTTCAAATGAGTTGGAACACCCACTTCTATTTTCTTACAAAACGTAAAAAAGTAATATTTTTATTGCAGCTACTTCAAAATCAGTCTGTAGGCGACAGGACGTACATAAATGTGAAGCGCTATTTCAGCATTCAATTTGCACATTTCCTAGGCGGATTTTCCGGGAGGCGCAGGAGGGAATGAGACGCGGAAAATATCCAGGAAAATTCAACGTCCTACGTGTTCTTCGAGTATCCAAATGGCTTCTGTGAGATTTCCTTCAGGGATGCTACTCTCTACTCGCACTTCCGCGGTGACTAGGGGTAGAGGGAGGAAGGCTGCTTGATATGGGCTTCCTACTCAGGACGTTCGGTGAAACCTTCGGTACAGAGCGGCTGGTTGAGTCTTGTGTAAAACACTAAGTTTATATAAATCGTTTACGTACACTGATTAAGTGCATTGTCTGTAAATGTCTTACTGCTGCAGAAGCAAGTTTCTAAGAAACCACCAATTAAACTACGACCACCCCAATTTCTAAGTTGACAAAGTTATATTTTAGTATCATCTATTTGTGTATTCCTCTATTTTCAGATAACCGTGAGTATATATTTTAACAGAGGAAGAACTAAATAAAAATAAATGCAGAAGACGTGAGATGTCTGATACATCTATTGGAGACCAACACATTTACGAAGAGCGATTCGGAAATAATGCTAGGCAGGTATATATACTGCCGTGGTAAGTAAAATGCAATAATTACCATGAGATTAATTCCACAAAATGAAGGCTTGGGTTTTTTTTTTAGTTTTTGTTGAACCTTTAAGAATGTTTATAATAACCCAATGTGCTAATTTTTTGCAAAAAACATTTCTAGACAATATTATCATTAAAAAAAATGTTTGTTAAATATAAAAAAAAATATTTAAAAAATATGCGTTCTTATGTTTTTATTCACAAGTGGTATTTAGAAGCAATATAATGTTTTACTATGTTTATATTATCAATGTTGAATATTTATGAAGTGATTGCTGTAAGTTTTAAAGCAGTCTTTAATCTTATGTATTTTTACACATATGCGAAATCACGGCCTTCGAGTATAGTAGTCTCAAGGAGAGGTTGTACATAACGTCAAAGTTCATACGAGCTCACTCTGTGACTACTATAAACGTTTGACCCGACATCAAGTTTGACCGTCTTAAGCCTCGATGACATTGAGCGAGTTTACAAGCTACTATCTGGGAAATTCACTATCTGCTAGTAAACTCGCTCAGTGTAATCGTATTACTTGCTAACTAGCAGAATGTTGACAATATACGAAAAAAATTGAAAGGTCGTCAACTTTACTTGCTACTCGTTTACTCGTGATTGGTTTATTTATGCGCTCAAAATGGCGGCCAACAAACAGCTGATTTCGACTGTCAAACATCTGACAGAATTAATTCACGCAGGCGTCGTTATTCTCGCTAGCTGTGGCGCTGGCAGTGACCTACGAGCTCAGTTTCCTACGCTACTGAGCGAGTGGACAGTTTTGTGTGTCATCATGACAATCTCACTCGCCGATTCACCCGCTTTTAAACATAGTAGATAGTAGCTTGTAAACTAGCTTAATGTAAACGAGGCTTTACTAATTAGAATCTTGCAGCCTTATGTTATATTTACACCGCGTTTTTGAGTAAGCGGATGAATACGTTCTCCTGATGAAACAAAGGATTATGAGAAGATGATTACGTTTATCGATAAACAGGAAAAGAAACTTTAAAAAAGGCTTATGTTAGCAATACAAGGAAGAAATGACTTTTTTTTCCAAACATTAATAACAATAAAATTTGACTATATCTGTAATAAACCGTAATAACCACAAAAAAATCAATGTTAAAATAAATATTATTCATTATTTATATATCATATTTTCCCCGGTTGTCGTGTACCGGCCGATGGGCGCAATAAAAGTCGAAATGGAAATTTTGTAGCGAGAGTGTACTGCGAATGTTTGGAAATGTTTTCCTTCACAGGGATATCCTTATTCTAATGGCGAATGGCGTAGGAACTGGTTCCAAATGAGCCTGTTCCTCGAATCCACTGTCATCTAATGATCGCTAGTCACCTGTGCAGAGTAACCGAGAAAGGCAGTGGCGTCATAATGTAGTATAACAGGAACAGGCTGTTTTGGAACCAGTTCCTACGCCATTGCCTGTCTCGGTTACTTTGTACCGGTGACTTGCGATCACTGTATGTGGATTCGAGGAACAGTTTTTGGAACCAGTTCCTATTGTAGCATGTATTGTAACCTTGGGTTTTTAGATTTTCACGGCCAAAAGTATTTTCGTTATTTGTTTTTGGGGTGACAGCACAGATCTATTTTTTTCTTGAACTAGTTTTCCCGCATCTAGATTCGAATCTTCGTCTTCTGGGGTAAGGACCAAGAAACTTGCTTTTTTATTGTTACCAGAGTGGCAGATACTCTCAGTATTGTGATGGTGAAAGGCCACCATTCAGAAATGAAATGTTGTTTAGTCTAGATTTGAATAGCCAGGTACTTCCCCTCTCTCTCTTACCCATCAACTTCCCCTTCCCGCTACTTTCGACCTCACAACATACCCCAATTGGGGATTCCGTAGTCCCACTGGCTCAGGAGGTGCAGTTCGGACTCTTGTATGGTATTCACAATAAAAAATATATATTCTGCACTGTGATTATTGAGAAATATTACTAATATAACTGGAGAAAAAACGGGTAGCGCAACGGCATCAATATATAATTAATCAATAATAACGTGTGGTGGTAAATTTAGTGAAAGATTTGATATTTACAAGAAGTACTAAATTCTATCTACGTTCTATCTTATTAACTTCATTCCTGAAAAAGGAGAAGCCCAAGGTGGATTACACCCCCGAAAACCTGAACGATGCATGAGCGATATGCTTCGTTTAAAATTGGCATTCCAGAAAATTGTTACCACTTTTGTCACCACGATCTGGCCCGAAAACGTAGCCTTCAACGAGTGGTCATTTTGGAGACCACGACCCTAACCAAGACGGCCGACACCAACACCAACACGTCCGAAAAAAGCAAATATTTGTGGAATCTATTAGAACGTACTTAGCCTAAATAATAAAATATCCGATTTTATGATCAATGTAAAATGCCCGAAACCATTTCTGCTTGCTCTTTGAAACGGTTCCATGCCAACTCAGAATGAAACCAACTCAGAACCACCTCAGAAAAGTCATTAAAAGCTATGAAAAAAACGAGTGTGCTTTAGACCACACGACTGAAGTAAAACTTCACTAAGTAATATCTCCCTCTCAACTTCCGTTCGCCTCGCCCGACCGTTCGATCGCCCGATCACACTTTTCATAACGCTCTCGTCACGCTTTCACCAGCTTACTCCCCAAGTCAAGCGTGCGTAAAGGCCCAACCGTTTGCCTCACCCGATCACACTTTTCGTAACGGTCTCGTCACGCATTCACCAGCTTACTCCCCAAGTCAAGCGTGCGTAAAGAAGTTTCACTTCAAAAATAATTTTAAAATATCCAGTAACCCTAACCTAACTTAACCTATTTAACCAAATTTTAAAATATTTTTTTATCATCACTCTTAATGACCTTTCTGAGGTTGTTCCATTCTGAGTTGGCCGGTCATCCTTTGAAACAAGGTTAACTTCGGGTAACCACTCGTCGGGGCCACAGGAAGGATTGAGGAAGTCGCGGAGGAGGGACTCTCTTGGCTCTCCGACCTGACAGTCACTCGCACACGGAAAGACTGGACTACATGGAAACCCAAGTGAAGAGACTTGTGGGTAAAAGTATCATATCGAAATGCCATCATGGTTATGTGTGTTATACTCCAAACATAAAATCGGAACAATATCAAATATTTTACGACAAAATTATAAGTGAAAGTAAAATTGTAATCAGATTTTGATTCTACCTTCTACCTTCAGTGATTTCAACTTCCCGTCGGGGAAAAATCCGACTGATGTTTTCGAATATTTTTATTCCCTTTATAATTGAACACTGCTTAGAATATAAATGCACACATGAGAGAGAAGACATTAATCACCCTTCATTTCAATCCACACTCGATTAAGAACCATTAACCAACGTCAGAGAATTTGAATTTCGTCGATCGATGATCTTGCGATCTTACACTTGCAACTCTATTGGGCGGTTCCGATGAGAAAGATTAATTATTCTCCATACCAGCATTTTAACATAATTACCAATATCGATTTTATTTTATTCAAAATTTGCCTTAATAAATACCTACATTCAAAAATGCTCAAACTCGGTGATGATAAAACGATTAAAATTATGTACTTTTTGTAATTATTTTTTTATCACAAATATTTATAATTTTTCAATAACGTCTAAGCAAAATAAGAATGTAATTATTTTTTTTCAATATATTAGTTTATAAGACCGTAAATAAATAGACAAATTGAAGTATTTTCGTCACAAAATAAGGGCGCGAATCTTTTTTTAATGATTTTATTTGAACTAAAATTAAAATTCTGCAAAGTAACTTTCCCAAATAATTTATTGATTTATTTTGCTGCATGATTATATGATTTGAAATGTAAGTTGTCTAATACAAAATTTTGTTTGAAAATTTTACAAATCTGAAAATGACCCACGGTAAAAACTTATTGTACTAAAAATAAACATATTTTCTCAAAATTTAAAACATAGCTTTACTAGATAAATGAACGACATGTCGCCTCCGGACATAAACAAACTTAATATTTTATTTGAAAAAAAAATGAGTGGCATCGGATTCCCTCAGAATCTTCTTCCTTTCGTAGCTGGCTACTCACACAACCGTATGACATTTACGAACACCATTTTTCTCACGAATACAAAACCAACTTTGGGATTGTTATTAAAAGTCGATTTCATTATTCTGCAGACTGATCCTGATTCTCTTATCAAATGGCCGAAATTGAAAAAATTCGGCATTCAGAAATGCAGTGCCGTTATATTTACAAGATCCAAAGATACATCACTGTTCCCCCACCATATTAATAAAAATAAGATTCGAGACCTTGGCGTGTCTATAAATAAAAGATGTGAATAATATTTTCATAAGCTTAGAGTAAAACAAATTAATCAAAAATAATTTTATCCATTTTTTTGTCGCTGTTACCCGTTTCCTCCGAATTCTGAGTGAAAGGGACGATTTTTGTACCTCAGGCTTATATTATAATCTATAACCTAAATAAAATCGTCAAAGTTAAGGTTTTGTTTTTACCTAAATACGAGTATAATCGTCAAAATTAAGGTTTCATTTTTACCTAAATACGAGTATAATCGTCAAAATTAAGGTTTGGTTTTTACCTAAATACGAGAATAATCTTCAAAATTAAGGTTTTGTTTTTTACCTAAATACGAGTATAATCGTCAAAATTAAGGTTTTGTTCCCCATTTTTCTCCTCCAAAACTGGACCGATTTTCAAGATTTTTTTTACCAACTGTATTAGAAGAAAAAATTCTATGTCTATTCATTATCTAGTTTGTATATATATAAACCAGGCATATTTAAAGATTTTTAAAGAAATGACAAAAGAAATAACCGATCAAAAAAAGCAAGACTTTCAAACACGCTGGTGGTCGACATCTACATTATTGTGTACAGTTCGCACGTGGTAGAAGTGAAACCTTCAGAAAACTAAAGTAGACAAGACTGGGGAGTCTACGAAGCACCGCACAAAGAGGAGACCATACGTATGAAAGTACGTCGATTATATAAACTTGCTTTCAGACCTGTTCTATTCCTATCTACCTATCATTTATGTAAATTGGGTTAAAGAAAATGCCTTTACTGGTTAAGTTCATCCCTCAGATGTGGAATGAGAAAGAGAATATAAGAAAGGATGACTTGTTGGATAAAAATTGGAGAGAACAGTAAGCTAGTACTTAGGGCGAAAAGGTTCTAAGACTAATGTAATCCGCGTGAGCGAATGGTTTGACAGCATCGACCAAGTTGACAGAAATGCCCACTTACATAATAAGCGTGTACTCTCTTCAAAACTTTCAGAATTAACAACAAAATTTCATATGGATCAAACTGCAATTTGTCAATAAATAAATTTAAAAGATGGTTACTGGGGCTGTCCAGTTTAGTAGGTATAAAACTGTATTATTTTTTACTATTTCCATTTAAAAGCCATAACCCATTAATCAGTTCCAACAATCTATGGATTAATGACGTAAATATATCGATGATCTCTCTAGATTTATAGATCAATGCCACAATTTAATGTAAATCCAATAATTTTTATTTTTTTAACTAAGCGATAACATATTACGAAATAATTACGATAATATTTACATTATATTGCTCCCAATGAGTTTAATAAAACTTATTTTGGCGAAGATAATATTATACAATCAAAAGTTTTTACAATGGTGTACGTATTTAAAAGAGAGTTGAATGAAGAGCGTACGTACATAGATTTTAAAGCAGACATGACAACTTAACACGGTTAATTGAAAAACATTTAATAAATACATTATTGTTAATCTTTGGAACTGTTCAACTTTTGTATATTATCTACAAAGATAATATAGTTCACTGGTTAACATAAGAAAATATCATTCACGAGCTTTTTGATTTGATTGTTGAAAATCGATAATCGATCAATTCATAGCAACAGAAACTCTTTACCTGTCAACATTCAACATTCAAAAGGATAAATTTTATTACGTTTGGAAATCACGTTTTCTCCTGACCCTCTCAATTTTCTTTTCATCCACTTACCTAACATGCGTTTTCCTTACACCCGTCTATCTATGCACTCTACATAACCAAACCGTGGAAGAGTCCATTTTTGAGACTAACTTAGTCAACATAATAATATGCTTCCACCATTTATTAAAAAATATAAACATACATACATATATAATCTTGTTATGGAAAATACCGAATAAAGCTTTTAAAAGCCATTATGTTTCAACGTGTAACGTTATAGCTCAATAATTTCATATTAATTTGATATAAAAAGTGACATTTTTAGAGATCATATTGTTGTATCATCGGTGCTTTCCTCGAAGTTACTGTGCCATAAATTTTATAAGAGTTAATTTTGATGTGAGATAAACGACGTGAAAATAGCAACCTATTCAATAAAAAAAGCTCCCACAAAATTGTTATTGTCATTTCATAATATCAAATTCCATAAAAATCACGCTATAAGGAAGTGCATTAAATATCAACAAAGTAACAATATTGGTGACCTCGAACCCATCGGAAGTTCACAGTGTAATGGCTTCAACAGGGTTCTTCGTGCCATATCAAGAATTATGACATTTTTTAGATCACGTAAATCCTAAAATATTTTACTGTGAATTCTTACGAAAATGACTAAGTAAGATGGGTCATGATTCGTTTTGTTAAAACAAAGTTATTGACTGTCCTGACTTAGATACTTATCTTAATAAACTTTAAATTACCATCGGAACAGTTGTTCCACATTAGACAGACGAGTACAAATGCTGGTATCAGGGAATCAGAAGAATGTGCGAATTGTTAAATCAAAATCAAAACCTGAAGATACCTACATATTTTTTGGTACGTGCAGAACTTTTGGTGGAAAATTGACTACTGATTTCCTATAAAATTCAACATAGATGTACTTCCGTTATTTATTTTTGGGGTGTTATGCCGTGTTGCGCTACCTCGATTTAGTGAACATTCTATTCCGTTCCGTGACAATGACGCCACTGCTTGTCACGATTATTTTGTACCGGTGAAAGTTAGTGGAGCTGGCGACACGGTATAGCTTCGAAGTAAATAAACACACATTTCTCCACTAAAAATTACATATCTACCGGATCTGCCCTGATGATAGACACAGCAACGATGTCCGAAACATTGGCCAAAGAAGGAGGTAGCGCAACACGGCATAACACCCCAAAAACAAATAACGAAAATACTTTTGGCCTTGAAAATCTTAAAACGTACTAGATGTAGTACTTCGTTCATGCTTTTTAAACAACTTTTTTATTTCTGTAAAACGTTATTTTAGATCTTTTTCTCTTACCCTTTTTACTCTTTTATTTTTCTTCCCTCTAAACATTTTTATAAAATTATTTGTACTTTTTTTTTTATAGACATCGTGCACTTCTCTTTTTTTTACTTAAATAATAATAAAAATAGTAAAATAATTTTCTTAACTATATTTTTCCCTATTTACATGTAAAAATATTGGTGTGTATTTTTTCAGCTGCTCAAGTTTATCCGTGTGAAATAGTTTGGGAGCAGGCAAAGAGCTCTGCCCCCCCCCCCCCTACTTTAAGGCCCTCTGGTTGTGGGGAGCCTTCAAATGCCTCCATGTTCCCTTGATCAAATCCTAAGCAAGGCATAGGATTTGGACAGGACAAAAAGGACACTGTGTAAATAAAATTTTCATTTTTTTATTTCTGTTTTCTAAATGATGCATTTGTTAACAATTCTCTCATCAAATGTTTTAAACAAATTTTGTAAAATAGACGGAGATACAGATTTTATATGGAACCGTTTTAAACAGTTTGTCGTGTATGTTATATTGTCTTTCAGCAAAACTTTGATCGCGTTTTTCTCGAAATTTCGTTTTTCAACCTGGTTGTTACCCCTAGCACAGTAGGCTTGTTGAAAAAATATCGATATATCGAAATATCGATATTTTTAATTCAAAATATCGACATTTTTAGCCGATATATTTTGATCCGATATGTCGATACAAAATATTCAATATCGAAAATTGTATCAAAACGATTTTTTTTTTAAATTTATGTATTTAAAGTCACTAGAATCCAAAACCGTATGGGAAAGAACGGAAAAAAGTAACTGTATTGGGTCATGACATCTGGCGGTTGAAATTTTAACTATTAATGGCTTACAAATCTATTGTCTTTGCATTAGTATTTGTGATCACCAATACTATCTCATGTGTGTAGGTACATACATAGAAATGTATGCTATTTTTCGCCATTTTTTCTAAGCCACTCCTATGTGTTGGTTCCCAATGGTCTATGATTGTTGACTATACCTTGTTCTAAACACGAAGTCCTTTTTGACAGATGAATACGCCAATAGAATGTTACTGAGACGCATACAAACTTTGTATGCATCTCAGTTTACATATAAGTTAGAAGACAGCTTTTTAGTTTTTGATATTTTTGTAATTATTACGTAATAAAAATGAATAGTGATAAAAATACCTTCATTTTTATTGAGATTTTTGTACATTAAAAAAAGCAAATTGTGTACAACAATTACTATTGATAATATTAAGCTGAACACACTATTATTTTAAAAAAGCTAAATCTCTTGAAAATTTGACCGATATATCGATATTTTTTCCTCGATATATCGACGTCGATATTGATATTTTAATAAATATCGATACATCGATATATCGATGTTTTTTTTCACTTTCGACATCCTTATAGCACAGTCTAACTATCGTTACCCATACAGATGTCGAAATGGAATAAATAAGGAATCTACATACGACATACGATGGCAATACTGGCGGATCTTTTTATGAATTTAAATATCGAAATGTGTTGTCTGATCTTTTGATGAATTTAAATGTTGACATATTTCTAAATGCCAAATGTGCTATGTAAAAATTAAAAATACCAACAAATTGATAATTTTAAATTGAAATTCTATTTAATATATCTTGACGCTTCGCATGTAGATACTTTTTGAGACTAAACTCGAGTTAATAAGTTAATACGACATTTTATCAAATTTTGTTTCTCGAAATTGAAAGGAATCAATTGATCGACTCTTAAATGAATTAATTAAGTCTGTTTGTCTCGCATACGATTTCTTTAAATTCTTAGAGTTTTGTTAGTTCACCTTCATTCATTAATTTTTTCGAAGCATTCTCCCACATAAGGTGCAAGTTTGTTTCCATAACTTTTACAGTGTTATATATATATTTTTTTTTATTGGCAATGTTTATTAAAAATACATATGAAGTTACAACAGTTACATAGTTACATAGTTACATTGTCAAAAATCGTCTTAGCTTTTATCTTGAAGATAATAACATCCTTTCTGAGAGACAATATGGCTTCCGGCCGGGTTTAGGTACTGAAAATGCCATTGGCAATCTGACTAAAGTAATTTCTAATAACATCGATCGAGGAATCAAAAGCATCGCGATCTTCCTGGATCTGGCTAAAGCTTTTGATACCATCTCGCACAAAATCCTTTTGAAAAAATTACAGCTAATCGGAATACAGGGGCAGTTACTTAAATGGTTAGGAAGCTATCTAGAAAATCGGAGCCAAAGAGTTATTATTAGTGGTACTCTAAGCGATCCAGCCAATATCGAATTTGGTGTACCACAAGGAAGTACTTTAGGACCGATATTGTTTAATATCTATATTAATGATCTTTGCAACAGTAACCTTGCCGATCATATCATCACTTTTGCTGACGATACGGTCTTAATATTTGAGGGCAAAAACTGGCATGAAGCGCATAGAAAAGCAGAAATAGGAATAAACAATGTCAAACATTGGCTAGACTACAATCTTCTTACTCTTAACACGGACAAGACAAAATTTATACGTTTTAGTGCAACACAAGCGGGTCAACCTAAGGTAATACTAAATATTACTATTCAGATTTGCAATGAACCGAACACTTGTACTTGCAATAACCTTGAATGCGTGGATAGTTTAAAATATCTAGGGATCACCATAGATAAATATCTGAGATGGGATGAACACATCAACGCAACGGCCTCAAAAGTCAGAAAACTTACACACCTTTTTATAACCATCAGAAATATTCTCTCTGTTAAAGATATGAAATCAATATACTATGCCATGTGTAATTCTTTACTCGAATATGCATCCCTAGGATGGGGTGGATGTGCCAAAACAATATTAGACTCCCTGGCTAAAGCTCAGAAATCAATACTAAGAGTCATCCTTAAAAAACCATTCAGGTACCCCAGTGATGCATTATTCACGGAATTAAAAGTACTTGATGTTAGACAATTGTATATTAGAAAGATTATATTACATGCTCAAAAACAACGTCAACACTTCCCGTCCATTGACCACCTTCACGACACTCGACTTTCAAGGAACAATCCAATAGTCCCAATAAAAATCACGACGTCCCTCGGCCAACGGCAATTTTCGTACTTAGGACCTAAATTATTCAATATCATTCCTAATGATTGGAAAACTAAAAGTGCAAATGTTTTGCGCAAATTGATCAACGACTGGCTCCTTGATTTAGGGAGGATCAAAAGCGAAGATATGTTGACCAATAGATAGTCTCATCATATAAAATAAAACAAAATTAAAAATATATAAGAAAAAAAAAAAACAAAATAATAAAAAACACTCACTCATAGTTCCATTCATTACAAAAACACGTACTTATCATTTCAGAACACAATTGTCTATTCTTTTATCAATACCCTTCCCATTTTTCTACATTCAACTCCTGTGGAGATCTTTCTTTTTATTATACAAAATTACGTAAGCTATAATTTATACAAAATACGTACAAATATAATTTATACAAAATTGCGTACTATACGTAATATTACAAAAACACGTACTTATAACTTCAGAACATAATTGTCTATTATTTTATCAATACCCTTCCCATTGTTCTACATTCAAGTCCTGCGGTGATCTTTCTTTTTAACATTACCATCTGGATTTTATTTACTTTACAGGTTTTATTTTATATTAAGTGCTCTAAGGGAAAATATCTTAGTAGGATGAAAAAATGAAGCAAGGAAAGGGAAATAAATACAATTTGTTATCAACCACTCTGTCATGTCACTATTTATACACTAGCTAACTTATGAAATATTTATATACAAATTGTTTTTATTCATTGCTGCATCCTTTTCGAGTCACATTCTTTTTGAGTTTCTTCACCCGCTGGTAAAGTTAAGGGATACGTCACTCACGTTAATTATAATTATAATTATTTTTTGTAATCACTTTTAAACATCCACGTTAATTATAATATGGATATTGTCATCACGCTTGAAGAATGTCTCGATTCTCAATTTTTGCAAGCGATTTAAATGACCAAACATTTATCTATTGTTAAACAAGCATTCAATACTAAATTTGTACTTTAAGACATTGTTTTTTCTCTTCGCTTATTCTTCTTTTTTTTATGAGTTCAAAATTGTAGTTATTAACTAAAGCTTCTACGAGGAATTCAATCGTAACACTTGTTTCATTCAATAAATAATATGTTTATATAATTAATCAATGTAATATGAAATTATGATATGAACTAAATTTGTCAATTTGACTGGCCTAAAACAGGATCCATTCCTAGTTGGCTAGTCAAAGTTTCCATATATGTTTCATTGTATAATTTTATGTGAAATAAATATTATTTTACGCACCAGATTTAAATGTCCGGGTTTAATTTTCCCCACAGGAAAAACTAAACCCTTTCACACACTTCCCAAATGATCATCTGGTCAATCCACGTTAGGCAATTGCACTATATGTATTATAATTACAAAACAATACAAGAACAACATGTCAACCTACCAGAGACCAGATGGGAAAAAAATTCACCGACTCCAGATATTTTCATATCAGAGGGTTCGGCTCTGTGGAATTCCTAATTGAACCTATAAATCCTACTGATCCCTCAATATAAATATTTAAAAAATCTTTTGTAATCCTACATGTATTTAAAATTACCGATTTTTGCATTTTTATGTATAAATTCTTTGACAAATCTAATACGCCTAAATTTTGAATCAGAGACCTAGGTATAATGCCAGTAGCCGAAATAACAAATGGTAATATTTTTATATTCCGAGAATGCCAAATTCTTTTAATCTCATTTCCTAAATCTGTGTATTTTCTAATTTTTTCAGAAACAGTTTTTTGAATATTACAGGAATTTGGAATAGCTACATCAATGATATAAGTTATTTTTTTAATTTTGTCATGTAAAACTATATCAGGTCTATTATGACTAATTGTTCTGTCTGTTAGTATAGTTTTATCATAATATATTTTATAAAATTCATTTTCTAAAAATGAATTTGGTTCATATTCATAATATGGTACTATATTACGGCAGTCAATCAAGTTATGTTTAATTACCAAACTTTGGTGGATTATTTTTAAAACCTGATTGTGCCTAAATGTATACTCGGACGGCGCTAATATAGAACATCCCGATATAATATGTTCTATAGTTTCCGGAAAAGCCAAACATTTTCTACATAAATCATCAATTTGATTTATATCTTTGATTATATGCTTCCTATAATTTTTAGTATTAATGACTCTATCTTGAATGGCAAGCATAAATCCTTCTATTTCTGCGCTCAACTCTCCAATACTCAACCATTTGTTTGACGAAAGTTTGTCAACATACGTTTGGTTGAGATAATTGAAGTGTTTTGCATGAATAATTTTATTTGACCAGGAATCTAATAATTCCTGGTTAGTATTTATAAGAATGTTGGCATTCTCGTCATATAAATTTAAAGGTGTAATGTTTCTATCTGCCTTACAAATTATTTTGTGCATTTCTGAGCTATTAGCTTTCCTATGGAAAAAATTTCTAAGCATTTCTACCTGATTGTGTTTCAAAGATGTTATTTTGACTATACCTCTACCTCCTAAATTTCTAGGTAAATTAATTCGTTCTATAGCTGAATTTGGATGATGGCAATTAAACTTTGTTAATTATTATTATTATTACATAAGGTTAACAAAAAATTAAAAAAATTGCCTTTCCTCACCCTAAAGAGACAATGCTCTTGTGTTTGGTGAGGGAGTTCTAGCTCAATTAGTAAATTAATAATCGTGTATCAATACGGTACAGTTATTTTGCGTAACGAACGACATTATTAAAAAAAAATCTGTACATTGATAGCTTATCCCACACTCCGGAAGTGCCTTGTGTCAACCGACTGACGAAATAATTTGTTTACTGTGCTTGCAAATATTGCTAACTGACCAAAATGATGGATTTAGTAAATTTGGTATTAATATAGGGATTTTATCGATCGACCGTGCTACAGTTGCAGGCTAGTACGCATACGATTTGGCAGGCTTTTGTCAATCGTCGGTCGGAATATCCCTTATCAATTGTTCACCGTGCTAGCAAATTTTGATAACTTGATAACTGGCCATAAATGACGGATTTGACCGATACCGTATTGATATAGGATTATATCGATTGTCCATGCTATGTACCCACTTGAACAAAAAAAAAGAAATACACCGATTTATAGCCCAGTCATTCCGTAGTTTTACCTTGCAAAAGGTCATGTAGTAGCGATTTTGATATATGTTGTTAAGATTGGGACTCTTAAGAAAAAAAAAAGTTTTCGACCTCGGGAGGATCGAGCTCGATCCGCCATCTTGGATTGAAGGTCCCAAAATTTGGTTTTTTCAAAATAATTATGAAATGGTTGATTTTACAACCAAGTTGCTCAAAACGAACTTAAAGAAAACTAAATTACGTACATTTTATATGCAATGTTTTTTTTTGTAAGTCTAATAGGTAACGAGTTACAGAGGAAGAAAGAAGATAATTTTGACAAAAAATTGTAAAACTCAAGTTTTCTTGATAAATTTTTGTAAGAATATATTACAAAATATCATTTTAATGTATTCCCATAAACAATATACTTATATAGCATCATTCGTGTGCTCGATGACGTTGATTGACGTTGTTATAGTGGGCTCCTAGTCTATAGTTGACTTGGCAACACTGATTGAGTCTGGTTACTGGACGATGCCTGGACGCTCGGTCACTCAGTGTGACGATCAAGACTTGAAAAAGTTGTTGGATTGGTTTTCTCAGCATCCTCCCTTCCCCGAAATCAATTCACTTCTTTCTATCAGTACTGGAATTGTCGGGGATGAAAAGATTAATTGTTAAGATTAATCCAGAGAAATAGGTACCGAGAATATGTCGAACATGGTTACCAGGTATACAAATTTTGAATCTATTAAATTTAAACGTAAGGACAAAGTTATTCCATTAGTAGCAGTCAACAGCAGCATCAAGATCGGCGAAACAACTATTTCCATCAACCCGCTGATGTTGTTCCAGAGAATGTGTATTTTGAAGAAATCCGACGAAGAATTGAAGGATTACCTTAAATTCGAACTCGCCCCATTTTCTTTGTCGCTTTTCTCTGAAGAAGGAATGCGCAAAGGTACGAAATTATCATTTTATGGTGTTTTTGAACAACTTCCAGAAGGCGTACAACTTGAAGGTAGCAAAATTAATGTTGTGGATGGAGGATACCTTTTACATAAAGTTGTATGGAATCGTAATGATTTTTTTGGGTCAATTTGCGAGAAGTACGTTCACTATGTAAGACATCACTATGGATCACATGCAGTTATTGTTTTCGATGGATATCCGCTAGATGACGGTGAAAAAAATACAAAACTCGCAGAAAGACTTCGCCGATCGAAGAAGCATATGTCTGCAGATGTTCTTTTCGATGAAACAATGCCAGTTCAAGTTTCACAAGAACGTTTTTTAGCCAATGAAAATAACAAAGTCTGTCTGATTTTGATGCTTACAAAGCAATTTATACAGGCTAATTTTACAGTTAAACAGGCTGAAGAAGATGCTGATGAGTTGATTGTCAATACTGCGATTTCCTTGTGTTCATCATTTGACGCTGTATTCGTTATTGGCGAAGACGTTGATCTCCTAGTTCTGCTAACAGCATTGGCACCACCCGAAAGTAGTATATATCTTCGCAAACCCGGGAGAGGCAAAACTTTTGAAAGACTGTATTCCGCGAATAGTGTGAAATACAAAGAAGCGGCTGAGAATATTCTGTTTCTCCATGCCTTTAGTAGCTGCGATACAACATCGTCCTTCTTCAACCAAGGAAAAACAAAATTTTGTTCACTTGTACAGAACGACACAAGACTCAATGCCATGATAGGAATCTTCAAACAACATGATGCAAAACCAGAAGACATAGCAGATGCAGGAACACGCTTTCTTGTTGCTTTGTACGGGGGTGATAAGGATAAGGAAACCTTGGAAGAAGTCCGCTACCATCGTTTTGCAAAGTCAACAACAAAAAGCAAATTCAATCTTGCCTCTTTGCCACCAACGAACGACGCTGCACGGTACCATGCATTTAGGACGTACCACCAAGTCCAAAAATGGTATGGAATCCAAAAAAATCCAGAAAACTGGGGCTGGAAACGTGGCACCAACGGGCTTGTTCCAGTAAGAATGACAAAGAAACCAGCACCCGAGACTTTATTGAAATTTATTTCATGTAATTGTAAAAAAGGATGCGGCGTTGAATGTGGCTGCAGGAAAGCTGGATTGAATTGTTCTATTGTGTGTGGGTGCTGTAATGGTCAAACATGCCGAAATTCGCCAGAGGTTCATATCGATGTCGAGGAAGAAGATGAAGAGATTTTGTCAATGAGAGCCCTGAATCTCAGTACCACAGGCAATGAATTATATGATGACATTGATGAAGACTGTTATTAAGATGTCGATATCAACCAACCGGCATCAACAAAAAATATCATTACGCAATAGCCAATATATAAAATAATTTCGAAATCTACCATCGCTGGTATATCTGTGGAGTAGACCTACAGGGGATACCACAATAAAAAAAATGCGCCATATTCTCTACCTCATGGTGATGTGGAAACGAGTTAACAAAATTATTATAATTATATGATAAAAAATATATTATATAATATAATTATGTATAAAATGGTCAGCAACACTAACGGTACCCACATTATCACTTGTTCCCACAATCAATTCCAAAGCAAATCCAAGTTTTACAGTTCAATGAACCAGAGTTACAGACAGAATCACAACGGTAAGTAGTATTATTTACTTTATAAAAATAAACAGGTAAATTTAAAACAGATAAATTTAAAACAGGTGACAAACATAAAAAGAACAGATAGTAAAAATGTTCCCTTAGCCAAAGACTTATGGAAGAGTGATGGTTGCCTTCGAAATGTTGCGTTGCTTGAACAAGGATTTAGCCTTATTTAGCAACCATATCTGAAAATCCAGATACCAACCTTCCTCTACTCGATTTGCTTCTCTTTTTGCTCCCTTCAGCTTCGCATGGTACCGTACCGGGGCTGCCATAGATCAACTGGATGCCATAGATCAAAGAATCTATAAACGTTTACAGATTGGGTATATTTAACTTGTCTAAATAATAGTAGTCATATTTTTTTTAAATGAAAACCAAAATTTGAAATATGTCTGCATTTAGTTCCAGAGAAGAAAATATCTTATTAATTCCCTTGTAAGGGACGATAATTTTATTCTCAAAATTTATGTTGCTTTGGATATTTAGATGCTTCCGAGCTAGTTTCACGTTTAATGCCTTCGTTTTAAATCCCGATATAACTGTGTAACAAAACATTTCAACAGATCGAACACAACAGTTAATTGCTTCATTCATGGAAATGGATAATAAACATCCTGCATGTAAAGTGCATTTCGGGATTTTTAACAGGCAGAAATATTTGAACATTTCGTTAGAGTGGAGGCTGTGGGTCGGTACTATTAATAGGGGTGGTATTTTTCCAGAAATGTTGATATTAAATTTTGTACATCCGCCGTAGGAGTATTCCAAATCGTTAGGAATTTCCAATCAGTACAACACTATCACTAAATGCTCTATGTTCTCAAACGTATTTTATAGTATTGCCTCCGTTCTTTGTAAAAAGAAACAGGGAACATGTAGGTATCTTAGTGAGACAGCTGTCATAAGTTTTTAAGCTTGAGAAACAGAGTTATACAATAAGACTTTGGTTTATGGCGCGATACGAAATCTGTTGGCCACTGACGAAATTGCAAAAACATAAAATTTAAGAAGATCAAAATTAATATCGTAATTTTGAACTGCTTGAATTTGAACTAAACACATCAATCGGTCCCATGACGAAACAGATCAGTGACAAAATAAAATACTTTTGAAAGGAAGTTTCGGTTCTGTTTTGTCACTGTTCTGAGTTGTTGGGTTACTCCAAAATAGGATAGACATTACGGCAGACCCGTGAAAAGTCACAGGATATTATAATTGTAGGATTTGTGAAGCTGAGGGCTTTTATAAAAAAAATATTTGCCTCAGGACAGGATCATTGCGTTATAAAAACAAACGTTGTCAATTTTAGAAACGTCCAGTTATATACTTTTCGAATAAACAGCATTCCATTCGAGCGTTTTGGCCACATGTTGGCCAATTTGCGATTACCCGCAAGGCCAAATTGCAGAGATATTCCAAAAACTTTTTATTTTATTTATTTTAATGTGAACGAAAAAGTTGTGGGTCAAGAATATGTTAAAAACAACTTTTTTCTGAAAATTGCAAAATGTTATGAAAGATTTAAAAATAACTATAACTGTAGGCTTTTGGAGTTTGGTTTGCATATGTTTATATATTCTAAAAGGGAATTCAAGTCTCTACAACTTCTTTCAAATAAATTTCTTTCGCTGGTGAAAATGATAGAGTTAGACGATATAAAGAAATCAGTGGAGGCATGCTGCAGAACAGTTCATCATTGTTTTGCATCTACATTTGCCAATTACACAATCCTTGGTGCAGTGGCAAAATATCATTTTCAGAAGAACCTCTGGTGCTGGTGGATCTTCTGATGCAATTGGCACCAGGGTGTCTCCTACATGTTTCCACTCCTATTCTTGAGGGGGCAGCTCAATCCCGAGCCACTGCACTTGGTGCAAGGTGCGCCAGGAATGTTTAGCTGTGCTCTCTGTTGGACGGATGGAGCTGATGTCAGGCTTCATATTTGCCACCGACCTCGTGGACGACTGGAAGCGGTACTGATTGGGAGGATTATCTTTTTGGCGCCGCGTACCATTTCAGGAAGCACATATTCCCAGCCTTTTCAATCTCATCGCGAGTAGAGGAGGGGTTGTAAAAGATCATTGTCGCTTGCTTGATCATTTCTGACTCCAAGTACAATTTTGAGAAGCCCACCTTGCTTCTCACACAAGATGCAGATGTTTGTGTCGCAGCCGGTAAATGGATTTTTAATTTTTTTTTTTTTACATTAACTCCACACAGGAGGCCCTGAGGAAAATAACTTCCCTCAGGGCCTATGTCATCTTTGAAGATGCTGTGTGGAGGGTCTTTTTGAGGAAAGGAAGGAGTGAACACGGGTCTTGAAGAGACCCATATTGTAGGAGGGAGGAAACACAGAGGCCGGTAAATCGTTCCACAGCCGAGCCGTTGAACTCAAGAACGAGTTATAGAAACGACCCGTTCTCATGTGACTAATGTCAACCGTGTACAAATGTTGGGCGTATGTTTGGCGTGTTTCCCGACTATGCACCGGTGCCGAGAGGATCAATGACGTTAGTTCCTCGGAGCATCTTGCATTGTAATACCGGTAGAACAAGGACAGCATTCCCACCTGACGCCTGTGCTCTAAAGATTGCAGTCCGTCTGTTAAGATGGGAGAATCTATCAAGCGGACGGCCCGTTTCTGCACAGATTCAAGGTTTTTTTAGGTATTTTGGAGCTCCAGACCAGAGGTGGCTGCCAAATTCAACCGTGGGGCGCACTTGCGATTTGTACAGGGTTAGCAGTTGTGTACTATTAAAGTATCTGCGGGCCCTGTACATTACGCCCAGTTTCTGAGAGGCTAACTTAACTCTGGTTTCGATGGAGCCCCCGTACCTGAGCTGGTCACTTAGAGTTACACCAAGCTTATCGATGGAGGTGCTGTTCGGAAGATTGCTTCCGTTGAAGGAGACTAGATTTTCATTTCGATCCCTTTTAGACGTTATCAAACATGATTGGGTTTTTGAAACATTAAATTCGACGAGGTTATTCTTACCCCAAGAGAAAACACTCTTGAGGTAACCGTCCATTCTTTGCGTCAAAGCCCTCCGAGCTATTGAAGTTTGTTTGCCCTTTGGGGGCTTGTCAAACAAAAAGCTGTCATGGACTGTACTGTCATCCGCGTAACAATGAATCGGTGCACATGATGAAAGGTTATTGATGTGCAACAGAAACAAAGTCGGTGACAGAACCGATCCCTGTGGGACGCCAGCATTTATCGAATGTGAGGAAGAAGTGAAACCGTCAGCAACCGCCTGAATCGACCTCTCCCTCAAAAAGTCAGCAATTCACTTACACAAGGATGCGGGAAGTCCGTAAGAAGGCAGATTGTTGACAAGCCCTCGGTGCCAAACCGGTCAAAGGCCTTGGAAATATCCAGTGCAACCGTTTGGGTCCCATCGAAACGTTCCAGGCACCGCCCCCAAACATGCGTCACATACGCGAGAAGATCACCGCACGAGCGGTACCGCCGGAATCCGTATTGACTGTCGTTAATAATTTTGTTCTTCTCGAGGTATGTGAACAGTTTGTCGTTGATCACACGTTCCATCACCTTAGACAAAACTGATGTGATCGTTATGGGGCGGTAGTTGGCTGGGTTGGAGCGGTCACCCTTCTTTGGAATAGGGTGAATTTTTTCCAACCAGAGGGCACAGAGCCAGACTTCAGGGACATTTTGAAAAGCTTCGTCAAAACTGGAGCTATTTCTGCAGCGCACCTCTGCAATACCAGGGCAGGTATTCCGTCAGGCCCACTAGCTTTATTAATATCAAGCCCTCGTAAGACTTGGCGTACTTCCCGATGCCGGATCCTCAGTTTTTTCATTGATCATCGAGGGTTAAGTTTTCCGCGAACATTTTGCCTAATAAGTTAGCTTTTTTGGCGGCGGTATTTGCTAGAGAGCCATCAGGTCTGGTAAGAGGTGGCAGACTGGGTTTGCAGAAATTGCGACTTATGGAGCCCGCAAGCGAACAGAACGCTCTGCTGCCGTGCGGCAGCAGAGCGTTTATTTCAACATATACGACACAACATGTGCCATTAACATAGTTAACTTATAAATATTACAACAAACAATACTTACATATTTAACATATAAATATATATATATATATATATAAAGTACAGTATAAAATATAAAGTATAGAGAACAAAGTATAACTTGGTGAGTTCTTTAAATACGGCTATTATGGACCCCACCAACAGATTTAATAAAGAACAAATGGCAAAATTATTGCCTAAACTATCTGAGCTGCTAGGAACCATTGGTCAAATGGGCATAAAGTTGGGAATCATTGAAGGCGAATTAGGCGCCTACAAACAAATTATACAAAACCAACCACTCCAGTCCAACATTCAACTTGCTAATACCCCCAATTTATGCGAGGCCCTCGACGAAATCGAAGATAGGAAAAGTAGATCAAAAAATATAATTCTTTTTAATATTCCTGAGAGCCAGTCAACAACTCAAGCGCAATGTATTGTCGAAGACACAAACCGTGTCACAAGCATTCTAAATAAGGTCACCTCTTTGGATGCCAACAAAATAAAACTGTACAGACTAGGGGCCAAGCGCAGTGACAAAATTCGGCCCGTTAAAATGGAGTTTTGAGAAGAGTCACAAGCTAAGTTAATCCTCCAGAATAGACACATTATTTCTAATGATATAAAAATAAAGGTGATCAGACTATATTACAGCGGAAACAATTGTCGGACCTGAGGAAAGAATCAGAAGATCGCCTAAAAGGTGGAGAAACGAATTTAACCATTAAATACATTAACTCTTGTCCAAAAATAATAAGTACATTGCCAAAAAACTAAGGAAATTAACATCACTAAAAATTTATTATCAAAATGTACGAGGGATACGAACAAAACTTCAACAATTTTCTAAAACTGCATCAATTCTTCCTCACGAAGTCATCATTCTTACAGAAACTTGGCTTGTTTCTGATATCAACACAGCTGAACTGGGACTACCAACTCACAATGTCTACAGACTGGATAGAAACAAGAATACTAGTTCTAAATCAAGAGGTGGTGGTGTCTTGCTAGCAATTTCTAAGAAATTAGTCTCAAAGCAGCTTAACACTACCTATAAAAATGTGGAACATGTTTTTATTACGATTAATACTAAAAAAAAAAAACAATCATATTAGGTTGTGTTTATATTCCTCCTTCATCTGATCTAATTATCTACAAAAACCATATCGATGAGATTCAACTATTAATATCTAAATACCCCGAAACAAAAATAATCATCGCAGGTGACTACAATCTACCTAGCATTAATTGGGATCCTATATCCTCAGAATTATCCGGAACTAATCGCTCTAACTTATCTTACATTGAAAGTGAAATACTTGAAATGTCCAATTTTTTAAATTTAAATCAATTAAATGAAAACAAAAACAGTAATGACAAAACTCTGGATCTAGTTTTTTCTAATGTCAAATCTGTAACCGTAACTAAATCCTTAGATACTCTTCTTCCTTGGGACAATTACCACCCATCATTAGATATAACCATAAACAACACTATAGGTGAAAATCCTAAAATTAAACAAATGTCTCACAACTTTTATAAAGCCAAAACTGAAATTTGTGACTTCCTCCTTAAGATTGATTGGTCATTTCTAAATGATGGTGAATTAAATGACAATATCAAACAATTTTACTGTATTTTAAAACAAAGTATAATAAGCCATGTACCTGTTACGTCATGTAATATATCAACTTTTCCTAAATGGTTCAACATAATCTTATAAACTTAGTCTTTAAAAAGAAGATTGCACACCACAAATTCAAAACAACGAGGTCATTACATGATTATACTGAATTTCATATGTTGCGTAAGCAATATGCCGTAACTTCAGATAAATGTTACAAAAACTATATAAAAGAAGTTGAAAACTCTATAAAATGTAATGTCATTACAAAACAATTATTCTTCTATCCCTAACATTATGAACTATGGTGGCAAGACTTGTGCCAAAACTGATGATATTGTCAATCTATTTGCAGACTTTTTCAAAACTGTATATGAGGATGATGTCCCTGTTGATAGTATTCCCGAATTTGTTACAGATATTAACTTGCAATTATCTGAACTAGTAATTGAACTTAACTATATTATTGCCTCGATTAAACTCTTGGAACCAAAAACAAGTTCTGGTCCTGATAATGTCCCATCCATATTCTTAAAAAATTGTATAAATTCTCTTTCTTATCCATTGTACATAATCTTTAATAAATCTCTTAAAACAGGCCAATTCCCCAATAGCTGGAAATCCTGCTATCTCACCCCCGTATTCAAGAAAGGTTCAAAAATCGATGTTTGCAATTACAGATCTATTTGTATTCTGTCTAGCATTTCAAAGCTCTTTGAAAAAATCATTCTTAGCAAAATATCTTCTAATATTAAACATGTTATTACCAATTGCCAACATGGGTTTGTCTCTTCTAGATCTACTCTCACAAACCTTGTAATATATGAAAACTATATAAACACAGCATTTATTAACAGGCAACAGGTAGATTCCATCTATACTGATTTTTCCAAGGCTTTCGATAAGGTCTGCCACAAAATATTAATAAATAAACTAAAAAAATTAGGGATAAGTGGTATTTTTTTGGCTTAGTTGATCAGTTACTTATCTGATAGGTTACTCTTTGTAAAGATCAATGACTGTTTATCCCACGAATTTATTGCTGCCAGTGGTTTCCGCAAGGTTCTCACCTGGGACCTTTATTATTTATCCTATTCATCAATGACGTTACTAGCATTTTCCATGATGTCGAAGTTTTACTTGATATGAAACTGTTTAAAGTCATTAATGATGTGCACGATTGCATAATCTTGCAAGAGAATCTCAATAACTTTTTCAAATGGTGTTCAGGTAATAAACTTCAGCTAAATATTAACAAATGCCAAGTTATGAGGTTCTACAAAATTAAACGCCCAATAATATATAATTATGCACTCTGTAATGTAGACTTAATCTCTGTAGTCGAAATACTTGACCTAGGCATCATTTTTGACCAGAAACTCTGCTTTGTATCTCATGTAACTTCTATAGCCAACAGGGCTATGAAAATGTTAGGTTTTATTTTAAGGATTTCCAAAGATTTTTAAAATATTCACACATTAAAAATTCTGTTCACATCCCTCGTTAGAAGCATTCTAGAATATAACTCTACAATTTGGTCACCTGTCATTAATAATCACATTAATATCATTGAAAAAGTTCAACGCAAATTTTTGAGGTGTATTAATTTTCGACTTGGAATCCCTTTAGAATCAATAAATTATGACTTTTTATTACACTCATTGAAATTGTTGAAGATAAGTGACAGAAGAAAAATTTTTGATCTCATATTTTTATACAAAGTTTTAAATCATCAGTTGGATAGCCCTGATATATTAAAGTTGATTCACTTTCATGTACCAACCAATAGATCAAGGTACCTAGTATGTATTATTGTGACAATTATACGTCTGTCGCAGGATATAATTCTGTTATAAATAGAATACTCACCTTTGGTAATTTTAATGCCAATGTTGCTGATATTTTTAATATTTCCTTATTAAAATACAAGTACCATCAAACATTTCAGCCTTACGTATTGTAACGAGGTTACTTCATAACAAGTTTTTCTTTTTTATTTCATTGTATCCTTTTAAAGTTTTCATTAGTTGTTTCAAATTTTTTCTCTTTTTCTCTTATTATAAGAAATTAAAAAAAAAAACAATTTTCTTCACTGTACTATGACTGTTTAAATATATTAAATAACACATGTTTGTAAATGGCACTTTGTGCCGTAAATTTTAAATAAATAAAGTTTTAAGAAAAAGTAAAATATAGAAATATGAGACATTTTTAAAAGGTATAAAGTTTTAAATATTTTTTATTTTATTTTTTTATTAGTAATAGAAGGTACATAAATTACAAATAAATTTTATAAAGTAATTAATTACATAGTAGATATATTTGATGTACCCCCATAATTAAGCAAGGCTTGTGTGTATGGGGGGGTGTTATTGTATTGCTTTTTTTATATCATTCAGTTTATTTATATCACATTTAAATTACCATTTAAACGAAGTTTTCAGTATAATTTTTAAGGTGAGTTTTAATTTTTTTTTATATTGGTATTCATGTTTCTAAAATTTTCTGGTAATGAATTAAAAAATTTTGCTCCGAGATATTTATGACTCAATTGTCCAATTTTTTTTTTACATTTTGGAGTGGGAAGTATTGATGTTTGTCTAAGACTTCTATTATTTTTAAATGGTGCTATAAAATATAATGGTGATATAAAATATAAAAAGTTATAAACGGTTAGAAATCCTCTTAGGAGCAAAAAATTAAAAATATATAAAAAATAAAATAAATAAGATGTAGATGTAGGTAAGAAGAACCATTGTTCTAATATTGATTTTATAAGAAAATCGTTTGAAAATTCCGCATTTTAGAGTTCAACCTAGAGATGGGTAAAGTTTTAAATCAAGTATAAAATACTTTTATTATTTTTTATTGATTTATTGGTTTTAATCAATAATTAAATATTTCCATATAACTAAATATTCACCGTGACGTTTTAAATGCGTTCAAAAACTCATTCGTCTTTTTTACAGAAAGTGTACGAATTCAACCACTCGCATTTGAAGAATAGAACCACTGGGTTTCATCCTCCAAATACTTTTTCCCTCTCCAGAACTCCAAACTATAGTTTCCGAATATTCACATCACCGAAAGGAAATTCTATTTCCCGATAACAACCAATTTTGTGTACCTATTTGGTATTACCTTCGTAGCCATATCGACATTCCTGACCGTCAGTATGCCTTAATCGCTATCGATTTCGCATTAAGTTACATTATATACACAACAATGGCTTCGCGGGTGTACATGGCTAGCAGTTTTAACCATATCATACTCCGTATTACAATAATGTTCGTAATTCCGTTTATTGCTACTTTTAACTAAATTGGAGGAAGGCCTGAAACACAGGTAACAAATTACCGAGAAAACAGTACAGGGGAGAGGAATAATTGCAGCAATTATGGAATGGTCGATCGTAACAGTATCATGCATATTGTGAAAATACTGGAATACAGTAAAATTCTAACAAAACAAATATTTAAACACGCAGGTATGGGCTTAAATTATATGCTTCTTTTCCCATTACGTTGAAATGGTAGGACAAAGAGGATGTTCTAATGAAGTCTTATTATTTTGTTCGTAAATACATGGTTTCAAATTCCATTTTGTACCTGGGAAACAGTATTTTCATCTCGTATCTCAAAATAACGAGAAAATTAATATTTTTAACACAACAATATTTCTTAGTAGATGAAAGTTTATCGAGTAAGCATGTTAGTAGTTTATGTATTAATAAGAGTGTACATTTTTTCCCTGGTTGTATAATATGTTTTATGACTGTAAAATGGTAATATTTTAAAGAGGAGAGATTGGAAAAAAAAATTATAGTCGGCTGTGTTTTAACTTGGGAGTCGGCTATGGGTACCGCCACCCCATAAATCCCTACTTACAAAACTAATGATTTTAGAGGAAATTTGGCCTTTGATCTTCTTATACCTATATCTTATATTTAAAAATCCATATTTGTTTGTTGGTTGGTTCGTATTTTATGCGCTGCCATACCGTTCATCCGATTGCGATGAAACTTTGGTGATATGTTGTGCGCACGCCCGGGAAGGTTATAATGGTACACTCTGGCGTTATGAAATTTGTCTAAATGAAAATGAATGTATTTAATATATTTTAACGGCAGGGAGGGAAGGCATGAGGGGAAGGGTAACATAAAGGCAGGATGACTAGGAGACGGGGGGGGGTAGGGTTCTCGGGAAGGCTGACGAGGGAGTGGGAAGGCAGGGAAGGTGGAAGGGGAACGGGGAAAGGGAAAGGGGAGGGGAAGGGGACTCAGGAGTGAAACGGGGACGCACGGGAAAGGACATGCTCGGCGGAATCAATTTATTTCTTTGAATTGCTTTGCAACGCATACAGGGAGGGTACCAGCTAGTTTAAAATAAATAAAAAACTAGAAAATACTTTTTTGGATGCGAGGTCTACTGTTCACAGAACTTCTAGTAAGTTAGTGTCAGGAGTAGACTAAATAAATTCTAATCTACCGGAATGGTTGATTCGCCCTGGTACAAGACCACTATTCAGAATCGAAATGTTGATTGCCATTTCATGCCTAGTTTGGAGACCTGTGTAAATACTTTAGGTACATACTTTAAAACCTTCTTCAACCCCATCTCCTTCCCTCCTCCACTTCTTAGATACTATATACCCGAATTGGGGATGCCATAGTTCCACTGATTACGGGCTATTAGTACTCTCTTGCATTAGAAAGAGCTAAAGGGAAGGATAGGGTAGAAAAAAGCAGTTAGGTGTTTTGTAACTATGAAATGATATTTACAATATGTACTAGGCATGTTTAGAAAGTAAATGTACTGTGATCATAACGGGCAGTGGTTTTTTTGTTTTTTGAGGGTTCAACACTGAGTGGTAGAGGGAGTCTCCTGCCAGATCGAGCATCATAAGAACACGATAGTACGTAAACTCACATTGTATGTCGTTGTGTGAAAGATGTCGCATGTCGGTAAGAAACCCCGCCAGGTGGGAGTCACGTGCTGTTATCCGCTTCCTCCTCGCGGAAGGAATAACACTTAATAGAATTGGAAGATTAGGATATTTTTCTAAGCTCTATTGTGACTGGAAATGAAACGGGGGTCTCTTATTACTGTTATTACTTATTACACGCCTTAGACAAAAAGACAGTCGTCACGGTGGCGTCATACCGATTACCCCATCTGCCAAAAAATAAAAAACCACAATTTATGGAAAAAAAATCATGACCTCAGTGTTTTAGGACCAAAAAGGCCTTATTTCGGTCAAATTTCTGCCTCAGGGGGAGATCATCAATGTATAATGATATTGTGAGGCCCTAAAAAATTCAAGGAGCGTTCAAACCAAAGGAGAGGAATGTTGACGAGAGGACTGTGGTTGGTGACAAAAATCGCGGCCTTAGCCACCGAGGCGCTCTTGGACTCATTTGGTTGGGATGTTTTGAACCAATCCCCTTTTTCCCCTGATTTGGAGCCTTCGGATTATCATGATTTGAAAACACACATGATTCAAATTAAATTTTCAACCGATGAAGGTGCAGAAAGAGGTTCCAAAGGAAGGCATAAAGAGGCTTGTGCCATTGCTCACCACATACATCAAACGGGATGGCGATTATGTGGAAAAATAGTCATAATAATAACCTGTAATTTTTTTTAAATATATAAAAATCCAGTACACTTACTTTCTGAACATGCCTCGTACATCATGTTACTAATTAATAATTATAACATTTTCATTATATTTTCGCCTGCTTAATGTAACTCCTACAATACAACTTGAACCAACCAATTGGTGCAGACTTTAAGGTTACCGGCAGCGCATCACAACACACCATCCGTTTGTATCGTAAACTATTTTGTGTATTCGCTTTGTCATTTTTTGGTGGCCTGGTTTCATCACACGTCTTTGTATTGTATCCTGTGAATGTCCCTGTTGCATATAATTTTTTTGAAAAATA